>OX375883.1:86847119-87522119 GCA_947359465.1 Metellina segmentata | reverse complement strand
AAACGTTAGTCTGCGCGCCTACTATTGATATTGCATTAAGGTTCCCACGAGTCAGAAAAAACCTGGAACTGTCAGAAAATTTAATTTTGTCGAAAAAAGTCAGGGAAAATTACGCATTTTCGTCTAAAACCTTGAAATTTGCCTGAATGACCTGGAAAATGATTGATCATAGCTTCTCAGACGAAAAGTAGGCAATAATATTCGTATAAATTAATTTTATTAATTGAATTTTTCAACCGATGTTAAAATAAACATCTAATATTTAGCAGGTAAATAATTTTGTTTCTTCCACTGGCTTAATTGAAGAATTTCATGCATATGATACATTAAATCACCAATTGATTTCAATCAAATACTATATTGAATTATTTAAATACAAGATTACTTGTGCTTTGTGTATTCATTTTTACAGTGTATAATTCTAAAATTGGTTTTTCTTATTGGCTATTGAATGCTAAATTATTTCTGGGTTTTCACCTTTAAATGTCGTGATTTGCTTGAGTATGACCAGGAATTTTGTAAAAATTTGTCTGGAAACCGGGAAAAATCAGGGAATTTTATTTTTCAATTAGAGCGAGAGCCCTGTTGTATGTCCTGTGTGTGGCATAGCATTGTCACATATGTCCCTTTCGACATAAAAAGCGCAACCAACCGCGTGCCCACAGCTTTGTGAAGGCCTTTTAATCAGTCCGATAAAAAGTGTGTGTGTGTCTCACAAAATATACCATGATACCTAGGCCTGGAAAAAATATTAAATATTTTTTGTATGCACTACGTTTTTAAATTATCTGTTTGAAGTAAATATATTTGAAGGTGTAGTCTACCTTTTTACCCATGGGGTGCAGGTATATCATTTTACCCATGGGTATCGTTTTCAGAAGTGCAGATCGTCCGTCTTTGGACATTGCGCCATCAAACCCAACCTATCACAAGTGTTCTGTAGCTGAGTTGGCAGCGTCACTGGTTTCGAAGCCAGTGACCACAACTCAATTTTCTTTTTTATCCCCTACTACTTAAATTTCCTTATAAAACAACGACTACGAATAATTCGTATAAATTTCGAACAATAAATCTATCATTTAATCATAACTTTGAAATTTATCTTTTCCTTCCAGTCTTTTACTTTTTTCAGCACGTAATTCCTTCCCCCAAAGTTAAATTATTTTTCTCAATCATCTAATGTGTAGAAAAAGCGGTTACGATGCTGTGGACTTCAAATGTATGCGATTCAAAAGACCACCGACCAAACCACCTAGGATTTTATCCGACTCTGAACGACAAGTGTACAGACCGATATGGGAAGTCTAAACGAAAAAGTACAACCAAAAATGGAAGTTGTTGTCTAGAAGGACGCACACTGTAGTTTTGACGTGAATAACTCGGGCCTGATGTTGAATTGTGGAAGGAATAAAGCAGACATAGGAAGCTTGAACTATTGTTTATTCTGTGTGTGAATACTCGGCAATCAATTTACAGTTTGAACTATTAAAGCGCAGGTTGATATTAATATTAAAGAACTGTTTTTTTTTTTATTGATTACAGGTATCTGTTTTATCGTAGTTAGATAGCTTTTGAATGTCCTCACTCCACGAAATACAAAGTTATACAGGCCCAAAGCTCGCCCAACATAGTAGAATTTTAGTATAATGCGGATCCCTCCGCGGCTCATTGTGTCTGCGCATTCGGTACGAAAGACGGTGTCATGAACGGATATCCTTTATCTACACGACGATGTATTTATGTTCTGTGTATTTCTTTTAGTTCTGAAATCATAAGACAAAACAGTAGCATGATTTTTGTTACTTTAGACTTTTTATGCGTGCCCCAGTACTGTTCCGACTTTAAGAAAGTATTAACTTAAAAAAATTTCTGATCACCCTTATAGTGTCGTCGTTTCCAACGGTAGCGTGAAAACAGTACGAATCGTACACAAAAAAAGGCAACCAAAAGCTAAGATTTGTAGGTTCTTGTTATTCGAAGAACGTAAGAATATGTACAGTATTTACATCATCGCAATTATAACATTTCACAAACACATATCAGTATTTGTTATCCAAGTTCAGTGTGGTCACCAGCGTCACCCTCTGCCTCCTGCTCTCTGTATCGTCTCTCCTCGGCTCTGTAACCGTCGTTCATCCGCAGTTCAAAAAGAACATGGCGGTAAAATTCGAGATCCAATCAGAGGTCTTGACGAACACCACCTGATCTTCTTAAGTCATTATAAAATAATGAAATGAAGTAATAACTGGTGTGATATAGTAACTAGTTTTTTAGAATATAGTCGGCATTCTGACAGGTGTGAGAAAGTAAATTCTTCACACCCTGTATACTACATACTCTGTCAATATTTATACAAGTTGTATTATTCTTATTCCTCAACTTGTAGCTGTACAGTGTACATATTTATTTGCGATTTCATTACAGTAGTACGACGTTAAAAGTCCTTTTATTGAAGTTAAACTTCAGATGCGAATTGAAACTGATCATTCTTTTCAACAGGTGTAGTTACCAGCATTCTCGGCTGGGATGCATTCGTACCACTGGGTCGTCTCACGTACATGACCTACCTCATTCATCCAATCATTCAGCACATGTATATGGGCAGCTACAGAGCGGTATATATCCCGGATAATCGAACAATGGTAAATATATCTTGTACTATGTGTTTTGAGGAAATTAATGTGATCACCTAAAATAGTATGTTGTTGTTGCACATCCCCCTGGTGTAGGAAAGCCTACACCAGGTCCAGAAGGCCCCGTCGTGCCAGATCCCCATATACCTGCAAAAAGTCCTGATCAACCAACAGCTGCTTATACGAACCTAAAATAGTATAGTCTCCTTAATAACTATTTTTATTTTTGTCTTACAATTTTGTGCGAGTAATATATATATACTAGGGGGCCTGCCCCCTGCTCGCTAACGCTCGCCAACCCCCGGAGGATTGCTTCGCAATCCTCATTGGTTCGCTGCGCGAACATAGGCTCGCTTCGCTCGCCTCAATGAAGACAGGTGTCCTAGCAGAACGGATTGTTTACAAAATATGTTACAAAAAAAATGTTTTTCAAATCTAAATTTGCTGTATTACAGAAAAAATATATACAGTATATCTAAAATCAGAATTCAAATGGAAACTTTGTGCAAATTTTGACTCGAAATGTGAGCGTTGCTTTGGAAATTGAATACCCAGCATGTTGTTTGTGTGTACATTTTTCCAGCACTCAAACAACCCACACTTTTTCATTGAGTTTGTTGCCGAAAGTTGTAGTGCAAGCGTCTTGTTGAACTATAATTGTTGGCCCTGAAAAGGACCGTTTTTTAAATGGCCCTGAAAAGATCCTCCGCTTTCTTTGATTTCTATTATAAACTAACTGCAACAGCTCATTAAAATTTCCTTTTTTTTTTTTCAATAAAATTTCTTCCGATAACGCTATAAATTCAATCGATGCGCGAGACTTCGCGATAAACAAACAATCGTACAGTGTTGCCAAAACGCTATTACAAATAACGTCTTTTTTGCGTGCCACGTAAGAGAATTATATATATATATATATGTTACTCTGTCTCAGCCTCCTTCCTTTTTCAGGTGTTCTCCTACGTTTCCTATGTCGCCTTGTCCTTCATGTGCGCGTGCGGGCTCAGCATGCTATTCGAATCACCCTTCTTAGCCTTGGAGAGAGTACTAATGACGAGTCAAAGAAGACCATGCAATCATAGCACCAATGACAAAGAAGTTGAAATCGGAGATCAAAAGCACAACGGCATTCTTCACCTAAATGTAGACAATGGAATCTACACCATCAACGTAAAGCAGATAGAAAACGATCGCTAGTTTCCACGTATCAGTAATATATCTCCATGCGTTCCTTGTCGACTTCATGAACAGAAATAACATTAGTATTCATATGTCCATGACTTCAAATAAAGACAAAACTTTATCGTGTTCAGCGTTATCAAAAGGACCAAATACTTGTTGGCAGGCCTTAACCTATCACACATTAGGGTTCAGTTTGCTTTTACATTGTCATGATCTGTTAATCCAATTGTTACGTTAACCAATTAAAATGTCCAAAGGGGACATTAACTTCCAGAAGTTAAGTGTGTAAGAAAGACAAAAGCTAATCAAAGCAGATTGATTTAAGCTAGGTCGTCCCCAATAGATTCTTCTAACATTGCTTTTTGTTGTGCGTATCGCAATCACCAAATTCGAAGTGTTGCATTTGAAAAAGTAAATGACTGAAATAAATTAATTATAAAAATAAAATTAATTTTGAACTTTTAACTCATTTGAAAATTTCTGTTGGTAGAAAAACGACAATCTGATCTAACAAAACTGATAATGACTGAAATAAATTTATTTCAAAATAAAATTGATTTTGAATTTATTTGAAAACTTATCTTGGTAGAATAACTACAATTTTATCTTACAAAACTTTAAAGGGGATTCCACTGCTACGTATAGGGTGGTTCGTTTTAGGTTTTATAGTGCAAGGGCCATATTTGGCCCAGCTACGTTAAACGAGGTGGAGAAAAAAAGCAAAAAGTAGAAGGGTAGGTAGAACAGAAGGGATAACAGACCACTCGAGTACCTTAGGGTCGTGATGTCCGTTCCCACCTGTAGATGTGCCCCAGAGGACATCACGTATGGGACAATAATGCACAGGTTTTAGTAATGAAAATTATTATTCGTCATTAATCAAAATTTTTTGAACATTCCTCCATCTCAGAAAGTTTATTCCAAATATTTGTCTACGTCTTCCGTGTTTATACAAAAAGAACTGATATCAAACCCTTACGACACTTAAATGTCTCCAGAAATGTCTCACACGTATTATCTTTTTCTTCAGAGTAAACTGACAGATATTAGCACCTAAAAATTTGGGATAAGATTGAATGGAAGATAAGTTAAATTAATCTTTAGACAACGGCCAGTACATCAGTTGTACCTTGAAAGTTATAAAAATCGCGCTTGTTCCGTAACCGTAGAAAAGGTTAAAAATGTATTTTGATTGATAAAGATAATAATAAAAAAAATTACCCATTTTTATGACTTAACTCCGTACGGGATTGTCCCATGCGTGACAGTAGAATGCTCCTTCAACAGTATAATGTGTGTGTATCCCCTATATTTTCAAGATGTTCCCAATCTTATGGGATCCACGAAGTCACACAAAAGTAAATATGCGGCAAATTGAAATAAAATTCTGTAAATTGTAATTAGAATTGCTTTACAAAATTATTTATCTCGTCTTGAGGTAAATAGATTGAAATTTCCCTGACATAAAGACTAAATATGTCTGAACCAGATCTTACTGCTGCACGACTCTACTGTTATACAGATCCCAGTGTCTGTTTAAAAATAGCGATGTAATGGTAATAGTACTTTGAATACTAAGCAAGACACTGCGACCGACGAAATTATTGGAACTAAACCATGAAATTGCATCCGGACGAAATCTGAGGAAACGAAACTTTTAAAATCGCGACCTAACGAAGTCTTTGGAATTGAAATCGTGATCTAACAAAGTGTTTTGAATCAAAATCGTGACCTAATGGAATGAATTGACCTAAGGAATTGAAAATTGCGACCTAAAAAAGTCTTTGTAGAGGAAGCAAATGAAATTGTGACCTAACGAAGTCTTTGGAATTGAAATGCGACCAAAGAAGACTTTGTAAACGAAGCAATTTAAATCGCGACCTAAAGAAGAAAATGTAATTTTGACCTAATGAAGTCTTTGTAAACGAAGCAAATCAAATTGTGACCTAGCGAAGTCTTTGGAATTGAAATCGCGACCAAAGAAGTCTTTGTAAACGAATCAATTGAAATCGCGACCTGAAGTAGAAAACGAAATAACGACATAATGAAGTCTTTGTAAACGAAGCAAATCAAATTGCGACCTAACGAAGTCTTTGGAATTGAAATCGCGACCAACGAAGTCTTTGTAAACGAAGCAATTGAAATCGCGACCTAAAGAAGCAAATGAAATCGCGACCTAAAGAAGCAAATGAAATCGCCACATAATGAAGACTTTGAAATTGAAATCGCGACCAAAGAAGTCTTTGTAAACGAAGCAATTGAAATCGCGACCTAAAGAAGAAAATGAAATCGCGACCTAATGAAGTCTTTGTAAACGAAGCAAATCACATTGCGACCTAACGAAGTCTTGGGAATTGAAATCGCGACCAACGAAGTCTTTGTAAACGAAGCAATTGAAATCGCGACCAAAGAAGTCTTTGTAAACAAAGCAATTGAAATCGCGACATAAGGAAGTCTTTGGAAAGGAAAAAATTTAAATTACGCAGCCCCCAAAGATCATAGCAAGTAATCAAACTCATGACTTTCACTTTGTTGAAGTTAAACTGCATGGACAACCAAAGATCCTATCATCACTTCCGAACTCCACAAGGCCTTGTAATTATCTCTGATGTCGAAATTTGATCTAAAGCAATGTTCTGCATCAAATCCTTGTTCCTGTGTTCCTAATAGTATTCAGATTTGCTAGACTAACGCAAGTTCGTTCTACTTACCTTGACTTTTCATGAACTTTAAAAGGAACACGTCATCCAAGGTTAGAATGACAATTAGGATGACCGAATTTTTAACCTCCAGACAAACTTTCATAATAATCTAAGTAATTATTGACCTCTAAACTCATTTCAGTACGCTATTGTAAATGAATTGCTTTCTATAGATGGTGTTAACGTTTATATCCTTTTTGGGAAAATTCCAAGGATGTAGAGCAGTAGAGTTGACGATAACGCCCACCTACTCAACTTCTTCCATAAACTTTTCATCATTTAACACTTTTTATTACTTTTAATGAAGCGTGCTACTTATGCTTGTGTATCAACGCGTTTCTAAATTTATTTTAGAATTCGGTCTAATTAACCCTAGTGTTAGAGTTTGTGTAGAACTGTTTGCTCTCTTATTAATATGTATATGTTCAGAGTGCTTATACACATTGCTGATGTACAGATTCAGAGATCGTATATGTAATCTTCGTACTAGTTATTGCTCTGAATACAAACATATCAATGTTCATCTATCACCAAAAATATGGATATATATATATACATTTTTGGAGTTACAACTAGCATACAAATATCGAGTTGTTTATTTTCGGAACTGGTAACTAATCGTTTCGCACACTTAACTCAAATCAAAAAAAATTTTGAACTGTTATCCTTTAGTTCTGAGGTACGGGTACTTAAGTGCCCATTAAAAAGCGCGATCTCTAATCGAGATCCATATGTAGCCACAGTCGAAGGTAAAACCGAGAGGTCAACCTGAAAAAAACAACTTAGCGTTAGTAGATGTGTATTGCTATCGTATTACCGTATTATAGTTTTACATTATCTATATGTATATTTCACTAACATAAGTGGCACAAAATCGATGTTGTTTTTTACTATCAAATTCCAACAATAGATATAAACAATATAAAATCTATCGTTTCAGGGATTCAATCCCCAATTTTGCCACTTAGTTTAAATATGCTTAATATGAGCCATGGGGCTCCATAATTTTGCTAAAACGACGCGAAAGTGCTAACCACTCTAATGAAATTTTTCAGCAGACTGATTGCAGAAAACAATAAGTAATCTGGAAGGTAGAAATCAAAACAAAAAAATGAATAAAGATAGGTTTAACATGAAACAAAATGCCGAACCACTTTTAAAGAATGTATGGTAATTTTAATTGACGTCTTATTAGAGCAACACTACGGGCTATTGACGACGGTCCGGAATCAATCTCCAAAGGAAAAGATCCGATGACAACACAAAGTAATTTTTAAAAACGGTCGGATGACGAGCCAACACCTGAGCTGGCACCCCACTCTCCAAACTTTCACACCAACCCAAAGTGAGGACTTTCGGCCACGGCAGATTTAAGATGCCCCAGCCACTTCTACACCATATGCTTGCAAATATCCATGCACTGACCCGGATTTGAACCAGGAATCTTTCGATCTAGGCGCTAACACCTTACCACCAGACCGGTTGGTCGACATTTAAAGAAGAAAATGCAATGAAATTAAAGTAGACGTTCAGAAGCTAACTGCGGTAACCTGGCTGGTGTTCGAACCTTTTACAATGCACTTTAGGCCAGGTGCACACATCCGGTTTTTCAACGTGCGGCGCCGCTGACGCAACGCAAGTGCGGTCTGAGATCCATTGGAGTAGTGCACACATGCTTCCGGGGCCGCTGCGGCGACGCACGACCAACGTGCGTGCAATTTGTACCGTAGTTCCCCACGGCGACGCAGCTCGCCAAACACGCTTCTCCGGTCTGAAGTACGTGGTTTTCACAAACAAATTAAGTATAAATAAAAATTAATAAATGGCTGAATCCAGTAACGTCTATTTTGTTTCAAATATATACTTTTTTTGTACCAAGTAAGCGAAATAAAGACGTTTTCTTCGGTAGAATATTAATCGCAAATGGCGCGAAATGAGTACTTGCGTCATTTCACGGTTATGTGTGCATAGTTGGGCTTCGGTGCCGCAGCGGCGCCGCGCGTTGAAAAATCGGATGTGTGCACCGGGCCTTAATGATAAGAATAACATCATTTGAAGTAAACTATATGCTATTATTTTTTTTGTGATAATTTCCGTCGTTAAGAGGTATGGAATCCATTTAGTGAACTTGGTGCTATAGTCATATTGAATGGAGATACGACACTTGGCCATCAATAGATACAATCATTTAATATGTCATGGACTTCTAGTTCTCAGAAATCAGATAAGATCAGAAGTAAATTACAAGCGAACAGCATTTTTTGAGCAACTTCTACGCACGTCATACTTTCTAATATACATTCTTTCTAGGTCTCTGAGTACTTTCCCCTGAGTTGAATTAGCCCATAAGCACGGATACAGCGGATTCTTAGTAATGGCGATGAAAACAGAAACCTGTTTCAAGGGGGAATCCAGCAGTTTTTTTAGCAGAGCTAATCTGGGCAACATGAAAAAAGAACCATAAACCAACTGTCCTTGAGGTCAGCAGGAATTCGAGCTTCGGTTTCTGAAATTGATATGCTGCTCACAAAATTGGTATTCCATTTAAATATTAATCTTCGTACTCGATCATGATATTTGACTTGATGGTAATGAATGCTCCGGGGTGACCACAAACTACTTTCACGGAAAGAAAAGCATAGAAGACCGACGAGTTTTTACTAACCCCAAATACTGTGGTAAATTTACTTGACGCAAGACGCTGCCTTTTCCACGAGACTGTGGTTGCTGGTAAAAAGTTCATGGTTCTTTCGCTAATCATCACACTTACGAAAATCATTACAACTTAAACCAGTATTATCCCAAATCTCTCTTAGCTAATCTGTTGAAAGGGGGGGGGGGCATGCATGTGTTACCAAAAATGTTCTTTTGATACACTTCAATACAAACATTAAATCTACTTTATCAAACGATCAGTTAAATTATGAATTCATTATGAAGATTCAGAAGAATTTGAAACAGTTTTATAGGTTCAGAAGAATCTACTTAGAAACAACTGTGTAGGTTCCAAAAATAATTTAGAAACATAACTGTATTCACAGAAGAAGAATAACGAAACACCTCTGTAGGATTTGAAGAATTATTTAAAGATATTTTTTAAGCACTCTGTATACCAAGAATAATTATCTAGAAATAATTCTTTAAGTATTCTGTAAGCTCAGAGGAATTATTTAGAAGCATTTTGGTTTGCTCAAGAATTATTTAGAATCGGTTCTGTAGGTTCAGAAAAATTATTTATCGAGAAACAAATCTGTAGGTTTTATTAAGACAAAATATCGTTCCCGATTAATCCTCGATATAAAATTCTTAATCTAAACTATTTACTAAAATTTTATACGTTATATTTTCTCAAATGTATCATGTTTCGACCCAAATATATAAAAAAGCCGAAATATCGTACTAAAATATTATGTTGCATTTTACGTTTTAGAACTTGTAACATGTTTAAAAAATGTTATGTATTTCAGACACTTTACGTATTAAAACAAGATTTACTTGTTCCTATACCATAATGAGTAACATAAAATAGTTTTAGTAATTGAAATGTGCAAGCAGCATATTGATAGTCACTTTTTAAATTTTTTAGACTTCAAAAAAATTTAAAAATTATCATTAAAAGTATTATTAAAATAAGAAAACCGTCGCCCATAGCCCGTTGTGTTGCTCCAGTACGACGTTAATTGACCTACCTATCTCTAATCTTCTCAGGCTTCACCATTTGTAAATGCGAAGGTAAAAATTATACCAAATTTATTGACCTCCGCTAGAGACACGTAGTAACTGAGGTAATCTTAATATTGTTCAGAAAGAAAAAAACATAACTATTGTAAGAAAACGTAAACCTTCTGATGGTTACATCGACAAAGAATCTCGTCATTCTATAGATAAGGTCAAAACTGATCATATCTTCATGAAGGAAATATGTAGTCATTAATACAAAACTGTCCAGATCTTTATCTAGTCATCAAATGCTAGTTGTCTCGTCATTAGTAAAATTGTTTAGTTCGCGATGGGGGGACTCGTCAAAACCCCTTGGTGGGTTAATAAACGACGAGAACAACAACCATTTGTCAAGTAGCCAATAATTTGCATTCTTCAGGGTCCATATTCGATTTCAATAGCGTTCTCCGTAAGTTTATTTAATGTTATATAAAGTCGTGTTCGTTTTCGGACGCACGCTAACTGTTTTCAACGTTCTGTTTGATTTGAGTCACGGAATCTACCTTTGTTTGTACCTACAAAGTATAACTATATTTAATTTTTTTCACTGTCGCCTAAGGTTGTATCGTTTCTTGCTTTTTTCTTTAGCTTTAAGGGGGTCCGGGACACATCAGAAATTTTTTTTATTAATTCATTTAGAATTTTTTTGTACTGATTACCCATTTAACTAATAAGCAAAATCACAACACAAAAGTTTTCCAAAATGTTTTTTAAAATTTTAAATTAAAATTTTTAATTAAAAAGAAAAAAGAGGGGTTATTTTAAAATGCTAAAATTTAAAATATTCTTGGTCAATTTTCGAAATCCTTGCAGTAAATTATTCACAAATTTATAAACTTTAATTCTGATTCAGCAAATTTAAAAATGTTTGACTGAAAAAATTTTAAGGTACTTTTTTTTTAAAAAGGTATATTTTTTAAAGTAAATATTTGTTTTAAATTTGCTGAATCAGAATTAAAATATAATGTTTGAAAAAGATGTATTCCAAATTTCAATCCTTAAACTTAATCAGTTCTTGACTTATAACAATTTAAATACAGGAAATCTTGAAAAAATGCATCATGGAGAAAAACGCATTTACAGTTTTAAAGACAGATTTACAATTAACAAAATGTTTAAATACCCTTTAAGAGCATCCAGATGAGTGTCCAACTCCTTCTTTCCTCTTAAATCTTTGGTTTAGTTTGATTTTTGCAAGTTCTACCTTTTTTCGGGATAGTTTAAAGGTCTCCGTAGACTTAAATAACGTCTTTCACAGATGTTGTTGCCATGACAACAGCTGTCTGAGTGTTAGATTTTCAAAACAACGAACCACAAAATTAATTCATCTCGTTCTAATTAAGATAGAAACATGATTCGGACGTCATTTTCAGCAGAAAGACACAGATAATTTTGTAATATATAAAAATTTGTTTCGAAAATTAGACGATTTTCGTGTCCCTGACCCCCTTAAGACTTTTTGAAAGTATAACTATTGTTTCTCGCTAGCTCAGAAAAGACGCACGTGGACTGTAACACACTTTATTTTGAACTCTGAACTCTTTTAAGGCTTTGCCACGCAGGGCACACTTTACTGTTCGCAACGCCACCTCGCGACAAGAGCCTGTACACTCCCCACGTTGAAACATGTGGGGTTACAAACTAAATAACAAACTACAGCTCAATAACAGAAAATTAACACGCACAAATATAATCAAACACATTACAATACAACTTAAAAACGTGCAATAAATAAAATACTTTTAAATTTACAATTATTATAATATTTAAGTTTCTGAAGGCAGTATGAAAACATCACGGACATTTTTTTTCAATACTCTTCCATTAGGAACTTTGATATCAATGACTCTTACTCTTTTATCTGAACTTGAGTATATTTCACTATTCTACCCGGTGGGGTAAATCATTTTTTATCAAACCACCAATTTTCCACAAGATACACTTGTTTTACAAAATTTTCATTTGCATCTCTGCTTTAGAGTTCAGACAGTCACGCTTCCAAATTTTTATGATTTGTTGGGAAAATTTTGTAATTCTCTGCCATTTGGACAATTTGCTTTCAGTAATATTAATTAACTGAGGTTCTACTATATTCGATACAGGCCGACCTATTAAGAAATGACCTTGCGTCAATGTTTCAAAATTGTCGAATTCAGAAGATAGGGGAGTAAGGGGTCTCGAATTTAGAACTCCCTCAATTTCCAAAATATCCGTTAGGAATTTTGACGCATATGATATAACAAGGAAGTTGGTCCAACATGCAAATATTTCAAATGGAAATGTCTCAAAATAATATTAGTCACTTTATGATTAGCAGGTAACAGCATAGGATGTTTTGAACTAATACTTAAATTCGAATTACTCAAACGTCCACCAATACTAATAATATGATCATAATCCAAAAAACATTTAAAGAAGATAATTTGACTGTAACAGGCTTACCTTTCTTCAAAGAAACATATTCATACTTGAATTCAGATTTCTGTAATAATACTGATTAAACTTACCTCACCACCTCTCAACTCTTTTGGTATGAGAGAGCCTTGCAATTTTACAGTTGGGGTTCTAAGGTTGTATGAAAATCTAAACAAATAACATATAACTCGCAAAATATGCGCATAATTGTTACTTAAATCACACCCACAAGAAAATTATCACAAACATTTGAATTCATTACACAGTGACTGTTGTACTTAGGGTTTCTTCTAAGTTCTCATTTGATCTCTTCATCGGGAGTTACCACTTCCCAATCCTCGGGAATATGATCACCTGCCTTGTGTAAGAACTTGGGTTCATGCCACCAAAGTTCGTTATGGATTAGCTTGTCAGGTTCAATACCTCGTGAAATAAGATATGCTGGATTTGAAGCGGATGGTACATGACCTAGGGAAGAGATTACCGTTCCACTGGTATTTGCTGCGAATCAGTGTACCTTTATATTAGAAAAAATAAATAAACGAAAAGTGATTTATTAAATCAAGGAAAACATTTGTAACGTATTGAGGAAAAGTTTTGTCATGTAAATTTAATCATTTTTTGCTACACGAAAGCCAATTAAGGAAAGGAACAGCATGAAAACGTAAATACACAGACGGAACCTTTCCTTAACCTTTTGACAGAGGGTTCAATCTCCGCATCATTGACCAGACCCACTACTAATAATCGACCGACACGAGACAGTTGTTTAACACAAGCTCAAATCTTATTGTTTTTCCTTTTGTCCCCACTTATAAGTTATACAAATGCACACTCAAAAGATTTGATTTCAGAGCTGTGTTTTTTTCTGTGCAGGATCCATTTTTCAATCTATTAAGGATCCTATTCAACCACCTAATAAGTGGGGGAATGTATCACATGTAGGTAATATATGTGATGCAGGTAATATTGATCAAACCAAACGAGCAATTCCGGTTATATGACAAAATTTAACTAATAAGCATACGTACCATGCTCAACGCTTGGGAAATTTTTCAGCAATTTTATTCCAAACTAGTCTTTAGTGGGGTGCACGTTAAATCTGTCGTGGCGTCAAATTTCCCACGTTGGTGTTGTGTGGACGTTTGGTGCGCGAGAGGGCCAGCTCAGATGTTGACCTTGTTATCTGACAAATTAAACTTCCCTGTGTAACGTATTCAGCTTTTAGAACACTCCAGGAATGAAATGTCAAAGTAATTTACAAAATACAGAAGTAGAGATTATTAGAATTTGAACCTTAATTTTAAAAGTTAAAAGAATTAAAAATATGTGTGGACTGAAATATCGAACAACTTTAGTGAAGTGCTACAATTAATGACTGTTTTAAAATTTATACTAGACAAATTTTTGCAAAATTTATGGTGAGAAAAATGGCTTGGTGTGCGAGAAAGTTAGTTAAAATCAGGCAGTTCAGTCGAGATGGTTTACATAAGAACATAAAGGTGTAAAAGGTAATTTTTTCAATTACCGTTTTGGTATCTTCCTAAGATACCAAAACGGTAATTGAAAAAATAAGTAGTTAAGCTTTCACTATCCTGTGGTCAGTGGCCCATCAGTCTTACCACAGGTACAGAGAGGTCTCATGGTAATTGAAAGAAATATATAGTAAGGTTTCCACGAACATGACATGAAACATGAGAAAACTTTTCAACATCCTATCATCAATGGTAAGGCCGGCGCCATAGAAATTGAATGAAATAGTAAGCTTTTTATAATCGATAAATCAGAAGCAAGACGTTCTACTGGACTACTGGTATATCGAGGCTCCGTGTAAATATACTCCATAACAAAAAAAATTGAAGCACCAAGAGGGAGCTATAATGACTGGGGACGTATAGTCTTTAGTGACGAGTCCCGTTTCCAACTGTGTCCTAATGACAACCTTAGCCGTGTCTGGAGACGTCCAAGGCAGCGTGAGGAATCCTGTAGCACATGCCAACAACAAGGCGTTATGGTCTGGGATGTCATCTCCTTTGATAGCCGAACCCCTTTGATAGTCATTTCTGGTGCACTTACAGCACAGCGGTACGTAGACGACATTCTACGACCGGTTGTGTTACCGGTCCTTTTGCGACACCCCGGACATACTTTTCAACAAGATAATGCCCGGCCACACACGGTACGTGTTGCTATGAATTGTCTTCAAGCTTTCCCAACACTTCCTTGGCCAGATAGGTCTCCTGATAACTCTCCCATAGAGCAAATTTGGGACGTTATGGGAAGGCGATTGCAGCCATCCCTGAATGTTGGCCATTTAGCACTACAGTTGGAGACAATTTGGTAAGAAATTCCACCGGGACACCATCCTAAAACTTTTTCAGTCTATGCCCCGCCGGGTGACAGCTGGCATCCAGGTCAGAGGTGAACCAACGCCGTACTAACTCCCTTTGTAACGGTCAAATAAATCTTTCAATTGTTCTGAAATTTTAATCATTTGTTTTTCTATGTATGATCTTCATATCCACCAATTTTTATCGCAATCGGAGAACTCATTCTTGGTGCGTCGATTTTTCTTTTGTTACAGAGTGTATATAAAGTGAAGAAAGCTTTTCACATTCCTGTCATCAGCCTAACCACAGATACAGAGAGGTAGGTCCCATGGTAATTGAAAGAAATAGTATTTAATAAGAGCTTTACGTAATCTTAGAATAAAAGATAAGGCCTTCCCAGACACAGAGACCCCCCCCCATGGTAATTGAATGAAATATCTATTAAGCTTTTCATAATCGTTTAATCAGTGGTAAGGCCTTCCCAGAGATCAAAATAGGCACGGACCTCTTTCGGTTTTGACTGTCCTATTGTAAATTAAAACATAACAATGGAAATGTAGCCAAATTAAGAAGAGACAATTTTTTTTTGTAACCATCCAGGTGGTAGCAAGATACCTCGTCCATCAAGATCTAATCAATTTTGATGGCGAGATATCTTGTTATCATGATATTGGCGACTCTTTGGTGATATGACGAGTTCATGATGGGGTCAGTTTTTTTAATGACGAGATATCTTGCCATCATGATATTGGCGACTCTTTGATGATGACGAGTTCATGATGGGGTCAGTTTTTCCAATGGCGAGATATCTTGCCATCATGATATTGGCGACTCTTTGGATGATGACGAGTTCATGATGGGGTTCGTTTTTCTAATGACGAGATACTATCTCGTTCATCAAGATATGTTCACTTTTGCTAGTGACGAGACACCTGTAGAGACAACCACTAGGGGAGGGGGGGGGGTGTAAATTATTTACATTGCAATTCGTTTTGCTTTTCAGTGTTACAATAATTTAATATTGTCTAAGCAGATTATTACTCTGCTTAGTATGTATTACAAATCGAAAGTTGGTTGTTGATTTTTGTGTAAACGCTCCCGTATCGCTAATGTCTCAGTCTCAGAAATCAGACATGTAAGAAAGGAAATCTCACTTTTAATTAACATTCCAGACGTTTAGGCAAAATGTTTTTCCTTGTTTTCTTTCCTTTAATTTTTTATAAACTTTCTTCATAAGCTTTTTATATGCGCACTCGGACCAGTGTCGTCTTCGGGACTTGCAATTAAGATTCGCGGCATTCTCTGTTGACCTTCAGGTGAGCTGCATCCAAATTACTTTGCTCCGAGAGGCATTCCGATATCTTAAATCTGGGTTCTAAAAGGTTTTATTCTACGTAGATGCAAAGATAAAATTTTAAATGTCAATCATGTAAAGCTATCATACACATACAGAATTTAAAAACCTCCAAGATTTTCCTCCAGTTGTGGAGAAATAGTATGAGCTTTAAAATAATGTTCCACTGTCACGAATGGAACAATCACATAGAATTTAGTCATAAACAGCGGCTGTTTGTTTTATTATTATTTATAAATAAAAAATGTGAACCTAAACAATGTTCTCGTCAAGCAAGCTTATCCCAAATTGTTGGGAATATCTGTCATTTTTGTTTCTAAACAAAAAGAGCTAATACTTGTCAGTTACGTATTGTACAGATCTGGTCACAGCATCAAAATTCAAGTGATAGGTAGGTATTTTAATTAACATCATACTGAAGCAACACAACGGGGTTTTGACGACGATCCGGGATCAATCCCCCAAGGGAAAGATCAGAGGTAATTATTTAACGTCGTACTAGACCAACACAGCGGGCTATTGACGACGGTGCGGTATCAATCCCTTAAAGTAAAGATCCGAGGACATCACTTCGTAATTTTAAACCACGGTCAGATGACGAAGCAACACCTGAGCTGGCACCCCACTCTCCAAACTTCCACGCCAACCCAACGTGAGGACTTTCGGCCACGACAGATTTAAGGTGCACCAGACGCCTCTACACCATTCGCATACAAACATCCATGCCCGGATTCGAACCAGGAACCTTCCGATCTAGAGGCTACCACCTTAACCGCTATACCGGTCGATCGGCGAAAGATCAGAGGACGAAGACATGTAATTTTGAACCACTTGCAGATGATGAGGCAACACCTGAGCTGGGACTTCACTCTCCAAACTTCCACACCCAGCCAACGTGAGGGCATGAGGATACGACAGATTTAACGTGCGCCAGCCCCCCCCCCTGTACACGACTGCAATCCACTGGTTGCTAATCCGATGCTCTTCCAACTGGGCAAAAGTGAAAGGGCCACTGTGGGTTTGCCCACTGCGCTAGCAACCTGCGAGTTGTAGACGAATCAGTCTCGATTCCTACTAGGTTCCATTTCTCCCTTTAGAGGAAATGTAAAAGAAGAATGAGCAATGGTAACCTTTTCATGTGCCCAGAATCATTTCACCAAAACTAGTAGTAACGTTACCATTTCGCTACTTTCGTCTGCTGAGTGGCAACGAATATTCGTCATCTGATTGGTTGACGGGAAAGAAGACGCCCATCCATTAATTCATCGCCTGATTAGGTTGCATGAATTAGCAATAGATTTTGTCTATTTCACCATAATTATGACACTACTCGAAATTCGCACTAGCACACCTACTATGTAAAATGAATTTTAATCGCCAAACAAGGCGATAATATTCCAAATTGGCCAACCAAGTAAATCTTTTCACAGAGCATTCACGTGACTACTAGTCTACAAGTTGATCACACTTTATCAAGCTCCTCTCAATAGTAATGCGCAGTCTCCTTATATTTATGTTATTATATTTGTTGTTGTTACTAATCCCCGACTTGATCTCTTTAAATTAGACTCGAGTCCATAAACCCCTAAATAGTCCAAGAAAAGTAGAGGTTCCGAAAAAACCTTGTAAATTGTAAAGTCAATACATTTTAAAATATGAGCTCAGCTCCGCACTTGGTACAAGTCCTGAAAACCTTCTGGCCCTGTTCGTAGGAGAGACTCCTCAAGTGCCCACTGGCAAATCGTGAAATACAAGTCTGCTGACTTCTATGGTCCTCAAAGAGTAGGGCGCCTCCAGGACGACTTCTCAAGTACCAGTCATGTACTGGAGGGACATTCCAAAGATCTTTAGACGTCTCTTATATCTACTCACGGCTATGTTCCTCCATGGATGTACTTTCTCTTCGGTGCCAGCAAAAGCTTTCCTCGTGTATATGGCCATCATTTGAATTTATAAGCGGATTCTCGAGATCAAGCATCCAAGTTGGATTATATGTGAACTCAATCCATCAATCAAACTCAAGTGAAATTCTGTCCCTCATTTATACACGTCAGGATATAGCATATATGTCATTGCCAGTTGGTAGATCCACTGATACAATACCGTTAAAATAGTAAGAGGCATAACGACTCCTCTGGATCAAGTAGTGCTATTTTAGTATGGAAACAACTACACTTAATATATCATCTATTAATTTAATTCAAGTAACCATACGGGCAAATTCTGGAGAAACAAAAATTTTGAAAATCGTTTTTTTTCCCTCAAATTTTATTACTTAAGCTTGAAAAGACTTTCACAAATATTTTTAATATCGGGGGCTGGTTTGGGATTTACCGCGAAAGTTCTATGGCGGACATTTTAGTATGGCTGTGGCATTTTAGTATGGTTTAACTAGTCGTAATGAAACAGGGTAACTTTGTCTACCAAAAAGTACTCCATGGTAGAATTGGGTTACATTGTTATATATACTACTGCATCGTAAGTTATTATTTGTAGTGGTGGCTAAGCTCGCTACAATATTCGCTCCAGAATTTTAGCGGTAGACGAAATTAGACAGATGATGCCACTAGTACAGCAGTCGTCTAACTCATTAGTCCAAAAGAGCAAAAAATCAGCAGTACGACGATTAAGATTTCTTTTGAGAAGACAAATTTATTTTCAAGAACCATGTTTTTAGGAGTCTCGGTTTTAACTAGCTACTAACATTAAATAAAACCAGATATCATAATAATAATAATCTTATTTATTGACAAAAAAATAGTTTTCACATAAAAATAAAAGTATGATATGTGGTGGCTAAGCTCGCAACTACGGAAATAAATGCACTTAATTTGAGTTCCTAAAATGCTTTCCCTTTTAATTCAATTCCTGTCTGATATAATGAATTTCGGGGAACTTTAGATATAGCGAAAAAAGAATATTTAAATAATTTACATTAAATTCTGAAGCATTAAAAAATGTAAGCATTTTAATTGTGTTAGATAGCTTTCGAACAGATTACAATGTACTAGTGAACTTCTCGTCATAATTAAAATAAGCATGTAATGCCTCGAAAAAATGTCAGATAATCATCCTTGATATTCGTAATCAAAATATCATTATGGTAAAAATTAAAAGATAACTTCTTCTTTTTCCAAAAAGGGAAACTCACCATGCTTCAAAGTTTAATTTATTTCGTAAATAAAGTATAACAAATTGTAGTCAAATTTACCAATTACGAAATTTACCAGTTATTAACAATCACTGGTTCAATTCTAAATTTAGTAATTTTAGATACGAATATAAAAGAGAAACGATTTTACATACTTGTACAATGAAGAAATATACAAGATTTTCACTTACATTCATTCTGATGTCAGGCAGGCCGCCTGCAATGGTTATACCATAGTAAATATTCTCCGTCGCATAAAAACGATAGTAAACATTTCATTTTATTTAATAAAGTGTGCAACAACAAAGGCCGCGTTCGTAAACAACTCACTGAAAAAAGTGTCAACCAGAAATTAATCTGTCACGTAACCTCTTTTTCAACAGCTCTGAAGGTTTTTTTTAAAGTTTATTTTTACGAATGATTACGTCTTTTAGTCTCATTACAAAAGTTAAACATCCTTTCTCCGTGCAATCAATATAAAATGAACAAACAACAGAAAATCTAACGAAAATGATTGTTTGTGACAACGAATTTGGAGTTGGAGGTAGAAAGCTTTTGGGAATTATCTACGACCTTAACAAGAAAAAAACGCTATTGTATTAAAATTTATTTTTGAAGTAGTCATTCCTTTGTATTCAGAAATACTTTAAGAGCCATTTTGGACTTTCAAAGAAGAACTTTCTAAGAAGGACTTTTCAAGCCCTGAGCAACTTAGGGAAGAAAATATTCTGTGGGAAAGGAAGATCTTAACAAATGTGGAAAAGCAACTTCTACGAGTTGTTGACTCTTGTCTCTAATCAAGAATCTTTTCGGTTTGTTTGGCTTTTTGAATATGGTTGCAGTATGACTTGATTGTGACAACGCTTCATGATCATTATCACAATATTCTTCTAACTACGAGATATCTCGTCCACATCAAGATCTGGTCAATTTTCTTCTAACTACGAGATATTTCGTCCTTCAAATTCTGGTCAATTTTCTTTTTACCACGAAATCCTCGTCGAGACAATCACCAGGAGAGTTCAGTAAAAATATCATTGTTTGAACCATGTATTTGTTCAAAGTGAAAATTACTTCATCCCATACAGTTTAAAGATAGATTTTCAATAAATTTCACTATTTTAGGACACAAAAATGTGTGTTTTCTTAACATTTCCTCATAAAGATGATGGCACGATCTCGACAGATTTCGACGTTATCTTTCGTATGAGTATAATTTCGACTTCGTATCGTTTCGCAGTCCCGATTTATACTGATATGAAATTTACGCGGGGTGCAGCGAAAAGCCCCCCCCCCAACAAAAATAAAAGCCTTCCATTCCCTCACCTATTGAATGACTCGCAGTTAAGTGACTTAAAGAAAATGGAAATCTTTGCTCAAAGTACGCTATTTGTAGTGAATATTTATTTTCTCTATGTTATTATGAACAATGTTGCGATCACAGAAAAACAAATATTTGTTGAAACGCTTTTAACAATGAGGTTTCGTAAAAATAGAGGAATTCAGATTTTCTTTACTTATGAGCGGGGATAATTTGCGGGAATGAAAGAAATGATATTTTAGCCATAGACGCTCTGAATTTAGCAGTTATTGTAAATGTTAACATTCCTAAGTGTGACTTGAAAGCCTCATGTTCTGACAAGCTTTTTGCTAATGGAAACGAAGAGCTTGTCTCGTTTGAGAAAGCTGGCCACACCTAAAAAAATGTTTCCTACTATTCAGCCTAGATTGAACTCGGAACTATTTTCTTCACAAATTTCTCAAAAATACACGATTTTTATTTCTGGTCATGGGAATTTTGCTAAATACCTATATAGGTTGCGTCTGCTTTTTGAACACTCGCTCATTAATCCGAAGATTGAAAGCCTTCCGGATATTTAAATCTTCGGACTAATGATGTGTAAGAGTGTTCAAAACAGCAGCCACAAGATGGGGATCAGTTTCTTTTCAGTTGTCCTGCATTTGATAGTTCAAGAATGTGCCTTCAAAATGATTTTAGAAGGTTGGATAAAACATAGCCAGTGAAATTCAATGTTTCTTTTGGATCTAATCTGCTTCGTTTCGTTACTTTTAATCAAATCTTGTAATTTTATTTAAATTTTATATTCCAGTTTCTTTGATAAATCAACTTGCTTCTGCAAGTCCCGTGTTGCATTTTCGTAGTGCAAATGGATTTGGCTTTTGTTCAAAAAACATATTTTCGTCAAGCTCAACTTTCTCAAGTGGCACCTAGTACTAGTCTGGTTTTAAAGACGTATACATGTAAAAATAGTTTATTTTAAAGTGTTCCTATTCACATTAAGTGCCATTAATCGGTCATATAATCACGTGTTTAGTTTGTTTTTATGTTTTGATCATTTTTGAAAATAATACGTATCATTGTTTTCTTTCAATCGTGTGTTATTCAATCCTACTAAGTGAAATGACCGATGTTGAATCCATTTATATTCAGTAAGAACAATTGCGAAGGGCAGAAGAGAGCACGATAGGTAAATTTTTAACCTTGTTATCAAGGTCAATCTTCTTAGCAAAACGTGCTGATTCCAAAAAAGTGAGGCACTGAGGGAAATTCTGCAAAATAATAGCCTTTATTTTATTTATTCTGTTCAAATAATGTTTCCTTCATTTGCGTTGATGAGGTTAGTCTTTTTTCAAGACAGATTATTCCAAAATCGTGACTAAATCAAGGGAATGTATAGACGCAATAGAAATATTATTCTCAGGTCATGTATCAGATGTATTTTAATAGTTTTAAAGTGCTGATTCCTTGCATTCTTCTATCATTTTTACCTTTTGAAAATTCGGACAGAACTTATGGTATTTACGAACTTGAAATTATTTTTTAGAAGGCTTCAATTAAAAAATGGTATTTCAAAAAATTCTCATTTTCTGGAAAAACCAAAGAAACAAAACCAACTAAAAAATAATCAACATTAAATTAACAAACTCTTGGAAGGAATGTGAAATGTTGAGTAGTAATCATTAAAAATGTGTTAAATTGTACAACCAAAACAAACACGCTGTGATTTTTTATAAAACCCATTTCTATTCATTTGAATAGCATTTCGGTCTTGCTAAAAAGATTCAAAATTATAGAAAACACTTAGCCTTACAAATTACCAATCACTAACTCTTCAAGTGGTTTCCACGAGATATCTCGTCCATCAAGGTCGGACTAATTTTGAAAACGGCGAGATATTTCGTCATCACAATATTGGAAATTTGGGGAGGGTGGAAGAGATCAAGATCTATGGTCAGTTTACTTCAATTATCGAGATCAAGACCATGTCAATTTACTTGTAATAACGAGATATCTCTTCATCACAATATTGTCCATTTTGGGATGATGGAAGATATCCAAGATATATCTCTCTCTCTGGTCGGTTTACTTCAATTTATGAGATCAAGATCTTATCAATTTACTTGTAATAACGAGATATCTCGTCATCAAGATATTGCCAATTTTTGGATGATGGAAGGTATTAAAATCTGGTCAGTTTTTCTAATAACGAGACATCTTGTCATCAAGATATTGCCAATTTTTAGATGATGTAAGATATCAAATCTGGTTAGTTTTTCTAATAACGAGATATCTCGACATCAAGATACTGTCACTTTTTTATGATGACGAGATCAAGATCTGGCCAGTTTTCTTCTAATGAAGAGATAAATTCGAGACACTTCCTCGAGAAAACCGCGATGAGGTTTAATTATCAAGAGGATTTTGAATGCAATCAATCCAGTCGCAAATGGTGAAGATTTACTTCCTCTACCCAAATGCCCTCGTATGATACCTATCGGTGTTTCCTTAAAGTGTAATTTATCGCTTTTTGTAATATTTGGCGTTAAATCTAAAAAGCATAATTAATTAGCAATGAACTATCACGTATAAATTCGAAATTCATTATATGTAATAAATTGAAATCATTATTTAAATCGAGGAGTGATTTTTATTTTAAAAAAATCATTGCTTTAAATCAAAATTTTAAATTTCACTTTAGTTTCTGAATTAATTTTTTATTATTGAAATGAAGTAACTGACCAAGAGAGAGATGCTTGTTATTTTATTCAAATAAGTTAACGACTACATACAAGTTAAGTTGTCTGGCGAAAAATAAAGACACTTAGTCACAATGAAAGAGTTTTCTGCGGTATCATAAAGCATTCCAATTTTGAACATAAATCTTTGCAATTGGGGAGTGTGATATTTGCATTTTGTTTGCTAGTTAATTTTTTAAAATTTAACTGGGTAATTTTATGTATTGATCCCTTTACATAACTATTCTGTGTTTATGGAATTGTAGTTTGTAATGTAAAAGTTAATTCACCCATCTGATAATTGAGTATGAATTGAAGCAGGAAACTTTTTTAATGAGAATGATTTCTTTATTCCAAGATCAAAATTCCACTCAATTTCCATTTTCTGGAGGCATGCTATTACACTTATTTTGTGCTTTTTATAGAGAAAATCTTCATTTTCTTGTATTCTATGTATAAACCCTTTTTGTGTGCATGGAATATAATTTTGAAATACTCAATGATCAGAGAAAATTAAAAAATAGGTATTTTTTATTTCTAAATTTATAGTAATTGGTTATTTTAATTAACGTCGCACTAGAGCAACACAACTCAAAATTGATGAATATTTTCTCATGTCTTATTTCATTTTTTGATTTTTTTCTTACAAATAAGTACTTTCTGCAAGATAAATATTAATAAAAAGTAGGAATTTTTTAATGAATTTCGTTGCAAGTTCGTTTAACTTTATGATGACAAGATTTTTTTCCCAAAAACAAGTCTTTAACCAATTAATTACTCTATTTACGATAACTAAAGAAATTCTATTAATTTTATTCATATATGATAAATATATAATGCAAACAAACTCTGAAATGTGTCTGATTTTTTATTAATTTAATGCAAAAATTTATTATATGGTGTTAGTATAATCCTGCAAACTTATTTGTCTGGATCCAAAAATTTCATATCCCCGGTTATTGGTTAAAATCAAACTTATCTATACCGCTCTAGAATAACTTAGGAAAATATTGCTTTTGCATGGCATTTGTTGTGCTCTTCTATTTACACTACCATATGATTAACTTTGTAAATTCCTACAACGTACTAAAATTTTTCAAAAATTTACCCTGCTATATTTCTAATACATATTAATGTCATATATCATAAATATTAATGTTTTTCATGAATCAAAACTATTTAGAAACTGCGTTATGATTTAGGAGTCTCATTTTAAACTTGTACGTGCAAGGGATTAATTAAAATAATAAAAATCTGATTTAAATCAAATAAATCGTATTTTTATGAATTTTTTTAAAATCATGATTTTGTTCACTCTGGTTTGCAATTCCACAAAATAAAAACTTTGGGAAACTGAGATATATGTTAGTATAATTCAAAATTTTTTTAACACATAAACCGCCGGTCAATTTAAATTGCATTTGAATTATTTATTGTGTTTTTTGTTTGTGTTATTTATTTCATAGAATCTTCGAAGATTTTTACTATAAAAATAAAGATTCAAATTTGCAGAGAAACTAAAAAATTAATATTAGTATAAATATACTTTTTATCGTATTGGAGAATTTTTTGGTTGTAACTCGACCTCTTGTAAAATGTTTCGGCAAAAAATCTATCTGACAGTAGGTTCTTTGTTGCTTCTTTATTTTTGTCTTATGGATTGTAAATACATTTTTATAAGTCATTTTATAGCGATTTTAATGTGTAAAACTTGGATCCCTAGTCTAGTCTGTTCTATACTTATGAGTTTGGAAAAAAGAAAAAGTATTCACAATACTGAAGCGATAATTTTAGCGAAAACAAATCTCTCTTCAAGGATAGTTTCTTAATCAACAAGATGTTTTACGTTTGAAATTACAAAAATTCATCTGGTGAGAAAATTGCAGATCATGCCTCCCACAAAATAAACCGGAAGTGAAATGTCCCATATAACGACCATTTGATATATCTCTTGAACGAAGGTTCCCTCATGGCCGTTATATCGTGAGTCTACTGTATCAAACATGCTTTAAGGACACTCAAATGATTGTGTTAATGTCCATGAACGAGAGAATAAGTTATTCTTATCACTTCATTCCACTTTCACTTAATTCAACCCTACTATTCTACCAGCTCTACTAGTCATACAAACTTCTGTGCCACTAAGCATTCAGCATAACTATCGGTGAAAAACTAGAAGGGAGAAAAACTCCTGTGAAGAAATCAGGTGGAAAGAGAACAAACTCGTTCTACGTCGTAGTAACCTTGTTTTGATCACCCACGTAACTTCATGATCCCGAGACGAAAAGCAGCTATGAAATTAGCAAAACCGATTAAAATCCAAGACATCACGAACAAGCCGGTCACGGATTGGTGGACGCGGTTTGACGTACTTTCAAGTAGCAACGAATGAAATGAGCCGAAATATAAAATAGTATTCCTCGAATGGCAACAGTTTTTAAATCCCTTCACGGATAAACTTTGGGTTTCGGTAACATTTAACTCTGATGGTATACGAAACACCACGTGGATTTTCTTCCGTCTTGCATTTTTTTTTCGTCGGATTGTAAATACTTTTTTTAACATTTATGACGGCTCATTTTTTTTCCTGGCTGTGATTTATAAAGTGTCGTTCGTTTTGGGATACCAATCTAATCAGTGTTTTCAACATTTTGATGTTCGCTCATAGGGTGCTGTTTGAGACACTGCGCTAATGTGTGGAAGATTCTTCAATTTGATCCTGTAGTGTTCCTTTGCCAAAGCCTTGGAGAATTGATGCGATCTAATCAGTGTTTACTATATTTTGTGAAACCCGTTCAATAGCGTTTATGTACAATTGCATTTCAAACAATTGATGCATAATCCGGTGATTACTTCGAGTTAGGATTTCAGTTAAATCATTTCTACCACCCACGATGAAGCATTTATCTGCAATTTTGTTACCGGTGTTCGTTTTGGTGCTCTCACATTCGGTTCTCGGTTCACCCGGTACCGGTTCCACATCACCCTCCTCGAACAGCAATGGAACGACTAGTACAACTGCAGCCCCGAAGACCGAACTGTCGGAAGTTCTTCGAAAATGGAAGGAAGTGGAAACTTTAATGAAGAAAACTTCAGCCATGTTGGTAAAGGGCATCTTACCCGAGGCAGTACGTGCTTTTTCAGAGATGAATTTGTCCACCAACTGCTCCAGGAGTTTGATGAAAGTACTGTCTGGAATTAAGCAGTTGAAGGTGTGGGCATTTCGAAGTATGTGGATTTCCATTTTTTCATTTCGCTGCAAAAGTGCTATGTATTTAAATTTATGCTGAAAATTTCTTTTACACAACCTTGTAAAAGACTCACAAGATGTTTTGGTTGACCTACCATTGGCGTTTAATCTAATTGGGTTTCACAAATCAACTATCATATATCAATTCGGTAATTTTTGGGTAGTTTTTTAATTAACGTTGTTCTAGAGCAACACAACGGGCTATTGACAACATTCCGGGATCTATCCACTAAGGGAAAGATCAGAGGACAACACCACGTAATTTTTAATTCTCTCTCTCTATTATATATATATATATATATATATATATATATATATATATATATATATATATAGAGAGAGAGAGAGAGGAGAAGAGGGTATTATGAAAAACCATTTAGTTAAAAAAAATTATTAAAAAAAAGTTTCAAATGTAGGTTAATGTGAAATAGTCGGGTAATATGGAATAGGTGGTTTACACCATTGAAAAACAGCTGTAGTAAGGGACCCAATTTGTCTCTTTCCTTTTAGGCCTACTACATGAGGAACTTTACTTTGAACCACAAACAAACCAGTCTACATTAAATATCATGTTAGGACAGGGCTCGAAATACCCGGGTGCACAGGTGCACTGTGCACATGAAAATATAATTGTGCACCTAATTTTTTCCCACTAGGTACACGCAGTGCACCTTGTGCACCTAACTTAAAAACTTAGGTGCACAAGGTGCACCTGTATTAAAAAATATATTTCGAGGCCTGTGTTAGGAGGATAGTTGTTTTTTGAAAACAACATCGATCAGGTCAAAAATTTGTCTACTTTATTAAATCCCCTGGATCTGGCAAAATATGTACCCATGGGTTTAAGGACTGAAATTATCGGTTTCCTTTTCATAAAAGCGTAGAACCAGTCTTTGCCAGCAGTTTCGTCCTTAAATGGATGGGGTATGTTATTGCGAACCGGAATTGGCTTGTCGGGTATTATGGAATACTACCCGACACGCCATCTTGGAAAATGAACCTTTAAACTGATAGACAAAACATTATGAGCTAAAAATCGACCACAGTGTTTCAAACTACTATTCTTTTAGTGTACATTATGCTTAACATCAATGTTCAAGTCGCATGTGTACTAGTAGGTTAAAATGTTTGAAAATTTACATACAAAAACTCTTGAAAATCACAAAACACACTTTGTTCTGTAACGAGTGGTACGACAACAACATGTGGTCAACTCTCACTGCACTGCATCATGGGGGTCTTTCTTGAGTAGTTCATGGTATTCCCACTTGATAACAGCACCAATCAGAGCCGAAACCTCGGTATTCCATATTTCCCGACTATTTCATAATACCCTCCTCTCCCCCCCCCTCTCTATCATATATCAATTCGGAATCTATTATTTACAGCTTTGATGGTGAGACTTCTTGTGGCAACGCTTTTATATATATATATATATATTTTTTTTTTTATCAGGCATAGGAAATCCTGCTTTATTAAAGTTATGGCAAACTTACGATTATTTGAATATCTCATTAATTTATGTTGATCATTTTTTTTTTATATTTTTGGTATACTATATAAGTGTGGTTGACCTAACAGTTAAATAGTAAAGGAAAGTCTTTTTCAAAATTTCTTACTGCTTTTTTTAACCTTTGAAGAGATGTGAGTGTATATTTAAGTGACAATACCGCCAATGCAGAGCACTACCTGAGGCATTTTCAGATTTTAACTCTGCGGTCGAAAATGTTCTTACATAATACATCTCGGTAGGTTTTTGGCGACGTTTAGCATTTAATCTAAATGGTTTCACAAATCTACTATCGTATATCGATTCGGAATCCATTGTTTACAGTTTTGATGTTGAGACTTCTTGTGGCAACGCTTTTGGCGCGTGTTTTGATATGGTTTTCTTAGCAGGCATAGGCGCTTTATTAAAGTTATGGCAAACTCACGATTAAACAATTACAAAACACTATTAACAAAATTTTTTTATTTACATTCGTTGCTTTTCCTACAATTTTAAGTTTTAATTGTAGTATTGAATTGAATTCAAAATAGTTTGAACCGAGATAAAAAAAACTGTCCTATCTCGCCATCTTCGAAAACAGGATGGCGAAATAATTTGATAAGAAGTAAGTCATCACAAAGTTTCGTAAAAGAAAATACATCTTTTCTTAGAAATTCCATTTTGTGGCATGTGCAATAATAAAATAACTTATTTTAAAACTATGTCTTCAGTAGAGCGAAAGCAAAGGTAACCTATTACAAAACAATTGTTTTCAACGAAGTTTTAATATATATAATAAGTTGCTTAAATATAGCTTAAAGATATATAAATATGCCACCTTGGCCTACTGTCACTGACAAATTTCAATATTTCAAAATTCCTAGGTTCCAAAATTCCATAAACTTTTTACATCAGCATTCTTTCAATAACGCCAAAACTCCACTTAAAATTTGCTTTATTCTAACCTACATGACACTTTAGCTCAAATACTTTGTGGAGCTGTAGCGTGTGATAAAAAGAAATTCCGATTCATTAAAAAAAATCAATATTTAATAAATTTATAAAAAAACACAGGAAAAATAAAACTAAAGTAAAAATGGCGGAAAAAAGATATTCTGACGATATTAATTCGTCATTAGTTTTTATTTCGTAATCTCGCATAGTAGCCAACAAATTTGATAAAATTTTAAAATACGAAATTAATTTCCGAAATAAGTCCATATTAACATATTTTTAAGGAATTGATTACGTTACAAATAATTTATTTATTTTTTGCTTCAGATCTTTCGTTGCATCTTAACTGCAACGTGAAAAGACTACTACATGAGTTGAGAAGAATTAAATTAGGTTAATTAAATTAAATTAGGTTAGAAAAAAAGGGTAATTTACATAGCTGAACGCAAAGTACAAAATAGATTCCATAACAATTTTAGAAATTACTCAGGCATGTTGGATTTTAGAAGACAAATCTCTTCTCATCTTCATTTCACCCAACTCATCTTTTGATAACTGATTCAAACAAGTGACCTTTATGTGAACTTCCCATTCAAAAGAAAGAGATCCAGACTACCTGTCTTCGAAACCGAAAATTCTTTGCGGGACACCAAGAGGTCATATGTGATTAGCTAAGAGGTCAAAGACAAAAGGGAAAGAAGCAAATAAAAGTAACAAAATTAAAAATAGTAATAATAATAGCAAACTAACACAGAAAACGAAAGTCAAAACTAACCATACAAGCGCGTTACGTTTCAGAGGGATTTGTAACTCTGAATTCAACTACTATATGTATTCAATTTTCTTTCACAATGTAATAATCTCAAAAAACACTCCTTCTCAATAATAAATACCCTTTTCCGTTCTTTAATACTTTTCTTGACCGATTTAAAAAAAATATTCTATAACCGATGATTAATTCTAATTTCTTACTACTTCTGGGGTGTATTAATTGCTTTAATTCTATTAAACTGTACTCGATATTTTAAAAATATAAATCAAAACACTCTCGTATCTTGATTACTCAACTGGAACAATATTGCTTATGTATACGAACACAACCATTTTATATTTGAACTAGCAAAATACCCGAACTTACTCAGTTTGAATTGGTTTACTCTAGATTGAAGAGATAATCAAAATATATAATGACTTACGTGTTTTGTAGAATAAAAATTTATTTTAACACCTTTCGCCATCATTATATTTTCTACTACTTACTTTAGACACAAATCCTACACATGCATATCCATTCATGTAATACTTTTCACATACATCGCACAATTGCTGTATGACAAAGCTACAAAATGACGAAAGGTGATACTAAGGTTACTACTATAAAAGACGATTTTGAGGGAGATTTAGAATTCCCTTTCTTAAGTTCTTATGTTCAACTCAATTAATTAAAATTACGATTTACGGCGAGAGCTCTCGCACTCATAGTCATTAAAACAATATTTTTTTACTTGCGGCACTCTTGCCTCCGGTATGCGACATTGTGAAATTTTGCAATCTTCTCCTGTCATTATTACAAAGAATTTTTTAATGTTGGAAAACGTTCTAGTTTGGATTTTTAAACATTATTATTGTTTCAATAACGGCATTATTCTTTCAATAACGGCATTATTCTTTAAATAACGGCATTATTCTTTCAATAACGGCATTATTCTTTAAATAACAACATTATTCTTTAAATAACGGCATTATTCTTTAAATAACGGCAATATTCTTTCAATAATAGTATAACTACAGTTAAAATTTACTGAAAATTTATACTGACTTCACTAGCATTTTTAAGTCTAATACTTTGTGGTGCTGTTGCGTGTTATGAGAAGGAAAACACATTTATTAAAATAATAAATATTTAAAACAGAAAACAATGAAATAGAACAAAATAAAAGATGTCGGAAAAATTGTTCTAAAGATATTAATTTGTGATTCATTTTTATCTCTTGATCTCGCACAGTTGCCACAATTTACAACTAAAAGTGCACAAAATTTAGAAATGTGAAACTAATTCAGAGCGAAAGAAACAGAAAATATCACTGCTCACGCAATCTTGTTCATTCTCGTTTCGTTGAAAAATATCGTCTGTCTCAAATATTCCGAAATCGTTTTCATTGCGCAAAGAACAAAAATAAGACTCAAAATAAGACTCAAAATAAATGAAGTATCAGAGCTGAAATTCCATTAAAAAATATAATTTTTTGAAGAATAATTACTTTTTCAGCAGTACTGGTAAAACAATCGAAGTAATCGTAATATTCAATAAACATTCCAATTTTTCCAAAACTACCAAATTATGGTTGATTTAAGTATACTTACTCAGGTGTTTTAGCATGAAACTCATCTAAATATAACAATAAAGAAATGTTTAATATTGCATTCACTAAACTAATAGATAGTGTATAAAATAAAATACACTGCAATCAAATATCTGGAATAAAATTCCTATGATGTCAACACAAACACAAAATCGAGCATAGAACAGAAAGACGGACAGACTTTCGCAACCAATTCCACTCACTAAATGAAGATAAGTACTCACTGTATGCAAATTTCCTTGAAAATATCTTAAATCTCGTGGACGTGTATAGGGCACAACATACAGACACCAAACGAGAAAAAGGCGGATTCGGCATAAGAAGGGTCCAAAACAGATAGAAAACTTGAAATGGGTCGAAAATATTGAATGTACAAACAAACACTCCATTCTTATATATATAGATATATTCAATTCGACTAGTTTAAAACTGTCCTTAATATTAAAGTTTTGTTGGACGATTTAGGTAGTGCCATTTGATGACGAACTTCGGACTAAGAATCACCAGTCTCCTAGCTCCTGTTGTGGGTTAGGCTTCGCATTTTTTTTCCTATTCTTTTTTATAGTTTAAAATTGTACTGTTGTATTTGTTTTAATGGTGTTTGGGGGAGTGTATGAGCAATTTTTAGTGTATTGCTGTTCATACGTAGAAAACACCATTCTTATTGTTTGGGTCAGGTTCCATTAATTTTCAAAAATATCTTACAAATGTATTTTACCTAGACCTAGAAATATCATTTTTTTATTGCATTCACGAATAGATTGCATAACAGCTTATGCCTGTACTTTGAACGATTTGAATGCTTTGAACGTGCGGTTACCAATATGTACGTCTAGGTATGTATGTACCACCAACATTTTTATTGAATTTGGTTCCTAATACCACCGAATTTTTCATCATCATTACAATAGCACACACAATTGGTGGAGAAGGATTCAATGATCTGTCGCTTGAAGGTATAGATGAATTGTTAGTCGACAAAGTCCTAAGCGAAGATTATATATTAGAGGTTGTCCTTGAGACTCCTAATCCCACAGAACATTGTGATATTGAAGAAAATGATCCTATTTTAAATGCACATTTAATAAAAGAAGATCTGAAACTGGCAAGAAAATTTTGGGTAATCATTTTGTCAAACATGACCCCTTCACATTGGCGTGGTTTGGAAGTTAGGGGTGCCTACTCAGGAGCTCTCTTCATCTAATTCGTAGTTCAAAATTACGAGACTTTGTCCTCCCTTCTTTCCCAACTGGACTGACCCCCGAACCATCGCCAATAGCCCGTCGTGTTCTCCAGTGTGTCGTTAACTAACTACCTACCTATTAAAATAATACCCATACAATAAGAACGGAAAGGACTATTTACCTTCAATTGGTGCACGTTAAACATCGAGTACTTGGTTTGGTATAAATTTGATTTCCTACTAGGGCCATCATCCAACATAGTACACGAGTTGACCCTCCTGGTCGTTTATCTTTGCATAGGAAATAAACCTATAGAGGAGATGGTGCAAAATCCTGTTCCAAACTGCCACCAGTTCTAGGCTAAGAAGCAATACGTTTTCCCAACATGGATCTTTATTCCAATTGAAATACTATGGCCATTTGGACTCGACAAGATCACTCGTACTTAGCAAATGTAACTAGATCTTCGACAAGAAATCTCGCGTTCTTAGCATATCTAACTAGATCTTAGACAAGAAATATCGTACTTAAGAAATATAACTTGATCTTAGACAAGAAATCTCTTTCTTAGCAGATATAACTTGATCTTAGACAAGTAATCTCGTACTTAGCAAATATAACTAGATCTTAGACAAGAAATATAGCACTTAGTAAATCTAACTAGATCTCAGAGAATAATTCTCGTTCTTTACAGATATAACTAGATCTTAGACAAGAAATCTCATACTTAGCAAATGTAACAAGATCTTTGACGAGAAATCTCGTACTTAGAAAATATTACAAGATTTTAGTCAAGAAATCTCGTACTTAGCAAATAAAAAACTAGATCTTAGACAAGAAATCTCGCCAAACCACTTCAAAGGCAAAGATGTTGGACCTTCAGTTATTGAGTCTATGCTCCACCCCCTTTTATCTAACATGGGACATGAGTCCAAGTGTATACATGGGAGGGGGACTAGTTTTTGTTTTAAGTAGGCCATATTTGACCAAGCTGTGCCAAACACAAGCCAGACAATATCAAGCAATTGTGCATAGAAAGACGGCGAGAAGAAAGATCGCCTGGTTTTCCGGGGTTCAAAACCCCACTGTTTGCCAGAGGGAGTAAAACCCACTATAAAAATAATAGATCATTAGACTACCTCGAGTTCGTGCTGTTCACAACTAAAGATATACCTCCAAAGGGTCACAGCCCGTTGTGTTGCTCCAGTACTACGTTAACTAAAAATACATGCAATACATGCATGACCTCGGATGGTCAAGTAAATGAACGCACACACAAGGAAATCTTTACTGACCTAGAAGAGACAAATACACCCATGGAGGATTCGAATCTTACAGGAATCGAACGTGCACCCCCTAAGAACCCCCTAAAAAGCTCTCAGGTTTACCAGTGCAGTGGTCACACCTCCTGAGCCCCGTAGCGCGGGAGAAATCTTCAGCCATTGGCACTTCCGTGGTAAAAACAAATATATTTTCATTCTTTCAGTGCTGGATTCTAGTGGTAAGATACCGGACGCCATGACCCATGGATCGTTTACCACTTTAGGGGACTACGACACATGCGTGGCCACGGAGCTTCCAGGAAACTTTCGGGGGCAGTTCTGCAATGTGGACCTCCAGCTGCCCCTGCCCGAAAGAGAAAGATTCGTTCCTGGATACAAAGTCATAAATGAGTTGGCTAACTTCTCTAAAGCAGACAATGTAAGTACTACTCTAAACTAAATATTTTTTTTCGGAGTCATAGTTTATGTAAAAGAACTTCATTCCTATAGATAGTCACGTTGGGTTGGCATGGAAGTTTGGAGAGTAGGGTGCCAGCTCAGATGTTGCTTCATCATCTGACTGTGGTTCAAAATTACGAGGTGTTGTCCTCGGATCTTTCCCTTAAGGGACTGATCCCGGACCGTCGTCAATAGACTGTTGTGTTGCTCTAATACGACGTTAACTAAAATTACCAAATTACCTATAGATAGATAGGATAAAGTTGTCCTCAGCGCCACCAGCGCTACATGTATAAATGATGGTGAAATCACCATCATTTATATATGTAGCTTTGTTGTTAAGGTATCCGGACACGTTAGAGACCCTTTTTTTTTAATGTGGTATAGAAACATTTTAATGACATTTTTATGTTTATTGTTATTAAACAATAACATTGGGCTATAACTATTTAAAATATATATTAATAATTTTGTAAAACTAAGAATTATGTATGAAATTATTTAAATAAATTTGTCAAAAACTTCAAATGTGCTACATGAAAATCTATGCAACCAATTTGAAAAATAATGCTGCTAAAATAAACTACACGAATTTTTCTAGGGAATAAACTAGTATCAAAAGGATATTTAAATAAACTAAAATTTTACAAGTGATCGAAAAATGAGTACAAGATTTTTGAAAGGATTTAGTCCTATTTCTTAAATAAATGATCATAATTTAAAAACTTTTCACCTCAGCATAACTAATCTAGTTCATTTCCTAGACAACATTATAGAGAACTTGTTCTCAAAATTTTAGGCGAATCCATAAATAACTTTTTGTGTTATAACATTTGAAGTGAGGAAATAATGCATAAAAATTAATTTAGAGAAGAAAAAAAATAGTTTGAAGTGCATCGTTTGTTCTCTCTTGCTGTTACTGTGTGTGTAAACAATTTTGTTCTTCTCTTCAATTTAAACATTTTTACACTATTTCCAAATAAGAAACGATTTAACATTTGGAAAATCTTTATAAAATTATGTTTGTAAAAAAAAAAGTAAGTTTATAAGATCAAAAATATGTCTAAATTTAAATTTAAATTTTGACATGTTTTTAGTCTTTAAGCAGCCATTTCAGGTGTTTTCTATACCTACTTCCGGTTTTCCTACTTTGATTAAAATCTTAATAACTCTGCAACTCATTAACTTAGAGAAAAAAAATCAAATATATTTTGGAAATTCATATAAATACTCTATCAAATAAGAACAAAAACTTTTTTTGGAACTTTTGGTCAAAAAAGACATTTTTAACGTGTTTGGATACCTTGAAGGTAATCAAAAGAAAACAATTCCGTATAAACTTCAAATCACCAGGTGAAATCAAAATCAGCGTCTTAGGCCTGACAGAATACATATAAGTTCTTGTAACGCAGACTACCCATAGTAAGCCAATATTTGAGGATATATCAAAACCTCTGTGGGGTTCCCTCATAATTCCACCTAGCAACGTGTAGTCTTCCCTGCATGACTTATAACCAATTCTGACCTTCATGACTAATATAATCGTTCTAAATGATTCTATTCTGTGGAAAGGAGCAATAAAGTTTCCCAATATTTAAAAGTCCCATTATTTTTCTAATGAAAGCCTTAACAATCTCCTAAAAATCTTATTATTTCAATGTTCTATTATTTTTTTTATTGAAAACCCTACCTGTGTGTCCTAAAAATCCTCTATTATTTTTCTATTGAAAACCTTAACTGTCTCCTAAAAATCCTGTGTTACTTTAATGTCCTATAATTTTTTAATTGTATGCCCTACCGGTGTTCTAAAATTCTATTATTTTAAGGTCACGTTATTTTCTATTGAAAGCCCTACCGGTGTCCTAGAAACCTATTATTTTAATGTGCAACAATTTTTCTATTAAAAGCTCTACCGGTCTTCTAAAAATCCTGTTATTTTAATGTCCCATCTTTTTTCTATTGAAAGTCCTACAGGTCTCCAAAAATTATATTATTTTAATGTCATACTTCTTCTATTGAAAGCCCTAACGGTCTCTTAAAATCCTATTATTTTAATGTCCCGGTATGTTTCTATGGAAATCCCTACATGTGTCCTACAAATCCTCTCTATTACTTTTCTATTGAAAACCTTAATGGTTTCCTAAAAATCATATTATTTTAATGTCCTATAATTATTTAATTGAAAGCCCTACCGGTCTCCTAAAAATCATATTATTTTTATATATCATTAATTTTCTATTAAAAGCCCTACCGGTGTCCTAAAATGCTATTATTTTAATGATCCTTTATTTTTCTATTAAAATCCCTACCGGTCTCCTAAAAATCCTGTTATTTTAATGTCCCATCTTTTTTCTATTGAAAGTCCTACAGGTCTCAAAAAATTATATTATTTTAATGTCCTACTTTTTCTATTGAAAGCCCTAACAGTCTCTTAAAATCCTATTATTTTAATGTCCCGGTATTTTTTTATGGAAAACCCTACCTGTGTCCTACAAATCTCTATTACTTTTCTATTGAAAACCTTAACGGTTTCCTAAAAATCCTATTATTTTAATGTCCTATAATTATTTAATTGAAAGCCCTACCGGTCTCCTAAAAATCATATTATTTTTATATATCATTAATTTTCTATTAAAAGCCCTATCGGTGTCCTAAAATTCTATTATTTTAATGATCCTTTATTTTTCTATTAAAAGCCCTACCGGTCTCCTAAAATCCTTTCATTTTAACAGCCCATTATTTTTCTATCGAGATACCAACTGGTGTCCTATGTGTATATGGATGTATAAATCCCACATTATTTTCTATTAAAAGCCCTACCTATCTATAAAAATCCCTACCTTCTCGGGAGTTTCTTGATTTCTTGGAGGACTTGTCCACCTTGGAATTGTTTCCAACCAGAAAAAAATTCCGACTTAATCAACTAATTAAAACTATTATCCTACAAATTAGCATTTAATCATACCTGAAACTGCATGAAAATACGCCTATATGATCATTAAGTGTGATTAATACTTGCGACACTAAAACTAAATCTCCTGGAAGTATATGCACAGCGAACACCAATTTTTTGCCTTAATCTTGTTATTTATGTTGCTTTCACAAGACATGAGTTGAAAAACTTTCGCTCAGTATCTTTTTTCACCTTTTCGAGAGATCTAATTTACAACTAGGAGGTCATCTAAGGATCTATTATTCCTGTCTTGGTCGTCAACTGTTTACAAGATGCACAGTGAAGCACATGTGACAATACGGTGGTCAAAGTTTGTGGGTCGAATCTTACTAACGTAAGGACCTCATATTGGCCAAGCTGCGCCAAACACGTCAAAGTAACCAACACCACAAAGAGGGAGGAAAAGGGCAAAAAGTAGAAGGGCAAGCAATTGTAAAACGAAAGGGTCCAGAGAATCATTAGGGTACTTCGTTTTCGTAATGACCATGTATACTTCAAGAGAGTAACCTTCTTAGAGGGAATTTTCTATGTAGGTATTGAACTCTCACAATGGTCTAATGAGGCTATCGATCGATTTAATCGATCGATTCCACGATCGATTCCAAATTGAAAGATCCGAAGACAACTCGCAATTTTGGACCAAGACCAGATGACGAGACCAACACCTGAGCTCGTACACTACTATTCAAACTTCCACACCACGTCAACGTGAAGACATTTGAGGCTCGACTCGCAACCCTCCGGATGTTAATCCGAGATTCTACCAACAGGCCTACTGTGGTTACCGGGGCATGTCCCGTCTATCTACGATCGTAACTCTTCTCGTAGTTGGTCAGGCGCACTTCACCATCAGCAGAGTTTTCGAAGCTTACGAACTGAATAACTTGACTGCTCGAAACTCGCCGAAAATGAAACCTTGTAACACCGATGCGTTAACAGAAGAGGACAGAATGTTCAGGTACGCACCTGACTTCATTCCACACCATGGAGGAAATATAAAGTAGAGTGAGCAATGGCAACCTTTTTATGTTATCAGGATCGTGTGATCAGGCTAGTAGTAACGTGATTCTTAGATTAAGTTCATCATCTGAGAGGAAACACGTTAATCATATAATTGGAGGAGATACCCATCCATCCATCATCTATTGGTCCACGAGACATAGCAGTAGACTTCGTCGATTTCACCATTTTTGTTGTTACTCTATAAGTGCGCATTGACACACCTATCCTGTCTTAGATTTTATATCGCCAAACGAGGTGGTTGAATACCCAATGGGTCAACCAATGCAATATTTCACAGAGCAGTCACTTGACTAACAGTCGACATGTTGGTGACACTTTTTGAAGCTTCCCTCCATAGCAATGCTAAGTCTACTTATTTTTGACGTTTATGGTCCACACTCTTCCAACTATCAATCTTGATTCATGTGTTGGACACAGGACATTGCACACATGAACAATGGTGGGGCACATCAAAATGAAAATTTTAAATGATTGATTTAAAACCCATAGGGGTATTTTTTGCAAGTTAGGGGGCTTCGGTACCATTATGTACAACTCTAACGTTATGGTATTGTTCACTTACCCACTATACAATCCTCGGCACGTTACACATCTTGACGTTGGGTGTGAAACAGCAACAACAATTTGAATTCTTACTCTCTAAAACCTTTCAATGGATGCTTACTGTCAAGATTATTAAGTGATGAGTCAGCTCCTCCTTTAAATGGCGATAAAGATTTCATAGAAACATTTCGACCTTTATTAATAAAAAACGGACGATACAAAATGACAAAGAGCGTGAATCAACTCTCTTCTCTTTCTTCTCTTTTTTTTCTTCTCTTCTTCTTCTTCTTACTCTCTCCCTCTCTCTCTCTCTTCTACTACTCTTCTTTTACACTCCAACAATTCATCCGAATTTAATTTTTATCTCATACAATATAAGAGTTAAAATTGATGAAGATAAAAATGGTGAAGATTTCACAGATACATTTCGACCTTTATTAATAAAAAACGGACGATACAAAATGACAAAGAGCGTGAATCAACTCTCTTCTCTTTCTTCTCTTCTTCTCCCTCTCTCTCTCTCTTCTACTACTCTTCTTTTACACTCCAACAAATTCATCCGAATTTAATTTTTATCACATTCAATATAAGAGTTAAAATTGATGAAGATAAAAATGGTGAAGATTTCACAGATACATTTCGACCTTTATTAATAAAAAACGGACGATACAAAATGACAAAGAGCGTGAATCAACTCTCTTCTCTTTCTTCTCTTTTTTTTCTTCTCTTCTTCTTCTTCTTACTCTCTCTCTCTCTCTCCCTCTCTCTCTCTTCTACTACTCTTCTTTTACACTCCAACAATTCATCCGAATTTAATTTTTATCTCATACAATATAAGAGTTAAAATTGATGAAGATAAAAATGGTGAAGATTTCACAGATACATTTCGACCTTTATTAATAAAAAACGGACGATACAAAATGACAAAGAGCGTGAATCAACTCTCTTCTCTTTCTTCTCTTCTTCTCCCTCTCTCTCTCTCTTCTACTACTCTTCTTTTACACTCCAACAAATTCATCCGAATTTAATTTTTATCACATTCAATATACGAGTTAAAATTGATGAAGATAAAAATGGTGAAGATTTCACAGATACATTTCGACCTTTATTAATAAAAAACGGACGATACAAAATGACAAAGAGCGTGAATCAACTCTCTTCTCTTTCTTCTCTTTTTTTTCTTCTCTTCTTCTTCTTCTTACTCTCTCTCTCTCTTCTACTACTCTTCTTTTACACTCCAACAATTCATCCGAATTTAATTTTTATCTCATACAATATAAGAGTTAAAATTGATGAAGATAAAAATGGTGAAGATTTCACAGATACATTTCGACCTTTATTAATAAAAAACGGACGATACAAAATGACAAAGAGCGTGAATCAACTCTCTTCTCTTTCTTCTCTTCTTCTCCCTCTCTCTCTCTCTCTTCTACTACTCTTCTTTTACACTCCAACAAATTCATCCGAATTTAATTTTTATCACATTCAATATAAGAGTTAAAATTGATGAAGATAAAAATGGTGAAGATTTCACAGATACATTTCGACCTTTATTAATAAAAAACGGACGATACAAAATGACAAAGAGCGTGAATCAACTCTCTTCTCTTTCTTCTCTTTTTTTTTCTCTTCTTCTTCTTCTTACTCTCTCTCTCTCTCTCTCCCTCTCTCTCTTCTACTACTCTTCTTTTACACTCCAACAATTCATCCGAATTTAATTTTTATCTCATACAATATAAGAGTTAAAATTGATGAAGATAAAAATGGTGAAGATTTCACAGATACATTTCGACCTTTATTAATAAAAAACGGACGATACAAAATGACAAAGAGCGTGAATCAACTCTCTTCTCTTTCTTCTCTTCTTCTCCCTCTCTCTCTCTCTTCTACTACTCTTCTTTTACACTCCAACAAATTCATCCGAATTTAATTTTTATCACATTCAATATAAGAGTTAAAATTGATGAAGATAAAAATGGTGAAGATTTCACAGATACATTTCGACCTTTATTAATAAAAAACGGACGATACAAAATGACAAAGAGCGTGAATCAACTCTCTTCTCTTTCTTCTCTTTTTTTTCTTCTCTTCTTCTTCTTCTTACTCTCTCTCTCTCTCCCTCTCTCTCTCTCTCTTCTACTACTCTTCTTTTACACTCCAACAATTCATCCGAATTTAATTTTTATCTCATACAATATAAGAGTTAAAATTGATGAAGATAAAAATGGTGAAGATTTCACAGATACATTTCGACCTTTATTAATAAAAAACGGACGATACAAAATGACAAAGAGCGTGAATCAACTCTCTTCTCTTTCTTCTCTTCTTCTCCCTCTCTCTCTCTCTTCTACTACTCTTCTTTTACACTCCAACAAATTCATCCGAATTTAATTTTTATCACATTCAATATAAGAGTTAAAATTGATGAAGATAAAAATGGTGAAGATTTCACAGATACATTTCGACCTTTATTAATAAAAAACGGACGATACAAAGTGACAAAGAGCGTGAATCAACTCTCTTCTCTTTCTTCTCTTTTTTTTCTTCTCTTCTTCTTCTTCTTACTCTCTCTCTCCCTCTCTCTCTCTCTCTTCTACTACTCTTCTTTTACACTCCAGCAATTCATCCGAATTTAATTTTTATCTCATACAATATAACTAGGTGACCCGCCCCTGCTAACGGAAGCTCACCAACCCCCGGAGGATTACTTTGCAATCCTCATTGGTTCACTGGGCGAACCTTGCTCGCTTCGCTCGCATCAATGAAGACATTGTTTACATAATATGATATTCCAAGAATAAATTTTTTTTCAAATATAAATTTGTTGTACTACAGAAAAATTATACAGTACCTCTGGAATCAGAACTCGAACAATTTGGAATTCAAATGAAAACTTTGAGTAGATTTTAACTCGAAATGTGAGCGCTGCTTTGGAAATCGAATACCCAGCATCTCGTTTGTAAGCTGCAACAGCTCGTCGAATATTCTTTTTTTTTTTCAATAAAATTTTATCCAATAGCGCTATAAATTCAATCGAGGCGCGAGGTTTCATGGTAAACAAATAATCGTACAGTGTTGCCAAAACGCGATTACAAATAACGTCTTTTTCGTGAGCCACGTAAGAGTATTATATATATATAGATGGTTAAAATCTGCAAGTGCATAGTTAAAAATATATTCACAAATAATGATGGTTTGCACGAGCATAATAAATGTAACGTCCACATACAACGTTTACAAGTGCGTTAGTAGCACTTGCACTAGCATAATGGAAACTAAATTTACTTAATGCTTGCACGAGTTCACATCAATATTTCTGGATTGGCCGATTTTTTTCAGGTTTTATGTCGCAACGGCCATATTTGGTCAAGCTTCGCCAAACATAAGACAGACAACACAATGGGCTACTTGTATTTCACATTAGCTCTATTCATTTAAGGTGCCACGTTTGAACATTGTGAAGAGTAATGGTTGAAAAACTGGAGGTTTGCGAATTCAAAACTGGGTCCAACCAATGGGATCGAGGGACCTGGAGTATGTTAAATCTGCAGTGGCCTCATATGTCCTCACGTTGGCAGGGGTGTTGAAGTTTCGATAGGAGAGTGCCAGATGAGGTGTTGACCTCGTCCTCTGACCGTGTTTGAAAGCTACAAGATGTTGCCCTTTTATCTTTCACTTCAGGATTTATCCCGGACCGTCGCCAATATAACTGTGTTTCTCCTGAGAAACGTTAATTAACTTCCTATTTACCTTTCACTTCTAGTTATAAATGTGCTGTTCAGAATAGTGAATTTTTTTTTTCAGGTGATAAGCGATTTTATAACAAGCGCCCGATATTTTTACCGAGTGAAAATCCGTTCAGCGATCTGCGTGCCGTCTACGTGCTCAAAATCGGAAGTGGAAAACATCGCTTTAGCAGGTAAATTTATGCATATTTATAACTGATATTTCATATTTTGATATAAGATTAGCCATTTCATTTGTCGACATCTGGAGACATAACTGTCTTGACTTTAAGGTTTATCCTTAACTAGTTAAATTTAAAAAATTGAGATATAAGGCATCCGAGGTGTTTGACTCAAAGAGGTATCTCGTCATTATCAAAATTAGGCAAATCCTGGTGAAAGAGATATCTAGTCGAAGCCCAAGGATGTTTAAGACCAATAGCACGTGAATAATACTCCAATAGTGTACGGAAAATGAATTTTTTAAACGCCATTTTAACGTTTATCGCTTCTATAATTTTCTTCACACTTACATGCGTATGCATAACTAGCCACTGCGTGTCTAGCCCGGCGGTATATTAACAACCTTTACCTGGATAGAAGACATGAGGAAGTTTTAAGCCCGCTGATTCGTTGGTTTCAAACTGTCGACTATGACGTCACTACGTGACATCATCATTAATGACGATGCTTCACGTGGACTCTGTCATTACTCATTACTCGGTAGTTTCTACTTAAATTGAAAGCCGGTGGCAAAACCTCTGCAACATAACTAACGAATCTATACAACAGATCCATAGTAATAAAGAAAGACTCCCCTGTTTCCGCCTTCTATTCTGTTCAAGGTCCCAAGTGTCTTTTAAAGTTCGAAAATGGCTTTTTTTTAATCATGCGTGTAGAATCTATACTGGAATTAAAACTAAACACAAAACATTTACGATCACATTACGAGTACATGGCACAAGCCGTTGAACTGTCGCTTGGTAATCATCTAAAAGCTATCGCTTTCTTTTTATTAGTATTCCATTTTCGGTCGAAGCAGTTTCAACTGTTTTTTTCGCTAACATTGCAAGTAAATAGTGATACTTTTCACACATGCGGAGTGCGCACTATGGGTGAGTGACGTCATAGATCTCGGAGAGAGATAGCAACGAATCAACGGGCTTAAAATTTCCCCATGTCTTCTATTCCAGGTAAAGGTTGGTAATATGCAGCCCGGCGTTTCCCGTGCCCGTGGTGTTGGTTTGCACACTGGCAACGGCGGTATGCAAGATATTAATCTGATGTCAAATTTTCCGCAGATTTCGAATCCATTGAAATTTTCAATCTATCTTTAACGATCCCAATTTTACAAAAAAAGAACTAAATAATGCCAAACAAAATATTTTTATTTTCTTTGCTTTCTTTCGCTGAAATCGTAAGAGGGCTGGAAATGTAATCTGTTTATTTTGGAACACGAATGTTAGCGTGACGTCACATTCTCTTGCGAAAATATAAAAGATATTTAATTTAAAAATTTATTTATTTAAAGAAAATCATATATTTAGGTATCGATTTAATGTGATTTTTTCCGCAGATTTCAAATCCGTTGAAATTTTTACTCTATATTTAACGGTCTAGGAGATAGAAAAAGAACTACATAACTAAAGTAAAAACTTTCTTTTTCATCGTCTGCTGGAAAATCATTCTTCCGCGCAAAATGAAAACGGAAAAGATAAATTTAGAATCTGTCATATCTTTATGTTGTTGCCATTCCAAAGAAAATAATAACAATTAAATTTCATTAAATTCATTTTAAAATGTTCTAGATTGAATTTTAAAATTCGCCGTGACCCTAAAATTGCAAAAAAATTGGACTACCTGTGTGCCAAATCCCATATTACTGTCAGTGCCATAGATTCGTCGGGACTTAAGAGTGCAAGAAACAAACAAACAAACACGTCATTTTATAATATTAGAGCTATATCTATCCATATAATCCGTTTAACATTAATCGCGACCCTGTTATAAAACAAAGTGCAAAAAGTTATATAAAGGTGACTACTAGAAAAGTCTATTTTGAGTTTTGAAGTGCTTATAAATGCCTCGTACGTTCATTTCTTGTAAAGATGACGTATTTCAGGTCTAGTCCAGTCATTTTCGCTATCAATATTTTTGGACTTGTGGTACTCTTGCTCCAGGGAAACGATGTTTCCTAGTTTCATTATTATTATGAGAGGTTGACAAAATAAATTGACTCGATATTAGTGATTAAGGGGATCCGAAACACAAAAATTGTCAAATTTTCGAATTTTTTAATATTTTTTTAAGCAATTTTCTGTGTTTTTCTGCTTAAAATGACGTCTAAATCATGTTTCTATCTTAATTAGAACTAGAGATATAATAATTTTTGATGTGTGTTGTTTTGAAAATCTAACACTTTTGACAGTTGTTGTCATGGCAACAACATCTGTCTTTAAAACTTTAGATGCGTTTTTCTCCCATGATACTTTTTTTCAAGATTTCCTGTATTCAAATTGCTATAAGTCGAAAACCGATAAAGTTTAAGGGTTGAAATTTCAATCGTTTTTAATTTTGATTCAGCCAATTTAAAACAAATATTTACTTTTAAAAATATGACTTTTTTTTTTTAAAAGTACCTTAAAATTTTCAAAAATTTTCATTCAAATATTTTTTATTTTTTATTAAATTAATATTTTTTAAATTCCTCAATCAAAATTAAGTTTATAAATTTGTGAATAATTTACTGCAAGAATTTTGAAACTTGATCAAGAATATTTTGAGTTTTAGCAAGTTAAAATGACCCTTCTTTTTTTCAAAAGATTTTAATTTAAAATTTTTAAAAAACTTTTGGAAAAATTTTTTTGTTGTGGTTTAGTTTATTAATTAAATGGGTAATCAGTACAAAAAAAGTCAAAAATTTAAATTTATTGACAAAAAAAAATTTTAATGCGTCCCGGACCCCCTTAATTTATTTTGAAGCAAATACATGTTGGTTTTGAAAACTCCACGTGGGAGAACGCGGCTTGTTTCAAAGTTAGATGTAATTTAGGACAGACAAAACAGTCATTCTTTATAATTGTTCAGAAAACAGACGGGCAATTTCACACCGTTTTTTAGAAAAAGAAAATCACTGTTTCCTACGAATGTTGCACATGTATCTAAATTGCAAAAGAATAGCATTAACTTGTAAAAATAAAGGTGTCAGAAGTCCAATATTATTGACTGTATTAGAAGATAAGCTAAGTCTTATTTGAAATTTGCATAACTCTCAAACTGACATCGCAGTTTTCAAATTGAATCTTTATAACATTTTTTTTCCAACTTAGTGATTCGATTCCAAAATTGAAACCACGTACCTATTTAGAATGATAATTTTATTTAGTTGACTATTGGTTTCAGCTTGCATGAAACATGCAAAATAAATGTATGTTTTATTGATTTTTTGTCGTCTTGTAATTGTGAAATATATGTCAAAATTGAAAAACTTCTTTTGAATTGCAATACTACTATTCTTATTTTAACGTAACCTATCTTTTTTTTTTAATTATTTTATTTTTAACTATCAGTTCTTACTAGACCGTATCTTATAATTAATAAACACCCCTTACATAAAGAAAAAAAAATGTAGTAAATTTATTTATTTTTGTGAAATGCAATTCTACAAACCATAATATTTTGAGGATTTTCAAGAAAATTTGGTAAAAATATACAAATACAGTCAAAAAATGAACCCACGTATATAGCGAGGTATTTTAAAGAAAGTAAATAATTCATTTAATCTAACTCTTGAATAATTTATTTACAACTTATAAAATAATGGAACACATAAATACAGAAGTAGAAGCTAAATTGAATTCCGATGATTGAAGAAAATGTAAATTCTGAAAAACGAAAGATGGAGGGGAGGGGGAAGCATATCGAATTTCGATTTTCTAAATATATTCAGGAATTGAGCAGGTCAAAAAAGACTTTTGAACAATATTTATAGACACTACCGATTTTTTTGCAAAAGTAACGCATATTTATAATGGTACTTAGAAATGCTCAAATATGACAGCAACATTATTCTGCCTGAACTCACATACCCTAAAAGCAGAATTCTAAGACAAGTTTATAAAAAATGGTGATGAGATCATGGAGAACCTGGACCAAAGGGGCCTCAATCTTCAGTATAGTAAGTAAAGCACTTGATGAATGGGCATGTCTCAGTATTTGGGAATCCTAATAAATTGGTAGATAAGAAAAGAACTGAATTAAAAGTATGTTAAATTTATAAAACAGAACATTAGCTATGGCGTTGCCATATACGGAGTAGCAAAATAAAGTTTTCATGAACAGTGAATTGTTCGATTGTGCTTTTCGCATTAACTAAATTCGTATTTATTTTAAATAATAATTATTTAAATAATAATTATTTATTTTAAATATAATTATATCAAAAAATTATTTTGAGACAAAAAATAACTTTAAATACAAAGTATTAAAATTTAAATTCTGTAAAAATTTACTTTTCCAACAATCCGAGTTGCAACCAGTCGCAACTACCCTGAATGTTATTTCTTCTGGTATTTCAAATTGTCTCTAAAACAGCTCTGCACACAGAAGAAATCGAAAGAGGTTCAATATCAGTCTATCGTACCTACAGGGTTCTCAAAATTAAATGTACTAAATTTAATGTGGATTGGTCCAACGGTGTAGATATGTATAGAGTATAGACCGACCGACGTTGACTGCTTTATATAGAGATTTCGTTAAAGAAAGAATGCTTTAATAGGGGGATGGTCCCCCAAGTGCTGCAATTACGCTAGCAACCCTTCTGGGCATACTTTCAACTAGGTTTTGTCGCACAGCTATGGGTATTGGTGTCCATTCCTGCTGCACGAATGTCGAAGGCTCAGCTGTAGATTTCGGACGTATTTTCCTGGTCCGTAAGCGTCGCTCTAACTCGTCCCACAAATGTTCTATGGGGTTGAGGTCTTGACTCTGAGCAGGCCAGGGCTGAAGTTTTAAATCTATATCTTGATACCACTGCTTGACAGAGGCTGCAACATGACATGGAGAGTTGCCGTCCTGGAAGTAACATTCGTCCATTCCATAAAATTGCCAGAGCGTAGGAATAACCTGATTGTCCAAAATGTCCATGTAGGCGTCGCTGTCCGATTGACCAGGAACTGCGTGCAAAGGTCCCAGGCCATACCACGAAATTCCCCCTCAAACAAGTAGTCGGATTTTATGCAAATCCGTTGGGGTCCGATCCATTATTGTAGGGTAGTGTATACTCAGAAAAACTTTAGAATGTGAAAGTCACTGGGAGAGTTTTAAGGTTTCCAAATGCATTCTTTCATATCTTAAAGTTATATGTGTCTTTAACCTCTGACTTAGAGAATCAGTTTGTTATGCAGTTGTTTGACGATTAACAGGTCATATTCACATAACTAATATCGTTTCCGTTATTTTAGGAATGAAGCGGATTGGTTTGGACTTTGATCTTAAAGTGTCGACTTGTGAAACGAAAGTGGATAAAGTGGTCTTCAACTCAAGTGAAATCGCCATCATGTAAGTAGATTTGTTGCTACAGGTATTGAAAAGAAACCAAGATAATTCCATGCAGACTTAAAAACACAAGGGAAAACCCAAACCAAAGTCGCCTGAAATAATACACGATTCTTTATCACGCAGACTGCTCATAGCAGGACAATATTTCAGGGCATATTAACCCACTGAGAGACTCACGTGTCTTTCACCTTGCAACTTGTAGTGTTCCCCTTGAATGACTTATAACCAATATTAACCACCATGATCAATAGAATCTTTCAAAACGATTCTATTCTAAGGGGTTAAAGAGTAATGGAATATTTTCCAAATGAATCTATTTTAAGGAAAGAAGCAATAGAATCCTTCCAAATCATTATATTCAGAGGAAATGAGTAATATAATCTTTCCAAGTGATTCTATTCTTCGAAAATAATTAATGGAATCTTTCCAAATAATTATATTCTAAGGAAAGGAGTAATGGGGAAATCTTTCCAAGTAGGTTCTATTCCAAAGAAAGGATTAATTGAATGTTTTCAAAGATACAATTCTAATGAAGGAGCAATGTGTAATCTTTCCAAATGATTCTATTCTAATGAAAGAAAGAAGCAATGGAATCTTTCCAAAGGATACAATTCTAATAAAGGAGCAATGTGTAATCCTTTCAAACGATTCTATTCTAATGAAAGGGCAATGGAATTTTTCCAAATTATACAATTCTAATGAAAGTAGCAATAAAATCTTTCCAAAGGATACACAATTCTAATGAAAATAGTAATAAAATCTTTCCAAAGGATACAATTCTAATGAAAGTAGCAATAAAACCTTTTCAAAGGATACAATTCTAATGAAAGTAGCAATAAAATATTTCCAAAGGATACAATTTTAATAACGATTCTATTGTAATGAAAGGAGCGATGGAACCTTTCCAATGGATACAATTTAAATAGTAATTTTATTATAATGAAAGAGCAATGAAATCTTTCCAAAGAATGCAATTCTAATGAAAGAAGCAATGTAATCTTTCCAAAGGATACAATTCTAATGATGATTCTATTTTAATGAAAGGAGCGGTTGAATCTTTCCAATTGATACAATTCTACTGAAAGGGGCAATGGAATATTTCCAAAGGATGATAGAAGTCATGGATTCTATAAACCTTTTTGGATTTCTCGACCACATATGCTCGACCGTCTCGTACACTATACTCGTGCACATCGCACACTCGTGATTGTATTACAGCTCTCATAGAATCACGCAGTTCATACTAGTTGGAGCGCTGCCCCTTCGTTCCAATTAGCCGAAGTCGCTACGTATGTAGGGAAAGCCTCAAAACAGAGGTCTTTATAAATTCTTACGATAATCGCTATTCACCGGGTGTAAGCTGAAGATTTGACATCGCTCCCTGACAGTAGGCTGGAAAGTTTTCTCATATGTGACCGGATGTATACGTCCTTCAGTTCAACCATATATGGACCCGAATTGCTGTATTTAAAGCGAGGGACAGGTAGAGCCATATCCCTATTTATTCGTCCTACCATTTATAGCCTCACGGGCTAGCTTACAGAGATATGAAAAATTTCCTCATATACATCAATGTCTTATTTCAGTCACCGTCATAAATTCGACTTAAGCGAGCCCACACGCCCTTTTATGGTTCTGAATCCAAAAACATTCTCTGAAACCTTGGAGATGGGCTGGGAATATTTACTGCACAAATTTACTTAAGCTACTTTTTTTTACGACTCAGGCAACCCAGCCTACCAACAAGGGTTTAAGACCGGATAATGGGTCGTCATGAGGGGATTCCTGACCACCCCTTCAATGAATCATTCCAACCTCTTATCCAGTGTTTACACAACGCTGTTCGCGATCCGTAGACACTCCCAAATCCTCCAGAGAGATTGCTTGTTGTTAGTGACATTATTTAGCTAAATTAATTTGTTTTCTGATTTTGGTTGAGTAAGATGGAATTATTTTGTAAGCCTACAATCCGAACTCAAAGCGGCTGATCACTCGGGGACAAATAGGGTGCTGATTAACGTGACTGGGTTGGTCTTGGATTAATTTCTAGTCCTTCTCGGAGGTGCGTCATATGTCCATCGATCTCACGCATTTGACAACCTATCGACAGCTCGCAGTATCTGTTGAATTCACAGGATAGAGAGAATTGTGTTAAATTTATTTAACACAACAAGAATTTATATACCACACAATTGTAGATACAGCAATGTAATCTAACTCCTCCATGAAGTCCTTGTACTTTTTGGCAGACAAAGTAGCATTATTTTACATGTGTCCTGGATTGATTTTTTCGTTTGTTGAAAACTGTTTGTGGGAATTTTTTCGTTTGTTGAAGCTTGATTTATTTATAGAGTCGTGTTGTCTTCCTTGTTGCTGACGAGCATTGCAGCAACTATCGCAGATGTGGTGCTCAAAGTGCGCTCACAAGAGGAGTCCTACCATGAAAATTTAAGTAAGCACCGATTATTTTGTAGATTTCTTTTCTTTTTCAATTTAGCATGTTAGAAATTTCACACAAGAGATTACATGCCTAAAATGTATCATAGTGGGACCCAAATTTTTTTCACTATCTGAAGGTCGAGAGATTTACGAGTTGTTGCTTATACACCACAAAACACCTTTCTTTCTAAGGAATCCATGGATTCATTCAACCTTTAGAAAGTTTATATTGCTCCTTTCCTTCGAACAGAATCCTTTGGAAAGATTCTATTCCTACTTTTCTTATTATAAAATCCCTAGGAAAGATTCTATAGGACCTTTCTTTGGAAAACAGTCATTTTAAAAGATATTGTATCACTCATTTCTTTAGAATAGAATCCCTTGAAATGGTTGCATTACTCCTTTCCTTAGAACAAAATCCTTTGGAAAGATTCTATCACTCCTTTCCTTAGAATAGAATCCCTTGGAAAGCTTATATTGCTCCTTTTCTTGGAATGGAATAATTTGGAAAGAGATAGATTCACTTCCTACTTTTTTTTAGAATACAATCCAATGGAAAGATTCTATCGGTCCTTTTTTTAGAATACAGCCATTTGAATAGATTCTATCACTTTCCTTAGAATCGAATTGCTTGGAGAGGTTATATCAATCATTTCCTTGAAGAGAATACATTTTTGGTTAGTCTAAACAACAACTTATAGTTAGATTATGAAAGGTTTTTCGTGCAGTTGAAAAGTTTGCTTAATTTTTTTTAAATCATGAATATTAGGTTAAATTTTGGTACAATCCTGAACGGTGGAGAGTATCTATTTTTTTGGTACTGTAAGGAAAATATTTTTCTTTTTTTATAAGATAATGCAAATATCCAAATTTTTGATAATGTTTAGAACATTTATTTTTAATGAAATCCAAAATTTAGTAAAAAGAAAAATGATTTTTGATTAAATCAAAAAATTCTGTAACAAAAGAATAGGTCTCCAGAAAATTCATTTTCTGTACAATCTAGAACTTATTTTCTGGCGATCGGACAATCATAAATGACTCGAATATATAGCGATATCATTAATGCTCACTCATCGAACATCTAAGGAAGTAGGCAGAGCTTGCGAGCTGACTCGTTGCGGTCAGACCTCAGAAGTGTCGGTCAAGTGGAATTGGGAATGGACTCGGACCTATTGGCTATCGAAGAGCAAACTGGTGTTTTTCATCACGTTTATCAATTAATCCTACGTTAAGATTCTAACGAAAGAGAAAGAGGGAGGAATCCTTGCCTTTAGATATCAGAAGTTTGGGTCATGTTGTCTTTGAAATCGAACTCATTGAATTCGTGCTCACTATCAAATCCATGGGATCTTCGCCAGGAGATCTTCAAATAGAGCGATCAATAACTGCATGAACATGCTTCATCTTTTTTTGTTGAAAGATTGAATCTTTCACTCTGACTTTGCCTTTAGTACATAATTGACTATTATACAAATAAATACGTTTGAAACAATTATGCTTGATATTTTTTACTTACAAAGCCATCGGATGAACAGTTGCATACATGCGTCTGTGCCACGGTTACTGAACATTTTTATACTAAAGCAATAGTTTCAACCAAGCTCCCCACATTAATCTGTGGGCCCCGTTGCCAGCTGAAATGACAGGCCCTTCCCCCATGATACTGTCTATTTCATTTGTAATCTAAATCCTCCATGAAGTTAGATTACAAATGAAATGGTAACGTCCCTTTGATACTATCTATGTTTGAACAGAGACATTTTGAATTTTTTTTAAATATTTTCCATATTTTGATCCTAAAACATACTTTATATAGGTTTATAAGAGTGACATATACGATATACCATATAACAAACAAGACATTTAGGTAAAAAAGTGTTGAATAAACAAACTAAACATTTGGTTAATAAACATAGTTACTAATAACATATAGTTTTAATATCCGGAAAATCAAAATGTTGTTTGTAAGAGAAGAATTCTACAATTGAAATTAAAAAAATCAACGCAACTGATTAAAATAGAACTCAAACTATAATAATTCTTTAATAGAAAAAATATGTGTCTTTAAAAACACACATAAATAAAGTATTGTACATTTTTCTTGGTTTCATCATGGAGAATGATACATTTTAGGGATTTTTACATTTAAATTCTACATGTGAAAAGTTACTTTCAACGTCGTTACCAATTTTATGAATTTAGTTTTTTTAATCGCATTTTTTTGCCCCTTAGCGGGGCCTCCTGCCATGGCAACGGCAGCATTGCCTATGTGGAGGACCTGGTTTCAACAAATATTATTCTCAACTTCAAGGTGTTCCTATGAAGTGCTTGATGTTCTTTCACTCTACACTGTCTCTTGCTAGGACATAGATTTAAATCTCTAAATATTTCTTTCAAGATATTCCTATGAAGTCCTTGATGTGCTTCTCACTCTACACAAACTTTCTCCGCTTACTGAAGGAAGACAAGTCCCCGGATTCCATAAAGATTTTCCATGGAATGAAGGTGGTAACGATTCTCTGGGTGATACTGAACCACACGTTTGCCTACCTCAACTTTCAAGCTATGAGTAAGTTACTTTAATATTATACTCACGTAGGTAGCACTCGTATTTGATAAACGTATGCTGACGAAAATGGAAATGCTCTTATTAAGAGGAGAAAAGTTTTTGGAAACTGGGGTACCTAACCTGTGTTTTTTAATCGTGCTGAACTGTTCCGTATACATTGTAAAAAATTCATTACCATTAAGTATACAAAGTGGACTAGGGTGAACACATCATGAAGGACCTGGTACGAAAGCCCTCTGTCTCCAGGGTATAATAATAGCATGTTCAGACTATATACGAGTTTCCTGAAGCTATCAGATATTTTGAAATAGCTAGCAAGGAGAGGAGTAACGTTTGCTGACGAAAATGGAAAGACTCTTATGCAGGAGAGAAAAGTTTTTGATAACTAGGGTTTTAAACCTGTGTTTTTTAACCGTGCTGAACTGTTCCGCATACATCGTAAAAATTTCATTAGCATTAACTTCACATTGTGAACTTGGGTGGACATGTCATGAAGGACCTGGAATGAAGGCCCTCATTCGAAACCGAGACCCCAGTTTTCTGTTATCTCTATATCAGATGCTGCTGTGGTAGGTTCATAAACCCATATTTGGAATCGCTCAGTGCATGTGGACTCAAGAGAACTTCGCGAATTGGTGCTGCCCTCAAGAGCACATCTTTTTCAGGTGTCTACGAGCTTCACGCAACTGAGGTGTACCCGGACTCTAGCGAACTTTTCTTTTCCCATGGGGTTTACCGCTGTAACGTCGTAGGGGGTCTCTCTGACCACTGCTTTCATGGTGGTCCTTCGAGATTTCCTCTGTTACGTGGATTCGCCGTCGAAGGCAATCGGCTGGCGAATTTATGACCGGATGTGGGTTGCACTGTCGACAAGAACGTGTGCGGTCTGGAGTCGAAGAGAGAGAATCGTTGAACGCATGAACGTGAACGGACGCAGAACAACTCTGCTCCGATGAATCCGCGGGAGAAACTATATTTGTATATACCATCTATTAACCTCGAAATAGCCCCTTAACTTGTGTATATCTTTAATAACTAATTAAATGTGCTGAATTTTTAAATTTGCATTAATTGTATTCAAGCCACTCGCCACGTAAATTCTACTCACGATGTTACACCGCCTTTAGTGAACACGGGGTCGAGCTCACGGGGTACCCAAGCGATATTTTCTGCTTGCATCACATTATTCTACATCATCCTATCCCTCTTTTGCTCCCTTTCACGAGGAGTTTTATTACCATTAACCTTTAGGTGTGTACGTGCTTAAATGACAAAGTGGGCTTTAAGGTGGACTTAGTCGTATGAGCGGGTCGAAATTGTTTGTTTACATACTTGTCATCGTGTTTTTATTTTCTCTGGTTTCGTTTTGTCACTCTTCGGAGGTGATGCACAGACCACGGTCAGCCTCGCCATGTTTCTTTTTAACTTTAACAAGTCATACAGTAGGTAATTTAGGTCGTTTCTGGATAATGCATTAACATGGGCAAGCCTTTTAGGGTCAACAATGTGTGAGCAAACTTTTACAGTCATGAATATTAACAAGACGGAAAATTCGAACTACTTGACGAATGAGAATTAAGAATTAATTTTACGCTTGCTTTCCACAAAAATCTAACCAAAAAAGATATTAAATCACTGCAATACCACGCATCAAATAAAATTCTTTATTTACTTTTTATTATCTATTATAACATAAATAATCTATAATAAATAAATGATAATAATGAATATACGAGGGAGTATCAATAAGTAACACACATAATGTAAAAAAAATAATAATAAAAGCAATTAATGACAATATGAACAGAAATTATAGTATTACCCATTTATTACTTTTCGACATAATTTCCATGCATGTTGAGTCATTTTCCCCAACGATGGATCAGTTTGAAAATCCCGGTCTCATAGAACTCTGTCGGCTGCGAGAAGAGCCACCTTCGCACGGCCCCCGTTTGAGTGCCGTCGTCAGAGTCAAATTTCTTACCGTCAAGGAACTTCTTTATGGGTCCAAACAGATGGAATCGGAGGGTGCCAGGTCCAGGCTGTATGGACGATGCTCCAAAACATCCCAACCGAAACCCTGCACTTTTGCACGAACTAGGCGAGACACATACGGACGAGCGATGTCGAATGTGTTGATTTGTCGCACTGCCCTTTGGACCTATAAAGAAGTTCCTTGACGGTAAGAAGTTTGACTATGAAGACAACACTCAAACGGAGGCCGTGCGAAGGTGGCTCTTCTCGCAGCCGACAGAGTTCTATGAGACCGGGATTTTCAAACTGATCCATCGTTGGGGAAAATGACTCAACATGCATGGAAATTATGTGGAAAAGTAATAAATGGGTAATACTATAATTTCTGTTCATATTCATTAATTGCTTTTATTATTATTTTTTTTACATTATGTGTGTTACTTATTGATACTCCCTCGTAATATATGATATATAATTGTCATGGTTTTCTGGATGGCCCTAAAGTCATAGTAAATCTATGTGGATTTAGGTCTTAAAGAGTCTGTGTATCTCTGCCTGCTCTATAGTTAATGTTATTGATTTTATTTTCTTTGAATCGCATGGGAAGTGTAGTGCAGTGCATTTGGTAACAGGCTTGCTTCACGAAACATGAAACTTGAGAATCAATTTTTGCATTTCAGAGTCACCTTTACTACATATGGACAGACATACGAACGTAGCTATGATGTTCATTTTGAATGGCTACATCAATGTTGAAACATTCTTCTTCATAAGGTAAGCTTCATTGGTTTATGTCTTTCCTTTTGCATTCATTCAGCGACACAGAGTTTTCAAAATTCGTGTTGAATAAAGAACGGGGTTAATACTGTTTCGGTGACTCTCGTAACTGGAATTGGAATTAACGTCGTACTGGAGCAACACAACGGGCTATTGACGACGGTCCGGAATCAATTCCCCCAAGGGAAAGACCCGAAGACAACACCACGTTAATTTTGAATCACGATAAGAAGGAGAGGCAACACCTGAGCTGGCACCCCACTCTCTAAACTACACCAACGTGGGGACATTTGAGGCCACGACATATTAAAGGTGCACCATTCCCCTTTGTATACGACGGTCTTTGGCTGGATTCGAACTGGCGACCCTCATGTTGCTCCTACATCCGAGCCACCCCAGAACGACTCTCGTAACAATAGTGTAGATACGATTTTGTTTGGTTTGGGGCAAAGCTTTTGGAGCATAATTTTTATTTCAAATTATCTTAAGTTATCATACATTTTTACTAAGTCGTTGGGCTCATTAAAAAATTATATAGTTTTTTACCTTTCATTACCAAAATCCATTGTTTGGTAGAAAATTACCATATTTTTTGAAAATAACATTTGGTTGATTTTAGTGCTTGATAATTCGGTTCTTTAATAGTGTGGTTATGCCACTTTAATGGATCAATGAAGTACACTACCCTACAATAATGGACCGGACGCCAGCGGATTTGCATAAAATTTGACTACTTGTTTGGGGATGTTTTTCGTGGTATGGCCTTTGCATGTTGTTCCTGGTCAATTGAACGCCGACGCCTACATGAGCATTTTGGACATTCAGGTTCTTCCTACGCTCTGGTAATTTTATGAAGTCGACGAATGTTACTTCCACGATGACCACGCTCTATGCCATGTTGCAGCCTCTGTCAAGCAGTGGTATCGAGATATGGATGTGAAACGTCTTCCCTGGCCTGCTCAGAGTCCCGACCCACACCCCATAGAACATTTGTGGGACGACTAAGAGCGACGCTTACGGACCAGGGAACCCCGTCCGAAATCTACAGCTGAGCTGGCGACATTCTTGCATCGAGAATGGACACAAATACCCATAGCTGTGTATCGAAACCTTGTTGAAAGTATGCCCAGAAGGGTTGCTAGTGTAATTGCAGCAGCGGGGGACTGTCCCCCTATTAAAGCATGTATTCTTTCCCTTATATCATCACATCTTGATGTCCAATCCATTGATGTAGGGTAGTGTATATTGCCTGTACCTTGTGTAATTTAGTTGATTTTTTAAAGATAGCTTTGCATTTAAGTTCGCTTTTCTGCATAAGGTTGGGGACCTGTCAATTCAATAATAACCCACAGTATGTTCAACTGTATCAAAACCCAAATTTAGTATTTCGATGAGGGCAATACAGGCTCTTAGAAAATACATGTTTTGCACAATCTGGTACTAAGTTAGAATGCACCGGAAATTTATTTTCTTGTTTTGCTTGTGTTTCCTTTAAAACAGGGCTCGAAATACCCGGGTATTTCACAGGTGCACTGTACACGGGTGCACATCAAAATAAAATTGTGCCCTTAATTTTTTTTCCCGCTAGGGGCACGCAGAGCCCCTAAAGTTTTAAAAAAAAAAGGGGGGGGGGGAACGTGTTTTATGTTAGTTTGATGTTTGAGCAAAACATTAGTATCGACCTCTCTCGCTCTAAAGAAACGTAATTAAAATTCCTAAATTCACACTATGCGAAAACAAAATCGCTGGGCCGTAACGGGTTTATACAGGAGGAAGGTTTACTTGTTCTACTGTCACCTGAACTTTCCGATGATCGAAACATTTTCTAGATGGCTCTGTTGAAGCGACTGTCGCGACAGCCGTACGCCGGAGAAGGGAGAATTTAGATGTTTAAATATTTTTATTTACCTTCTACTACTAACCTATGTAAAAAAAAACTAATAAAGTAGTTTACATTATATTAATGCTCTTATATTACGTTTTTTTTAATGTGCACCTAAAATATAACCTGTGCACCTAATTTAATAACTTAGGTGCACCATGTACACCTGTATTAAAAAATCTATTTCGAGACTTGCTTTAAAATGGCCTTCAGGCGTCAGTCTCGCGAGTAACAAACATGTAGTAAGGAATGCAAATAAACGATTCATAAAATTGCATTTATCCTTTCCAGTGCTGTCTTACTCTCATATGGTCACATGAAATCTAAGGAGCAGAGCATAAACATCTTTCTAATTGTCATCAGGCGTATTTGGAGGTACGTACATATCTTTATTTTTGATTGTCGCCCATCTTTTTTTTTAAAGGACTTTAAAAATTTTAAAAAGAATTACGAATAAAAGAAAGGGAATGAATTATTATCCCTAAAAATATATTTTGTTCTTGTGTTTGCAAACTTAGGAATCCATTCCAAATCGAGCAAATAAAATTAAAATATCCAGTTCAGCATCTTCGAATTATTTTTACATTCATAATATTGTCACTCAAACTGCGAAAGGTCGCCACGTCAAAAATTCCATTTTTTCTTTTGTTATTGCTATATGTGGCAATTTGTGATTTCCACCTGGTGGTAAAATCTCTTACGTCATCAGCTGATCCAATAAAAGTTACAACTTAATGTATATAATAATAGTAGAATCAAATCATACGTACAACGATTAGTTTGTTTTTTTACTCTCCTTCAGCGTTTAGACATACTGCCTTTTTCACTTTGAGTGACGATATGACAAATTGCGAGGACTGAACAATGTCAAGTTCGTATTTTTTTCGTCTCTCACTTTGTTTAACACTCCATGAGGTTTCGACGAGATATCTCGTCCATCAAGATCCGACCAATTTTTCTTATGATGAGATACCTTTTCCGTAAGATATTACCTATTTTTTTTATGATGACGAGATCAAGATCTGATCAGTTTTCTTCCAATGACGGGGTATCTCGTCCATCCAGATCTGGTCAGTTTTGCTGATGACGAGATGACAAGACACCTACCGGAAGGTTCACGGACTCTGGACTTAATCCCGGCGTGTGTATGGACGTTCGTAGTGGTTCTAAATCCAGTTAAAGCCGTAGATCCCGGTTTTATTATACCTCGCTTAGCAAAAAGTGACCATAAAGCGAGAAACTAAACCAATAATTCCTCGAAATGAGGTCTGTTGGACTTGGTCTAGGTTCCAACTTGACCGAGGGGATTAGTGCCACATAATAATAAGTCGCAGAAATAAGATACGTAATTGTTTGTTTATCACGAAGCCTCGACCTTCAATTGAATTTATAGCGTTATCGGATGAAATTTTATTGAAAAGAAAAATGAATTTTAGTCGAGCTTGCTGCAGTTAATTATAGAAATCGAAGAAAGCGGAGCATCTTTTCAGGGCCAACAATTATAGTTCAACAAGACGCTTGCACTGTAACTTTCGGCAACAAACTCAATGAAAAAGCCCGAGTGGCTCGAGTGCAGGGGTAAATGTACACACAAACAACATGCTGGGTATTCAATTTCCAAATCAGCGCTCACATTTCAAGTCAAAATTGGGTCAAAGTTTTCATTTGAATTCTGATTCCATAGGTCTGTATATATCTTTTCTGAAAAACAGCAAAAAAATTTAGATATGAAAAATATTTTTTTTTGGAATATCATATTTTGTAAACAATTCCTTCCACTAGGACACATGTCTTCATTGATGCGAGCGAAGCGAGCATAGGTTCGCGCAGCCAACCAATGAGGTTTGCGAAGCAATCCTCCGGGGGTTGGCGAGCGTTAGAGAGCAGGGGGCGGTCCCCTTAGTACCATACATAAATGCTGTGTAAATAATGTGCATGACGTTTGTTACAGGTTAGCCCCGCCGTTCATGTTCGTCATAGCGTGTGTGTTCCTTGTTCCGCACCTTGGATCCGGCCCCGTGTGGAAGGAGATGGTGGTGGAAGAACTGACGGAGAAATGCCAGAAGAGTTGGTGGACAAATCTGCTCTTCATTAATAATTTCTACTCAAAGGAAACTATGGTAAAGAGTTATTTTCATCATCCCAATCACTCAATTTCCTTGGAATATCTTTTTGAAGGGTATTTTGATGAAAAAAGCTTTAAGAGAATAATTCATGATTGAAGGTTTAGTGCTGTGGTCCTCAAGCTTTTTGAAGTTGTAGCACACTTCAAGTCCAACAAAATATTATAGTCGCACCACACGCAAAATAATAGGAAATAAGATGCAAAAAGCAAAGAAATATATTAATAGAACCAGTAATTCATTTGACATTTTAAATCCACATGCAGTGCGGTAATGTCACATCAACGTTTCCAGTCCAATAGAAAACAAATACTAAATACATTTTATGCTAAAAATATTTTGAATGCTGAAATGAAGATATAATGTATTATACATATTTATCTACAAAACAAAATTTCATTTTTATATCACCACACTTATTTATCTGGGATTTCATAGAGCGCACCTAGACATGTCACCGGGCCCATCAGTGTGACGGGGCACACCCTTTGATATGGACTCGTCTAGTACATACACTACCCTACAATAATGGACCGGATTTGCATAAAATGCAACTACTTGTTTGGGGGTGTTTTTCGTGGTATGGCCTTTGCACGTGGTTCCTGGAAAATTGAACGCCGACGCCTACATGAACATTTTGGACAATCAGGTTCTTCCTACGCTCTGACAATTTTATGGAATGGACGAATGTTACTTCCAGGACGACAACGTTCCATGTCATGTTGCAGCCTCTGTCGAGCAGTGGTATCGAGATATGGATGTAAAACGTCTTCCCTGGCCTGCTCAGAGTCCCAACCTAAACCCCATAGAACATTTGTAGGACGCGTTAGAGCGACGCTTACGGACCAAGGAACCACGTCCGAAATCTACAGCTGAGCTGGCAATGTTCTTGCAGCAGTAATGGACACAAATACCCATAGCTGTGTATCAAAACCTTGTTGAAAGTATGCCCCAGAAGGGTTGCTAGGGTAATTGCAGCACGTGGGGACCATCCCTCTATTAAAGCATGTATAGTTTCCTTTATACCATCACATCTTGCTGTCCGGTCCATTATTGTAGTGTATTGTAGATGTAGAACCTTTTAAATATGGAAAGCCGTATTAATTACACTGTACAGCCTCGAAAAACACGAACTCTTATATCAAGCACATTTCTTATGAAAGCAAATTCACAGGTACCGTTCAATAGGGAATAACGTGGTGTATTTTGTTTATGAGTAAACTCATTTACAAAAACATTAAGTGGCCACTTTCATATCGAATATCGCATAAACAACATTTCCAAAGGTAACACCATGTTTTTAAGCCTCAATCAGATTCTATATCATCAAATTAGTCTAAATATTGAATTTCATGAATTTACTTTCATTATATCTGGAGATATCCAATGTTAAAATCGTTTTAAATATCAGGGATCACTTCCACAATGAGAGTCGCTATTCTTAAATCTATATTATTTGTAGTTGGTCAGGAACTGTTGGTTCGATGCTGGAAAGAAACCAACAAAGAACTTTAAAAGAAAAAATTTTCCTGACGTAACATTCGTTTTCAAATACAAAAATTAAGATTCTTCCGACAATTGTTTAAATAACACTGTTATTAAAAATAACAGACGAATGTTGAAATATTAAAAGGTATCAAAAAAATAAAATAAATAATGCTATTATGAGAGCAGTAATGCAAATAAAATGGAATCAATTATTAATCAATTTTGAATTCCTTTTAAGTTTTTAATAATAATACGAAATTGAAACTACTGGTTAGTAACTAAAAGTTAAATTCAGTTACTAGTGAAGCAGTTCAAAAACCGTTATAATTAACAGGGCTCCCTTTCTCCTGGCCCAAGACAGACTTCTGTTTGACCTCAGTGTGGTCAGTAGCGTCAAGAACTACAACTGGAACAAAAATACTACGATTAGAGATGGGCTGTAATTACGACATCAGTTTAAATAACTGTGTTACATTGCTTCAGTTTGACGAAAATTAAACCACCGACCTACCTACCTTCATTTCGGGATCCCTGGTGTGTGTATAGATTTTAAAAGTCGCGGATTTGCAACAGGAGGATTGCGAGTTCGAAACTGGATCCAATCGAAGACAGTCGTGTACGTAGGGGTGGCACATCTGTCGTGGACTCAAATATTCTCGTGTTGGATCGGTGTGGAAGATTGGAGAGTGAAGTGGCACCTCAGGTGGTTCAAAATGGCGAGGTGTTGTCTTGCGAGGACCATCGCCAACAGCAAGTTTTGTTGTTCCAGTGCGACTTAACAAATCACCTATCTACTAACCTTTTGACTACACGGCTATAGGTATAACGGGCGCGATTCTTATAACTTTCAAGATACAAGTGCTGTAACGGCAGTAGTCCAAATTCTTTTTTGGTGTGATACTCATATCTTTCAAGGTAGAACTGCTGAACTAGCCGCAGACTAAATTCCGTCTTGGTGCGATCAAGGTACAACTGCTGTACCAGCCGTAGTAGCAACAAATTAGCCTTAAAAACAACAATTACCTCTCTATTAACCTTTTGACTACGGCTATAGATATAACGGGCGCGATTCTTATAACTTTCAAGATACTACTGCTGTAACAGCCGTAGTCCCAATTCTTTTTTGGGGTGATACTCATAATTTTCAAGGTACACCTGCTGTACTGTCCAGTAGCCTAAATTCCTTCTTGGCACAATCAAGGCACAACTGCTGTACCAGCCGTAGTATAAAGGTTAAATTCCCTACAGCATTCGTTTCACTACTGTCATTTATATTATCATGCAGCATATATATTTTCAATAATGGTTCGTTGACCTTCTAAGCATTTCATTCTTTTTAGTGCATGCATTGGATGTGGTACATTCCGGCGGACACACATCTGTATTTCCTCAGTCTATTGGTCATCATCCCTCTTAAAAGGTGAGCTTAAAATCTCGTCTCTGTGAATGAAAACCCTACCTGTGTGTATTGTACTGATGTCCAAATGACAAATATTGTCTTGTGTTACAGGAACCCGAGACTGGCTTTCACTATAAACGGTCTTCTCTTCGTACTCCTGATTACAGTCACTGCAGTTATTCACGTTGTGTACAAATTAGCTCCAACTGCCATTTTTATCTATGCAATTGACGAGTGAGTTCAATTCGGGTTATTTATTATTTGTTTCCAGGAATATTGATTGCATACTAGTAAGTTACTGTGTCTCTCCTACAGAAAACCATAACCGGAATATGTACTACGGCAGGATTCTATGGAAATCGATTGAAAAGAATTTTTATTCTGTCCATATAAAGTTCTTTCATGGCGTTTTTCTCTCTGTAGAAGTTAGCCATTTCCTTTTGGAAAAAATGACTAAACATAACAAACATTAAACCACGTGGTGAGTGTCTCGACGAGATATCTCGTCATTAACAAAACAAACCAGAACCCAAGCAATGAGTTCCCGCGCTTGGCGTCTTTGGGGCGGAATCTTCATCGCAGTTTATCGTTCAGTGTCGAACGCGATAACAGTGAGAACGAGTTTGTGAAATAGATATTATTTTCATACTTGATTTTTTGTACAGCAGCCTTTCTCTGGGCGATCTATCCACCTTTTTAGAATTGATTTTCCCCAAGGTCATTTGCCACACTTCACCCATAGACGGGATATGCGAGAAGACCAAGCATTGCTGTTGAGAAGAGCTTTAAAAGGTGTGGCAAGCATGTGGATTGATAGTCACATTACTGCTATGTGAAAATTGGCTTTGCATTGCCTCGTTTGGCAATATAGCATCTAATAACAAGGTAGGTGTTTGATTGCTTATTTCCATAGAGTGCCGAAATGGGAAAAGTCTAACACTTTGTCGCGCGGACCAATCACATGATGAATAGGTGTATGGGCCCGTCCGATGGACCAATCAGATGATGAATGTTCAGTTCCCCCAGCTGACAAAAGTAGTCTAAGACAAACGTTACCACTAGTTTTAGGTCAATCCTCATGGGAACATATAAAGGAATTTTGCTCACTCATATTTCCTCTATGGACAACACCTAGCGTAACAAGAAGAGTGTTTGTATCAAAACACTTACGTAAAGTATTGTGTTGCATTCATCATCTCACTCATAACTTTCTATTTTATTTTTAGGGACATCAATGAGTATATAGACACTCATTATTTTCGATCCTGGGTCCACATCTCCTCCTACTCCGTTGGATTGGTTGTCGGATATGTCTTAGTGATAAAGCCGAAGATAAAAATACCCCTGGTAATTACATACACAATGTTTAACAATCTGTAATGTAATTCGAAACGTCTAAATATAAATTGGAAACGTCTAAATGCACATTCGAAACATCAAAAATACACATTAGAAACATCTAAATATACATTCGAAGCGTCTAAATTAACTGGTGTGAAAAACGTAAGGAACAGTTGTGTTTAAAGATGCTACTTTTGGGCAGTGAAGCGACCTGGATGTAGGAAAATTATACAAAACCGTTATGAAAACATTTTGTAGATTTTCGTGGAAATAAATCTACATCGAAAAGAAATTTCGTTTCAAAAAAAAATTTCTATTGAACTATATACATATTTCTATAGAGAAAACGAGCTATGATTCTATAGAAATGTATTTTTATAGAATCATACACTAGACTTTTTATTGTAGTTACTTTATAGAGCTTATAGAAGTAGGGAGCTATGATTCTATAGTATTCTATGGACCACTTACAAAGGAAACTTTTGTAGAATTCTATACACATTTTTGGTAACGAGCTATGATTCTATAAAAATGTATTTTTATAGAACTCTATATAAAGAAGTACTATAGAAAAGTGAAATAAAAGTGTGTGAAACCAAAGTAATGATCTTCTATAGAATTCTCTATAGAGGTTTCTAGGCATTTTATACACATTTCTTTAGACTTTCTACTATAGTACTTTATAGAGCTTATAGAAAAACGGAACCATGATTCTATAGTATTCTATGGACCACATGCAAACGAAACTTTTGTAGAATTCTATACACATTTTTGGTAATGTAAAGGACACCTAGAGTTACCCTGAACCAATGAATAAAAACAAAAAGATAATAAGAACAGAAACAAACAGTAAAATACGTTTTGCTTAGGTATCGCGAGAGAGCGCACTCCGTGTCAATTAAAACAGTAAACCCCATGGGAATTGAAAACATCATTAAAGTACCTAGAATCCGCATCCCGTGTCTACTAAAGACAGTAAACCCCATGGGAATTGAAAATATCATTAGTGTACCTATAGTCCGCACACCGTGTCTACTAATGACAGTAAACTCCATGGGAATTGAAAAGACCATTAGATTACCTATTGTCTACTAAGGACAGTAAACCCCCTGGGAATTGAAAAGATAATTTGAGTACCTAGAGTCCATGAATCCTGTACTCACCTAAAGAAGATATTATCCTCAGGTCGAGAGAAATAAGGGAGTAAGGTAAAGAAATATTTGAATTTTAAAAAAATATTGGAACAGAGTGGTATACAGTTTGCTCTATACGAACCTTTACGATTTGGGAAAGCACTTGCCCCAGCTAAACCCTATGTGTTTTTTGTGTTGCTATGGTATTTATTACTTTGATACTTCCATATCTGACCACTGAACTGATACAGTCTTCTGATTTGCTTTTCAGAAACTCAACATTCTAGGCTGGATCGTATCTTTAACCTTGGCGCTCACGGTGGTGTACGGGGTGGTCGATTGGAACACAGGCATCTTACCCGGAGTGTTTGTTTCGACACTCTATGTGTGTACCAACAAGCTGGTATTCGCTTTGGCCCTAGGATGGGTCACGTTCACGTGTATGACTGGAAATGCAGGTAAGACACTCCCCAGGGATATATTTGGGGAAGGTTCGGTTCGGCACTACTTACCCACGAAATGGTATTCATGTTACAAAAAATTACAGAAGTTGTCAAAGTTAGCTTAACTCTCCAAGTGGTTTCGTTGAGACATCTCGTCCGTAAAGATCAGGCCAATTTTGCTAATAAAGAAATATCTCGTCCATCAAGATTTGATCAAACTTTCCAATGACGTGATCAAGATCTGGTAAGTTTTCTTCTGATGAGATACCCCGTCGAGACGACAACCAGCAAGGCTAACCCTATAACACATAAGCGGTTGTTTCTACTAGTGCTACATAAATATTACCTGCACGTAAAAGTTTCAAGTCCAGATTATTAAAGCTCCATCTGCAGCTAAAGCCTTCCTGGTGACATTAGAAAATCTCGTCATTTTAAAACTAACCAGATCTTGATCTCGTCATCATAAAAAACTTTAGCAATATCTTGATGACGAGATATCTCGTCATTAGCTAGATGGATCAGATCGTGATGGAATAGATATCTCGTCAAAACCATTTGGAGGTTTGACGCTGCTGGTGGTTTGTATTTACGTCGAAAACTGCTCTGTAGCTTGCAGCCTCTGATGAGAAAACCTGTTTCAAACTGTCAACAGTTCTGGGTAAGGAACAATTTGATTTTCCTACATGGATCTTCATTCCCCTTGGGAGTAATAGGAGGCTTTGGTCTTGACGAGATATTTCGTCCTTCAACGTCCTACTTTGAGTAAGTTGTGTACTACGGAGCTAGATTGACGTTATACCTCATATTTTAGGCATTGCCCATTTGTAGAGAGGAAGCTCAATCATTAAGGATCGACAAACATCCAATTAAAGACTTGAATGTTGGCCGATCCAGAAGTCAGGATGCTGACTTCTGAATCCTTTCTATGCACAAATCAGCATCCTGAATAACAGATCTATTAGTCAGCTATGGATTGTTACAAAACCTAACATGACATGTAAATTCCGTGTCAGCTTAATTGAAGCAAATGGGTTTTAATCAGCCTATAAGTAGAAAACCAAAGGATAGGACAGAAAATAGTCACACATATTTGGAAAGTAATTACATTCAGTTCTCGATTCCTGAAGAAAAGATTCTAAGGAGAGGGAAGGAATGACTGGACAAGGTGAAAACATATCTGGTCTATAAGCCTAGGTAAGAGTGACCCAGCACATATTCAGAGGAAAGGCTCACAGGGCAGAGTTTGTAGACGCATAGCTCTGTGCTCAGATGGCAAAATGCTATAAGTAATTTTTTTTTTAAATTTTTGTGACAGCAGATTCAAGATTCAACATGTGGTTCTGTGATTTTTGACTATATTACATTTTTCCACCTTTGTTTTCACATACACTGAAAGAGAAAGACTTCGACATTTGCCACCTTCTAAACACTAACAAACCAGACTCCAGAATGGAACTTACTCAATTTTTTGAGAAAAGTGACTTATAACATTTTACCATCTGATCACAAGGCTGTAAGGTTTTATGGAGCAAGAACCAGATTTGGCCAACATGCTTCAAACACTAAACAAGTAGCTAGATGATTGGAATTGCGTCAGATCAGAGCTATGGGCTATTGGTGATGGCCCGGGATCAATCCCGAAGAAAAAGATCCGAGGATAACACCGCGTCATTTTAAACCATTGTCAAATGACGAGGTCAACAAATAATCGCCGCACCACACTCTCCAAATTTCCACGCAACGTCAGAACATTTGAGGCTAGGACAGATTAAATTTACACCAACCCCCTTATACACGACGGTCTTTAATTGGATTGAGCTCCGATAATCCTGAATGATCTGTCTTTGGTACACGTTAAATATGTCCTGGCATCAAATGTCCTCTGTCCGGCGTGGTGTGGAAGTTTGGTGAGTTGCTCCAGTTCGAAGTAAATTTAACAACCTACCTATTAGTCAAAATGGTGTTGTACATATTTATCTGAGATATATAGCACAGTGGTGCGTTAGAAAGTCACAGTGTGGTGCGTTAAAAAGTGCTTTTATTCTGCTGAAATTTCAATTGCGAAGTAAAACTGATCATTCTTTTCAACAGGAGTTGTTACCAACATTCTCAGCTGGAGTGCATTCGTACCGCTAGGTCGTCTTACGTACATGACGTACCTCATCCATCCGATCATCCAACACATGTACGTCGGAAGCTACAGGGCGACATACGTGGCGGATTTTCGAACTCTGGTTAGTATTGCTTGTGGCATTTTATTTAATAACCTGATGTGAAATTTATTGGTAGATACAAGTATACAGGTATAAAGACTTTTTTGCAGCAACGCTTTGAGTGCATTTTTTGCTGTATTTAAAATACAAACTGAAAGTTATAATGCATTAAATTTACAGAGAGAGAGAGAAACAGATGAATGACCAATGAAATCAAAGGACTTCATAATGTAAATCGGAAAAAAATTAAAGGATCAACAGAAACACGGTTATGAAACGAAGAACGTTCTCTGTCTCTCTTTGTAAAAAAATATTCAAGAACGAGAAGAGGCAAGGAATTAAAATCTTTTCTTAGCGTGGTTGTGATAATTCTAATAAAACGGGGTTGCATTTGCTTGGCTCAACTCCTTACAAAATGCGATCCAAGCAACGCTCCAAAAAGGTTGCGACAAAACGTCTTTATATCAAAGCTGAACCGAGATACAATATTAAAGATATTAAAAACTGACCCTTTCTACCAGTGATGCGTTTGAAGAAATGCTCATATGAAACATTTATGTAAATCCTGTGTATAATTGTAATATAAACTATGTGGACAAAAGTATTTGGACACTGCAGAAATTCGCAGAAAGATCCATCTTAGTGAGAGGTTGTTTTTCCAGGTTATGACTAGGGATGCGACATTGACAGCAAAACATCGATGTTTTGAAACATCGATGTTCGAAATTAAAACATCGATGTTGATAAAACATCGTTCCAAAAACATCGATGTTTTTAAAATTCAGTGTATTCAAACTTTTTTTCCCCATTTCTTAAAACTGGTTTAGCACCTAGTGATGCTACATCGACAGTAAAACATCAATGTTCAAAATTGAAACATCGATGTTGATAATGCATCGCCCCCAAGCTTTCGATGTTTTTAAAATTCAGTGCATTTAAACGTTTTACCCCATTTATTATAACTGGTTTAGCAACTAGTGATGTGACATCAGCTCCAATACATCGATTTTTTTATAAAACCTCAATGTTGTGAAAACATCGACATCTATGTCGTATCCCTATTTTTCAGACCCTTCACCTTTGGTCACTTTGATCTAAAAGTATGTTCAATTTGCTGATTATGCAAATTATGCTACTTGGTTATTTTTTTAATTTTTATAACGGTACTTTTTTCATTTAAAAATAAAACATCGACAACGTAAAAACATCGACAAGTATAAACATCGATGTTACTAAGATATCGACCCCAATACATCGATGTTAAATTCATCGATGTTTTCAAAACATCGATGTCGCATTCCTAGTTATGACTCGGGCCCATTGCTTTATGTACCTGGTACCATGAACGCTGACGTGTACCTCAACGTTCTGGATCATTCGGCCTTACCTAATCTGGGGCAATGATGGTTGCTTCTTCCAACAAGATGGAGCTCTATGTCATACTGCGAAACGTTTGCTGGACTGGTTTTCCTGAAAATCAGGTGATTTTGCTTGACTGGCCTGTTCAGAGCCCCGATCTCTGAACAGGCCCGATTCTGACAAACTGAAGCGACGAATACGACACCGCCACGCTCGCTCATCTTCACAACAATTTCTTCTCATAGCTTTGCAAGTGGCATGACAAGCTATTCCTGACAAGACGTGCAGAGAACGTGTGGAAAGTATGCCTCGACGTGTTGTAGCTGTAATGCAAGCAAAAGGAGCGCCTACCTAAAGCCCTTTTCTGAAAAACATGCAGTGTTCAAATACTTTTCTCCATATAGTGTATTAGGACCCGGAAAACAGATCTACGTGCCTGGTTCAGGGGTTTTCAGAACAAATTATTATATGCGACAGTTGCATTTCTCTTATTATAACCACAGAGAAGCAGATTTAGTTACCCGAAGGTTTCGAGTTCGAAACTCGATCCAATCAAAGACCGTCGTGACGTGGGGCTTGGTGCACGTTAAATATCCCGTGGCCTTAAATGTCCTCATGTTTGGAGAGTGGGGTGCCAGCTCAGGTGTTGACTCACCACATGTCAACACCATCATGGGATTCTCACCCTAAAAAGAGTTTACGGTAAAAAAAAAAAATTCCCACTGCGTGAGAGATGCTTAGATGTGGACAAGGATTATTTTTTGTAACGCATAGCAGAAATTTTGAGTCATTAAATGCACACGCTGGTGCTGCTCTTCAAAATTTTACTGTGTGATTTTTAGAGGCAGGAGGACTGAATTTAAGTGTCGTTATTTGTTTGGTTAATAGAAGTTAAGCGTTAAGTTTCACACAGAAAAGACGACTGAATTGAATCTGGTTGCTTTAAACTCCCAGATGGCCACACATTGCACGATTTGTATGATTTTTCATTGTAAAAAGAGCTGAACTGCCAGGCTTCATAGTGTTGTGTTGCTGGTTCCTTGATGTGGAAATGAGCTGTGATGGTATATAGTTTCCTGGATCTTAAGGGACTTCCATTCCACAGATGCAGAGGTGTCTACAATAAATGCTCATTCAAAACAGGTGTTTCAGGAACGGGCCGTGGCCCGAGTCAAGGTGTATGAACTCTAGTCATACATACCTTGGGGGAAAACCCGGTTCTCAGATCTTTAGTAGAGTTTGACCATCTCTCTTACCATCTGCTGATGGATGGTACTGGTTTCGAGGGACTTCTTCAGGTGAAATGTGCCTGAAGGGAGTGTATGCGGATGGACGCATTACCTGTGACACTTTTAGCAAGATTATCTTCGACTTCGTTCCCTTCAACACCATTATGACCTCAGGCTCATGTGCCATATGCAGATCGATGGAGCTTCTGCTTCGATGATGGAATGTATCCTATTCAACTAGTCCCAGCATAAGCCATTCGGTGTATCGCCTCGTAGTTTTGAACCACTGTCAGATGACGAGGCAACGCCTGAACTGGCACCCCACTCTCCAAACTCTCACACCAACCCAACGTGAGGACTTTCGGCCACGACAGATTTCAGGTGCACCAGCTGCCTCTACACCATACGCTCACAAACATCCATGCCTGGACCCGAATTCGAACCAGGAACCTTCCGATCTAGAGTCTAACACCGTAACCACTATACCGGTCGGTCGGCAAAAGATCAGATTTAAAGTGCACCAGCCCTCTTTGTACACAGCGGTCTTTGGTTGAATTCAAACTCGCAAACCTCCTGTTGGTAATCTGTTCGTCTTTCAAACGGGCTACCACGGCCGTGTAATTGAAAAAGAAAGCTTCTATAAAAGGCACTCAAAGAATTGCACTCTCTCCTGGCCCTTCCCAGACGCCTTGTGAGGGTAGTTGGTAAAAGAACGGGGCCGGATGGTGATAATTTACCTAACTTATCAACCATATCCTTTCCATGCATCTCGTAATGCACTAAGGCACACTTCAGAACAATGGCTTTCTCTAATCCTATCCTCTGTGCAATTGGGGGTTAGTCGCAAGAAGGTTGGTCAAGAGGGTCACACTGGACAGACTGAGAAAATACATGCGTTGCCTGTGCAATTCCGAAATGCCTAGGATGAAGCTGCATCGATGGCAACTTAGTTTAGAAAACTGAGTTGTCGTGCAGTCTGCGTGCCCACACAAATATTTTTATACTGTCCAGGAACACACAGAAGACGATGGTGGTTCCATCCTGGGACTGTATAGACCCGTCTGTGTAGATCTGGTACCACGTTGCTGGGGTAGGGGTATAGTACATTATGTGTGTGTTCAATTCAAGGCTTCCGTGGAAAACCAGGATTAACCATATGCTGTAGCGGGTATGCCAAGTCTGCAAGAGCCAGAGTCTCTTCCCTTGCTTCCAGAAGGTCTATTGGTTGTACACGGGACATCTATATATGTAATTATCTTGCGTGGCACGCAAAAAAGACGTTATTTGTTATCGCACTTTGGCAAAATTGTACGATTGTTTGTTTACCATGAAGCCACTCGCCTCAATTGAATTTATAGCGTTATCAGATGAAATTTTATTGAAAAAAAAAAAAGAATTTTTGTCGAGTTGTTGCAGTTTGGAATTAGAAATTAAAGAAAGCGAAGGATCATTTAAGTGCCATTTAAAAAACAGTCCTTTTCAGGGCCAACAATTATAGTTCAACAAGACGCTTGCACTATAACTTTCGACAACAAACTCAATGAAAAAGTGTGGGTGACTCGAGAGTGCTGGAAATGTACACAAACAACACACTGGGTATTCAATTTCCAAAGCAGCGCTCTCATTTCGACTCAAAATTTGCTCAAAGTTTTCATTTGAATTCTGATTCCAGGGTACTGTTTATATTTTCTGTAATACAGCATATTTAGATTTGAAAAATATTTTTTTGGAGTATCATATTTTGTAAACAAACCTTTCTGCTAGGACACATGTCTTCATTTATGCGAGCGAAGTGAGCATAGGTTCGCGCAGCGAACCAATGAAGATTGCAAAGCAATCCTCCGGGGGTTGGCGAGCTTTAGCGAGCAGTGGGCGGGCCCCCTAGTTACAAGAACGGCGTCTGTGTAGGTGGTTGTGTAATCTCTGGTAATGTTAAGATCGAAAGATCTCTGGATAGTGGCCCGTGGTTCGAAATTGTAAGGTGTTTTTCTAGGATCTTTCCCTTCTCAATGATCCCGGATCGTCGCAAATAGACTGTTGTGTTGCTCCAGTGCAACGTTAACTCAATTGCCTTTCACTATACTTTATTTTTTTATTCAACTGTGTTTTCTAATTCCTTTCCGTTTCAGGTGTTCTCCTATCTGGCCTACGTCCTGTTGTCCTTCATATGCGCATGTGGATTGAGCTTGTTGTTCGAATCACCCTTCCTGGCCTTGGAGAAAGTGCTCATGTCGGGCAGAAGAAGACCGCGTAGTCAGATTACCAAGAACCGTGAAGTTGAATTGGGAGATCAAAAGCACAACGGCATTCTTCACTTAAATGTTGACAACGGAGTATACACCATCAACGTAAAGCAGATAGAAAACGATCGCTAGTTTCCAAATAATAACATTTCGCTGTGAATTCGCTTGTTGATCTTGCGTGTGGCAAAGACTGTTCATTTTTTGACTAAACATCATTGTTTTTTTAAAGGACATCATTTTTCAGAAGAGTGACCAGTTTTGGGTCGTGAATTTAAAGGATATTTTGTCGCACAAATTTTTCTCACGTTTTTTTTTTCAAACATTTATCATAAGTCAACCATTGTCACTTATTAACAGGGCCACTATTTCGTAAACGTGTCATCTTTTTTCAGAAAATGTCTGTACAGCTAGAAATTCCATTTTCTATCAGATTCTTGAAACATAGTTTCTAATTCATTTGTGCTATTTTAGGTATTATTGATATTTAGGTCGTGGTAGGAATTGTAAGGTATTTTGATATTTTTTCCAAGTCAGTCAGAGTATTACCCCAATCTGATAAATAGCTGTTCGCCTCGGGATCAGGTCTAACCTATTGGTCACATCAAAAACGCAAGATTAAGATAAATAACGATTACTAGTTACCAAATAATAAAATTTGTCTGCATTCACTCGTTGATTTTGCGATTAGCAAAAACACTGTTCATTTTGTGCCAAAAACTTTCAAAAATGACATCTCTTTGGACCATGAATTTAAGGGCTATTTAGTCAAACAAAATCTGTACACTTTTTTTCAAAAATTTCCCATGTCAACCATGTTTAATGAACTGTTACCTAGTGTTCATTTCAAGCACAAATTTCTGTTTTCTCATTTCATCTAGCATAATAAGTATCAACTGTTTCATGTAATTATTTGGTTCACATTGAAATCTTTATAACTATTTTTTGCGTTTGGTTGTGACTGCGTCTTTCTATTTCATTATTGTTGCATCGATTTTTTCAATGTATGTTTAATTCTTTTCCGATATAAAAAAAAATATCCTCCAAAAATGCAGAAAATATGCTAAAAGATCAAAAGAAAAGATCTTAACAGAGAAAAAGACCCACTCCCCAAATGAAATATTATTGATATGATCCTAGTAATATTTTTTCCTACGTCATACCCCAGCCTTTCGTCATAAAACTCTGTATGGCAGTCCATTTAGTCAGTGTTTATTGTAATGCATTATGGGTTTTGTTTCTCTTGTTGATATAGTAGGTGGTTCACGCCATACATCAAGTGAAATTTGTATATTCAACATTTTAAAATACTTTTTTAAATAAATTCATACTGTGTTTGTTTAATTACTGATATTTTATTTCAAAAATGAGTTGACATTTCCACATTTCACTAATAGTCAAGCAAAACAAGAACGCCAACGATATAAATTTTCGTTTACCCAAATTCAAATAAAAATTAAATTATTTTTAATTTCTGCACTTGTTTTCTTAAAGTAGGGATAGACGTATTACATGGTAACATTATCAAATGGCAATAATTTTGTAATTTGGTAACCTGTTGTAGGCCTATCCAAATTGCCGTTTGGCGACTAAAATTTCAGTCGCCAATTTATCGATGGGCCGGTTTCTTGTTCTTGAGTTTCACCTTAGTAGTAGTAATCTGAGGACAACGCCTCTTACTTATTAACCACGGTAAAAATTACGAGATATCAGCAGATGACGATATCAACACCTGAGCTGGCATCTTAGACAAAATAATTATCAGATGTTGCATTGAATTAAATTATTATAGTTTAAATTTTTCGTATAAAAATACTTTGGGACCCTATGACTTGCTTCACGCCCCTTCTAATAGTTATGACGGCCATACTGTCTAATAAATGAAGTAAGACTATATCTACTACTACTGTGCGCCGAAGGCTACACTTGAACGCACTGTACGCCCGGGTACCATGAATTTCAAGGTTTATAGAAGGGGAATAGGTTTGCTCCTTCACAGCGGAAACTCGTTCTGAACGCGAAAGTGATCGTGACGTATCGGCGGGGAAGTCCAACCCTGGCGCCACGACGTTTTCTACACAACTGAATCGGATTTCGTCTTGAATTGTAAAACTCGCTGAAGACGAATCCTACACCACAAAACGACGATTTTTGTTTTAATCAATAGCTGATAATTTAAAGCATTTACACACGAATGCTCATCAACCACATGAGTACCGTTTTTGAGTAAAACGTTGCTGAAAAGTGTGAAAAACTGAAATCTCCAAGTCCATTAACCACTCCCCCCTGCTGTTTTATTGGCCTTGTGAATTGGACTCCCTGGTTCCCTCGTTTTGCGGTTTTACCAGGCATCTGTATATCCTCAAGGGATTTGCTTCGTGAAAGGCGATTGTTAGCTGTTCAACAGTGTAGTATTCGTTTCAGTCATGATAAAATTTAATATAATTTGAAAATAAGAATCGTTGGAAAACAAAGAATATTCTTTTTTTATTTGATTTTATTGCTCTATTTAATAAAAAATATAGCATATTTTGTGCATCATATAAATCGATTACAATTGGTATGAGCTAAGTTCTTGCGTTTAATTAGGCCAGTAATTTAGTTATGTTTACACATATTTGAGTATGTATTTAATTCATTGAACGCGATTAACACTCAATTAAAGACACCATATTTTAATTTAAAATAACCGGTTTGCAATCTGCAGATTACGTAGAAGATTTATTCTTAAAAAAAAAATCAGGGTCATCGTAGTTGTTAACATTTACTCACCATAAGCAGATCCCTTGTGAAATATAAGAGGACAACTAAAAAAAATTGAAAATCATTAACTACAGTATTGTTTGAAAAGTGCACGAGTACTGTGGAACAAAACTATAGTATTTATGACAATTTAGTTCAATCAAACTGCAGGAAGAGTTCTTAAACCTGAAAGAAATATTCTACAAGTAACTTTAAGTTTGAAAGGGTTTATCAATTTCCACAGAATACTTAATGTGATTTAAAGGAAAGTGTTTAAATTTTTTTTTTAATTGATAACATTTTAATTGAAGAGAGGAATAGAAATGAAGCACAGTGTGTTTCTTTTTTTTTCTTAAGTATCGCTAAGATATATTGCGAGGAGTACTAGACTTTCGAGGGGTTTCCATTGAAGTGTGTGTGTGTGTGTGTACTCTTTAGTTATTGGAGTCTTGTTTAGAGATTCATAGAAAATATACGCGTCAATAATCCACAAATTAAATTTTAAAGCCAATCAATTAATATCAACACTATATTTCTGTATAAAATATATAAAATTGTGACTAAGCAATGGAATGCATGGAAAGTAAAATTATTTTGTTTTCTCTCATTTGAATTGGTATCAGTAAGAACTTGATCCATATATAATGTTCGAAATATATTCTTTAATCATTATATTCATGTTAAACTATTTGTAGAAAGAATATTTTGAAAAAGAGCTTTATATAAAACAGCATACAACAAAAACTCCAAAATATCCCTAAAAGAATGTACTAATAGAAATAAGCAAAAAACATTTGAAAACTATTTTTAGATGAACTAGGGGGCTCCGCCCTCTGCTCGTTTACGCTCGTCAACCCCCGGGGATTGCTACGCAATCCCATTTGGTTTGCTTCGCAAACCAACACTCCTTTCACAGATGCCATTTGGTTTGCTTCGCAAACCAACATCCCTTTCGCAGAGTGAAACTATCTGAATAATTCGTATTAATCTGGTTTCACTTTCCGACGGCGGGAACTTTTTTTTAATATAGAGAGATTCGAGCATTATATATAAGTATGGATCCATTAATAGAAACTTGCAATATAGTAATTATATTGCAATAGCCAAATTTCAATGCAGTAATGTTTAGAGCCATTCTGAGCACTTAACTATTTTTCTGCAGAATCTTCAATGGTTTTCAACTTTGAGGATGCTGCCCACTTTTTAGGTTTGCGTTGTTGAGCCCGTTCTGCTCGACGTATACAAGTCTTTTTATTCAAGTGCCGAATGCGAATAAATGTTCTTGTTCTCACGTACATCTTGATCACTTCGATGTTTATATGCTCATACTTTTCGGTTATCAAGGAGCACATTTTTTTGACAACCCCTTTTTCTTTTGATAAGGAATTAGACCCATGAATTCCGGTATTACCTCAAATTCCGAGATTTTCTTCAGCCACTACTCAGATGAATCGCTCATCTCGATTGTAAGAGTTATCCTCAAGCGTAGAAGTATGGTGGAAATTAAAATAAATAATCAAGGCTTTGTAAGGCGCGGAATATTTTTTTTGTAAGGTGTGGGGTAGGTTGTTAAATTTACCTCGCACTGGAAGCAACAAACAGACGGGTTATTGGCTACGATCCGGAAGCTATCGCAAAGGGAAAGATCTGAGGGCAATACTTGGCAATTTTGAACCACGGTTCGATGACGAGTTCAACACCTGAGTTGGTACCCACTCTCCTAACTTTCACACAGCGCCAAAGTTCGGAAATTTGAGGCCAAAGCAGATTTAACGTGCACCAGTCCCCACCTTCACGACGGTCTTTTAGTTGGTTGGATTTCGCAACCCTCCGTTTGCTAATCTGCGACTCTTATCAAACAAGGTTACCGCGGCCACTACAAGGTGGGCTATGATAAAGAAATTTTTTCTAATGCTCTTATAACCTTCTCGTAGTTGCATGGTTACCCGTGTTACGCATTTCCAAAGAGAAGTTTGTTTTAGCATTCCGTGAACTCGTCGAGACTAGATCAGTTCTTGGTTACGCAAACTCACAAAGAATTTAAAAACGTTTACTTGAATTTTCATTATTTTCAAAATGCAAATCGATTATTTTGAAAAATCGAACAAAAATATGAAATCTCTTTATTTGTAGGATGGATTGTGTTCGATGAAAGTATCGATGGTAGATTAAAGTGTATAAGAAATCAGTAGAGTTTTATTCTCAGAACGTTTTGAGATGAGCGTTTTCCAGCTATTCCAAACAAGTGGTCAAAATGACCTTCCCCAGGAGAAACGTAAAGATGTTTCCGAAATTGCACTGTTGAATTATCTACAATCCCCTTTCACTAACCCCCCTAGTAAAACCGCAAACCCAGAGAGTTCCAATCCACAAGGCCAATAAAACAGCAGGGGGGAGTGGTTAATGGTCTCTGAGATTGCTGTTTTTCATACTTTTCAGTAGCGTTTTTCTCAAAAATAGTACTCATTTCATTAATAAGCCTCTGTGTGTAAATACTTCATATTATTAGCTATTGATTAAAACAAAAATCGCCGTTGTGTGGGGTCGGATACATCTTCAGTGAGTTCAACAATTCAAGACGAAATCCGATTTAGATGTGCGGGAAATGTCGTGGCGCCAGGGTCGGACTTTCCCGCCGGTACGTCACGATACTAAGGGGAAACGCCTCTTTCTGCAACTCGCTTTTCGGCCAGAAGGCGCCCCCGTGCATGAATTTGTATTCCTCTATCCGTCCAATCCAGATGGGTACGGTTAAAGTGGTGTCAGCAACATGTGAATTGGACTGTGTCTGATTGAGCTAACGTTATGTTCACGGATGAGTCTAGATTTGCCCTGGAGCCAAATGACAAACGTGTAAGGGTCTGGAGATAGCAAGGCACACACAATCAGCCCCAGAACAAATCGAGCATCATGCATTCCGAGATGGAAGTATCATGGTGTGGGCTGGGATTTTGTTGGGATATCGCACCGACCTTCACATCTACAGCACAATCAGTTCGCTACTGAAGACAGAACAATGGTCTGGATTTCTAATTGCAATCTTTTGCTCTCCATTCGGGGTCCTGATAAATACACCACTTCCGGATTGGTTATTCTCGCCTTTGCTACCATCTGTGTAAATTTTGGTTGCGTCTTGTGGGATCCCATTAATAACTTCAAGTGCGAGTTGTTTTAAGATTTTCGGGTACACTTGAGTTCTTGAACACCGGAGAAAGCATTTCAGTGTGAAAATAGACATGTGTTAGTCCTACAGAGGGATCAATTCCCATACTAAGTGAGTGGCTCTCCACGTTTTTATCAATTAATTCCATGGATGTCGCCAGACTTAACGGGCTGTTCTTCTTTAGCCTTTGGTTATTTTGCCATTTCAGAATGAGCTCCGCCTTACCATTTTGGGTGCCGTAACTAATAAGTTTGCTATAATATTTTGCTAGCTTTGCCTCCCTTCTCATGCTCAAAGGTTGAAGATCCGCTTCGTAAAGCACTACAACAGTCGGGCAACTGTTTTTCAATCCAGTTATGATGCGGGCAGCACTCAATTGTACTGTTTCCAATTTCTGAAGATTTGACTGTGAGGCACTGGAGTATATAGGAAATCCGTACTCTAAAATAGGTCTTAGTAGCAGTTTTGCTCATTTCTAGAATTTGATAGTTATCAAGGAGGTAGAAATCGTTTATACAACTTTTTATAATAAATAACGATACATTTAAAATTTCAAAGAAAAAATAACGAATGAACATATTTTTTCGTTTGTCGTTATAAATTAAATATTGAAACTAAAATTCTAGGTAATTGGTAATTTTTAGTTAACGTCGTACTAGAGCAACACAACGGGCTATTGACGACGGTCCGGGATCAGTCCCTTAAGGGAAAGATCCGAGGACAACACCTCGTAATTTTGAACCACGGTCAGATGACGAAGCAACACCTGAGCTGGCACCCCACTCTCTAAAATTCTAGGATTCTTTAAATTATTCCATTTTATTAATTCAGTCCAAGTATGTGTGGTTGAGAAAGGAATCGTAACAAATATTTTATTTACTTCTAAAAATAAATTTTTTAAATGCATTCATGGTTTTTTTTGTAATTATATTTTATTTGACAGAACTCAAACTTTTATTCCTTCTCCGCCTTGTGAATGTATATTTGCAGTTGTGTGTGTGTGTCTACTAGGCGAACCTCTAGATCTGATTTGTCGCATTTGCATTCGTCATGTTTGCGGACTGATGAGGTAAACAAAGCAAATTGTCATTTCCAACTGAAACGAAATTACAACTCTTAAACATGCCAAATGGGGTTGACTTCTATTCATAAATCGACATCAGAAAAGCCATCAAGTAAATGGAACATGTTCGTCAAAATAGGATATATTTAACGAGTATACAATGAACTAATGAAAGCCATAAATATTAGTTCGATATTTTGATACTTTGTAAATCGGTCATATTGATTCAGAATATAAGAAGGGGAAATATTTACTCGGCTGATGAATAAAATGTCGTATACCGTAATGATGCCTAAACTTTGTAATGACTGCAAGAGGTATATTCTGTCAAGCTAAATAAAGGTGGAGAAACGCGTTTCTTTAAGCATTTCAAACGTAATGTTATTTGGCTTGCTTTTTTTAAAGGATTTCAACTCTGCATGATAGTTGATAGGTATCGCCAGCTAGATTAACTGCCAAACAAAGTCACAACGGAGATAAACCTTTGTTTTAAGCTAACCTCTATTTGTTTCTAGGGGACAACAGAACTAATATATTTTCTTTCCGTCTGGTTGGTGTGTGTGTTTGCACTGAAAATCTCTCTCATACAGTTCCACATCTAACCGTGACTCAAAAATACGAGGTGCTGTCCTCGGATCTTTTCCTTCAGGATTGATACCCAACAATGTCACCAATAACCCGTCGTATTGCTCCAGAGCGACGTTAATTCAATTTCCTATCTACCTTCTCATACAGTGCAGAGTTTAAAGTATTTCACCGTTTGCACCAGATACAGCTTGGGCAAGAAAGGTTTGAAAGATGGAAAGGTCAAATTGCAAAAATGTTAAAGATGCATTCTCCGAAACTACCGAGCCTATCAGAAGCTCCCTGCATTCGAATTTTATACCCAATTTTATTAATGCTACATCTTCTTGGAATAGAAAGTTTACCTTGTGCATCTGGTAAGCAAATTGGATTGAGGAAACTATCAATGTACTTGATCTTCACATTGATTTTTTTACACGCTTTTGTCCTTTTATGTCTTATAGCGCGGGCTGATAACAAGAAAAGTGATATTATCGAGTTCTTTTACTATGCTATAATTACATCCGTGTATTTCTCAGCACTGAACTCTGGACATCGACTCAATTATCTGCTACAAAATCTGTCAAAAATCCTAAAAGCATCCGAGTTTAATGGTCCGAAAAATGTAAAATGTTCTGCATACTGCCATTCTATCACCTTCGTTTGTTTGAAAACAAGTTATTATGTGATCATAGTATTTGTAGCGGCAAATCTAAGAGTGGATTCCATCTCCGACTCGTCATTTGTATTGGATGTCTTGAAAGTCAATCCTGAGCGGCTATCAATGATTTTAAACATCATCTCAATTATAGCCTGGTCAGAGATCGGAATCTTTGTATGTGCCTATTCTATGTACTACGTGTTTCTGTGTAAAATTTTACGCAAATGTTTCCAGTTGATATTAACTCGATCAGAAATCTGCTTGGAGCGGAACTTCTCGTACTTTTTTGGAATTCATCGCAGAACGAGCAAGGTCATGAAAATCTTGGATGCTATGTTTTCTTATCCTGTCTTTGTGTTCGTCGTGGGCTGTCTGATCGAGCTTTACTGGGCGATGTTTGACATTTTTTTCTGGGGCGAAATGAACTCCTTCGTTATGCTGAGCTCCTCCTTGAGCCTAACGGCAAACGTGTCCATGTTAGTGACGTTAATATGGAATGCCTCGACTGCGACAGAAGCAGCGAAACAAGCTGAAGAAACATTGCAGTGCTTAATACCTCGAGGTAAGGGCAGTACTGTCAACGAGTTTGGAAAGAGCAGTTACAAAAGGAAAAACAGTCTCACGTTGTGGGGAATGTACACCTTGAAGAAACATCTGATTGTCAGTTGCTTCGGGACTGTGGTGACGTACGGTAATTTGTGGGCTACTTTGGGAAGTATCGAAACCGAATCAGGGGACGATTGCTCACAAGTCAAACACAGAAATTGCACACTTATCTGAGGACTTTACGCTCATCTGATCTAAGCTGAAATCCACAAGGGTGAAACAGTGTCCGCCTACTGAATCCAACGAATCAACCAACCCATCTTTAAGACACTGTCACCATAAGATCTGTTCACGCATACAAATTCACCCTTCAAGACACCCTAACGCCCATATTCACAAGTCTCGAGTTAACTCGAGGATTAGTTGATCCGCGGGTAAGAGTAAACTCGAGGATCATCAAGAACCGAATTCTCAAACGGCGGGTTAAGTGATCTTAGGACTAAAATGATGCGCTCGATGTGATTAGCTACTACCTCACGATCACGTGATATTGTTTTAATATGCTAAGATACCCGAATCTGCATTCGTACGGATCAAGCACACACTTCGCGGTAGAATTGATACCAAATTGTGATTAAATAGAACGCATGCGGCATTTTAATTTGGGTTTGGGAAAAGAAATACGAAGGTATATAATTTTAAATTGGATTTTTTATGGAAACCTAAATTTTGCAAGAAAGAATTGTACACAATGTCTTGACAAATGAATGTAATTATATTATATTTGTACTTGTCGGTATGAAAAGTAACTTGCATTGACAATTTACTTTCATTCGTAATATACTCACGTCCATAATCTAAGGGTAATGCCAGCTCCGGCAAATAAAGGTTCAAGAACAAAACAAACGTGACTTATTCATAAAGCCCATTTATTGAGCAAAATATAAAGAACAAAAAAGATGGTGTATGTATGATACCATTCATTAAAACTACGATTTTTGCTCACTGGAGAGCAATTACAAAAAATATCGACCTTACAAAAACTCAACATGACATGGTTGGTATGATGGTTAATACATTGTATGTCCTCCAGACGATGAAATACAGTCCGTACAACGTTTAGGCATATTGAGGATCAAATTATCGAGCTGATCTTGGGGATCACTCCACTCAGCAAGCAATGCTCTCCGAAGTTCCGGTACACATGTAGGACGTGGTTGACGGGCTGCAACCCGTCGGCCAAGCATGTCCATACATGATCTATCGGATTCAAGTCAGGTAAGAATGATGGCCATTCCATACGGGTGATATCCTCAGATTCAAGGCATTCGTTTACAATGTTTGCACGTTCAGGACGGGCGTTGTCATCCATAAACACAAATTATGCGCCCATGGCACCCCTTAACAAACGTACATGTTGTTCCAAAAGGATGTCCCGATAAATTTGGCCTCTCATGGTTCCGATTTGAACATGTAGATCTGTTCTGGAGCCCAGTACAATTCTGCCCCAAACGAGCAATCCTGCACTACCGTAACGGTGTCGTTCAATGATGTTGTCTTATTGGTAGCGGGTACCTGGCGTTCTCCATATGAACGTCGCCGTGAATCAGACTGCAAGCTAAACCTGGACTCGTCGGAAAACATCACAAAAGCCCACTGTGACGATGTCCACATTGAATGTTCTCTACTCCAGGCTAACCGCTGGCGACAGTGAGTTGCCGTGAGCGGAACACATCTGACAGGCTTGCGAGCATAAAGACAAACATGTCCCAAACGTCTGTAAACGATTTGTCTTGAAACTGTCGTACCCGTGGCTGAAGATAGCTGACGAGAACAGTCAGATGCTGTGCTCCGTCTGCTTCTTTTTGCAGTTACTGCCAAATGCCGGTCGTCATTCGGCGTTGTAACTCGGGGGCACCTGTACTGTAACGTCTACTGACATTTTCATCATTTTGAAATCGTTGCCAAAGCCTAGGGATGACACTTTGGGAGATTCCAAGTTCCACTGAAACTTCCGTCTGAGTACGCCCACATTCCAAGCGACCGATAATTCTACCACGTAAAAAATCATCGACATGCGTCCTCTGTGCCATAACTATTCGGTTGTGGCACTGAGCGGCTTACAGAACGCTTGTGAAGAATTTTACTTCTTTGCTACCATTCCTTATATGCACCTCTCTTACACACTCGTCATTGTGACGTATTATCATCGTCATATGATGGCTTCTTGTAATTTGGATATTATTGTTGAAGATGTGTGCGATAAATATACAGGTGAAATTTTTACTTTCGAGTTCGATTTCCGTGTGATTCTGAATTATCCTTAATTTATGGACATGAGTGTAAATCAACAGAATAATTTTTATTCTACGACGAATTTGCATCTGCTATGGTCATATTTTACCTTTCGCTCTAACCGGACGGAGGTACCGCCATCTATCTTTTCACCAAACGTTTTCGCAGCTACCTTTATTTTCATTTTTCTTTTGCATTTCAATAAAATTATGTTTTTAATTTTTTCTATTTATGCAATATTATGAAGAGGAGATGAGCTGCTATGTAGCAGGTGCTCCGTAATGACAGATCCAGTCCAGTCGTCGCAAGAATACTGTAACTGAGCATAGAATGAAATGTGTCATCCATTTTGTTTCTTCGCAAAAAGATAGTACTGCGCATGCGTTAAATGTAACTCGTCGATTTCGGAGAATCAAAATGTGACACCGAAACGACAGTTTAAACCACGGATCAGGCCTTGTGAATAAGGTTTTTATAATAACTCGGGGATTATCGTTTTCCCTCGAGTTAACTTGGACTTGTGAATACGGCCGTTAGAGCTCAACCCTCAACGGGCACCAAATTGAACTCCTTTAAAAGACTTTGTAGGCACTCCCGTAAAAAGAGTACTTATTCCTTCAAGAGACACTAATAACGCTCCCTTCAAGAGTCACTAATGGCGCTAACTTCGTGTGCCCTTAATTCTATAGTCGTCACGGAGCACTGATTGTTCTCCCATCTCAAGAGTGGGTCAAGAACGGCAGATGTCAGTACCAGGACAGCAGCGGTTAACCTATAGGGTCACAGCACAAGGGGAAGACAGAGAACAAGACACTCTGTAGACGATTGAGAGAGCGGATTTTATGCTCGCGCAGGCCGTTACGCCGCTTACCTCTCATGCCTGTACACCCTTAAGTCCGATTACAATGGTGCCAGATTAGATCCACTTGGAATGGCTTTGACTGCGGAGGTATAATCTTTAGTGACGAGTCTCATTTTCAACTGTGACCTGACGACAACCGCAGACGTTTCTGGAAACGTCCAGGGCAGCGTGGAATCCTGCCCTTGCTATCCCACGCCACACATGTCCACAACAGGGCGTTATGGTTTGAGGTACCATCTTCTTTGATAGCCGAACCCCTTTGGTAGTCATGCCTGGCACATTTGCAGCACAGCGGTTCGTAGACGATATTCTACGTTACCGTTGTTGTTATTACATATTGTGTTACCGTTATTTTCCGACACCCCAGGCTCACTTTTCACTAAGATAATGCCCGACCACACACGGCACGTGTTGCTATGAATTGACTTCAAGTTTTCCAAACACTTCCTTACCCAGCTAGATCTTCTGATCTCTCTCCTGTAGAGCACAATTTAAGACGTTATAGGAAAGCGATTGCAACCATCCTGGAATGTTGACCATTTAGCCCGACTGTTATAAAGAATTCGACAAGAAATTCAGCAGGATACCATCCGGGAACATCGTCAGTCTATGCGACACCGGGTGACAGCTTGCATCCAGGTCAGAGGTGAACCTACTCCTTATTGACTCCCTCCCTTTGTAACGTTCAAACTCTGATATAAATCATTCAATTGTTCTGAAATTTAAGCGTTTATTTTTCTATTTATGTTCTTCACATCCCCCAATTTTCATCGCAATCGAACAACTGCTTCTTGGTGGTTAGATTTTTTTTTTGCTATAGTGTATTTTGGTCAATTGTTCTTCTAATCGTGAAGGTTCCATGCCTTCATTTCAGAAAACTCTGGCAAATCAGGCACATTGGTAATGTTTTATTTGAGGGTGCCTCAATAATACCATATTTTAAATATTCGACATTATATTGTCTATATTTTCTTTGAATCCGACATGGCCACCAGAGATCCAACCATCTCTCACACACCATAATAATTAAATTCATTATCACAATTTAATTATTTAAGCTTTAAGTAAATTTAAATTTATGTAAGTTTTTATAAATATTTTAATTAAATTTTAAACAACAATTTATAACCATAAATTAACAATAATTTTTCATAACTAAAGAAATTGTTTTTATCAAAATATTCAAATAATATATGCATTTATCCACAAATATGCTAATTATAAATGGTTTAATTGCGTTCAAATGCACTAATTTGGAAGGATAACAAGTCGATTCCTTAAAAAAGTCTGACCAACTAAACATGCAATTGCATAAAAATCCTGTATCAGATTATAACTTGTTTGGTAACTTTTGATAAATATTTTTTTTTCAAATAATTTCTCTGTTGCAAAATATTTATAAAATAACTTACATAAAAGTGACATCTGTAAACTGCCACTTCCAATTGCCAAATCTACCAAAAGTTGATGTAATTGATATATTCACGTCTGCATATTAAATATGAAATTTCATAACAATCCGTTCGACCTAATTTGCACAAATTAGCGCCCAGACATATATACAGATAGACGGACATCACCCTAAAATAGTTGATTCGTAAATAGTTGACTATAAGCCTAATTCGTGCTTACATATAAAAATCTCGAAATGTCAAATTTCGCACGATTACAATATTCCTTATAATATGTGATATGACGGTCGGTAATATAACGATAATAATAATAAAATTACCTGTGATCAAAACAGAATCGACTTCAGATAGAGAGAACATAATAAAAAATGAATTTTTTAATTTTAAGTTTGAGTTGAAATTTTACAGTACCTCCCTCTCCTAACGTCTGTCGGTAAAAAGAATAATAAACGAACATTAAATAATGTGCGTACTTACCTCTGGCAAATAGTTATCGCAACAAAAATATTTTTTTAATAAGTAGTCCCTGAAAGTTATCCTTTGAATGTAATCTGTAGATACTGCACAGAAATTTTAGGTTCGTACTTGCTCTGAAGACACTTCGAAACAATCTCGTATGGATAAAAAGCCTCAAGTACCTACAATAAAGGACCGGATGCCAGCGGATTTGCATAAAATCCGACTACTTGTCTGGGGGTGTTTTTCGTGGTATGGCCTGGGACCTTTGCATGTTGATCCTGGTAAATTGAACTCCGAAGCCTACATGAACATTTTGGACAATCAGGTTCTTTCTACGCTGTGGCAATTTTATGGAATGGACGAATGCTATTTACAGGACGACAACGCTCCATGTCACGTTGGCGCCTCTGTCGAGCAGTGTTGTCAAGGTATGGATGTAAAACGTCTTCTCTGGCCTGCTCAGACGAGTTAGATTGACGCTTACGGGCCAGGGATCCACGTCCAAAATCTACAGCTGTTTGCGACATTCTTGCTGAAGGAATGGATGCAAATACCAGGGGGGGACCATCCACCTATTAAAGCATGTATTATTTCCCTTTTACCATCACATCTTGCTGTCCGGTCCATTATTGTAGGGTAGTGTATTTATAGTAATGGTGAATGAACCTGTCAAAACAAACATAGATTCGATATTCTGCAAGTGTGTTTATCTTGTCATGACTTGTGTAAACTTGCAAATACTAATATCGCTTTGTTGATCGAGACGGTACATGCACACACTGTGGTACTCCGTGTGGTGCACTGCGCTTCGTTTATGTACTAGTAGAAAAGGTATTAAGGAAAAAACTATAATGTACTAATATCCTACTTTTAATACGGACTGATCTTGCTTAAAAGACTTTCTATTATTTGTAGAAGCATGTGTTCGATTATTTTAGTATCAATCAAACTTTTCAGCGTGTTTTTGCGAGTATTGCCCGGTGGTCAACGGTTGGTCCTCAACGCCCACCATTGATAGGTACTGACCCCGTTGGAAACCACTGTTGTAGACAATAACAACTATTACCGAAGATAGAAAACCATTTACAAATGTTATTGAAATACAGTGAAACCATTTAAATCGAATTAAAATTTCTGAATTAACGAATTACATATTAGGAAATAACAGTTATAAATATTATTGAAGATATTAACAGCTATTTATAAATGCTATTGAGACAGTTGTGAAAGAAATATTTTCGAAATTAATTATAAAATGATAATTTCTAAAATAATTTGATAGAGATGAAATGTTTCAAACGCAAATAACTATTTTACTAATTTCTTAACAAATTGTCAACAGTTACTGTCTTTTAAAAACAACTGTTATTGGCAATTTCTTAATGTTAATAAAAGAGGTCAATTTAGTTGCTCAGTGTTAGAACTGTAATTGAAACAGAAGTGTTACATTCGCTGCAGATTATATCTGCTATCGTAAAATAGCAATAACGCTTAACGCTGTTACAGTAAAATAACAGTTTTGCCCATCTCTAGGATTTTATAGTTATGAAGGTTATCAAGAGGGTAGTAGTCGTTTGTACAATTTATAATAATAAAAAACAATACATTTCAAATTAAAAAAAAATAACGAATGAACTTATTTAATGTTTGTAATTATAAATTGAATCTTCAAACTTTAATTCCTGGATTCTTAAGTAATTCCATTTTACCAGTTCAGTCCATGATTGTTTGGCTGACAAAGCAGTGGGAATCGTTACCTTTTTTTTTTATTTACTTCTAAAAATAGAAAAAATTTTAAATGCATTCATAGTTTTTTTTTATTTATATTTGGTTCAACAGAACTCAAACATTTATTCCTTGTCTGCTTTGTGAATGTGTATTTGCAGTTTCTTGTGTGTGTGCTAGGCGAACATCTAGATCTGATTTGTCGCATTTGCATTCGTCATGTTTGCGGACTGATGAGGTAAACAAAGCAAATTGTCATTTCCAACTGAAACGAAATTACAACTCTTAAACATGCCAAATGGGATTGACTTCTATTCATAAATCGACATCAGAAAAGCCATCAAGTAAATGGAATATGTTCTCCAAAATAGAATATATTTAACGAGTATAGAATGAACCATTAAAAGCCATAAATAATAGTTCTATTTTTTGATACCTTGTAAATCGGTCATATTGATTCTGAATATGAGAAGGACAACTATTTAATCGGCGGATGAATAAAATTTCGTATTCCGTAATGATGACTAAACTCTGCATGATAGTTGTTAGTTAACGCCAGCTAGATTAACTGCCAAACAAAGCCACAACGGAGATAAACCTTTGTTTTAAGCTAACCCCTATTTGTTTCTAGAAGACAACACAACTAATATATTTTCTTTCCGTCTGGTTGGTGTGTGTGTTTGCACTGAAAATCTCTCTCATACAGTTCCACATCTAACCGTGGCTCAAAAATATGAGGTGCTGTCCTCGGATCTTTTTCTACAGGATTGATCCCCGACCATGTCAACAATAGACCCTCGTGTTGCTCCAGTGTTGACGTTAATTCAACTTCCTATCTACCTTCTCATACAGTGCGGAGTTTAAAGTATTTCACCGTTCGCCCGAGATACGGCTTTGGCAATATAGTTTTGAAAGATGGAAAAGAATAGGTGCAAAAATGTTAAAGATGCATTCTCCGAAACTGCCGATCCTGTCAGAAGCTCCCTTCATTCGAATTTATACCCAATTTTAATAATGCTACATCTTCTTGGAGTGGAAAGTTTACCTTGTGCATCTGGTAAGCAAATTGTATTGTGGAAACTATCAAGGTACTTGAACTGCACATTGATTTTTGTGCACGCTTTTGTCTTTTTATTTCTTATAGCGTATGCTGATAACAAGAAAAGTGATATTATCGATTTCTTAAACTATGCCATATTTGCATCCGTGTATTTCTCAGCATTGAACTCTGGACATCAACTCAATTCTCTACTTCAAAATCTGTCAAAAATCCTAAAAGCATCCGAATTTAATGGTCCGAAAAATGTAAAACGTTCTGCATACTGCCATTGTATCACTTTCGTTTGTTTGAAAACAAGTTACTACGTGATCATAGTATTCGTATTGGCAAATCTAAGAGAGAATTCCATCTCAGACTCGTCTTTTGTACTGGATGTCTTGAAAGTCAATCCTGAGCGGCTATCAACAATTTTAAACATCATCTCAATTCTAGCCTGGTCAGAGATCGGAATCTTTGTATGTGCCTATTCTATGTACTACGTGTTTCTGTGTAAAATTTTACGCATATGTTTCCAGTCGATCTTAACTCGATCAGAAATCTGCTTGGAACGGAACTTCTCGTACTTTTTTGAAATTCATCACAGAACGAGCAAGGTCATGAAAACCATGGATGCTATGTTTTCTTATCCTGTCTTTATGTTCGTCGTGGGCTGTATGATCGAGCTTTACTGGGCGATGTTTGACATTTTTTTCTGGGGCGAAATTAACTCCGGCGTTATGCTGAGCTCCTCCTTGAGCCTAACGGCAAACGTGTCCATGTTGGTGACGTTAATATGGAATGCCGCGACTGCGACAGAAGCAGCGAAACAAGCTGAAGAAACATTGCAGTGCTTAATACCGCGAGGTAAGGGCAGTACTGTCAGCGAGTTTGGAAAGAGCAGTTACAAAAGGAAAAACAGTCTCACGTTGTGGGGAATGTACACCTTAAAGAAACATCTGATTGTCAGTTGCTTCGGAACTGTGGTGACGTACGGTATTTTGTGGGCTACTTTGGGAAATATCGAAACCGAATCAGGGGACGATTGCTCACAAGGCAAACACTGAAATTGCACACTTATCTGAGGAGTTTACGCGTATCTTATCTAGGCTGAAAGCCACTATGTTGAAATAATGTCCGAAATATAGCATCCATCGAATCAACCTACCCATCTTTAAGACACAATTACTATAAGATCTGCTCACGCATACACATTCACCCTTCAAGAGACCCTAACAGCTTAACCCTCAACAGGCATCAAATTGAGCGCCCTTCAAAATATTTTGTAGGCTCTCCCTTAAAATAGTACTTATTCCTTCAAGAAACACTAATGGCGCTCTCTTCAAGAGTCACTAATGGGCTCCCTTTGTGTGCCCTTACTTCTATACTCGTCAAGGAACACTGATTGTGCTCCCTTCAAGAGATATTAATTGTGCTCCACGTTTCGTTTTTCACGGCACTACAGAAATCTCTTTAGAAGACGTCTAAGGATATCCTTTCAAGAGTACTAACAGCTCTTCCATCAATTGTCTGCCCTTCAAGAGGTGTTATAGGCTTTACAGTAAAGAAGCACTGATTCTGATTACTCTTCCTTCAAGAAACACTGAATAGTCCTTCAATAACACTAAAATTCCTTCGAGATGCACTGATAGCACTCCCTTCATGAACCGTTAAGGCTCTCCATTCAAGAGGCACTAATTGCGCTCTATTCAAGTGTCCTTAATTATGTTCTTTCCAATAAGCACTTGTAATGCGCCCCTCACTGGGCGATAATTACACTTCCTTCAAGCTGTATCAAGGATTCGTCCTTGAACTACATGTTTTCACTTCATAGAGGTAGTAGTTGGTGTCTCCCTTCAATAGGCGCTAACTGTGTTGCCTTCAACTGGCATTAATTGTGTTTTCTTCAAGAAGCCCTAATTGCGCTGCCTTCAAGAGATGTTAAATGTGCTCCATTAAGAGGCTCCAAAGGTACATAGGACTCTGTCTTCAAGAGGCATTAATTGCGTTCATCACAGGATCTTCCTTCAAGAGACGTTACAAGATCTCCCTGCAAGTGGCACTAAATGCTTTCTCTTCAAGAGGTTTGAACTGCGCTCTTCCTTGAAGAGGTGTTATTCTCCTTTGAAGAGACGTTATTTGCGTTTCTTTCATGGAACACTTAATGCGTTTCCTTCAACAAGTGTTTAGAGCTATACTCTCAAGTTACGCTCTGTTGTGAATCGATGTCAGATCCTCTAATGTGATCAATATTTTTCTGCTTATTATTTTTAATAGACAGGTAAATCTCAAATGTTCCTTGTAACGTTTCGAAGTATATAAAGTAGAATTATGCTTTTAACACAAAGAGGACATGTGTTAACCGGTGCCTGTGGACTAATTTCCTAGGTTACCCTACCCTTGTTCAATCACCTCAATAAAATCCATTTTTCCTTATAGTTCAGTTTTCATTTGGATTCATTTAATATTAGTTATATGCCCTTGGCAATAATAAAGTTTAAAAATTATGAACTTTAAAAATCCAGTTTTGTGGATCTTGTAGTAAATACTGAATTTTTTTTTAAATAAATGCTTATAAAACTCAAAGTTTCGAAAAATTAACTTTATTTCCAAAGTTGAATTCTATTAATTACGCCGCATCCAAAGTAGATATGCAAGCACATCATATTGACTTGAGAATTTGTATCGGAAGATGCAGATCCAAAGCTAGAAAATGGATCAATGAGTGAACAGCGCTGAATCCGAATGAAAAAAGAAATCTTACAGGACAGTTTGCCAAAAAATAGAACGACTTTCCCGGAGGTCAGAGAGTAGAAATTGGAAATGGAAGAACCGCTTGAAATATTTTGAAAAATAATTTATAATCGATCAGCTTGACTGACCTTATCGAGAAAATTTACCGAAATCTTGATAGCAGATGTTACGGATGAAAGAACTGGGTGAAAAATTTTGAACCCAAAAGCCAGCTGGCCTTAATTTTGTCTAACTGCTAATAGTATATGTATAGGATGGTTGTCTTTGTCACTATCTTAGTAAATCAGTAGTTGTGTTTCTATGTAATAAATTAACTTTGAGAAAAGAATTAGCCCAATTCAACTTCTTGTGATCAAAAACTCGTAGTTGGAATTTACAAAGTAAATTTTATGAAACAATTTATTTAATTTATTCAATATTTCACTTTCAACCATTCCTTTAAGAAATTACTGTACGTTTTGCACTCTACAGATATGCCCATGATCTAAATGAGACATATGAGTAAAAATTGTAGTTATTTATTATTATCTTCGCGGTCAAATACGATTTCACAGTATCTCTAAAATAAAAGACTTTTTTGCTATACTCCTTTTTAAATATGGTATATATTTGTTATTTTTATACTTTTCAGAAAGAACATAAATAACTCACTTTTTCTTAGTCAATTCTTTTATTATTTTTCTCCGTCGTCCTTAGAGTAACTTACCTAATAAAATATTTAAAAATAATTATCACAATAGATGACGCCACCAGCTGGACCCTAATCTGACATCAATAGCGATCAATAAAATCGATTCCCCCGATTTGAGATTAATAATCTTATTTTCATCATTGGATATCTGTGCAAGAGATTTTTAAAATTAGACAAAAATATTCACTTTTCTGGACACCTTCTAAAAATCCATTTTACTAAAGCAACATTTGAGTTGCTCCAACAAATAACTCTAAATTCGTTTCGATGTGCCTCACTAGATGGCAAACCATACGTCTCTTTGAGCTTGGAATAAATTTTCCTTTAAGGCACGCAAAATCTTACAAATAATAAATTTTTGTTCTATTCTCATTTTTCTTTTGAATATGAGCATGTAAAATGAGTAAAAGTGATAAAACATCAAATTCAGTTTGGCAAAGAAATCGATATTTATATAGATATAGAATAGTTACATGTTTATAAACCCTATAGAAGATAGAATTGTCGACCGGGACCAGTGGCGTGGTCTTGTAATCCAGCTGCTTTGGAGGTTGAGGCTGTTGGACGGCTTGAGGTTGGGAGTTCTGTCCTCTGCTCTTCTGTGTTGATCAGGCGTCCGCGCTAAGCACTGTGTCGATATGGTTGGTCTGGGGGAGCCCGGACTCATCAGGTCGTCTAAGGCGGAGCGAACCGGCCCAGGTCGGAAACGGAGCAGGCAAAAGCTCCCGCACGGTGCAGTAGTGGGATAGCGCATGTGAATAGGAAGTGGCTGACAGCCCAATCAACAGAGTCGAACGCGGTCTTTTTTTAGTCAATTTTAAGCATTTCATTTTTAAAAATTAGTAACATGTCTTTCTGACGTTGGATTTTTTTTTAATTTCAAGGGACAATGCCCATTATACAAATGTTTGATGTTGTTGTTGTGTTTATGCATACAGTACTAGTGCAAAAGTTTGGAGTCCTCCAAAGCCTTGGTGACAAGATCTGCAAGTTCTGGAGCTCGATGGCTATGGAGAATTTCGATTGGGGGTGCTCCAAGTTGAAAGAGGGAACCAATAATGGCCTGGCAGTCGAAAACATGATCTGGAGTTAGTTGCGATTGGGGACAGGGGGTACCTGCAGATGGGATAGGATTTTATATTAGTTCGTGAAATCTTCATGCCTTTGAAATGTCCAGTACGAAGCTTAGCTATTGTAGAGGAGAGGTTTCTTGGGCAGTTTAGATCGGGGATTGTTGCCTGCTAAAATGCTGGTTGTAGATCCTTCGCCTGGCGACGGCATTCGCATCTGCACAGGTGACTACTTGAGGTTGATCTTTGTCGCGTGCTTCCTTTGCAAGGGCATCTGCACATTCGTTCCTCTCAATTCCAACATGAGCTGGGATCCACTGGAGAGTGCAAGGTATATTTAGTAAATGGAGAAGAGTATTAATTTCTTGCGTTATTGTTGTTTTACCATGATGTATGGCTTCGAGTGCTGATTTTGAGTATGAGAAGATTACAATTTCTTTAATTGAGTCGTTTAGATAATGAGAGCGACAGTGGGTAAGAGCCTCTTTAATAGCGATTAATTTGCTAGTGAAGTTTGAAGCAATTTGGCCAGTGGGTATTTACAAATGTTTGATAACCCTTTGTTAAGAAACTTGTTTTGTAAATTTTTAATACAGCACATGAGAAGATGCTTGCATTATTTTACTATGCTTTTAGACAAGACATTGACACTTTTTTTTCTATAGTTCCTTACTTTACCTTTAAATTATTTGGGAATTGCACACTTCGAATCTCCAAATTTAGACATTACTCCTTTTCATACCAAAATACACATAAGTATTTTAGTTTTTATCAATTACCCACAGCAATGGAACAAAGTATGTAGTTGGGTATTGCAATCCGATCAGGCTGATCCGATAATCCGGCATGTTTGCCTTCCAACCGGATCCTCACGTTGGGTTTGTGTGGAAGTTTGGAGAGTGGGGTGCCAGCTCAGGTCTTCGTCATCTGACCGTGGTTCAAAATTACGAAGTGTTGTCCTCGGATCTTTCCCTTAAGGGACTGATCCCGGACCGTCGTCAATAGCCCGTTGTGTTGCTCTAGTACGACGTTAACTAAAATTACCAATTACCTACCGGATCCAGCAATATCTATCGAATAGGACCCTACCTATTCGTTTACCCTATTTTTTTTTTCAATTAAATAATCGATTATTTTCAAACCCAACTTTAAAGTCGCAAAATCGTTTATTAAGCAATCGATTGTGAATTAATCGATTTTATGTTATGACTTCATATGAAATAGGTAAGGTAAGGTAAGGTAATTTTAGTTAACGTCGTACTAGAGCAACACAACGGGCTATTGACGACGGTCCGGGATCAGTCCCTTAAGGGAAAGATCCGAGGACAACACCTAGTAATTTTGAACCACGGTCAGATGACGAAGCAACACCTGAGCTGGCACCCCACTCTCCAAACTTCCACGCCAACCCAACGTGAGGACTTTCGGCCACGACAGATTTAAGGTGCACCAGCCGCCTCTACACCATACGCTTACGAACATCCATGCACCGAACCCGGATTCGAACCAGGAACCTTCCGATCTAGAGGCTAACACCTTAACCACTATACCGGTTGGTCGGCTAATAGGTAATTTGGTAATTTGAGTTAATGTCGTATTAGAGCAACACAACGGGCTATTGACGACGGTCCGGGTAATTGGTAATTTTTTAGTTAACGTCGTACTAGAGCAACACAACGGGCTATTGCCGACGGCCCGGGATCAGTCCCTTAAGGGAAAGATCCGAGGACAACACCTCGTAATTTTGAACCACGGTCAGATGACGAAGACCTGAGCTGGCACCCCACTCTCCAAACTTCCACACCAACCCAACGTGAGGACTTTCGGCCACGACAGATTTAATGTGCACCAGCCGCCTCTACACCATACGTTTACAAATATAGATGCCCGGACCCGGATTCGAACCAGGAACCTTCCGATCTAGAGGCAAACACCTTAACCACTATACCGGTTGATTGGCACCATCATATGAAATAGAGGAAGTCATAGGAAAATATTTGTCTCGTATGTACGACTACTTAATGACGGTTAAACCAACTAGTGTCGGAGCTGAGAGGGCCTTCTCGGCCGATGGTTACATTTGCAGTTCATTGAGAAGTAGGTTGGGAGACGAAACAGCTACTATAATTTGTTTCCTTAGATCGTTCTTTCAAACTCAAAAGTGATTTTCATTACTATTTAACTTCTATTTAAGCAATTGAGAAGAATTAAGAGTTCCCCTTTTTTGTTATGTTGACCAAAACGCCAAAGATTAGATTTTTATGTTAGTATGCCCGTGGTGTAAGGTATTAAGCTGGTGTAAAACTTTCCGCAGATTTCAAATCCGTTGAAGATATATTCAATTAAAAAATTATTTATTTAAAGAAAATCATATTTTTAGGTATCAATCTAAACTGAAATTTTCCGCAGATTTCAAATCCGTTGAAATTTTTACTCTATCTTTAACGGTCTGGGAGATAGAAAAAAAGAACTGACTTCAGTTAAAAGATTTATTTTCTGTCTGGAAATTTATTCGTCCGCGAAAAATCAAAGCGGAAACGAAAAAATAATAATTTTCTCCGCGTACTGCGGATGAAAAAAAATAGGCATGATTCCAAACCCTGACTGCAAGGTCACACCGGGTAGAAAAGTTCTCCGCGTTTGAAAAAGCGATGGAGAATAAAAATTCATTTAAAAATATTCTAGATTGAATTTTAAAATTCGCCGCGACCCAAAAATTGCACAAAAATTCGGACTACCTGTGTGCCAAATCCTATTACTCTAAGTGACATAGAATTGTCATTATTTTGCGGTAAGAAACAGACAGACAAACAAACACTTCATTTTACAATATTAGAGATGAGACAAGGTTAGGTACAATTTATGTCATTTGCTCAACAACATTAAATAGACTACTAAATTGTAGATAAATGGAAAAGTACTTACGTATAAAACAAACTGAAGTTTTTTTATGTGGAAACTAGAATACTGATATCCATCAATCGTTTAATACTTATTACTAGTAGTACTAGTAGTTACTATAATTTATTGTTGGTGATTGATTTCCTACCTATGGTAAAAATAAAGTTGATTTTCTATTGCTAAAATAAACATCTTGTTCGTCAATTTGGAATAATATCCTTTTTAACTACTTTCACTCAACCGATTTTGGAAAAACACACACTGATAGAAAGACTTACTACCAAAGTACCAATCCCTATATGCAATGTTTATTTTTCAGTGGTAAATACTTTTGTCGTGACAGCATTTATGAAGAATAATTTATTTAAGTTTCTTTTCAAAGGAATCAAACGGAAGTTTTTGAAACAAATTCATAACATCACGTTTTTTTTCCTTTCTGGAAGATATGTTGAGATGAAATATGTACCATTTTACACGGATTTTTATCATTTACTTTTGTTACAAATACAAAATTTACCATTCTTACATCATCACTTTCTTCATTTGCAAGTACAGTTCGTTTCGATTGCATTGCAAAACAATTAACTACCGAAACTATTTGAAATTATTTTGCCAGTTTCATCTTAAGAGTTTAATTAATGCTGCACGTTAAATATTCCATGACCTCTCTCCCCTTTTAACTACGGCGGCGAGGTTACGTAATTTAGTGTGTAGGGAATTTAGAGGCTTTAAATAATTAAGTTGACTGAAACAATTAAACAGAACACTTATTAACAATTAAATTAAATACATGAACTAAAGAAAAAATCTGTCAGCACGCTAACAGAGGTGGTTATAGAACTGCGAAAAACTGTTAACTAACTAACTTGTGAGGTTTTTAAAGCGCGAACACATGATCCAGCATGCGCACGTCAGAAATCTCTTGAAGTGAAAGTAGAAGTGTAATTTTTACTTTGCATAAACACCACAGTTCCTGGTTCGAATCCGGTTCCGTGCATGGATGTTTTTAAGAGTATGGTGTAGAGGTGGCTGGTGCATCTTAAATCTGTCGTGTCTGAAAGTCCTCACGTTGAGTTGGTGTGGAAGTTTGAAGAGTGGGATGACAGCTCACAGTGTTACCTCGTCATCAGACAGCAGTTCAAAATGACGAGGTTTTTTTCATTGATCTCGGACCGTCACCAATAGCCCCGCTCCAGGGCATCTACCTTCCCTTTTGCAAGAGAGCTCATTTCGAGCTACTATATACCTACAGCATTCAAATAGAAATCATATGATGTTTCTCTTTAAAAACTACATTCTTTGAAAAATTCTCATAGTCGTCTAAGAATATTGAAATTTTATTTCAAAAAATTGTCGTTTCATAAAAAACAATATTTTTCTAAACCAGAATTATTTTTAAGTCGGAAGTTCCCGTCGTATTAACCCTCACATACCAAATGACCCTAGACTGACAAACTAATCCTGAATCAGAATCAATACTGACAGAAAATCAACAAAACTAAACGCATGATCATGCGTCTTGGCAAGATAGTTATACAGTACAGATTTATTAATACTATAGTACAGTGAAACTTGGTCACTCTTTTAACCGTCATTTTCTGCTAACCGTATGTCCTTTATTAAAAGTTGTAAGTACTCGGCTGGGTGAAAGAACTTTTTCCAGCATTATTCAACTCAAGCGCCGAGGCAAGTTACAAAAATTTGTGTGGGTGTTGGATTAAATAAAACGACAGGACTGCCTGGTCGTGGTTACTGCGGTTTATTTGCAGCAATCCTTAACCCTATCTACATGAAGGCCGCGACTGAGTCGGATCGCGTCTTTTTCTTAAAAACATCACATAACACACTTCATTTTTCTTACATCCGGGGCTTCCTTAAAATACATCTGCTCAACTTAACTGCGCAGTGGTGGAGGAACCTCCCAAGCGCTATCTATTGGTCTCTCTCGAAACCAACAACATATATGTTATAAAGTTAATTATTTGAATATTAAAAGTTATTAGTACGTACACCCGTCAAAAAATACGACTCGCCCGATTCGAATTACACAATTTACATCGCAGAACAAAACGGAATGTAGCAATCGATAGGGTAGCAATCCAAATTTGTAATAAAAGATGGGAGTTCATATTGAAAGTATCGGAGTAAGCATCCAATTAAATATGATGACGACCCCTTAGACAAATTTTAAATATTGGTATTTGTAGAAAACATCTACCCCTATCGATTGCTACCTTCCGCTTTGTTCTGTGATGTAAATTATGCTATTGCGATCGGGTGAGTCGTTTTTTTTTTTTTTTTGACGGGTATACATACATACTGTACTCTATGTATAGTAACCATATTGCCACGAAAAATCCTCCTCGATTTAATGGTGAGCAAAAGAAAATGACAGTTTACTTTAGAATTTGAATACGTATGTGCGTCTAGAGCGTGTAAAGTTCATGTAACAATCTGTATAGTCGCGGGGGAAAAAAACAAACCACTTTTCTTCATTCGAGCAATTTTAACAGAAGAGAAAATATCGGAATGGCATTTGTCAAGAACTAAACGTCCATAAATTCAGGATTAAAAAATTTGCATAAAGCGCCGTCTTCATATTAAATTGAACACCAACTTCCTAATTTCCGACAAGAACCCCTATTTCGACACACAATTTCAAATCTATATGAAAATGTCACTTTAGATATCAAATTTCATGTCATTAGGTCTTACCGTTTCGAAGTTATAAGGGCAAAAAGATTAGTGCTCCTAATGTTAAATCAGTTTCTTAGACTTTTATGGATATCTTCGTAAATAATATCTTTATAGCAGTGATAATTTGTACCGTGTTACTGTTAAATAACCTTAACACAATCCACCTAGTCTTATATTTTAAAATCGTTTAATAATTATTAAGTTAATGTTTGAAGAAATTATGAATTGCAACCTTATATTTTTATGGGAATCTATTCACAAGGACTTCTAGGTATAACCATGCAAAATTTCAGCGCTCTCTCTGATAGTTATATTTTTAGTTCAGGCCTCGAAATAGACTTTTTAATACAGGTGCGCCTTGAGCACCTAAGTTTTTAAATTAGGTGCACAAGGTGCACTGTGTACACCTAGTGGGAAAAAATTAGGTGCACAGTTATATTTTCATGTGCACAGTGCACCTGTGCACCCGGGTAATTCGAGCCCTGTTTTAGTTGCATTAAATTTTCCCCAATTATTGAGATTTTAAGGAGAAACCAAAAGTTCATAAAACGTTTGACAAACCTATGATAATACAGAGTGTCCTAAAAGTTCCCGTACTGACGATACGTGAATTAATTACACAAAATCAACAAACTTAAAACAATGTTTTTATGCTAATGGTGAAAAGCACTTTTAACATAACGTAGCAAAAAAGTGTGGACTTACCATTTATAAATAACTGTACAAAATTTCCGCCCTTTTCTTAGAGGTAAAGCTGAAGTCGTTTGCGCATATTTTTAGAAACGCGTTTTAAGATGCTGGGAGTGACTTCTTGATCCATTGAGAATGGCAATTTTCAGATCACCTATTGTTTGGTGATTATCTTCTTAAACTTTGTTCTTTAAATATCCCCACAGAAAAAAAAGTCAGGGATACGCAGATCAGGGAACGAGGTGGTCAAAAATTTCTTGAGATGAGTCGAAAAATCTTGCAACATGCCCATGGTTTCATAACTTGTGTGGCAGGTTGCGGTCTTGTTGGAACCAAGAGTCTCGTTTATTCACTTCTAATAAAACAACAAATTGTTGAATAAGTTGATGTACCGTATCTTTACTCGATATCGCATCATTTGGATATTTATGTAGCCAAAATTCTTTACATCTTTCATATGATTTACATTCAAAATAAGCAGTTCAATTTACTCAAACAAGCGCAATTCTCTGAATGCGTGATAAATTCATCTTACAATGAAAAACAAAATGACGTGGAACTTTATTACCGCACAACTTAGTGCGAAGAAAATCAAACGATAAAAATTAAAGTCGATGAAACTATAAGCAGACGATAAAATACAATAATTAAAAAAAACACGAGCAATATATTTGTTTTAAAGTTGGAGTACGGGAACTTTTAGGACACCCTGTAGTTCTCCGATTGTCTGCACATTGTAACGTCACGGCCTACGTCATCATGAGCGCCCAGAATGCTTTGAGGAAGCAGAGGAAGAACAACGAGTGCGGATGGGACGGCTGATGACGTTGTATTTAACTAAATTTAAAATGTATTTCTTTTAATTTAATGTCATGTTTGTCCGTCCAAGTGGTGCACGTTCCTGTATTGTGTGTTTGTGTCGTCCAAGCCAATAAAGACTTGACGGTCTAATCCAGTTACCCTATTCCGTCTATGAAACACCTTACAACATGCAAAGTAAATACACTCAGGAACATTAAAAATAGCGCACCAAGAAGGAAGAAAGCTACAATCGCGAAACTAAACAAACATATACAGAGAGATCCGATATGTAAATGATCCAAGTTTGGTGTCAATGCGCATGACCACACACCCTGCAGTGGCGCTGCAATCAGGAAGTGGGACCTGCGCATAGTGGAAGATTCATGAACGTGACAATCACATTCCGACTCTAGGAGGACTTTAGTAAGCGAAGAATGCCAGGTAGACGTGTGAGAAGACATTTTTCACAATTAAGCGAGTTTGAGAGTCATCGTCTGCATGAAAACTGCCGACTCGTCGACACGCCGTGTTGCTCGCCAGATCGATCGTTCGGAGAACATGTTAGGAGCAGTGAACACTAGGGTGGTACAAAATTTCGAAGATGAAAATTTTTTAGGTCCTACCCTCCTATTTTGTTTCAATCTATTAAAAAATAAATCCGACAAAATTTGAAAACATTTCAATAGATAGCTCAATGCAGATCAAGTTTGCATCATTGTTCAATAGCGAGTGCGTAGTCAAAAAAAAAAAAAAAAAAAACACAAATAAAATTGCTATTGTAATCAACAACAAAAAATTGCATTATAAAAACGTCATTTTTATATAAACTGTACAGTGGCATTATATAGTGGCCAAACTTGCATCAGGAACTGGGGAAAATGATAAAGGTTATGAAAGAAGTGAAGGGAAAAAATAATCTTGCAAAACGTCCTTACATTAAGCTTAAAACTTTTATGGACATGAAATTTGAGGACTTAAAAGAATTATTTTACTCGATACGTTCCTTTACATAGATCCGCAAATCTAAGAGCATCAGGAGGATTATTACAAAGCACTAAAAATTATTGAAAGAATTCCAGTTGTTAATGTTCATGTTGAAAGGGGTATAGCCCTCATAAAAAAGTTTAATGGTGGGAACAATACACAGACCAACTATAATTCTTGTTGCAGGTTATCGAAGAACACCGAAGAGTTTATCCCGATTGTAAACAGCAGAGTTTATCAGACGCTGGCACGAGCACATAGCACACCCATTGCTGTTTAAATGTCATTTGTACTATATTTAACTAACAAAATGCTAGAAATTTCAGCTAACTAAATTTGCATGTCTTTCCTAACTGGAGTTTTGTTTCTTTCTACATCTATAGCATAAAACAGAAAAACACATAACTGTGAGGGTGTGGAGCTACCCTTAAATATTAAAATTATTAACTGAAACTTCACAATAACTATTTTTTACATCGATGGAACAAAATAGGAGGGTAGAACCCATAAAAATATTTTTGTTTTAAAAAATGGCGTTTTTTGGACCACCCTAGTAGACACGACATGGTACCCACGAGCGGCGTACCGGGTCTGGAGCGACCAGGAAGAAGACGAGGCGAGAGGATCGAAAGATCGTGCGCCCACAGTGACGCCCTCGTGGATCCCACAGTGACTCGTTCCACGATACAATCAGATGTAGGGGTGCCAGTTGTTCCACAAACCATTTCCAGACGCCTTGCGGAGGCGAATCTGCAATCCAAGCACCCTTTTCGTGTACTGCCTTTAACAGCGGCGACTCCGTCTACAGTGGTACCAAGCCAGAGCGACGTGGAATGCGACAGATTGGCAAAACGTGATGTTTAGTGATGAATCCCGGTTCGTTTGGATGACTGATGATAACTGCGTACGTGTGTGTAAGCACCCTGGTGAATGGCACAATTCCACCCCCGCTGTCGCGCGACACACTGCCCGCACAGCAGGCGTAATAGTCTGGGGGGCCATAGCCTATGATAGCCAGCGCACACTCTAATTTAGGTACTTTAACCTAAACGGGACAGCGTTATGTTGATGACATTCTTCGACTTCACGTGGGATCTTTCCTAAATGGTCTTCCAGGGGCAATTTTAGAGCAAGATAATGTTCATCCGCGTACAGCTCGAGTTGCTCAAGACTTCCTACGTCATGTTCAGACTCTTACATGACCGGCCCGCTCCCCGGACCCCTAAAGAGCAAGTGTCGGACCAGCTGAAACGCCTGATGCCGTCGTGTTACTCTGTACATGATTTGGAGGTGGCTGTTCAAGAATTTTGGGTCCATCTACCTCAGGACAACATCAGACGTCAAATCAACTCAATGTCGGAACGTGTTGCGGCATGTATTGTAGTAGGAGGTGGTCCGACGCGCTATTGAACTTGCACTGTTATTGTCTAATTGTACCCAATGTATTCGTTTAACTGTCTTGATTTGGGGATCAAGTGAACCTCTCATCTGTATCATTATGCGTATTAAATTTCATTTCAATCCGATGCTCTCTTCTTGATGCGCTATTTTCAATGTTCCTGAGTGTATAATAATGTAATTTTCAAATAGTTTGCACTTGCATAACAAATATAATAATTGTCGGATTGCTGAAAAATACGTTTGAAATAGTTGTTCAAATTTGGAATTCAGTTAATTAATCTCGATCAACGAATAGTCTCCCTAAGTGGAGATGATTCCTGAAATTGAAACTAACTTTAACATAGGATATCTCGAGATGTGTGTGTGTGTGTATTGGAAGTAAACTAATGAAATTTTAGTTTTAGACTAATTTAATATTGAGAATCTGATTATGGCATCAAATCACGGTGTTTCCATTAGACATTTTGTTTGCTAAAAATATGATATGAAGACGTCCCTTTATGCAACTGTTTTGGATTTGAATTTGCAGAGAACGTTATTCCCTATTGAATTATACCTTGCTCTAGTATGAACAATGCTCGAAATAAATGAGGTGATTCTGGTTTTTTCCAGCGTGATTGTACATATGCACTATACTACTTAATGTAAGTTGTATGTTGTTTGTTTCTGTAAAATAAAATACATATGCAGTATATTTCCAGTTCGTAAACGTGCATTTTTTATCATTTGTTCAAATGCAATGGAGGAATCAGAAATGTGCTTTTAAAAAACGTTTCCGGTTTAGTTTGGCTTGGCTAGTCATTTTAAGCAACACGGGGGAAAACTGAAATATTTCAAGAATTATTGTGCATTTTCGGAATACTTTTAACAATACAATGAAACTTAGATCAGCCATCAGAGTGGATGTAGATGGAATTGATGGATAACAGAAAAACCTTAAACAATAACCCACCCACCTTGAAACATCAGTCCCTCATGGGCATATCTACTTGCGATGTGTACAGTCTTCATGGACCCGAGGTACCTCAGGAATCTTTTCTTTTCCCTTGTGGTTCATTGTCTTTACTAAACAAGAGGGTCGTGCTCTCAAGCGATCTTTTTCTGCTTTGATCCCACTATATGTTTCCTCCTTTCTCGACACATTTTACTTGACGTTGTCGTGTGTTTGGCTCAACTTGGCCAAATCTGATCCTTGCGCCATAAAAACCCCAAAGAGAAAACCAAATAGCCTTGAAACATCAGACGTCTACTTCTCATTGCAATGTTAGATTCATTAAAAACAACTTGAGCTTTCTCTGGGGGATTTCCGATCCCCGTGTAATGGCTTTGGAACACGATAAAAATCATTTACGAAATTTTCTAATAAACACATTTCGCGATAAAACCTCAACAATTTCCAAAACAAAACCTCTGCTTGCAATTTGGAGAGTAATGAAGAGAAAAGCAACTGCTATCGGAACGTGAAAATTTTCAGTACTCTCATACAAGCAGGTGTCAATCTGGCAAATATCGCGAATTCATAAAGTCGATAAAAAACTTATCGCAAAGAAAAAGTTTGAGCTGTGACAATTCTAAAAAGAATCACTCTTCGACCTAGAGAGATATGACACTTGGAGTGCCGAGTTGATAAGACACTTTGATAAAATAAACACCAGATAGGATCGTAGTTAAATAGGATGGGAGTTAAATAGGAAGTTCCAAGCGAGTGGAAATGGAGTTCTCGAAATAAATCACTCCGTTTGATCGGAGGTTTGAAATCGAGTCATGGAATTGTACCTTTCGACTACGTCGATCACATCTGTTCTGGTGTTTCTTCTGACATGGTGGGTAGTAATCCTGTGGCGTAGAAACCGGAAGTTGCCTCCTGGACCTTGGGGTTTGCCGATTGTGGGGAGCTATCCTTTCATCCAGGTAACTGTGTGCTGTTATTCCGATAGCAATTAAGATAACAGTGTAACTATAAATTAACAGTTAGCAACTGTTATAAAAACAGTTATTGATAAATGTTCAAAAATAACTTTTAAAGTAACTAGTTAAAATAGCAGGAGGCACACAAAAGTTAAAACAGTAGTGGTATCACAAATTAACAGATTCCAACTGCTATCGCAAACCAAACAGCAATCTATAAATGTTTAATTAAATACAACATTTAACCTGACTAAACTACTCATATCAAATATAGAAATTAAATTTAAAATTTATGAAGTATGTTTACAATAAAATGTTAAAATTACTAATTTTTAAAGAAATTACTTTGAATTTGAATAGTAAGTAACTGGTAAAATGAACTTTTCGCTGTATTAAGGGGTTATAATTAAGACTAGGGGGCTCGCCAATCATCGGAGGATTGATTCGCAATCTTCATTGGTTCGCTGCACGAACCTATGCTCGCTTCGCTGGCCTCAATGAACACGTGTCCTAGCAGAAGGAATTGTTTACAAAATATGATATTCCAAAAAAATGTTTTCAAATCTAAATTTGCTGTATTACAGAAAATATATGTACAGGGTGATTTTTTTTAAACTGACACTGTTCAGAGCCACCTGTTGCTCGATCTAATAACCAAAATGGCACCAAACTCGGTAAGGAGACTAAAGATAACATTAGAAGTAGGATTCCGTGAGAAAAAAATTTAGTTCCAAATATCGGCGATAGGGGTATTAACGGCGCTGTCCAATGTAAAAAGTGTAACAAAAAAAAAGAAAAATAATAACACATACAAAATTGCAGGCAAATGTTAAGCTTCATTCGCCACATTCACTTCTCCACATAGTAGGGGAGAATCTCTGATAGACTTTCCATACTATGGAAAAATTCATGTCCAATTGTCGCACTACATCCCGGGAGCTGCTTCTACCAGCAATGGTTCCCTGTGATCTGTTGACGATTGCAGTTGCAACATCTGTTATCACGTCTTTTGACACAGGTTTAAGTCCCCCTGCCTGCACGAATTGTCAGTTACCCTGTTTCCTCGAACTTCTTATTCATTCCCTTAAAAACATTAAGCGATAAGGGCCTCTTATGTAGCTTCTGTCGGGTTCTAATATCACGAAGAGCTGTGGATGCATTGCACTGATTAAGATAAAATAGCTTCACAGGTAAAGCATGTTCTGGTAATGTGAGTCGCATATTCACTTGAGCGGGCTCACTTCAGCTGAGAATATTTTTCGTAACTGTCTGCATGTATTTATAGCCCAAAATACTGGAGCTGTTGTCATATACGAAAGAATAAATTTGCATTTTGCTTTGATACCCGTGTTTTATGCTAATTCTCGGTTTGGTAAGCTACAAAACAGCGTCATAAATACCCCTATCGGTTATTTTTGGAACTAAATTTTTTTTTTCACGGGGAATGCTACTTCCCATGTCACTATTAGTCTCCATACCGAGTTTGGTGCCATTTCGGTTCTTAGATCGAGCTACAGGTGACTCTGAATAGTGTCAGTTTTAAAAAAAATCACCCTGTACAATACCTCTGAATTCAAATGAAAACTTTGAGAAAATTTTGACTCGAAATGTGAGCGCTTCTTTGGAAATTGAATACCCAGCATGTTGTTTGTGTGCACATTTCCCCAGCACTCAAACGACGCACACTTTTTCATTGAGTTTGTTGCCGAAAGTTGTAGTGCAAGCGTCTGGTTGAACTGTAATTGTTGGTCCTGAAAAGGACCGTTTTTTAAATGGCCCTGAAAAGATCCTCCGCTTTCTTTGATTTCTATTATAAACTGCAACAGCTCAGCTAAAATTCTTTTTTTTTCCCAATAAAATTTCATCCGATAACGCTATAAATTCAATTGATGCGCGAGATTTCGTAGCAAACAAACAATCGTACAGTGTTGCCAAAACGCGACAACAAATAACGTCTTTTTTGCGTGCCACGTAAGGGAATTATATATATATATATACTAGCTTCGCTCGCATCAATGAAGACATTATTTACAAAATATATTCCAAAAAAATATTTTTCGAATATAAATTTGTTGTACTACAGAAAAATTATACAGTACTTCTGGAATCAGAACTCGAACAATTTAGAATTCAAATGAAAACTTTGAGCAAATTTTGACTCGAAATGTGAGCGCTGCTTTGGAAATCGAATACCCAGCATGTTGTTTGTAAGCTGCAACAGCTCGACTAATATTCATTTTTCTTAAATAAATTTTTATCCGATAGCTCTATAAATTCAATCGAGGCGCGAGGTTTCGTGGTAAACAAATAATCGTACACTGTTGCCAAAACGCGATAACAAATAACGTCTCTTTTGCGTGCCATGTAAGAGAATTATATATATAGACAAGGGGAGCTGTAAAGTCCTTTTAAGTCCTTTAATTTTGAAACCGCGTCTCGTAGAGTCAAGGTAGTAACGTGTACCTACAGTAAAGTGACCATGCTGAATTTATTGAGACAGCTTACAGCGCCCCTAGCGGTGAAATAAGGAAATTAAACAAAATAACTCGAAAACTAAAGGAGATTGGCTAAAAAGTTCAATTAGAAAAATGTACGAATACAATAATAGAGGCACAGAAAAAAATGTGATGGAATTATCTATAAAACTGGCGGAGATATTCACGATTGAAATTTGAACTATTCCATGCTTTGAAAAAGGGGCCATCCTGAAATTGAAAAGCGTGTTTTCCGGTGTTATCACTCAGTTTTTCTGAGTTAAGCAACGCCAAATTTAAATTCAAACAAAGAAAGTAAAAAAAAAAAAAAAGAAAGATAAATTAAAAAAAAAAAAAAAACATCGGAAAACGTACTTCGGAAAATAAAAAAAACTGACGATCCGAAATCACAATTTTCGTGCAACAACTAAAATACACAAATGAAAACCTCTGGACCATGCAGCCAGAACGAAGATTTACTATTTAATACTTTATCCTGATAAATTTTGGGGGCCGTGGTTGCCCGATTGGTAAAGTGACGGTCTGCCAACCAGAGGGTTGTGAGTTCGATCCTCGTCTGTGCCATTCAAATACCGGTGAGTAAAAAAGAGGCTTGGTGCACGCAAAATCCGTCGTGGCCTCTTAAGTCCTCGCGTTGGTGTAATGTGGAATTGGGGAGATTGGGGTGCCATCTCAGGCGTCACTTCGCCACCTGACCGTGGTTCCAACTTTCAACATGATGGCGCCCCGCCGCACAAATCCCACCATGAACTACGCTGTGCAACAGTTTCTTAAGAACAGATTTGTCCAACAGGCAATCGGCTACGGTGACTGTGTTGAATGGTCTCCACGATCACCAGATCTTACAGCCCCACTCGATTTCTTCCTCTGGTGTTACATCAACGATCAGGTGTATGAAACTCAGTTGACTAGTTTGCTGGATCTGCGGCAGCGTATGATCGATAGCTGCGCTACTATCACACCACTGATGATAAGGAATGTGCATGCCGGCGTGCTTGATCGAATACAAATGTGTATTGTAACCGATGGTGACCTTTTTGAACACACTAGCCATGGTTTTGTTTAGCAATAAATTACTTGCTTATGCTCATCTGTGTCTTTCACTTTTCCCCAATGTGCCACATTGAATACCGCGCATTTGTTTCTGACATTTTCGCATCTCATTCAAAGTTTATGAGGATAAAATGATTAAATAGCAAATCTTCGTTCGTGGTTGTATAGCAGAGAGGTTTTTAATCGCGTATTTTAGTTGTTGCACAAAAATTGTGATTTCGAATTGTCAGTTTCTTTTTTATTTATCTTTATTTTTTTTTTTACTTTCTTTGTTGTTTGAATTTAAATTCGTCGTTGTTTAACTCAGAAAAACTGAATGATAATACCGGAGATCACGTTTTTCAATTTCAGGACGGCCCCTTTTTCAAGGCATGGAAAAGTTCAAATTTCAATCGGGAATATCTCCACCAATTTTACAGATAACTCCATGAAAATTTTTTTCTGTGTCTTTATTATTGTGTTGCGTATATTTTTCTACTTGAACTTTTTGGCAAATCTCCTTTAGTTTTCGAGTTATTTTTTTAAATTTCCTTATTTCACCGCTAGGGGCGCTGTAAGCTGTCTCAATAAATCCAGCATGGTCACTTTACTATAGGTACATGTTACTACCTTGATATCCTGTCCAAGTTATGGACTTTTTGAGGGTGTACGATCTTCTGGACTTGATCTAGTTGATCTAGACCAGTGTTTCCCAACCTTTTTTGTGCCATGCCCCACCTAAGCCGTTCTAAAATTCTTATGCCCCCATGTAACATATACATAATTTTTAATATTAAACAATTGAATTGTTCACTTAAGAAAATGAAATGATAAGTTTTAGGAAGAAATCACTAGGAAATTGTTAACGAAACACAGTAAATAAATTTTCAAAACATATAATGAAAAACTGAAATTCAAATTCGAAATAATTTTAATAAAGATTTTTCTATAATAATTTAATATTTTAATTTAGTGAGATCCTTGCGCTTGATGCTTGCTGCACAGAGATTTTATGTTAGGTTCCAATTTGGTTAGCTTCAGTCTCAAGGCTGCCCGTTGTGTTATATCCAGACGATTTATTTTTTTACCAGTAGATCATTTACAGCACTAAATCCACATTCGGCTAAATATGAAGATGGAAACGGTAAGAATAGTTTTCTTGCACATTTGGTTGAATTTGGGTATTTGATTTGTTTCCTCACAAAGCCATGCCATCGCTCCTTTTATATTAAATAAAGTTTTAACTGACTCATCATTTTGTATTTCTGCGAGTTCTTCTTGATACTGCATATTTTATATATCAGACAAATCAACTAACATTGGCTGCATCATCCATGTTGGAAAATCAATTTGTTTTAAGTCAGAAAATCTTTCTTTTAAATCAGCCGATAGAATTTTCAGATGATCGACGATAACAAGTAAAGCGGTATCATTTACTTCACATTTTTGGAGCCAATGAAACTGTTCAAAGTTTTTGTTGTTAGTATATTTCTGACATAACACAATAAGGGTAATGAAACCAAATATCTTCGCTTTTGCATCAACAAGAGTTTTATTTGTTCCTTGAAGTTGCTTATTTAATATATTTAGTTTTTCAAAGATCTCGGCTAAATATCTCACAAATGCTTTACCATCGACTGTTAACAGATACTTCATTTCAGGTTTGTCGCTTAAAAAATCACTAAGAGTATCAAATAGTTCCATAAATCTTTTCAAGCAGTTCCCTTTAGAGAGCCATCTTACTTCAGTGTGAAGTAAAAGTCTCACATGGTCTGCATTTTGTTCTTCACAAAATAGCTTGAAGAGACGCTCATATTTGGCATTAGCTTTAATAGCATTGATATACTTTATTACTGAATGTAGTACTTCATTTAGAACAGGCGAGATGTTTTTAGCTACCAAGTTTTCCCTGCGAATAACACAATGCACAATAATCATTTCTGGATTCTCATCTTTCATCAATTTTAAGCAGCCATTTTTCTTGCCCATCATATTAGGAGCACCATCTGCAGCACAAGATGTTATTTTTTATTGGTATATTATAGACATCTAAGTAGTTTTTTAGCTTATTATATAGTATATCTTTGGAGGTAGTGGTGCCTTCTAATCTTTTACAGAACAACATTTCTTAAGCAAAACGCCCTTTATCAATATATCTTACGTAAGTTATCAATACTGCATCACTGTCTCTCAAAGTTGATTCATCCATTTGTACTGAGAATTTTCTTGTTTCCAGCTTTTCAACAAGTTGTTTTTCAATATCTTCACTCATTTCGTCTATTCTTCTGCTAACAGTATTGTTACTGAGTGGAATAGCTTTTACATCTTTGTCATCTTTTTCAAGAACCGTTTTAAGAAATGCTGATATTGACGGTTTTATTAAATTCTCTCCTATAGTATGATTTTTTCCAGATTTAGCGATGAATAAAGAAATTTGATAACTAGCCTCAAGAATACGATTATGAGTTGAAGTGTGAGCAGTAAATAGAGACTTTACTGATATCCTCTTTTCAAAATTTTTCTTTAAAGTTTGAAAGTAATTCAAATCTGAACTAATATGAGCATTATGTTTCGCCTTCAAATGCGCCTCAAGACGACCTCGTTTCATTGATTCGTTGGTCAAGCATTGCTGGCATAAAAGACAAAAAGGAAACTGCTCATCGTGGACAGCAGGTATGAATCCAGATTTTAAATATTCCTCCGAATATTGACGAACTTTTTTCTTGCTTACACCACACATTTTACTATGGTCTGAAAGAAATATATATATATAAGACCAATTAAAAACTAAAACTAAAGTATGTGTTAAAATTTATTTAATGTGACATAAAGTAAACGTATACTAAAAAATGCACATTTATTTAAATGTATGTAACACATTTACCACACCGCCACCGCAAAATAACATATTTTTTCCATTTGACAAATTTTTCAGGAAAATTATGCTTTTAAAATTAAAATAAATAAAAAATAAAATCAAATACTTTCCAATTATATCTATACAATGTATATATTTTTTAAATCAACGAGACTTTTACAACAGTTTTTACGGAAGCCTATTTCAAATTAACACCAACTGAATGCTGAGAAACACTACAGAAATTGCGACGGGCCATTCAGATGCGAACATTTGCGTTTTTTAGCGAGATTTTAAAGCGTCCGGGGGTATACTCGGAGCCTGCCGTCTGCCGCAGGGAGGTTAAGTTGACGACGCCAAAAACCCAGTTGATATTTTTGTCTCGTTAAACAAATTTATAATATTTATTGGCCGCAATTATTTAAGAATTTTCTTTCTTCATTCAATTTTGGCACCGAAATCTAGCATTGCATTTAAATGGCCCGGAGCAAAAGGGTTTAACTCGTTTCGAATTGCCCCCCTTAACAATCCAATTGCCCCCCTGTGGGGCGTGGGCCCCACGTTGGGAAACATTGATCTATAGACCAAGGAGAATTAGTAACAACAACAACTACCTTGACTCTACGAGACACGGTCTCAAAATTAAAGGGCTTAAAAGGACTTTACAGGTCACTCTGTTTATAGATGTTAATGTAAGCAGTTAATGCGAATCGAAATAGCAATAACCATTAATACTCCAATTTTAAAAATTTATACCTCTCTACATTTAGGCGTCCTACGAACATTACGTAAGTCTGAGCAAGGTTTACGGTGATGTGTTCAGCTTCCGGAGCATTGGTGGAAGGCTCTTCGTGGTTCTGAATGGATCCAGGGTCATCAAGGAAGTACTGGTCAACCGAGCCGATGAGTTCGGCGGTAGACCAAATGAAAACAATTTGGTTGCGTGGGTGTCAAAAGGACTAGGTAAGTCTGAATCTCAAAATCTTTTTCAAAACTGATTATGGTTTGGGTTAGACTGTCGCTATACTGTCAATTACTTCAGCACAAGTTAATCATTATGATGCTGTGAATTCGCGAGTAGCTTATCCAAAGCCGGAACTGAATAACTTCAGCCATATTCTCGAGTTGACTACCAATAGCCCGTTGATGAGCGCTAGTGTGACCATTAGTTACAGAATACCAAATACCCAATGAAACGGATAATAAATATGAAAATCAAACACTCCAAACTTAATCTCTACTATTATAAAAGAAAGTATTTGTCTGTGTCTCTGTATTCTGTTCGCAGTGTCCTGACGAATCTATGGCACTTACAATAATCAAATTCGGCACACAGGTAGTAGAATTTTTTGCGATTTTTGTTTAAAACCCGAATTTTAAAATTTAATCTAGAACATTTTAAAATTAATTTATTATTTTTTTTCACCCCTTTCGTCTTTTTCTCCGGAATGCGACGTATTGAAGAAAGGCGAGGATTTTGCGATTTTCGACCGCTGACGTCACAAGTCTTTTTTGTCTTAATGCCTTTGGAACCATGCCAATTTTTCCGATTCTAGCGTGTTTTGATTTACGTTGTTAATAATAGCCACTTCGAGGCCTCAAGGCGTTTTTTTAAAGAGTACATCTCAACGTAAATTTTTGCAGCTCGTTGAGTTTTTTTAGAAATTTCAATTTGGTTCATGATAGTAATTTTTAAGATTCGGGAAAAATCGGGACATTTTCGTTACTTTTTTTAAACTGTCATACTTATATCTTATTACCATTAGTTTTTAATTTTAAAAATATCGCAGAATGTACTCTTTCTTACGGTATAGTTATTTTTTAAATTGGTTAATAAATAAGTTCGATGCGATCAAAAGTTGGTCACACAAATTTCGGAATCTTTGGATATTTTCACTAATTTTTGTTAAAACCGTTATATCTACTGCAAATACCATTATTTTTTTAAATTTGAGAACATCACTGAATACCTTACATTGTACTCTTTCTTATGGTATAATTATTTTTTATATTGGTTAAAAAATAAAGTTGATGCAATTAAAAGTTGGTCATACAATTTTCGGAACTTTCAGATCGTTATTTCCGATACAAAACTAAAATTTTCATATCTATATATTGTTACTATAAGTTTTTAATTTTGAAAATATCGTAGTATACCTCAGAATGTACTCTTTCTTAAGGTACAATTATTTTTAAAATTGGTTCATAAATAAATTCGATGCAATCAAAAGTAGGTCACACAAATTTCGTATTTTTTAGTTCGCGGAGAAGGTTCCGCAGTCAGGCGTGGGTTGTATTTTTGATTATCGGGTTTGCCAGATATCAAATTTATCGTAGCAACAATTGCCATAAAAACGATTTCTTTTTATTTGGCGAGGAAAATGGATCGCTTTTTTCATTCTGTTCACAGACGGTTTACGGAGAAAGTACGAAGTACAGATCGTAAAGTTAGGAGATTAACACGGTTTACTTAAAATTGTACAGGGGAAAAGATGCAGAAGGTATTTTACTCATGCGGTTATTAGTTTAGAGTGCAATAAGTGTTAAAGTAAGTGTTAAAATAAAAAAAAGATTAAATCAATCTAAAGGAGTATTGGTTTGCGAAGCAAACTAAACGGGACTACGTATCAATCCCCGAGGGTCGTTAAGCGAAGAGGGGGCGAAGCCCTCGCTGTGACGTCATGGACCGGAAAGTCAACTCAGGATTATACGAATTATTAAGATAGTTTCGCTGTTCAGGAGATTCACTCTGCGAAAGTATTGTTGGTTTGCGTAGCAAACCAAATGGGATTGTGTAGCAATCCCCGGGGGTTGGCGAGCGTAAGCGAGCAATGGGCGGAGCCCCCTAGTTTACTAAAAAGAAAAACTGGAACTTCTTGCTGTATCAGTTCACACATGCGACATTAATTAAATACCACACTACCAAGGTAGGTAGCCGACCAACCGGTCTGGTGGTTAAGGCTCCTGGTTCGAATCTGAGTCAGTTCATGGATCTTTGGATATCTGTAAACGTATGTTGTAGAGGCGGCTGGTACACCTTAAATAGAGTCGTGACCGGAAGTCGTCACGTTGGGTTGGTGTGGAAGTTTGGAGAGTGGGGTGCCAGTTGAGGTGTTGCTTCGTCATCTGACCGTGGTTCAAAATTATGTGGTATTGTCTTCGGATCTTTCCCTTAGGGGATTGATCCCGGACCGTCGTCGATAGCCTGTTGTGTTGCTCCAGTGCGACGTTAATTATAATACCTACCTTGTGATTAAACTGGAAATGGGTTTTGTCAATTACTGGTCATTTGAACATGAAGGAAAAAAAATTATATTACCTATTCAAAATCGCAAATAGCACATTTTCGATTTTATTAGCATATAACAGTGCGAAACATCTTTTAAGTGCAATGATAGCTTTTGTGTAATTGTTTCATGAACAATGTGCAATGATTAGCCAACTACTGACAAGCTCAACCTATTGCAAAAATCTCGTAAGGCTCGGAGAAATGGGCAATACTGTTATTTTATGATAACAGCCTAACAGTTCTTATTAATTTGCTATAACATTTTTTATTAACTTTTAATAATATTTTGCTATCAATCAGCAACTGGCATTAACAGTCAGCATCTAAATTCAACGTATATTATTAACTGGTAGAAATTAACTTTAACGGTTATTTTTAAGGTATTTTAAATCCAAAAATAAACCACTGTTGATTTATTTTTATAAATTTAAATTTTTAATTTACAATATAATTAAATCTGAATTAGTTCACATCTATTTCAGTAACATTTTTCATCAACTGTTTCCGAATGATAAACGTTATTTTTCAATAACGCAGTTGTAACCGCAAAATTACTTATTAACAAATAAGAACTTTTATTTTTCAATAACAGCTTCAAACTGTTATAATACAATAATGGTTCCTAACTGTTGTTTTTAATAGCAGTTTTTAACTGTTGCTTTTAATAACAGTTTCTAATTGTTGTTTTATGGCAGTTTTCAAGTTGCATTTTGTAACAGTTTCTAATTGCTGCTTTGCAATAACACTGTTCGACGTCTGTTTTTCAGGTATCGCCCAAGAAGAAGGCGAGCCATGGAGTGAACACAGACGCTTCTACCAACAGACAGTGAAGAACTTCGGGGTGGGGAAGCAAGTGATGGAAGATCGGATCCACGACGAGATCCGGTCGCTGCTGCAGGTGCTGAAGAAGTCCGACCCCTCGAGTCCCGTAGACATGCACTTCCACGTGGCCTACGCTTCCACTAGTATCATCTCCCACGTCCTCTTCAGCAAGAAGTTTGACAAGGATCACAGATTCCGTCGAATTCTTTCTGTGATGTCGGAATTCGTATCCCACTTCGTGGGAAAAAAACATATTATCAATGGCCTTGCCTTTGAGTAAGCATTCGTGTTATGTTCAAAGGGCATTCGGGGGGGTGCCTAGATCACATCAAACCCCAATCTTCCGAGGGGTAGCAAGAGGGAAGCTTTCGGGGCCATAGCCCCCCACAAAAGAATTAGTTTCTTAGCTTTCCTCTTTGCAGATAACATCCTAAAAGGCATACAATATATTATAGATATTAAAATAAAATATCAGTTGTTACGGCCATTCATGCCAAATGGACAAAACTCACCTAACCAAAACTACGATTGATTCTTTCAACTTCGTAAATTTTGTTGCTTAGCCACATACACTACCCTATAATAGTGGACCGGACAGAAAGATGTGATGGTATAAGGAAAGGAATACATGCTTTTAATAGGGGGATGGTCCCCCACGTGCTGCAATGACACTATCAACCCTTCTGGGCATACTTTCAACATGGTTTCGATACACAGCTATGGGTATTTGTGTCCATTCCTGCTACAAGATTGTCGCCAGCTCAACTGTAGATTTAGAACGTGGTTCCCTGGTCCGTAAGTGTCGCTGTAACTCGTCCCACAAATGTTCAATGGAGTTTAGGTTGGGACACCGAGCAGGCCAGGGAAGACGTTTTACATCCATATCTCGATACCATTGCTTGACAGAGGCTACAACATGGCATGGAGCTGTGTCGTCCTGGAGAATGTTCATGTAGGCGTTCAATTGACCAGGAACAACATGCAAAGGTCCCAGGCCATACCATGAAAAACACCCCCAAACAAGTACAAGTAACTTCTGCAAATCCGCCTGGCGTCCGGTCCATTATTGTAGGGTAGTGTATATGAAAATATGAAGAGTATTTGCATCGCCTAGCCAGAGGTTCGGGAGAGTAGCGGATTTGGAAGTGGATTGATGTGAGTTTTTGAAACTCGATCCAACCTAAGATCGTGCAAGTCCCCCAAGAGAAGCACGTCCATCGCAAAAGGGTCTGTGCTGTTTATCTGAAAAGAACGAGTAAAACCCAACAGCACATATACGCCATTAAAATAGGCTTCTCCACAAATATATGCATCTCCCTTTCAAAATAGTGAGAAACTTAATAACAGAAACTTAAAATACAAAGACTTATGACGAGATATTTCAAAATATGGCTAAATAGCATTCTCGATAACAGAGAAATGTTCATATGAAACACAAGTGCAATGATATTAAAGAATTACAACAATGATATTAAAGAATTACAGCAATGATATTAAAGAATTACAGCAATGATATTAAAGAATTACAGCAATGATATTAACGAATTACAACAATGATATTAACGAATTACAGCAATGATATTAACAAATAACAGCAATGATATTAAAGAATTACAGCAATGATATTAAAGAATTACAGCAATGATATTAAAAAATTACAACAATGATATTAAAGAATTACAGCAATGATATTAAATAATTTCAGCAATGATAAAATGTATAAGGTGTAGTTATATCATAGCTGGGTAACGCCGAAGCCCACCAAGACACTTCGCAGTCCAAAGCAACAGCGATTAGCAGCAATTATTTATTCTACGTTTTAGTTATAAATCTATGTCACTTCTGGATATTAACTAGCATAAATAAATAAAGCTCTATACTTTCTCAAACTTATATGATCGCATATTCAAGTAGGGGCTTGGTTTATTTGGATTCGTTATAAGATGAATTTCCATTACTTCATTTCTAAAGGCTTATAAATCGTGGTTTAGTGCTGTAGTAGTTCTTGTAATTACATAAATATAATTTGCAAATGCCAGTAGTTGTGTGGATATAATCCTCTGAACGTCATGTGATTTTCGAATAGTGTAATATTGCTTTTACACGCTTAATGACTAATTTACCACGAACTGGTTCAAAGAAAACCTTGAATTCTTTCAACGTTTAGAAAGATTCTATTGGTCTTTTTTTTCCATAGAATAGAATCTCTCTCTCTCTCTCTCTCTCTCTCTCTCTCTCTCTCCTTTGAAAGGATTACATCGATCTTTTTCTGAAAATAGAATTCGTTGAAATGATTCTATTTGTCATTTCCACAAAGTGGAATTACCTGGAAGGATTTTTTTTGTCTTTTTTTTTTAGAATATAATCTTTTGGAAAGACTATTGGTCATTTTCTTCTAATAGTATCCTTTGAAAAGATTCTGTCTTTTCATCTGAATGAATTTATTTATCCTTTTATCACGGAGTAAAATCGTGTGAAAAGACCGTTCTTTATTGATTCGTTCTTCAGAAAATAATCCTTTGGAACGATTTTATTGGTCGAGCAGATTAAAACTGAATATGAGACATGCAAGAAAAACAGCAGGCATCAAGGTGGAATTATGTAAGTGAACCCCTCAGAGGATTAATGGATTCCTCTGGAAATTTTACGTTACTCAAATACAATTTCAGCATTTCGTTTGAAAATTGAACCCAAACAAAATGGTGACAAATTAAATGAATTCTTGACAGGAAGTATTTTTTCTTCGCTTGTTTGTTTATGTTCACATTGAAAACCCCTATCATTCAATGTCACATAAAACCTTCTTAATTTTCGTTCCAGTCTGATTATGACGCTGTTCCCTAGCATGAGAAGGTTCCAAAAAGGCAGAGATGCCGTCCGAAAATTCACCGACGACATCGTCGAGGAACAGATTCAAACTTTCGAATCTTCTCATTTGAGGGGGTACGTCGATTCCTATCTGCAGTACAGAAACGAACTGCTAAAGAAAGGAAAGTTGGAACAGTCTACATTTACAAGTAAGAATCTATTTTGCTCGTATTTTCATGAAAAAAATGCAATATTATCGGAAAGATTACGTTTGCGTACAACCACTGACAAAGGGGTCGAGTTGGGGAATCATAAGGCAAGTATAATACGGCTCCAGGGGGGTTGGCAATCGACCTTAAATCAGTTAATTTCAGATATTATTATTTTTTTTTAACTAATGTTTTATTTTTTATTAGATTTAGAATATTTTTTCCTACTTTGAATTGATAGCGAAATGTTGCGGTCATATCTGTACATTTCACAAGTATAATAAATATATGCTTTTATTTTGCAAATAAATCATTATTGACTTTATCGATATTTTTAAAACGTCTTATATCGGATTTACCTGTTTCAGAATATACGCAGGAAGTCAAAATTCGAAACGCTTGTGCATATCTTTGGTTTTTCAGATTTCTCCTTTTGTTCAATGATCGGAATTTCGTTTCCGTTTTGTATTTATAGGTTCCAGTATTTTACATACTACAGATACAGTAATCGGGAGTAAAAATTTAATGAATTAGTTTTATTTTCTGCAAAATATCGCTAGACATCAGTAATTTCTTGGCGGTTTTTATATATATTTTGACCACCTTTCATAAGTCTTTGGTTGAATACGTAATGGCTTGTAAAATTCTACTTCATAAAAATAAATAAAATAAACAAAACCTCTTTAAGTAAGTGTGTAAGGTCTTATTTTAAAATGACCGGTAAAGTTAAAATAAAATAATTTAAATAAAGGTTACTCTAAATTAAAACGAGCAGCCACATGTTGTAGTTCAAAGATATTTCTAAATCTATTCTAAAGTAGTCACCATAGAATAAATTTTAAACGATATTGAAAGTCATTTTACGTTCACTTAAATGATGTTTTCATTTTTCTATGAAAGAGAAAGTGATCAGTCTCTAAAATCACTTTTCAATCAAAATTTAACCCATTCAACCCGAGCAGCGTTTGGTAATTATGCTAGTACTCTATACACTATATGGATCAGGGTAATTGGACATTGCTTGCTTTTTCAGAAAAAGTGCTTTATTATTAAGTAATGGGTAGGTCCTCGTTTTGCTTGCATTTCAGCTGCAACACTTCGAGGCACACTTTCCACAAGTTCTCTGTATGTCTGGGCAATAATAACTCAGCATGCCTCTTGCAAGGCTGTGAGAAGACCTTGTTGTGAAGATGGGCGTTCGTGGCGGTGTCGTACTCGTTGCTCCAATTTGCCCTACAAGTGCTCGATCGGATTGAGATCGGGGCTCTGAGCAGGCCAGTCAAGCAAATTCCCCTCATTTTCAGGAAACCAGTCCAGCACACTTTTTGTAGTATGACATGGAGCTCGATCCTGTTGGAAGAAACTACAATAATCGCCTTAGTATTGCCATAGTGTAGGCAAGGCCTAATTATCCAGAACGTCGAGGTACATAAAGCAATGGGCCGAGTTCTAACCTGGAAAACAACCCCACACTAAGATAGATCCTCCTCCGAATTTTTGTAGTGTCCAAATACTTTTGTCCATACAGTGTACATCAGGGCTCGAAATACCGGGTGCACAGGTGCATTGTGCACATCAAAATAAAATTGGGCACCTAATTTTTTTTCCCGCTAGGGGCAAGCAGTGCCCCTAAAGTTTAAAAAAAAGGGGGGACGTGTTTTATGTTAGTTTGATGTTTGAGCAAAACATTAGTATCAACCTCTCTCGCTTTAAAGAAACGTAATTAAAATTCCTAAATTCACACTATGCAAAAACAAAATCGCTGGGCCGTAACGGGTTTATACAGGAGGAAGGTTTACTTGTTCTACTGTCACCTGAACTTTCCGATGATCGAAACATTTTCCAGATGGCTCTGTTGAAGCGACTGTCGCGACAGCCGTGCGCCGGAGAAGGGACAATTTAGATATTTAAATATTTTTATTTACCTTCTACTACCAACCTATATAAAAAAAACTAATAAAGTAGTTTACATTATACTAATACTCTTATATTACGTTTTTTTTTTTTAATGTACACCTAAAATATAACCTGTGCATCTAATTCAGGCCTCGAAATAGATTTTTTGATACAGGTGCACCTTGTGCACCTAAGTTTTTAAATTAGGTGTATATTTAAAAAAAACGTAAAAAAGAGCATTTATGTAATGTAAACTACTTTATTATTGGGTATGTTTGGATATGTTACAAGCAGATAGTAAATAAAAATATTTAAACACTTTTTTATCTGCGAAAGTATTACTTACAAGTATTCAGTCATCATCAGACATTGGTGGGCAGTCAAAAACGTTTACGTTTTTGGCAGATCTTTACCCATAAAGTTTAGTGTCCATCCTTCTTTTTGAATTTTTCGTTCATTGCAACATAGCATTTTCTGGATTAAAGTTTTCGCATAGTGTGTAATTAGGAATTTTAATTACGTTCCTTTAGAGCGAGAGAGGTCGATACTAATATTTTGTTCAGACATCTAAATAACATAAAATAGGTTTCCCCTTTTTTATTTAACGATAGGTGCACTGCGTGCAGCTAGAGGGAAAAGATTAGGTGCACAATTTTATTTTCAGGTGCACAGTGCACCTGTGCACCCGGGTATTTCGAGCCCTGACCTAATTTAATATTAAATATTAAATTAATTTAATTTAAACAGATTAATTTATATTAAATTAATTTAATATTACCTGTATTAAAAAAATCTATTTCGAGGCCTGGTGTACATTATACACCTGGTGGTTCGTGGTCAAACTCAAACTGCTTTGAAAGTCCGATTCATAATAGAAAATTAACACTTGGTATCGCTTTTAGAAACCAGACTGCAGGCGATTTCAATGAACATGTTCTTCGAGGGGACAGAGTCGACCACTTCCGCCATAGTGGGCTATCTAACTGAGCTGAGCAAGCACCCGGAGGAACAAAAGATTGTGCAGCAGGAACTGGACAACGTGGTGGGGAAGGAGAGGTTGCCATCTTGGGTGGACCGTCCGAACCTCCCCTATCTGGACGCCACCCTCCAAGAGCTCTACAGGATGGGATCACCCTTCCTCATCACCACTCACTACTCCAACCTCAGTAAGTGCTACTCCCTATGTGACATAAAAGCGTGGCGAGGGTCTATTCTAACTAGCGTGTCAATATAGGAATGGCTCTTCCTTACGTGGACGATTCTATTTAGGACCGTAGGTAGGTCGGTAGATATTAAACTCGTGATAAGTGAATCGATTCTTCAGTTCGATTCTTTAGTAACTTGTTTTGATCCACAGTGAGCTATGATTTATTATTTATTTGTTAAAATATTACCAGGACTGTACTGAGGAAAACCTGAATAGATTTTCGACGATTTTCCCACTTCCTGGTTATATTCTAACAAGTAAATAATCATAGCTCACTGTCAATCAAATGATCAAAACAAGTTACGAAAGAATCGAACTGAAGAATCGATTGGATTCACTTATCACGAGTTTAATAACTACCGACCTACCTACTGTCCTAAATAGAATCGTACACGTAAGGAAGAGCCATTCCTAAATTGACGCGCTAGTTGTACTTGTCTCCAGTACTCGAGTCACCCATACACTTTTTCATTGAGTTTGTTGTCGAAAATTGTAGTGCAAGCGTCTTGTTAAAAGATGATTGTTGGTCCTAAAAATGCCCGTTATTTTAAATGGCCTTGAAAAAAGCCCTTGTGTTTTGTCATTTTGAAAGTAGTGCAATAAACTATAATTATTCGTTTCTGTTTAATAAAAATTTCATCCGATAATGCTATTAATTCAATTGAGTCGCAAGACTTCGTAGTAAACAAATTTTTATTTATTTGTTTATTTTAAGTTAGTTGTTAAGAGGTTATTTGTTATTTTAAATGGCCTTAAAAAGAGCCCTTCGGTTTGACATTTTGAAAGTAGTACAATAAACTATAATTATTCATTTTTGTTCAATAAAAATTTCATCCGATAATGCTATCAATTTAATTGAGGCGCGAGGCATCGTAGTAAACAAACAATCGTAGTGTTGCCAAAACACGATAACAAATAACGTCTTTTTTGCGTGCTACGTGAGAATTATGTAAATAGATAGATGGTGATGCGCTCGGCAGCTTTTGCTTAGGTTGTGTCTCCCGATCGCTCGGTTAGATCTCCTGGTAAAGATCACGTGGTGTTGGAAGAAAGCACGAATCCTAATGCATAATGAATTGAATAGCGTGTTGAAAAAACACTAGGATTACGCTTGGAGAGCAATCGATTCCCAAGCCCAAGTTGAGACAGTTACGTGTCGATGGATCTCAGATCTAACAGCAGTGACTCCCACATGCCCTTTCTATTTAATTTAATGGTCGATGGTTCAAGGATCGACACCGGGTTTTGTTATTTCTTCTATCGCTCGGTTTAAAGATCTGCCAAGTGGTTGTGGGGAAATTCAGGAATCCTGAATTATTGCTTGGTTAAAGTAATTATCCAACACAGTGATCAAAAATAACAGAGCTGCACTTCACGATAACCAATCTGTGCGAATTGAATCGTGAGCTCAAGTCACTCGCAATTCTGAATCTTACGACAGCGACTCTGTCATCTTGATATGCCTATTTAATTAGAAGCTCGATGTATCTAAATACACGTTTCATCCTGTTAATTGTGTCGCACCAGGATGTTGCTGTAAGGCGGTGACACACGGTTGACTTGTGTAGAGCGACCTTTTCTTCCTGAGAGGGAAGAATACCGACTGAATCGCATGGAACGAGCCACCCAAGGCTAGACCCAAATATCAAATAAAGAAGGTCGCGCTTCTCAGGTCACTTCGTGTTTCACAACCTTGAGTTCAATTGTCCGGGCAGTAGCAAAAATAGAAAACAATCGTTGTTATATATAGTAATTTTCTAGGGGAGACCACCATAGAAGGCTACCGGATTCCTCAACGGAGTATAGTCATCGCCAACCTGGGGAGCATTCACTTCGACCCGAAGGAGTTTCCAAATCCCCAAGTGTTCAATCCCAAACGATTCCTGAACGAAGAAGGAAAGAGGATCAAGAAAGAAGGACCTTATCCTTTTGGGATAGGTGAGTAACATAGAGAAACACAAGTTGCTAACAAATGAATGTGATAAACCAAACCTCTCACATCGAGTATTTCCCGTATTGTACGGGGGTCAGAAGTAAATAAGACTAGCCAACACACAAGTTGTTAACAAATGAATGTGATAAACCAGACCTCTCACATCGAGAATTTCCCTTATTGTACGGGGGTCAGAAGTAATAAGACTAGCCAAACACAAGTTGTTAACAAATGAATGTGATCAACCAGACCTCTCACATCGAGAATTTCCCTTATTGTACGGGGGTCAGATGTAATAAGACTAGCCAAACACAAGTTGTTAACAAATGAATGTGATAAACCAAACCTCTCACATCGAGTATTTCCCGTTTTGTACGGGGGTCAGAAGTAAATAAGACTAGCCAACACACAAGTTGTTAACAAATGAATGTGATAAACCAGACCTCTCACATCGAAAATTTCCCTTATTGTACGGGGGTCAGAAGTAATAAGACTAGCGAAACACAAGTTGTTAACAAATGAATGTGATAAACCAGGCCTCTCACATCGAGAATTTCCCTTATTGTACGGGGGTCAGAAGTAATAAGACTAGCCAAACACAAGTTGTTAACAAATGAATGTGATAAACCAGGCCTCTCACATCGAGAATTTCCCTTATTGTACGGGGGTCAGAAGTAAATAAGACTAGCCAAACACAAGTTGTTAACAAATGAATGTGATAAACCAGGCCTCTCACATCGAGAATTTCCCTTATTGACGGGGGTCAGAAGTAATAAGACTAGCCAAACACAAGTTGTTAATAAATGAATGTGATAAACCATGCCTCTCACATCGAGAATTTCCCTTATTGTACGGGGGTCAGAAGTTATAAGACTAGCCAAACACAAGTTGTTAACAAATGAATGTGATAAACCAGGCCTCTCACATCGAGAATATCCCTTATTGTACGGGGGTCAGAAGTAAATAAGACTAGCCAAACACAAGTTGTTAACAAATGAATGTGATAAACCAGGCCTCTCACATCGAGAATTTCCCTTATTGTACAGGGGTCAGAAGTAATAAGACTAGCCAAACACAAGTTGTTAACAAATGAATGTGATAAACCAAACCTATCACATCGAGTATTTCCCGTATTGTACGGGGGTCAGAAGTAAATAAGACTAGCCAACACACAAGTTGTTGACAAATGAATGTGATAAACCAGACCTCTCACATCGAGAATTTCCCTTATTGTACGGGGGTCAGAAGTAATAAGACTAGCCAAACACAAGTTGTTAACAAATGAATGTGATCAACCAGACCTCTCACATCGAGAATTTCCCTTATAGTACGGGGGTCAGAAGTAATAAGACTAGCGAAACACAAGTTGTTAACAAATGAATGTGATAAACCAGGCCTCTCACATCGAGAATTTCCCTTATTGTACGGGGGTCAGAAGTAATAAGACTAGCCAAACAGAAGTTGTTAACAAATGAATGTGATCCACCAGACCTCACACATCGAGAATTTCCCTTATTGTACGGGGGTCAGAAGTAATAAGACTAGCCAAACACAAGTTGTTAACAAATGAATGTGATAAACCAAACCTCTCACATCGAGTATTTCCCGTATTGTACGGGGGTCATAAGTAAATAAGACTAGCCAAACACAAGTTGTTAACAAATGAATGTGATAAACCAGACCTCTCACATCGTGAATTTCCCTTATTGTACGGGGGTCAGAAGTAATAAGACTAGCCAAACACAAGTTGTTAACAAATGAATGTGATAAACCATGCCTCTCACATCGAGAATTTCCCTTATTGTACGGGGGTCTGAAGTAATAAGACTAGCCAAACACAAGTTGTTAACAAATGAATGTGATAAACCAAACCTCTCACATCGAGTATTTCCCGTATTGTACGGGGGTCAGAAGTAAATAAGACTAGCCAACACACAAGTTGTTGACAAATGAATGTGATAAACCAGACCTCTCACATCGAGAATTTCCCTTATTGTACGGGGGTCAGAAGTAATAAGACTAGCCAAACACAAGTTGTTAACAAATGAATGTGATCAACCAGACCTCTCACATCGAGAATTTCCCTTATAGTACGGGGGTCAGAAGTAATAAGACTAGCGAAACACAAGTTGTTAACAAATGAATGTGATAAACCAGGCCTCTCACATCGAGAATTTCCCTTATTGTACGGGGGTCAGAAGTAATAAGACTAGCCAAACACAAGTTGTTAACAAATGAATGTGATCAACCAGACCTCTCACATCGAGAATTTCCCTTATTGTACGGGGGTCAGAAGTAATAAGACTAGCCAAACACAAGTTGTTAACAAATGAATGTGAAAACCAAACCTCTCACATCGAGTATTTCCCGTATTGTACGGGGGTCATAAGTAAATAAGACTAGCCAAACACAAGTTGTTAACAAATGAATGTGATAAACCAGACCTCTCACATCGTGAATTTCCCTTATTGTACGGGGGTCAGAAGTAATAAGACTAGCCAAACACAAGTTGTTAACAAATGAATGTGATAAACCAGGCCTCTCACATCGAGAATTTCCCTTACTGTACGGGGGTCAGAAGTAATAAGACTACTTGCACAAGTTACAGAAATGTAGTAAATAAAGCATTTGCTTTTGGTATTGCGGCTCGTTTGCCCGGTTGGTTGGGGGGTTTTGTGGGGCAAGGGCCATGTTTGGCCAAACTGTGCCAGACACAAGACGTACAACATCGAGTAATAGACAGATATTGAAAGTTTTACTGACACAGAAGAGAGAAATGCACCCAGGGAGGAATACACCTGACAGGAACCGATCCTCCGCCGCCTACAACTCGACACACCCACTAAGTTCCCTGCACCGTAGACCGTTAGGGAAGAAAAACGGATAATAAACCGGAGGGTTCCGATGTGTTTACAAACATAACTTTATTGAATAGAATATTTTTACGCCAGATTAATAACTTACACCTCGGGCACAAGCAACGTCTTGCTAGCCACGCAGTGGCTAGTATTAGTATAAAGTGACTCGATTGCGTTCGATTAACATACCAAACTACGTCATATCCGGTACGAAACAGGAAATAAATGATCCCACTCTACAAGGCACTAGTACATTAGTGTCATGCCTGCAAACTTCTTCCGAGTCTCCAGAATAAACACTTTTCTTCCAGATCTTCCGGACGGAAAAAATGTGTTTCATAATTTCTGTAATCGGAATTTTTTCTTTGAGGTTGTCAGGTATGGCTAACTCTGGCCGGTTTTACCACATGATATCAAAGCGCTCACTATTTTTTAATTATTTTTTTTTCTTATAGGGAAGCGATCCTGCACTGGGGAATCATTGGCTCAAATGGAAGTGTTCCTGATTATCAGCGCCATCGTGCAAAATTTCAATCTCTACCATGGAGACAATGATGTCATTAAGGTGGCTCCCAGGGACTGATATCTACTGAGAGAAAACGAACCTGCAGAACAAGTCTAAATTCGACTCTAAAAGTGCACCACCCGAAGAAAATTAAAATGTTCGCTTTAATATAGCCACACTGCTCAAGAAAGTTATATCTTAGAATGTGTTCAATTTTGGGAAAAGGCTATAGAATGATGGGTATATAAGCATCTGATACTTGATAAAACGATATATTTTAATAACAAAACATCTTGAGAGGAATTAAACCGAATGACGAAATTATTGCATTATTATGTTTATGATTTGTTACTTAATAAAATGAATTGTGCACAACCTGTGAATAAAGTATCCAAACACCTGTTATTAGGTAAGGTAATTTTAGTTAACGTCGTACTAGAGCAACACAAAGGGCTATTGACGACTGTCCGGGATCAGTCCCTTAAGGGAAAGATCCGAGGACGACACCTCGTAATTTTGAACCACGGTCAGATGACGAAGCAACACCTGAGCTAGCACCCCCACTCTCCAAACTTCCACACCAACCCAACGTGAGGACTTTCTGCCACGACAGATTTAAGGTGCACCAGCCGCCTCTGCACCCTACGCTTACAAACATCCATGCCCTGACCCGGATTCGAACCAGGAACCTTCCGATCTAGAGGCTAACACCTTAACCACTATACCGGTTGGTCGGCCACCTGTTATTAGGATCTCTGTAGTTAACAATGGAACCATAAGTGTCGTTTGACTCGGAAAATATCCAATATAAATAAATGTGAATTTTATTTGTAATTGTATCAGTCTGTGTATTAAATTTTTGTTAAACTGGTTTTTTGAATCTCAACAGCCATATTTCATAAAAAATTCATTCATTCAATCTATGAAGAGTTGAGAGAGGTTAAAATTCAAAGCTTCTGATGTTAAATGGGGGGTGCGCGATAAGTGTATTTTAGTCCAACTGTAGAACTTCTTAAATAATTTGCTGTTCCCAGTATTTATTATGCTATATTAAACTGTTGAATGACCACCAAACAAAATGTATACTTTATTACAGTTTCAAAGCTACATTTTCTGATAATTGTTAATTGATTCATGATTGAAAACATAAGGAATTGAAAGCTGTATACGGTGTATTGAAAGCTGACAGATGGTAGGAGTTATCAGAGCTCAGCAGTGCATTTATTTTATTTATTAAAAAATCGTATGTGGTCTTTTGATGCAACAGTGATGTTTACAGGTAATAAATAAAAACTAGAGTGGGGTACTCGTCATCTGACCGTGGTACAAACTTACATGGTGTCCTCGATTCTTACCCTTTGGTCGCCAAAGACCCGTAGTGTACAAAGGGGCTGGTGCACGTTAAACCCGTCGTGGGCTCCAATGCCTTTACTTTGATGTCGTGTGGATAGTTGGAGAGTGGGGTGCCAGCTCAGTTGTTGCCTCGTCATCTGAACGTGGTTCGAAATTACGTGGTGTTGTCCTCGATTCTCTCCCTTTGGAATTGGACTATCGTCAATAGCCCGTTGTGTTCCTCTAGGACGTTAATTAAAAATACCAACACCAATATATTACACAGAAGAGTTCGTTGTCTACTGGATTCTTCAATTCCCTAAGGCAGGGGTTCCCAAACTTATCCAAGTCGTCGCATCCCCTTAAGAGAATTATAATTTTTTCACAGCACCCAGCACCCTCGTCATGTAATATCAATCTGTGGTACATATATATATATATATATATATATATATATATATATATATATATATATATACCTTATTTGTACGACATTGAAGAAGAAATTAGAGAAGTAAGTGTTAAGTACAAAGACACGTAATTAATACAACTCGTATTTAAAATTCACACAAATACTTTAATTGTACTTAATATAAATAAAACAAATAAAATTACCTTCAACATGCTCTTGGAGTGCTATGTGTGTGTTTAGTGCGAAGGTGAGCCTGTTGCTCACCACAGCACAATTGTTCGAATCGTGGAATTAAGATACAGCTACTCGCGATATGCTAGTGATACAGCTATTTCTTTTACGACATTAATTTACGAACGATATTTGCCCTTACAACAGCAACTGCTTCATGGGCGCTTCGCGGTACCCCTAATCTACATGGCACCCCAGGGTACCCCTGTTTGTGAACCCCTGCCCTGAGGGAATGATCCGAGGACAAAACCACGTAATTTTGAACACGGTCGGCATCTAGATCCGAAGGTACCTGGTTCGAATCCAGGTCAGTGCATGGATATTTGTTCGCGTATGGTGTAGAGGCAGCTGGTGGATCTTAAATCTGTCGTGGCCGAAAGTCCTCACGTTGAGTTGGTTCGGAAGTTTGGAGAGTGGGGTGCCATCTCAGGTGTTGCCTCGTCATCTGACCGTGGTTCGAAACTACGTGGTGTTGTCCTCGAATCTTTTTCTTTGGGATTGTCACGTACCGTCGGCCACAGTCCATTATGTTGATCTCCGGTGTGACGATTCTATTAAAATACCTACCTTCAATGAGGTATCCAAAAGAAATGCGTTCACTGAATTGGCAAAATGTGGTGGTGCACCAATCTCAATGAAACTTATTAAAGACAATAAACCTCTTTCGTGCAAAGCAGGGGCCACTGGAGCCGAGTTGGAAGAACAAAGGAATAGCTACAGGCCGTAATCTTACGAAGTACTTGAGACCAAAATTAAATAAATTATTTCTACCGACGAAGGTAATGGTAATGGTAATTTTAGTTAACGTCATACTAGAGCAACACAACGGGCTATTGATGACGGTCCGGGATCAGTCCCTCAAGGGAAAGATTCGAGGACAACACCTCGTAATTTTGAAAAACTGTCAGATGACGAAGCAACACCTGAGCTGGCACCCTACTCTCCAAACTTCCACACCAACCCTACGTGAGGACTTTCGGCCACGACAGATTTAAGTTGCACCAACCGCCCTCTACACCATACGCTTACAAACATCCATGCACCAACCCGGATTCAATCCGCGAACCATCCCATCTAAAGCCGCGTCCACACCGGAGAAGCAGAGCAAAACATGGATGATTGATTAACCCCGGAGACAGGTTTGATTGGCAGCTCGTTCAGTGTAGACGGTGAACGAACATTTTGAGCACGAGCAAAATGATCCGCTTCTAGTCGGTACATCAAAGGAAAGCAAGTGCTCGTGCTCGCTCTATTTGGACGGCGTTTTTTCGTTCCCTTGCTCGACGTTCAATCAATCACCGGGGTCATCGTTAAGCCGCGTCCACACCGGAGAAGCAGAGCAAAACATGGATGATTGATTAACCCCGGAGACAGGTTTGGTGAATCAATCTCTCTGGTTTTTCTGGTTTGACAGCTCGGACACAAAATGTTCCATGTGCTCGCGATCAATCTGGTTGGTTGTGTGTTGAAGTTAAACTGCAAACTTATTGTTTGAAGCAAATTGTTTTAAGGTCCCGTTCTTTAAGAAGTCGGCGTATAATCGCGAGTGCAGCGTATATTATCATTAAAGATTTATTAAAGAGGAATACGAAGAAAAGTTCCCAAAAAAGGCGACATTGGTGATGGAAAATATTCTCAGAAGCCATAAGACGGAAAATGTATACGTCTTTTGCTCACACGCGGTAGAAATTACGCTTTTCCTACTGGGACACTTAATAAACCCTAAACTAATAGCCGCCTCGGAAAATAATCCACTTCATCGTTAACCCTGTACAATTTTGAACAAACCGTGTTTTCAATCCTGCGACGGCGGCAACCACTTTATTAATATATATATATATATATATATATATATATATATATATATATATATATATATATTTATTTATTTATTTATTTATATCCATACGTACTTGCAAAATTGATATTAGCAGATTATTTCCCTACAAAATAAAAATTTCTTACTGAATATTTAACTCATATGTTCCAACATATTGAATGTCTCTTTCAATTCGGCATTTTTCGGTAAAACGTATTAATATTGCAGTGCAACAATTTTAAATTTTCTTTAATTGCAAAAAAGTTTAAATACATTTTAAATATCCACCTCTTATTTATCTTAAACTAGCCACTGCGTGGTGATTGCTAAGAATTCCCATTTGGTCTGCGAAGCCTATTGGATAACAGCAATCATGGCATTGGTTTGCCTCACAAACGAAATGGAAATTCGTATCCTATTGGAATGGATTCCCAGCAAATTTTAATTTGATTTGCTTCGCAAACTAAATTATGAATATTATGAACTATGATTTGCTTCGCAAACAAACACCTCGGGCAACGCCGACCTCGTCATTGCCAAATTCGAATTGCGAAAAGATCCAATCGGCGTGACGTCACAATCTCTTGCGAAAATATAAATATTTAATTGAAAAATTATTTATTAAAAGAAAATCAAATGGAAGGTAGAGATTTAGGGGTTTAGATTTTATTCAGATTTCAAATCTGTTGAAATTTTCATCTGTTTTTAACTATCCCGATTTTACAAAAAAGTACTTAACAATGCCAGTCAATATGTTTTTTGTATTTGTTTTGCTTTTCTTCGCTGTGAAATGGTTTGAGCGTAGGAAATGAAATCTGTGATATCTCGAATCAAACGAAAGTCATTCTTCACAGAAAGTGGCGTTTGTGTTGGAAAAAATATGAGTTTCAATTTAAAATTATTCATTTATCGAAAATCATATTTTTAGGTATAGATCTAATGTGAAATTTTCCTCAGATTTCATATCCGTTGAAAATTGTACTCTATCTTTTACGATCAAGGAGATAATAAAAAAGAACTACATAACTAAAGTTAAAACTTTAGTCTGCTGACAAATCTTTCTCCGCAAAATGAAATCGGAAGCGGAAAAAATACATTTAGAATCTGCTAACTTTTTATGCAACTTTTATTCCGAAGAAGACAATAATAATTAAATTCCAATAAATTATTTTTTAAATGTTTTAGATTGAATTTTAAAATTCAGGCTGGGCACAAAAATTGCCAAAACTTCGGACTACCCGTGTGCCAAATTTCATTATTGTAAGTGCAATAGATTCGTCCGGACATTGCGTAGTGGAGGTCGGACACTTCATTTTATAATAGCAGAGATTTGACGTGCAAAGTTCCCCAAGACCACTAATATAGACCATCTAAATACACATGGATGGACACATCAATTTTGACACTAATATGGGCAGATTACATTTTCACAACTAAGTTTTAATCGTCAACTATGTATAGCAAAACACACAATGCTTACAAATAGACTACTTAAATAATAGTATCACTTTACAATCCGAAGAAATATAAATATTTCTATTTTCCGATCCCCGACCCGTTTCTTAACGATGACCCCGGTGATTGATTGAACGTCGAGCAAGGGAACGAAAAAACGTCGTCCAAATAGAGCGAGCACGAGCACTTGCTTTCCTTTGATGTACCGACTAGAAGCGGATCATTTTGCTCGTGCTCAAAATGTTCGTTCACCGTCTACACTGAACGAGCTGCCAATCAAACCTGTCTCCGGGGTTAATCAATCATCCATGTTTTGCTCTGCTTCTCCGGTGTGGACGCGGCTTTAAAGGCTAACACCTTAACCAACACCGGTTGGTCGGCTTTCTAGCGACGAAGAACCAGAAGGGCCGGAATTAAAGGACTTCTCACCTCAACTTTCTGTGAGCACAACAAATCCGAAATTGTGGACTTGTTTATGTTATGCAATAATTGCGGGTTTCGTGTTATGTAATAATAGGGAATATGTCACAAAAGGTCCTAAAATGGTACTTTTTTTACAAATTCCATCATGAACAATCCGAAAATCAACTTTAAAAATCTCAAAAAAGTTTAATTTAAGCGTAATAAGCGATTAAAAAACGCGTTGAAGTCACGTGACTGAAAACGGGGTGGAGCTTGGTGTGACGTCATAGTACATGAAATCTCTCGCTACATTCGCCGGCTGCATGTTATTTCAATTTGCTTTCATTGATTTTACGCTAATTTTACCTTTTAAATCATTGTGTTGAATTATAGTCTTTACATTATTATTATTATTATACAGATTTCTTCTTTAAAAATGACGACTGTAGAACAAGGCTTTGTAAAAGGCCAGTCGGATAATCTACCTAAATTGGATGCTATAGCCATGTTTTCTTTTTTGCGAAACCATCCAAATTTTATGGGAGTAGAAATGAAAGGCGTAAAAGCGAAGAGTATGATAATATTTTGTACACCATATTTATTTTTAAGAAACATGTATTTTTATATTACTTTTAAAAAGAGTAGTGCTATTATCAAAAAGTTGTACTTTAGAAAATAGAATATTAATATAGTTGTTCTCTTTTCCTTAATAAGTAACACAATTCATTCTGAAACAGATTTTTTTTGTATAGATAATTAGAATAGTATATCAAATAAAAGCTTTATATTAGGAAAATAATTTCAAAGTAGATTAAAATTGTTGGGGTATTAAAATAGTGAATTTTGAAAGCTAACTTAAAATTAATTTTCTACATTAATTTTTTAGCAATATTATTTTTGTTAGTTAATGAACAATAATTTTTTAAATATATTTAAGCGATAAAACGTAATGCACTAAAAGATGATCCAAAAATAATATGTGAAGAGAAACTTATTGCGAGAATTGCAACTGCATTAAATATTGAACACAACATTTGGTAGTCCAACATTTTAAACCATGAAGAAGGTAGTGTGATAATTTGATTAAAATTGCAATAATTTGAATTCTATAATACTTATCATTCAGTTTAAAGAAGAAATATGACACAGTTTTACCAACTGCAAATTAATTATCGTGAGTATAATAATTCAATGTTTATTGATGTTAGCTCTCTGTATATTTTTTTAACCGGTTTTGATTTATAAATATATAGTATTCCTATATTTATTTATTAAATTCTTTTTCATGAAATAAGAAATTCTGCATTATGAGTGACTTGATACCGAAAGAATATTTTTTCGTTTTAGCAAAAACACAAGTAGTTATCCACAAGATTAAATCACACAATTCTTAATTAAAAACAATTAAAAATACAAATAATTTTTGGTATTTTAAACTTACCAAAAATGATCTTCACAGCAATGCAAGCAAGAAGTAGAACGCAGCTTTTTGTTTTCCTTTTAATCTCTTTTCATAACGCTGCACCATCTTCTACGAACTTGTTCATATTTTGGTACAACAAAAAAATACTTTTTTGGTGTTTTAATCGTTGAATTATGACACAAACGGAACAATACAATATTTGTAATTCTTCTTTTTAACTATTTTCGAACCTTCCATTGCTGAATTAATCAAAAATCTGTAAATATAAGACTACTAAAAAGATACCCATAGAGATAACAGAGTTCAAGGAACGCTTGATGTGAAAATCATGTACTATGACGTCACAGGCAAAAATCGTCAGCGACTGCAGTTTTTCGTTAAAAGTGACGTCACAGCAATTTGAAAAGTGTTTTAAATATAATTAATGTCGTCAGATTGTATTTTAAGTGGCATTTTTCTACGTAGTTTTTCGTGCTCTTTCATTTTAAAATGAATTTGAAAATCTTGCATATTGTCCATTCCTAGGGTTCGCGAGTGCCCAATTCTTCATCCAAGAAATGTTGCCGAATTTCCTGCTTGGATGATTCTCTCGAATTGTTTTTTAATTCAGTTTTTAGTTGTGTAAAGGGTTGATCGGGATCATGTTTCATAAACACTGTACCGGATGAAAGAGTGCTTTGTCAGAATGAACTGGTATCGTAAACGACAAAGATATTTGGGTTTCACCACTACAACATTTATACTAACATTCTACAGCTTAGCAGATATTTACAGCAAATCTCTAATATTATAAAAGGAAGTGTTTGTTTGTCTGTTTGTTTCGCGGCCTCAAAATCATGACGATCTATGGCACTTATAGCAATGAGATTTGGCACACAGGTAGTCCAAATTTTTTGCAATTGTTGGGTCGCGGCGAAATTTTAAAATTTAATCTAGAAGATTTTTAAATGAATTTAATAGTTTTATTCTCCATCGCTTTTTCAAACGCGGAGAACTTTTTCTGCCCGTGTGACCTTGCAGTCAAAGTTTGAAATCATGCCAAATTTTTTTCATCCGTGGAGAAGAAAAATTTTTTTTTTCATTTCGCGTTGATTTTGCTCGGACGAATAAACTTTCAGCCAAACGAGAAATCTTTTAACTGAAGTCAGTTCTTTTTTCTATCTCCGAGACCGTTAAAGATCAAGTAAAAATTTCAACGGATTTGAAATCTGGGGAAAATTTTACACCAGATTAATACCTTACATCACGGCGTTGCCAGTGGTGTTGGGCTAGCCACGCAGTGGCTAGTTTACAGATATTTTGGAACAAGTAGGGTTTTGCAAAGTAGCGAGCATGACTTCTTTCTCTCAGTTCTCAAGGGTCTCTATCTGTTATCTGGCCTCTTCCATCCAGGCCGCCTTCAACTGAAAACCACCTGTCGATGGAATCTAGAGTGCTCTCAAGGGGCTTGAGATTTATGAGATCGCAATGTCAGATGAAGAGGGTTTAGTTCAAGTGGCCAGAACTTTATGACCGATGCAATGCCAAATAGAGTTCTTTAATAGTAGTTCTAGGGTTAGTTATGGACAGTTGATCACTTGAAAGGAGTTCCAATTAAGGAATTCTTGAATTTGTCTGCTTTGTGTGTGTCGGCTTGATCAGAGAAGCCGCGTTTCGAGCGGTACAACACAAAGTGAACTAATGACGCAATATCAGGCGGAAGATGAGAAACCACGTAGTTATATTTAATTAGCGATTCGGTTATTGCTTTAGGGGTAGAGAGAGTCAATGTGCTTTCACACATAATAAACCATAAAGCAGGATCGTAACGATTATCTGCAGGAATTTGAAAGGGCATGTACCTCTGACCTAGGGCAAAGGCCCCCAAAACAAAACACCACACGTAATAGCAAAATATTAAAAATTGAAATGGAAAACAAAAGTGATCCGGATGTACAGATCTGTAATCCATCGAAAACAGGTGCAGAATTACCCCCAGAGTGACTTTCACTTTTCAGCGCTTGCGAAAGAAATGTTATTTTAGGATGCTAGCCAGGAAAATAAAACTTTGTTGTACTATGCAGTTACGTTCCAAAGAAATCAATCCGTTTAAGTTTTGATAAAATGAGCGTAAGTTCCGAAGGTCACCATTGTGTACTTGTTTAATGCTTTTATTCACATTAATTTATAATTACACCATGGATAAATGCCAAGCCTAGAACATTCACATATTTTATTTCTGTTCCCTTCTGATACCTGAAACACTCCTTCAAAGAAAATCTAAATATTCTGTTCTAAATCCGTTGAATTTATGCTCATCACAACTAGATCCAAAACTTCTAATTTAGTTCAGTTCACTGTTCCGTTTTCACATCTTCTTAAGCGTCGCTTCACCACACACATTAAATCCGAAATGAAAGAACGAATGGTTACCCATTAAATAATGTAATTAAACATTCTAAAACTAAAAACGATTGCCTATTTTCACAATCCATTTTTTTCCCTGACGATAAAGAATTATGAGGTCCCTCAAATTATGTACATTATTGTTAAGGTTGAAAAATACCTTAATGCGAAGGGATTACCTTAATACTACAATTTCCAGATATTTAAAAACTCAACTTCAAACGGTTGGCCTCGCCCTATAAACGCTCTGAATCCGCCACAGAGTTTGCCATATAAATTTTGCTTTTCTATATAGTGTGGTACTAGTTTCTGCTTTCTCTTAAAGATGTATTTTAAAGAAGCTAGTTTTAGGTGAAGAACCAGCACAATGAAGTAAATAGGTGTAATGGGTATCTATATATATAATTCTCTTACGTGGCACGCAAAAAAGACGTTATTTGTTATCGCGTTTTGGCAACATTGTACGATTGTTTGTTTACCACAAAGCCTCGCGCTTCAATTAAATTTTTAGCGTTATCGGATGAAATTTTATTGAAAAAAAATTAGTTTTAGTATAGCTGTTGCAGTTAATAAAAGAAATCAAAGAAAGAGGAGGATCTTTTCAGGGCTATTTAAAAAACAGTCCTTTTCAGGGCCAATAATTATAGTTCAACAAGACGCTTGCACGACAACTTTCGACAACAAACTCAATGGTAATTGGTAACTATTAGTTAACGTCCTACTAGAGCAACACAACGGGCTATTGACGACGGTCCGGGATCAGTCCCTACACACACAAACTCAATGAAAAAGCGTGGGTGGCTCGAGTGCTGAGGTAAATGTACACACAAACAACATGCTGGGTATTCAATTTCCAAATCAGCGCTCACGTTTTGAGTCAAAATTTGCTCAAAGTTTTCATTTGAATTCTGATTTCAGAGTATTTATCTTTTCTGAAAAACAGCAAAAAAATTTAGATTTGAAAAATATTTTTTGGAATATCATATTTTGTAAACTATTCCTTTTGCTAGGGCACATGTATTCATTGATGCGAGTGAAGCGAGCATAGGTTCGCGTAGCGAACAAATGAGGATTGTGAAGTAATGCTCTGGGGGTTGGCGAGCGTTAGCGAGCAGGGGGCACGCCCCCTAGTATTCTAAAATATCGTAATGTAATGCAATTTTTGTAATTGAATGTTATATTTTGAGCGCGTAATTTGCTTGCTTCAATTATAAAATGTCAATACTTATTTTATGGAATGTCGACAGAAAATGCATTTTTAAAGGTAAAAGAATTTTATATTTTCGTTATTGAAATAAATTATATACTTTCTCACAGCTCATGAACTTCTGAGTTCTAAAAAAAAAATCTCAACATCCACAACTGATTAGTATTTTAGAAAAATTATGAATAAAACTATGAGACAGAAAATGTTGAAAGAAGTCAAAAGTATCTGGTAGAAAGGTAAACAATAATGAAAAAGTAAATTTTGGGAAAAAATTAAAAATAATATTTAATTTAATTTGGAAGCTAATTTCAGTTTTAGAAAAAAGGATAGCGTGATAATACAAATGTTAGATGTAGGATATTTCGTGTATGGCAATAGTGATGCGACATCGACAATAAAAAAACGATGTTCAGTATTAAAACATCCTTGTTAATAATACATCTCCCAAAAACCATCGATGTTTTTAAACTTTATTTCTCATTTTTTAAAACTGGTTTCTGCAAATAACAAATTTTTGGGCCTATAATTATTATAAGCCCCAATATTTGTTATTTACAGTTTGTAAAAAAAAAAAGAAGTTTGTTAATATAAGCAGACTCCTTTTACCACTAACTGTTCCACCAGTTAGGGAAAAGGCTCTTTCTGATAGGACGGATGTCGCCATCACTGACAAATACTTAGTTGCACGGTTTTTTTTTAAATTTTTACAATGGCATTCTTTTCATTCAAAAATAAAACATCGACAACGTAAAAACACCGATGTTAAGCAAACATCGGCTCCAATATATCGAGGGTAAATACATCGATGTGTTTTATAAAGCATCGATGTTTAGAAAACATCCACGTCGATTTGGCGCATCCCAAATGTGCACCATCAAAAATCACTAAGTTTAGTATCCCCTTCCAAGACTTAACTGGATTCCGTGTACGGTTACGATCAAGTTTAGCCTTTCCCCTTCCAAACAATTCAGATAAGGTCACAGTTGAGAATCACATATATCGCGGGACGCATGAAAACAACCTTTACCTGGAATAGAAGATATGGGGAAATGTTAAGCCCGCTGATTCGTTGGTTTCAAACTGTCGACTATGACGTCACTACGTGACATCATCATTAATGACGATGCTTCACGTGGACTCGATCATTACCACTACCGCCTAGATAATAAAGCAGAGGTGGCCAATCTTTTACATACAATGCGTCAATTTTTTTCACAGCGAGTTCAGATGCGCCATACAACTCAAGCATTTTTTTTAACTTACGTTTATGGTCCTGCCGTATCCTTAATGACATTTTTAATAAAAGTATGTCTATCGACATAATTAAACATTTTTAAATGATTTAACTATATTTATGTAAAACAATGTCTATTACAGAGAATTCTATAAATTTGAATCAGTCATTCGCTATCTCGTTGCCGACCAACCGGTATAATGGTTAAGGTGTTAGCCTCTAGATCGGAAGGTTCCTGGTTCGAATCCGGGTGCGGGCATGGATGTTTGTAAGCGTATGGTGTAGAGGCGGCTGGTGCACCTTAAATCTGTCGTGGCCGAAAGTCCTCACGTTGGGTTGGCGTGGAAGTTTGGAGAGTGGGGTGCCAGCTCAGGTGTTGCTTCGTCATCTGACCGTGGTTCAAAATTACGAGGTGTTGTCCTCGGATCTTTCCCTTAAGGGACTGATCCCGGACCGTCGTCAATAGCCCTTTGTGTTGCTCTAGTACGACGTAAACAAAAAATTACAAAATTACCAATCGCTATCTCGTTTTCTTTTAATAAATTCCATGGATGATAATGCTTGTTCACATCTGTATGTTGTTACAAAACAACATATATAACTTTTCAAAAGAATAAGTAGGTGCAAGGATGCAATGCGCCACTTGTAATCATCCAATGCGCCAGATTTGGCGCATGCGCCACAGGTTGGCCACCCCTGTAATAAAGCCTTCTGTCTAGTTTATGATGTCACCAGCAGAAGGGCAAAAGTCTTCCGATCGCAAATTCAGAAAACCTTTGAAAATGAGATTGTTTGCTAAAAAAGCAGTGTGTATCGGGGTATACAATTGAAGGGTTCTAAACAAAAACAGCAATTGTTAAAGGTTATTAAAACTAAGAAAAATACTCCAAGAAATATCCATTTCCATAGAAAATTACTTTTATTAATGTACAAACTCAGTATTTGGGTACATAGAAAAAGCACAAATTTACATAGACAAAATGTACATACAATGCATACAACAAATTTTGTATGCCTTATATTCGAGGCAATTCTATAATTAGACTCGTGAAGCCTATTACAGTTGTTGAATAGATATAATAGCAAATTATTGGTTAATAAAATACAAAAGCGTATATAAATATGTACACAATAGAAAGAAAAATTAAGATGCTTTCATTTCTTTTACTGATGCCAAAGTTTAAATATGAATGCTATTGTAGACAAGGCATCTAACAAAATTCTAACTTTTATTAAAACATTTTTATGGTACATTATATAAGGGAAATGACGAACTAACCGAAGATGCATAAATAATAGGAATGAATGTGCCCGAAGGTCTTAGTGATGAAATTGACTATGCAATTAAAAAATCAGGTAAGGACTCGGTTGAAAGGGCATTAGACATCCTTAAAGGGAAATCCGGAGAAAAAATTGAAAATGCACAACACTGGATTAAACACAATTTTACCTTTTATCCTGTGTTAAGTTTCGAGTTTTCTTTTATTTGGTAATTTGATCATCTTGTCATTTTTGGACCTACAATAGTTTTTCAAAGGTGTATTTGTAGCTGATCGCAAAATCAACTTCATAATTTTAGTTGATGAATGCCGCTCGCATGGTGTAATACTTATTTCCTTGGATGTCAGTACTTCCTAAGTAGCACGCAAAACAAACAGGCTTTGGTTTGATCTATATATATAATTCTCTTACGTGGCACGCAAAAAAGACGTTATTTGTTATCGCGTTTTGGCAACATTGTACGATTATTTGTTTTTCACGAAGCCTCGCGCTTGAATTGAATTTATAGCGTTATCGGATGAAATTTTATTGACAAAAAAAAAAGAATTTTAGTTGAGCTGTTGCAGTTAATAATAGAAATCAAAGAAAGCGGAGGATCTTTTCAGGGCTATTTTAAAAAAAAGGTCATTTTCAGGGCCAACAATTATAGTTCAACGAGACGCTTGCACAACAACTTTCGACAGCAAACTCAATGAAAATGCGTGGGTGGCTCGAGTGCAGGGGTAAATATACACTCAAACATGCTGGGTATTCAATTTCCAAATCAGCCCTCACATTTCGAGTCAAAATTTTCTCAAAGTTTTCATTTGAATTCAGATTCTATCGGTACTGTATATATCTTTTCTGAAAAATAGCAAAAAAATTTAGATTTTAAAAATATTTTTTTTTGGAATATCATATTTTGTAAACAATCCCTTCTGCTAGGACACATGTCTTCATTGATGCGACCGAAGCGAGCATAGGTTCGCGCAGCGAACCAATGAGGATTGCGAAGAAATCCTCCGGGGGTTGGCGAGCGTTTGCGAGCAGGGGGCGGGGCCCCCTAGTACTTTAAAAAATTCACTCTCAAATTCTCTCCCAATTAATTTTTTCAGAATAATTATGCATTATGACATTTACAGCATCCACAGCTGGATACTTTAATCCATCTCTGTCACAATTATAGATATGCTGAAAGCCAGAATGAATAATTAGTGGTTTTTCAATAACTAAATTGCCACTACAACTTTCACACTTAATCCTTTTTACAACTGAATGACAACAATAACCAGTTAAATATGTGATTAAAGGAATGTTATCAGAAATTGAATCTATGTTATCATCTGTGACCTCAATATGTGGAATCAATATGGCTTCATAAACGCATATAAACACTTTTATACACCAGTAAATTTTACAGTAGAATACGCGTATTGTAATTACTTCGACTCCCAGAGTTTGATAACAATAACCAAGTAATAATATTAACCAAAAAATCTGAAAAGTGCTGTTCTATAGATATTTGTAGTGTACAGATTTTGATATATCCAAAAGAGCACGTTAGGATTAGTTCAATAAAGTAATGTTTGTGAATTGTTGGATACCATTATAATCTCTACTATTATAAAGTAAAGTTTTTGTGTGTGTGTGTATATGTTCGTGAAATGGTGCCCTGACGAATTTATGGCATTCACACTAATGAAATTTGGCACACATGTAGTACGAATTTTTTTGCAATTTTATAGACAGCCCGATTCTTAAAATTTGATCTAGAAAATTTTTAAATTAATTTAATGCGATGTTTCATTATTATTCCCTTTCCTCCGAATGGCAACAGTCATGATCGGTATTGAATGAATCGTATTTTCTGCGCGTGTGTAGCCGCCCTATTACTGGATATCCTTTATGAAATGTATTGCCTTTTTAAAGGCATGTTAACTTTTAGTTAGCGTCAACTTTTATATTTGAATTTTTTTATTGTGCTTACTTAATTTTTGCAACTGGATAACGGTTGTGCAATACGTTTGTTATTGTTTATTTTTTAGACTACCGTTGTTTGGGATTTGATTTTTTAAACATATTCACTTTTAGTATTACTGAATATCCTTTAAGAAAAGCAATGCTGGGCCTTTGGTGATTCGAAAAGAATTTCGTAACCTAACAAATATTTCATTGGTTTTAATTACCCGAAGTATATTAAAAATGAAATCAACATACCTTTTTCTCCCTTTCTTAGCAATTGCGAGTGTAACATTTAATCACGATAATCCTGTTACGAGATTCTCCTTGAATAAAATTCTTCAATCGCTCTCTACAAAATATACTTTATTCCATCTGACTCCACACATAGAAATATTTACACGGCTTCCTTATCAAGCATTCTTCTTTGGAATTACACGAAAATACACTGCTGGCCACCGTAAATGCAACACCCTGAAGGAAGCATGCAAATAATATGAAGTTTACAACATGCATTAGCGGAGGTGAGATATGCAAATGATTATAATTTCAGCGCAGACGCACATCACGCGCGCCTGTGGCGCCACTTCAAAGCGCTATTTAAGGCTTGGAGATTTCGACGATTTCAAGTACGGCAATTGTGTTTTTCTTGTGGTTTTTTCAACAACAAAAAAACGATCAATTATGCCTTGTAGAAAACAGCGATCATCTTTTGATCAAGTATCCGAGTTCGACAGAGGAAGGATAGTGGCCTACCGAGATGGTGGATTATCTTTCATGGAAATCGGTAGTCGTGTTGGACGAAACCAAACAACTGTAATGCGGATATGTGATCGTTGAATGCAGGAGGGTACGACGGACCGACGTGTTCGATCGCATCCACCTCAGTGCACCACTTCACATGATGACAGACATATTGTTCGTATGGCAGTGACGGATCGCTCAGCCACATCACGAACCATAGCACAGCACATTCAGTCTGTAACGCATCATCCAGTGTCTGCGCGTACCATTTGACGCCGTTTACAGCAGAGTGGTCTATCCGCAAGACGTCCATTGCTTCGTCTACCATTGACGCAGAACCACATACGTCTCCGCCGCCAATGGTGCGATGAAAGAAGGATGTGGACGGCAGAATGGAATGAAATTGTCTTTACTGACGAGTCACGCTTCTGTGTGCAACACCACGATGGTCGGATTCGAGTCTGGAGACACCGTGGAGAGAGGATGCTGAACAGCTGCGTTATGCACCGCCACACTGGTCCTGTACCGGGTATTATGGTATGGGGCGGTATTGGATATCACTCTCGCACTCCTCTAGTACGCATTGCCGGTACTTTAAATAACCAACATCTCCAAGGTGTTGGAGCCAGTTGTCCTTCCTTACCTTCAAAGCTTGCCCTCAGCCATATTTCAACAGGATAATGCGCGACCACACGTGGCACGCATTGTCCAAGGGTTCTTCGTCAATCGCCAGATTGAATTGCTTCCCTGGCCAGCTCGCTCTCCGGATCTTTCGCCGATGGAAAACATGTGGTCCATGGTTGCTCAACGATTGACCCAGATTACATCCCCAGCTGCCACACCATATCAACTTTGGCAACGTGTGGAAGCTGCTTGGTCTGCTGTACCCCAAGAGCACATCCAAATCTCTTTGAATCAATGCCGAGGCGTGTGGCAGGTGTGATCTCCAACAATGGCGGCTACTCTGGCTACTGATTTTGGCAGGAACCACACTTCACAGAAGTCTATAAATTTAATCATTTGATACTTGGTCAACATGTTATCTACAAAATAAATTTTGTTGTGATATCTCTTGTCTTTCTTGGTGTTGCAATTTGGGTGGCCAGCAGTGTATAATAGTAACTAGTGTTCAAACGATAATACGAAAATGTAACAGTAATTAATGTACAAACGATAATTCGAACTACTTTTAACAAATCCACTGATGAGATGAAACGCTCGCTGGGATGGCTTCAGCATTCAATCCAAACAAGACAAAAATTGTATACCTTTTGATGGTGACGTCATATAATTGTTGCGTATCAGTCAGAAGGCCTTATAATATAGGAGGTAGTGTCATTTACTCGGTAGTTTCTACTTGAACTGAAAGTCGGTGGCAAAAACGAAAGCTTGGCGATGGCGAGCAAGGTAAGAGAATAAATCTTCATATTTAAAGTTTAGTATGTACTATTAACTATATTTATTTAGTACACTTATGTGTAGGCTTAAAAGGTTTTTCTGTTTGCTTTGAAGTTGTGCATTTATTTCTGTAAACGTTGTACTGGAGTTCATTTTCTCGTTTGCTGTTTTTATATTAACTGCTTCGTTTAGTATTAAAGATAGACGGTAAAAAATGTGCTTTCAGAAACATTTCTGCTGATAGGCTGTAGCATTTAAAACTTAATTACCTTAGTAATCAAAAAAATTTACTTGTTTTATGCGACATTTAATAACATGGTTGTTTGTTTTATTTAGGTAGAATCACTGAATGCTGTAAAAAATAATCAAGTTTCAAGTAGAGCTATTTATTGCGAATTTCTCATTTCTACAAGGTATATATTAATTCCTTCACTGCATACTAAAAAGTATTTTATGTCTTTAGAGAAACAATTTTTCAAATGATCGTGTATTTATTATAATCTTATTGAGATTAGTCATAATAACTTGATATATACATATATATAATCTTAAAAAAATAATATTATCTTTTTTTGAATTGCAAACTGAGTATATTTTTTTTTGACAGGATGCCATTTAAATTCTGTGGAAATTAGATTCAGAAACTGTTTTTGGAATTCCGAAGAATGACGATTTAAATGCATAGTGAAAAACCTATACCTCGCAAGGATTTCATCTGTACACCATATTCTTGGGTATGTTGCAATTCGATACTTCACGCTCGATAAAAGTTTTGGTACAGTAGAACTCCAACTATCCGGATCAATTGGGACCAGACCCTATCCAGATAATTAACGACTAAAAGGTTATTTCTTGGTAAAAAATCGAATTTTGCTTTAGTATATGTGTTTTAATTTACTGGAAACAATTTTATTTACATTTTGTTACTTGAATACTGTATCATTACTTGAACGTATCAGTCAAGTTCTTCTGTCATTACTCGTTTTCGTGCAACCAAGTCTCGCATGCGCTTGAGTCAAGTAACTGTAGATGATCGCACTCAGGCTGCTGATCCATCTGATTTAGCCCCCACTGTGTCAAGGCACTCAAACGCCTTACTAGCTGATAGTCCCGTGTCTCTTTGAGTAGCAATAGCGTCATACTCAAGAAGTTCTCTCGTACTTTGAATGAGTTCATCGTCACTGAGAATTTGGAATCCAGGGTTCGAAAAATTGCATTAGCCACTCGTCTACGTCCTCTACACTGCACTCAGAACATCTAGGAATTTTCGCTGTGATGTTCTAATGTTCTGAACTGACATTTTGTCCTCTTCGTTTTTATCATTCACCGATACGCTTTAAAAATGCGAATTTTGCTGAATTCATTTTTGGCTCAAATTGACCAGGATAACTGGAGTTCTTCTGTCTCTGCTATTATAAAAAGAAGTGTTTCTCTGTCTGTCTGTGTATTGTGTATACTGTACTGACAAATCTTTGGAACTTACAATAATGGAATGCAGGTAGTCTGAGATTTTTGCAATTTTTGTATCGCGTCCAAATTTAAAAATTTAATCTAGAACGTTTTAAAATTAATTTATTGGAATTTAATTATTATTGTTTTCTTTAGAATGGCAACAGTATAAAGAGATCACAGAACATTAGAGATCACAGATTCTAAAATTATTTTTTCCGAGGGACGATTTCAGCGGACGAACAAAACAAATAAACAGTTTTTACTTTGGAAAGAATAAAATTTAGATTTGAATACATAAAATATTTATTTGAATACATAAAATATTTATTTGAATATTGAAATAGAACATTGTTGAAATGCAGGGTAATATCCAGTATTTGTAGACGTCAATTTAAAACATGTAATTTGAATTGGCTGAATTTTAAAGATAATAGGTTCTTTGGTCGCATGGGTATAAAAATTTTATTCATCTTCACAGCTTGATAAAGTTAGAAGAGCTGTTATTGGGAGTCCTAAAAAATGTTAACTCTTCGTTGATTTTTTTATAGGTTTGTCTGAAGCATTTCAAGATTACATAAATCATTTGGGAGTCATCGGTTTCTGATGATAAATCGGGTAGAACTATCTCTGCACGTTTAAAGAACAAAGTTAAAGGAAGGACTAGAGCCAAGTTTTGCATCCTTGACTGCTGGACCATCAAGAAAAAGTCCACCCAGTAAAAGAAACGGGAAGAGGCATCCCATTTTAAAGGAATTTACGAAAGTATTTAATCGCAAAAGAGTATTACGAGAAAGAGGACATTTTCTTCACTGGATAAACTTGGTGTTTTCGTAAACATTCAGGTATTAGAGAATTTAAATTAAAAGTGGCCCATTGAAATTCTTAAAATAATTGAATATGTGCAAGCTACTCCTGATTCAAAGCTATCAGCTGAAATTATCTGGGATGTTTCTAAATCACTTTTATTGTCTCTTAATTGCGAGAACGAAAGTTATTGCCTTCAGTTCATCTGCGAACAGATCAATTTTTTAAATACTGAACCAAAAGAAGTATAAATATTCAGCTGACTCACTAATTTTTTCATTCTTATTTTATTTAATATCCCCTCAAGTATAACGTTTTGTTTGGGATTCTGGAAATATAACTTTACCCCATCAGAGTACCATTTATAAATTGAGTTCCAAGGTCTCAATAAATCCTCAGAATGAAATGGAGTAGAATAATTTTTTATCCTATGCCAAACAAAAAGCCTCTTTTTTAAAACCACGCAATCACGCGAATTGTATGTATCATTAATGATTGATAAAATACACATCAAACAATATTTAGACTTTAAAGGAGGAAATTTAGTTGGAATTGCACAAGGTTCAGGAGAAATGGCATCAAGTGCTTTTGTTTTCATGGTGCAAAATGGGTTCTCTAGATATAAAGATGCTGTACATATATTGCCAACTTGTAAAATTTTAGCAGAAACATTGTTTAATGTAATTAAGAAAGTCATTTTACGTTTTGAAGCAGTTTCTGACAATAACTCAATTAACAGCAAAGCAATGTCCTTGTTTTATCCACAGCCACAATTAAGCTACGTGTCCATTGATTCGAGACGGCCTTTGTTTTTTGGCAATTGATTCTGTCCATTTAATTAAAAGCGTTAGAAATAATTGGCTAAATTTAAAAAAAATACTGAGCAGGCAATGTATTTCCCTGATTTGATTTAAACTCTAAAAGTTGATGCACTGTTTCCTTTCTTACACTGAAGAAACGTTATGAAATTGAATCAGGGAACTTACTAAAATATGGTGTCACTTTAAGTAGAAAAGCATTGTGGTCATCAAGTTTAGAAAGGCTAAAGGTTAATTTAGCACTGCAGATTTTTAATGCCATATAAATCAAAGTCTTGTTGAACTTGTCCCAGGGTATAATTTAGCACATTTTGAAAGCACTGACTCATATACAGGAATATTTTCTTTTTGGTTTGGTATCGTAAATGTTAAGACCCCTTATAAAGAAAAACATTCATGGAATATTATGTGTGAGCCATTAACGTCCAGTGAATGTGATCAAAAATTGATTTTTCTTACTAAATTCTTGCGTTGGTGGGTTCGTGGAAAGATGAGGTGCGACGCAGGTCATTTAACTAGAGAGACACATAGAGCATTAACATTGGCAACTACCTGTCTAATAGAACTTACTAGGTTCTGTACGACACAGCTCGGCATGTTATATTTATTACCAGAGACAATTCAGACTGATGAATTAGTGTCGCTTCGGCTGGTATCGTAGAATGGCTCTGGTACACAATACCATATATCTATTAGGCAGGTGTTTGAAGTGGAAAGCAAAACATATGCTTCATCCATTTCAAAACTTTCCATGCATTCTCTTCTAATGGAAAAATTAGCATTGATAGTTTTGTTAATGACCTAGACAATTCACATAATTTCAATCATTCAAGAAATTTCCTGAAGTATCGGTAACAAATTCTGATACATCAAATATCGAATATTTGTTGACATATTTAGCTCGGTACTGTTCATATTCAGTCTTAAAAAGATGTAAATGTGAGTTGTATAGAAAATTTAGTTGTAAATAAACCACTTGACGAAAATGAATCTTTCAAATTGATTTCATAGTGATAGAGGATTATTCCACACCCGTCAAATTCTGTTGTTAACGTAGTCGTACATAATTACATTATTGTTCTAAAAATTGTCAGTAAGTATTAAATTGATTTTTTAAAGTGTCAAATTAAAGACATTTGGCAGAATTAGTACTCTTGAAAGGATATCCTTAGACGTCTTTTTTAAATGAATTTCTGTACTGCCACGTGGAGCACATTTAATATCTCTTGAAGGGAGCACAATCAGTGCTCCTTGACGAGTATAGAATTAAGGGCACGCGAAGGGAGCGTAATTAGTGTCTCTTGAAGGAATAAGTACTCTTTTAAGGGAGAGCCTACAAAATCTTTTGAAGGGAGCTCAATTTGGTGCCTGTTGAGGGTTGAGCTGTTAGGGTCTCTTGAAGTGTGAATTTGGATGCGTGAGCAGATCTTATAGTAATAGTGTCTTAAAGATGGGTTGGTTGATTGGCTGGATGCCGTAGGTGGACACTGTTTTACCCTTGTGGCTTTCAGACTAGATACGATGGAAATAACTCCTCAGATAAGTATGCAATTTCAATGTTTGCCTTGTGAGCAGTTGTGCCCTGATTCGGTTTCGATATTTCCCAAAGTAGCCCACAAAATACCGTACGTCACCACAGTCCCGAAGCAACTGACAATCAGATGTTTCTTTAAGGTGTACATTCCCCACAACGTGAGACTGTTTTTCCGTTTGTAACTGCTCTTTACAAACTCGCTGACAGTACTGCCCTTACTCCGAGGTATTAAGCACTGCAATGTTTCTTCAGCTTGTTGCGCTGCTTCTGTCGCAGTAGCGGCATTCCATATTAACATCACCAACATGAACACGTTTGCCGTTATGCTCAAGGAGGAGCTCAGTATAACGCCGGAGTTCATTTCGCCCCAGAAAAAAATGTCAAACATCGCCCAGTAAAGCTCGATCATACAGCCCACGACGAACATAAAGACAGGGTAAGAAAACATAGCATCCATGGTTTTCATGACCTTGCTCGTTCTGTGATGAATTTCAAAAAAGTACGAGAAGTTCCGTTCCAAGCAGATTTTTGATCGAGTTAAAATCGACTGGAAACATATGCGTAAAATTTTACACAGAAACAGGTAGTACATAGAATAGGCACATACAAAGATTCCGATCTCTGACCAGGCTAGAATTGAGATGATGTTTAAAATTGTTGATAGCCTCTCAGGATTGACTTTCAAGACATCCAGTACAAAAGACGAGTCTGAGATGGAATTCTCTCTTTGATTTGCCAATACGAATACTATGATCACATAATAACTTGTTTTCAAACAAACGAAGGTGATAGAATGACAGTATGCAGAACGTTTCATATTTTTCGGATAATTAAACTCGGATGCTTTTAGGATTTTTGACAGATTTTGAAGTAGATAATTGGGTCGATGTCCAGAGTTCAGTGCTGAGAAATACACGGATGCAATTATGGCATAGTTTAAGGAATCGATTAGATCACCTTTCTTGTTATCAGCATATGTTATAAAAAATAAAAGGACAACAGCGTGTGCAAAAATCAACGTGCAGTTCAAGTACTTTGATAGTTTCCTCAATACAATTTGCTTACCAGATTCACAAGGTAAACTTTCCACTCCAAGAAGATGCAACATTAATAAAATTGGGTATAAATTCGAATGCAGGGAGCTTCTGACAGGCTCGGTAGTTTCGGAGAAACCTTCTTTAACATTTTTGCACCTTGTCCTTTCCATCTTTCAAACCTTTCTTGCCCAAGCCGTATCTGGTGCAAACGGTGAAATACTTCAAACTCTGCACTGTATGAGAAGGTAGATAGGAAGTTGAATTAACATCGCCATTGGAGCAACTCGAGGGGCTATTGGTGACATGGTCGGGGATCAATCCTGAAAAAAAAAGATCCGAGGACAGCACCTCGTAATTTTAAGTCACGGTCAGATGACGAATTGTACGAGAGAGATTTTCAGTGCAAACGAAAGGAAAGCTTGACAGAAAATACCTCTTATAATTATTACGAACTTTAGCCATCATTACGGAATACGAAATTTTATTCATCCGCCGATTAAATAGTTGTCCTTCTCATATTCAGAATCAATATGACCGATTTACAAGGTATCAAAAAATGGAACTATTATTTATGGCTTTTAATGGTTCATTCTATACTCGTTAAATATATTCTATTTTGGAGAACATATTCCATTTACTTGATGGCTTTTCCGATGTCGATTCATGAAAAGAAGTCTACCACATTTGGCATGTTTATTTTAAGAGTTGCAGTTTCGTTTCAGTTGGAAATGACAATTTGCTTTGTTTAAAACATCAGTCGACAAATAAGACGAATGCAAATGCGACAAATCAGTTATTGAGGTTCGCCTAACACACACACTTAACTGTAACTGCACATATTATTAAAACATTCACACGGCGGAAAAGGAATAAATGTTTGAGTTCGCTCAAACAAAATATAATTAAAAAAAAAACATGAATGTATTTTAAAAATTTGTTTTTAGAAGTAAATAAGAAATTAGTTACAATTCCATTGTCAGCCACACAATCTTGGACTGAACTGGTAAAATGGAATATTGTATAAAAATCCCTGAATTAAAGTTTAAAGATTCAATTTATAATTACAAACGAAAACATAACGGCCTTGCCTACACTATGGCAAAACTGAGGCAATGATGGTTGTTTCTTTCAACAGGATCGAGTACCATGTCACACCGGAAAGCGTGCTGGACTGGTTTCACAAAAATGAAGTGAATTTGTCTGACTGGCCTGTTTAGAGCCCCGATCTCAATCCGATCGAGCACTTGTAGGACGAACTGGTGCGACAAATACTACACCACCAAGCACGCCCATCTTTACAACAATCTCTTCTCAGTCTTGCAAGAGGCATGGCGAACTATTCCTGCCCAGGCTAGAGAACTTGTGGCAAATATGTCTCGAGGTATTGCAGCTGTAATACAAGCAAAAGAAGGGTCTACTTGTTACAAAATTGAATAATAAAGCACTTTTTCTGAAAACATGCAAATACTTTTGTTCATGTTCTGTAAATGGCGATTTTTTTTGTTGTAAGATTAACTTTTCATCCATTGTGTTACCTTTTCCTGCAATCAAATATCTAAACAAAGCAAGAAGAAAACACAAAACACTGAAATTAATGTAGTGTAGCTTATGTTAACTCCACCAGTATTCCAACCTTGTATTGCAAATTGTTTAGCAAATCTACTAACTTCAATTGGTGTTTTCAAATCCCTTAAAGAAATTTCCTTTCCCCGTTTATTGAAGACTACCAGTCAACCTCTTAGGATGTGCCACGGTATTCTCTGATGAAAATAAATTGTTGATGGCGTCGCTATATTATAGTTACTTTGAATTCTATAAAAAATCTGATCGAAAACATATCACTACAAATAATATTGTTTTACTCACCAATTGAGTTAATCAAATGTTTTTCTCAACAGCAGACCTTTTGTTCTGCATTGTGAAAGAACGAATCAAAAGTTATCTTGACGTAACGTTTTATGAAGATAAAAAATAAAGAATGCAAGATTCTAATATACTTTACAAAAAATACCAAGGAACCCGTTCTGATTTCAAAGTATACGGAATATTTAAAATTTTCTGAGATGATATTTCTTCCAAATTTCCATAAAACGGGTGGAATGTTTTTCCAAAATTTCAACCAAACAATTCAAAGTTATCCTTTATGTATAAATTCGTTTAGATATTCCTCATTAGATAGCAATAGATACTGTTAAGGATCTTGAAATAAATTTTCCTTTAAGGAATGTAAAATCTGACAAATAAAATTGTTTGTTCTATTATCTTTTGTATATGAACAAACAAAACGAGCCAAAGTGATAAAATATCCTAATCTGTTTGGCAAAGAAATCGATATCACATGTTTAGGAACCCAATAGAAGATTGAACCGGGACTGTACCTAATAACGATGCTTTCTCCGTTATATCTAGCCCGAAGCAAAAGAGCGACCACACATGTAATTTCAGTGGCATCCGTTGGAAAACTTTTTCGTATTACAAAGATAAAGAAGTTACAATTAAAATATTATTTTTTTAAAGAAAATCAAATGTAAGGTATCGATCAGATGTAAAATTTTCCGCAAAGTTCCAATCCGATTTAACCAAAGAAAACCTAAGAATGCCAGTTTTAAAAAAAATTTTGATTTCAGTGATTTATCTATCACAGTGTTAGCACTTAGTAGATTTTCTTCGACAGCGATTTTTTGGGGTAGAAATCGCAAGTGGAGGCGTAGACCTACACTTTGCGTTACCTACAGACATATATACGTTGGATTAATGGAGCCCATGGTCCCGTACAAGCCTTTATCTCCAGTATTGATGGGTGAGAAATTTGATAGTGGATTTTTCTGGATAGGTAAAATCGGGAAGTTTAGTTAAATCTGGGAGGTAAACAACTCGATGAGTGTAGCTAATTTCTTTCGCGGCGTGGACGCCTCCTCCGACTGAGGGGATTATGTCGTTGAAGAGCTTAAGTAGCTCGAGAATGTCGGAACTATCCTCCAATGGGCTTGAATTGAATTGCAACGACAGAGAGCGAGAATTGTCTACTTTTTATGTTACAACATGTTCGTGACTGTTTCATTGCTTCACTATTAAGATAGTGACTATAGCAAAACGCAGCTTCTAACTTTTTGGTTTCTTTTTTATATGTCGATACCTGTGCCGGCTGCTGCATTGCTTCCCCATTTTGATTGCTTCGAAAACATTACCATCGACAAAACTGTTAACCAGTAGTTTAAAATAACTATTATTGCATATTAAGAATAACTGTTAATGTAAATTAAAAGAAGCCAGCATCAAAAGAAAAGTTGGATTAAGCACAGCAATTACCTATCATCATTCTTGCATTAGCACAGTATTGAATTCCAACGATAGAAAGAGCAAGAGAACATAGCTTCTAACTTTTTGGTTTCTTCTTTATTCTGTCGATACCTGTGCCGACTGTTGCATTGCTTCCCCAATTTGATTGCTTCGAAAACATAACCATCGACAAAACTGTCAACCAGTAGTTTAAAATAACTATTATTACATATTAAGAATAGCTGCTAATACTGTTAATGTAAATTAAAAGAAGCCAGCATCAAAAGAAAAGTAGGATTAAGCACATCAATTACCTATCATCATTCTTGCATTAGCACAGTATTGAATTCCAACGATAGAAAGAGCAAGAGGTAGCAAGAGAGCATGGCTTCTAACTTTTTGGTTTATTCTTTATTCTGTCGATACCTGTGCCGACTGTTGCATTGCTTCCCCAATTTGATTGCTTCGAAAACATAACCATCGAGAAAACTGTCAACCAGTAGTTTAAAATAACTATTATTATATCTATATATATAATTCCCTTACGTGGCACGCAAAAAAGACTTTATTTGTTATCGCGTTTTGGCAACATTGTACGATTGTTTGTTTATCACGTAGCCACGCGCCTCAATTGAATTTATAGCATTATCGGATGAAATTTTATTGGAAAAAAAAATAATTTTAGTCGAGCTGTTGCAGTTTAGAATTAGAAATCAAAGAAAGCGGAGGATCATTTCATTGCCATTTAAAAAACTCCTTTTCAGGGCCAACAATTATAGTTCAACAAGACGCTTGCACTATAACTTTCGACAACAAACTCAATGAAAAAGTGTGGGTGACTCGAGAGTTCTGGAAATGTACACAAACAACATACTGGGTATTCAATTTCCAAAACAGCGCTCACATTTCGATTCAAAATTTGCTTCAAGTTTCATTTGAGTTCTGATTCCAGGGTACTGTTTATATTTTCTGTATTACAGCAAATTTAGATTTGAAAAATATTTTTTTGGAGTACTATATATTTAGTAAACAATCCTTTATGCTAGGACACGTGTCTTCATTGATGCGAACGAAGCGAGCATAGGTTCGCGCAGCGAACCAATGAGGATTGCAAAGCAATCCTTCGGGGGTTGGCGAGCTTTAGCGAGCAAGGGGCGGGCCCCCTAGTATTAAGAATAGCTGCTAATACTGTTAATGTAAATTAAAAGAAGCCAGCATCAAAAGAAATGTAGGATTAAGCACATCAATTACCTATCATCATCCTTGCATTAGCACAGTATTGAATTCCAACGATAGAAAGAGCAAGAGGAAGCAAGAGAACATAGCTTCTAACTTTTCGGTTTCTTCTTTATTCTGTCGATACCTGTGCCGGCTGTTGCATTGCTTCCCCAATTTGATTGCTTCGAAAACATAACCATCGACAAAACTGTCAACCAGTAGTTTAAAATAACTATTATTGCATATTAAGAATAGCTGCTAACACTGTTAACGTAAATTTAAAAAAGCCAGCATCTAAAGAAAAGTAAGATTAAGCACAGCAAATACCTATGAATTACCTATCAAATTGTCCATAAAGAATAAATTACTTTGAGGACACTCCTATTTTTGTAATTCCCATCATGAACCCGAGGAGATTACAGAAAGAGCGATAAAAGTATCCAAACACGTTAAAAATGTCATTTCTGACCAAAATTTCAAAAAAAAGCTTTCGATTTTATTGGATAGAGTATTTATTTGACTTTACAAAGCATTTTTAATTTTTTCTCTGTTAATTACATGAAGCGATATTAAGATTTTAATCAAGGCGGGAAAACAGGGAGTAGGTATGGAAAACACCGGAATTGGAAATTGAAAGACCATAAACCTGGTACAATCTAAATTTAAAGCTTACTTGTATACACCTTAGGCCTGAGCACAACGATCCTATTGATTAACGAGCCGGAGCCGAAGGATTCCTTGTTTCTAGAATTCCTGTGGCCGTGACGAAACCCAGTCCTTCACAGCGTCCTTGAGTTCGTCGTCCGAGTTGAAGCGCTTCCTTTTCAGATGTTTTTTCAGGGGACCAAACACATGGAAATCGCAGGGCGACATGTCCGGGCTGTAGGGCGGATGGTCAAGCTGCTTCCACTTGAATTTGGCTAGTTCCACGTGTGTGACCTTGGAGACGTGTGGACGCGCGTTATCATGGAGCAGAACCACACCCTCCGTGAGCAGCCCCGGTCTTTTGTTCTTGATGGACCTGCGTAGGCTTCGGCGTGTCTCACAGTACACATCGGAGTTAATGGTTCTTCTGTGCTCGAGGAATTCAACAAGTAGCGGACCTTGGACGTCGAAAAAGACGGTGAGTAACACCTTCCCTGCTGATTCCATGGCTTTGAACTTTTTAGGTAGAGGTGACGACGCATGCTGTCCCCCTTTGTCTCTGGCTCGTAGTGATAGCACCAGCTCTCATCACCTGTGACGATCCGTTCCAGGAAAGCGAGGTCTTCATGATACCGAAACAGATGTTGAAGTGCTAGCCCCACACACAGTTCCTTTTGCTGGTCGGTGATCTGCTTCGGAAGCCACTGCGCGCACACCTTCCGATAACGCAACCTGTCGTGAACAATTGTCCACACTGTTCCAACGCTGACATCCACCTTCAACGCCAACATTCGCAATGTGACACGCAGATCACTTCTCACTAGGTCGTCCACCTTGTCGATGAGATCGGCCGTGATGACTGTGTTTGGCTCTCCTGGTCTCGGGTCATCAACCAAACTCTCACGGTCTGCACGAAAACGGGCACTCCATTTTCTCACTGACTTGTCGGACACACAGTCTTCCCCGTATACGGTCACCATCCGGCGATTAATAACGGCCGGTTTAACACCTTCCGCTGTCAGAAATCGGATAACACCTCGCTGCTCCTCAATTGTCGAATTTTGCGATGTGAACGCCATCCTGTCCTCACACGCACTGCCGCGTCAATTGGACGGCGCTCTTTATAAGACCATCTGCTTTCTCCTGAGCAATTGGGAGTCCGCGCTTGCTCTGATCCACGCAGGAGATTCCAATCGCATCCCTAGATGTCTCGCTACGTTCTCCCACAGCGGCATAGGCAAATATATTAATGGTTACGACGTTTCGTATATATATATATATATATATATATATATATATATATATATATATATATATATATATATATATATATATATATATACGAGGGTAAGTCAAAAATTACTTACACTTTTTGTTCTACAACTTTATAAAACAAAGATAGGCGTGCAACAGTTACATTATTTTTCGATATACTCTCCACCTTGAGTTAATGCACTTGGTCCAGCGAGGCGCAAGCTTCAGTATGCCTTCCTGATAGAAGGTTTTCGGTTGGTCGTAAAGCCACTTTTGCACCGCATCCCGAACGTCTATGTCTGAGGCAAATCGACGACCTCTCAAAGCTTCCATGAGCAGCCCAAGGAGAGGAAAATCTGAGGGAGAGCGATCTGGACTGTAGGGAGGGTGTTCAAGGGTCTCAAAGCCCAGCCTGTTGATTGTTTCTATGCTGTTATGGGCCGTGGGCGGACGTGTGTTGACTTGCAACAACAAACCTTTCAACCTTTCTTTGAGAGTAGACCACGGCGTTTGTTTCGAATTGCTGGCTAACAAATCACTGTACCTCGCACTATTTACGGTAGTACTCCTGTCCAAGTAGTCGTCCAGTATAGGGCCATTTTCGTCCCAAAACAGGGTTAGCTTAACCTTCCCAGCCGATGGCGAGGTCTTGAATTTTTTACAGCTCCCTCTTTTTGTGTTACTCTTGTTAGGCCACTTTTAAACATTTCGATCCACAAAGGAAAAAAAAAACGGTTTTACGAGATTAAGCACTTTTTCCTTATTGTGACAAAAGTCTCCGGTGAATTTCGGCACCTTTCACATCCTCTGACCACGAAAATCTGATCACTCCTCATTGCTCCTCTTTGGTGCAATATGATAGCGGAGTTGTCAAAGCTAGAAGACAACTGACGCGTACGTGATTACAGTACAACACGTGACCACAGACGCGCCAAATCAACGCATGCGCATTTGGTCGCCACCTATCTTTGTTTAATAAAGTTGTCGAACAAAAAGTGTAAATAATTTTTGACTTACCCTCGTATATACTAAAAAACAGGGAACAATATTTAGAAGAAATTCAAAAGCTCTGGAGAAAGTCAAAATATTTATGGGAAATTTTTGTTTGGGGAACCTTTAATTCTGTCCGCGTTGTCAGTTTTTAAATTTAACGATACCCTTTTCCGTAAAACATCTCCTTCTGGAATGTCCTGGGCTAAAACCACTTAGGGACCTAATGAGACCTCCTGATAATTTAAATGATATTTTAAAATCAAATAATAAAAATATTAACAATTTATTAATACTTAAGATTTTTAAATATTTATTTTAAGATATAGGTATAATATACCCTCGAATATTCATTGTCCCAAATATTTTCGAAATCTAAGTCCCTTCCCTGTCTTTTACTAAAATATTTGCAAGATATCGCAATGCAATAAAAACAAGTTACGTTTATTTTAATTTTGTATAGCTTTATTAAAATGATATCAGAGATAAAGAGATATCGAGGTTTTATTATGATTATTATATTAATGTTAAGTGAATAATATAATAATTGTTAGAATATGTTTTAAGGTATGTGCCTACCCAAAAATCACAGTTTTCTTGAAATTTCCCATTTTTTTTTTATTATTATTATTTTATAATAAAACCCAGGCCTTTAGGATTCCAAAAAAGGTTTACTTTTGTTTCTACGTTATTTAGAAGCAAAATTACAAGCCCAATTATAAACCAGAAGTGAAGTTTTCGAAACTAAACTAAGCTATAGAAATATAAACAATGCATCTAAACAGCTGTTTCATTACTCTATAACATTGTGAATGCACAATTTACTTTTTTAATATCGAATTAAGTATTTATTATAGTTTTTAGCGCGCATTTGTGACCAAGAACTATTAAGCAAGTGTTTACATGGCATGACACAGAATAACAATGAGTCATTCAACAATGTTCTGTGAAATATTATTCCGAAAGAAAATTTTGTTCAACTGCAAAAACTGTTATTAAGTTCTAAGATACTAGTTTTGTTATTCAATTCAGGCTATATGGGGCTGATACCTGTATTTAACTATCTTAATATAACACTTGAACCAGAAATGATAAAAAACTACAAATAAATTAATGTTGAAAGAATTAAAAAATCAAGGAGAAAATACAGCCTAAAGCAAAATTATCCAGAAAAATATTAAAAGCTAAAAGAAATTCACAATTAATTAAAAAATGAAGTCAAGGAAGTCTTGACTTACAAGTATGGTGAATTCTAAGGTGTTTCAACATGTGTATAATTATTTTTGGAACTTTAAAATCTTTATTTACATTTTCTGGAAAAACCACTATTTTCATTTTTTCGGATTACGAAAAATCTCATTTTTTATAAACTTTTTAATATATTCAAATACAAACTTTACCACAGTGTTCGATACACCTCTAGGTATAGTCTGAACCTCAAATATAGCTGGTAAGTATATGTTAAATTATTTTAGAGCTATATTTATTTGAAAAAGTGATATATTTTTTTGTAAAATCATGTTGTGTTTACAAAGTTTGACACATCTCAGTAACTTTTAAGAGGAATTGCAAATATTCTGCTTCACAACACGGGTAAATATCTAACAAATATATTATTGAAAGAAAAAGTGGAATATACTTATTTGAATTATCTATAGGAGCTTTGGCGTAACGGTCAAAAATTCACTTAATTTTGACCAAATATGGCCAAATTTCAAAAATAAAAAAAAGTCCATGAAAATAGCATTTTAGTTAACAGTTTTATATACCTTTGTATCTAAAACATGTGTTGCATAAAAATTTCGTTTTTTAGAAGAAAAAAAAGCTCCATGTACTTCGCCGTAGAATTGATTCCAAATTGTGATTCAATAGAACGCATGCGACATTTTAATTTGGGTTAGGGAAAAGAAATGCAAAGGTATTTAATTTTAAATTGGATTTTTATGGAAACCTAAATTTTGCAAGAAAGAATTGTACACTATGTCTTGACAAATGAATGTAATTATATTATCTTTGTACTTGTCACTATGGGTGTGTTGGTGGTGTTAAAAGTAACTTACACTGTCAATTTTCTTTCATCCTTAATAAATCAACCAAAATTATTTTTATTCTACGACGAATTTACATCTGCCATTGTCATATTCTACCTTTCGCTCTTAGCGGACGGAGGTGCCGCCATCTATCTTTACGCCAATCTGCTGGTTTATATGTTTTCTCAGCTACCTTTATTTTCATTTATCTTGAATTTCAATAAAATTATGTTTTAAAATTTTCCATTTAAACAATATTATGATGAGGAGATGAGCTGCTGTGAAGCAGGTGCTCCGTGATGATAGGTCCAGTCCAGTCGTCGCAAGAATATTGTAATTTAGCATAGAATAAAATGTGTCATCCATTTTGTTTCCTTCGCAAAGAGATAGTACTGCGCATGCGTAACTCTTACTCGCGAATTAACTCGCCGATTTCGGAGGATCAAACGGCCATATTCACAAGTCTCGAGTTAACTCGGGGATCAGTTGATCCGCGAGTAAGGCCGTGTTCACAAGTCCGAGTAAACTCGAGGATCAACGATTATCCCCGAGTTATAGAAAAAACCGTATTCACAAGGAATGATCCATGGTTTAAACTGCAGTTTCGGTGTTACATTTTGATCCTCCAAAATCGGCGAGTCAACTCGCGAGTTACATTTAAAGCATGCGCAGCACTATCTTTTTGGGAAGAAACAAAATGTATGACACATTTCATTCTATGTTCAATTACAGTATTCTAGCGACGACTGGACTTCATCTGTCATTACGGAGCACCTGTTGCACAGCAGTTCATCTCATCGTAATATTGCTTAAATGGAAATTTTTAAAACATAATTTTATTGAAATTCAAAAGAAAAATGAAAATAAAGGTAGATGCGAATGCGTTTGGTGAAAAAAGATAGATGACGGCACCTCCGTCCGGTAAGAGCGAAAGGTAGAATATGACCACAGCAGTTGCAAATTCGTAGTACAATAAAAATTATTCTGTTGATTTATTACGAATGAAAGAAAATTGACAATGCAAGTTACTTTTCATACCACTAACTCACACCCATAGTGACAAGTACAAAGATAATATAATTACATTCATTTGTCAAGACATAGTGTACAATTCTTTCTTGCAAAATTTAGATATCCATAAAAATCCAATTTAAAATTAAATACCTTTGCATTTCTTTTCCCTAACCCAAATTAATATGTCGCATACGTTCTATTGAATCACAACTTGGAATCAATTCTACGGCGAAGTACATGCTTGATCAGTATGAATGCAGATTCGGGCGTCGTAACCAATATAAACAATATCACGTAATCGTGAGGAGACGGTACTAGCCAATCACAGCAAGTGTCTCATTTTAATCCCCGGATCACTTAACACGCCGTTTGAGAATACCGTTCTTGATAATCCTCGAGTTAATTCTTACTCGCGGATCAACTAATCCTCGAGTTAACACAAGACTTGTGAATATGGCCGTAAGTGTACACGTTGTTTCATAAAACGTGCTCAAAATTCTTACCATCCACAGTTATTCACGTTTGATGGCGCTGTTATTTGCTAGAGGGCGTTGAGTGCATTATCCTCTGTTTAGGTACCGTTCGGCATACAACCGTGTCGCAGGCCTTCCGTTGCCGTCAACTGCCAATTTCTCAACTGTACCATACACAAGGTGTATGTCCGCCATTTCAGCCTTCTTAAATGTCTGCATGCTTTCCGTACGTAATCGGAACTTTGAATGACTAGCGAATCATTCAAACTACAGCGCTGGTTTAACAGCGCCCTCAAGCGTGGATAACTTTGGATGGTAAGAACTTTGAGCACTTGTGAAACTTACGTAAACACGTACTGTCCCAGAGTGAAGTATCGCTAAATAAAGAGTTTTCCACGTATTATTGGCTTGTTATTTCTGCATCTTCCTTTATGCTCCAGCTAATAAGGTTGGGGATTCCGTCACACATTCGTATGTGATTCTGTTTGATTTTTGTGTTTTCTACCTCCCCTAAAAGTTTGTACGCTGAGTTTTGAATTACCCTGTATATACATTTCTTGTTCAATACAGCTCTCCAAATGAAGTATTGTTCCCTATATTACGAAAATTTCGTATATATGAAAAGGGACATTTAAAAATTATTTTGATTGCATTTCATTTATACCTTTATCCACTTTTTCGTTTATACATTCTATTTTAAAGCAACAGCAAAATGTAGGCAAAGATGAAGGAATCTTCTTAAAAAACATAATTTTTCGCCTTTTCTATTGACCAGGAAATCCAAACAATCATCTGATATCGGCTTGAAAGTCTCGTTCAATTCATAAAATCTTTGACCAAGAGGAGAGGCACTGACACCTTGAGAAACAAAAAGAATCACGAATTAATGCCTACCTCCACCGAAAACGCAGATTTTTCCTCGGCATCAACTCATCAGTTTTCAATGCTACCGAATCGAGGATACCAGTAGCAGTAAATTATCACAATCACCGATCCTAGTTAACCTACAGTCGCAGTTGTCGTCACTGATCACAATCAGTGATAGCTAAATAGCAGTAGCAGTAGCAGTATCGGGGTTCAAACTCTAAACAGAACGGAAGATATTTCTGTGAAGCACCTGTACCGAATGTCCTATTCTCCAGGTTGAAACATCTTGTGCTCATGACTGTGCTGCATAATCTTCAAGAAATGGAGCAAGGAACTTGGAGTTGAGGAAATGAGAAGGGAGGGGCGCACTAACGAGTAGAAAGAGAACGATCACCAATGTTAAAACAATTTAACGACTCCAGTGAAGCACCTGGCAAAACTAGTCGATAAGGAGAAAACGATCATGCAGAAGGTATAAATGGCTGTTTTCTTCAAAATAGCTGTTCTTTTTGTGGTTCGGGGGGGAGGGGGGGGGGGCAACTTGAATATTTTAGTAGTAGAGTACAAACCCCTGCAAAAACTACTTTTTTTAAACAAAAGACTATTAAAAAACTATATTGCCAAATACTTTAATATATCAACCAAAATTTTAAGTAAAAGTGTACATTATTGTGAAATAAATAGTTGATGCGTCAAAAACGATGTTTAGTACACTTTTTTGCCAAATTTATAAAACCTGTCCACATTAGTCTCCTTCTCCCCTACTAGATTTAAAATATGTAGAGTACCAAAAAATGCTACTCAATCACCAAATTTTTGGAAATGCAGTTGCTAGTGATGAGAAATGGAATAAATTTTGAGGAGCTGATTCGCAGAGGCATTGTGTACTTTGGCAAGAAAAAGAGCAGTGTCTAAATTTGAAATGTGGAATTCCCAAATCGTTTAAAGGTAAGAAAGGAACTATAAAAAACGTGTCAATGGTCATGTCTAAATACATAGAGAAAAAATGCAAACATGGTGAAGTATTTCTTTGTAAGCTGTATTAAAATTTCTTTACCAGACATTGTCAAAAATTCGTAACATCCATCAAAACACATCGAAAATAAACCATAATTTCAGTATTTAAAAAAGTGAAATAAAGTAAAGCAGGCTTAAAATTGCTTTAAAAAAAGACCGCGTTCGACTCTGTTGATTGGGCTGTCAACCGCTTACTATTCACAGGCGCTATCCCACTACTGCACCGTGCGGGAGCTTTTGCCTGCTCCGTTTCCGACCTGGGCCGGTTCGCTCCGCCTTAGGCGACCTGATGAGTCCGGGCTCCCCCAGACCAACCATATCGACACAGTGCTTAGCGCGGACGCCTGATCAACACAGAAGAGCAGAGGACAGAACTCCCAACCTCAAGCCGTCCAACAGCCTCGACCTCCAAAGCAGCTGGATTACAAGACCACGCCACTGGTCCCGGTAGACAATTCTACCTTCTATAAGGTTTATAAACATGTGATATCGATTTCTTTGCCAAACTGAATTTGATGTTTTATCACTTTTACTGATTTTATATGCTCACATTCAAAAGAAAAATGAGAATAGAACAAAAATTTATTATTTGTAAGATTTTGCGTGCCTTAAAGGAAAATTTATTCCAAGCTCAAAGAGACGTATGGATTGTCATCTAGTGAGGAATATCGAAACGAATTTATACTAAAGTTATAAGGATAATTTTGCACTGTCCGTGTGAAATCTTTGAAAATCTATTTAGGAGAAATACCATATCAGAAATTTTTTTTAAATTCTAACCCGTAAACAGGGAAATCAAAACGGGTTCCTTGCTATTTTTTGTAAAGTGTGTTAGAATCTTGCATTCTTGATTTTCGATCTTCATAAAACGTAAAGATAACTTTTGATTAGTTCTTTCACAATGCAGAACAAAAGGTCTGATGTTGAGAAAAACATTTGATTATTTCAACTGATAAGCAAAACAACATTATTCATACTGATTTGTTTTGTATCAGATTTTTATAGAATTCAAAATAACTATCATACCGTGGCGCCATCTACGAGAAAAATGTGTTTTAAATTCTTTCACTGTCAATAATTTATTTTCACCAGTGAATACCGCATATCCCAAGAGGATGATGAGTGGGTAACATTCAAACAACAGGAAAATGAAATTTCCTCAATGGGTTTGAAAACATAAATTGAAGTTAGTAAATTGACTAAAACAAATTAGCAATACAAGGTTGAAATGATGATTTAATTAACATAAGCTATACTACTTTAATTATAGTGTTTTGTGTTTTCTTTTTGCTTTCTTTAGATATTTGATTGCAGGAAAAAATAACATAAAACTTGCAGTGAATGAAAAGTCATCCCCAGAAAAAATTGGCGTATTTATTATTTTATGTTAGCAAGTTTAATTTATTTCGTTCAACAGCAACGAAATCCAAAGCAGCTGGATTACAAGATCCTGCCACTGGTCCAGGACAACAATCTACCTTTTAATGGGTTCATAAACAAATAATATCGATTTGTTTTGACAAACAGAATTTGATGCTTTATCACTTTTGCTCGTTTTATTTGTTCATATACAAAAGAAAATAGAATAAATAATGTCTTTTTGTAAGATTTTGTGTCTTTTTAAAGAAAAATTTATTGCGAGATCCTTGTGTCGTGTGTATTGCGATCTAGTGACGAATATCGAAACGAATTTATACAGGAGTAAAAAAGGATAATTTTGCATTGCTTGGTTAAAATTTTCGAAAAATATTCTACCCGTTTCATAGAAATTTGGGAGAAATATCATATTAAGACAAATTTTTAAATCTTCCAACCCGTATACTTTGAAATCAGAACGGGTACCTGCTACTTTTTGTAAAGTGTGTTAGAATATTGCATTCTTAACTTTCGATCTTCATAAAACGCTAAGATAACTTTTAATTCATTCTTTCACAATGCAGAACAACATGTCTGATGTTGAGAATAATATTTGATCATCTCAATTGATTAGTAAAACAACATTAGTTGTAGTTATATATTTTGGATCAGATTTTTTTGTAGAATTTAAAACAACTATCATATCGTGGCGCTATCTATAAGAAAAATGTTTTAAATTCTTTCACTGTCAACAATTTATTTTCACCATTGAATACCGTAGCATATCCCAAAAGGATGACTGGTTACATTTAAGCAACGGAAAAATGTAATTTCCCAAATGGATTTGAAAACATCAATTGAAGTTAGTGGATTTGCTGAATAAATTGGCAATATAAGGTTGGAATGCTGGTGGAGTTAACATAAGTTACGCTACATTAATTTCAGTGTTTTGTGTTTTCTTCTAGCTTTGTTTAGATATTTGATTGCAGGAAAAAGTAACATAAAACTCACAGTGAGTGAAAAGTCATCCACACAAAAAAAAAACTATTCCCACCTTTGGAGGTGCAAAATTCCATTTTTTCGGGAACTAAAATAGGGGTGATGATTGAAAAAATGCTGTTAAAAGGTTGAAACCGGAGGTAGTGTAGTCTTATGTAGGGATATCATAAAGTCCTGTGATTCAGATGGAACCCCGATTGGAGTAGAAGGTGGTCAGCAACCGGAGGTATGCGATTTCGAAACTGGATTGAACCGAAGACCGTCGTGTATTTGGGGGCAGGGGAACGTTGAATTTGTGGTGACCTCAAATATACTCACATTGGCATGGTGTGGAAGATTAGTGAACCCAGGTATTGATCTCGTCATCTCACCGTGGCTCAAAATTAAGAGATGTCTTCGTATCGTTCCTTCCGGGATTAAGGCACAATATTGATTAACTCTACGAAATAATTCTTCACCCAAATGAAATTCCCTAGCAGTTTAATTGAAAAATCCTTACTGGAAATAAAAATAAGACCAGTACGAAACACGAAAATACACGAAGCACACTTGACTGCCAGATCTTTCAAAAATCACACAAAGTAATGAGCTTAAACACATTCAAAACACAATTGTGAACCAGCAGAAAAACTAAACTGCATTTGTTGGGTAAGAAAACCCTGAACCATCAATTACACTAGATACAGTGGGCATGTTGAAAAAGAAAACGATTTTTAAAGAAAAAAAGCAAGAAATAATACAACCTGATAGCGGCAGAACTCTTGCGGTGAAAAAAATAATAAATAATGAAATTCAAAATGGTCAAAAAACAAAACTCTTAATCCATTCGTGAAAACTAAAAAAATTCCACAACAGTCGAAATACAAATAAATGGATCAATGGTATCACAGAAAACGATTTAAAAGGACCAATGCAATCAAAGGATATTTTTAAAACAAAATAACCATTGGGAGGAAAGAAATATTTCAAACGAACCAATGAAATCAAGCGATTTTAACGGATTTTAGAAGAACTTTCTAGAATATTCGAAATGAAAATTTAAAGCTCCGTTTACTGAGGTTGCCATGAAAACCGCTACAACCGTAACGACAGATGATTTGCCTAAATTTAATTAAGTGCGCCCAAAAAAAATTGCCAAGTTGTAATATTTAGTTGTTTATAACTTTAGAAAATTTAAATAGAAGTGTGAAAATTTTGTTTGTATTGTTTTATTTGTATTCTGTCAGATTTCTTGATTTAATTGGTTTTTATTTTTGTCATTAAAATGTGTTATAATTTAAAACATATTTATCTAATTTATTTAAACTAGTTTACAAATTTATCATTGATCAAACAAAATTTCAAACAGTTTATTGTGAATCGCCGTAGAATGCAAAATTCTAAAAGATTTTGAAAGTAAAGATTTCATAAGAAAATAATGAAACTAATCTGAATTTATGATTGAAAAATATTTTATGTAATGAAATATGCAGATATTTTTCAAATATATTTGAGAAATTGAAAAGGGCAGTGGCTGAAAGTTATCACCGGTTCATTATTTTGTTTCCAATTTGTCTCTTTTCCGTATTAAAAGCTGAATACATTTTCTCTTAAAATGTTAACAAATTTCAAGTTCATTTTTATAGTGAGCTTGTGAATTGAAGGGGATTGTATTTACTTTTCAGTTACATCCAATCTTTCAAAAAAGAATACGCCTCTAGACAAATTTACTTTTTCTTATTGTTCCACTTTTTCAGACAGTGTCCGTTGGAATCCATCAGCTCCTCTCCTCGGATGTTTGAATTCAACATTAGAACAGGAGTTTCCCGAACCGCTGACGTAATTAAAAAAGACCATACGAAATCAAAAGGCAATTAGTCCTTAACCATTCCATTAGGATTCTTCGCAGAGTTCCTTTCGGTTCTGCGCTTACTTCAGCCAATTATTAGCAGGGTAATACTAAGTGTCTATTCTTATACAGTTGGATTTGTATTACTTACTTCATTTGTCAGAGTGGTGGTTATAAGTTGTGATAACATTTCTTAAGATTTTTTTTGTTTAAAATATACTTTCTAGCTATATATTATGCAAATCTTCATTCATCAGTTTAGTTTTTTGATTCGTATTAAGACGCATTTCATACAGGATTGGCTTAAAGTCCGTAAAAGTAGTAGACCGCCTTCTAACAGAGAAAGCAGATTAAATAGTTTTCGGTAGAATATCAATGAAATCATCACCAAATGAGTAAAAATTAGTTCACCTTTGCACTGAATGACCTTTTTATCCTGTATTACCCTTTGAGTTTTATGGATGGATGCATTTTAAATAACCCCTAAATTAACTCCCTGTACAAATTGAGTTCGCATTTTGAAAATAAGAAAATTTTATGCTTATCAAGCATTTACAGACATTATATACTCTGAGTAATACAAGATATTTCAGGCCTTCCTGCACAAAACAAGCAAGATATGCCCAAATTACAACCAGTCAAACAGCTATTATATGCACCTAACCGCCATCTGGATGAGCTAAGTTGTACAAAAGAAATAGCATGTATGGCGAACATTTATACTGACCCTAACAAGACAGTTGAAAAGTAGTCGAGTGCCGTAAAGTGTCTAGTTGAAGCCCTGCATTCATTGAAAAAAGGCGCTGACAGAATAAAAAAATCCTAATATGTTAGAAGGTGAGTTCTTAATAGTGAAGCAATGAAACAGCCTCGAACATGTTGCGTTATCAATAATGGGTGATTCCTCTAGCTCAGTGCTCCACAACCTTTTTATCGCCACGGACCGGATCAACGTTTGATAATTTAAACGCGGCCCGCTGAGGGGGGCCTTCTGTTATTTTACGTTAACAGTGTTAGCAGCTATTATTGATATGCAATAATAGTTATTTTAAACTGCTGGTAAAAAATTTTGTTGATTGTTATAATTCTGAAGCAATCAAAATTGTGAAGCAATGCAACAGCCGGCAAAGGTGTCGACAGAATTAATAAGAAAACAAAAATCTGGAAGCTCGATTTTGCTTTAGTCACTATCTTAATAGTGAAGCAATGAAAGAGTCACAAATATTTTGTAATATTAAAAATAGGCAATTCTCGCTTTCTGTCGTTGCAATTCAATTCACTGCTGTGGCAATGCAGGGCATTCGGTGATTGCTGTGCCCAACTCGCCCTTTCTTTGATGCTGATTTCTGCTATCTTACGATAACGATGTTTGCTTTTTAATAAGTAAAAGCTGTTTTTTTTTTTATTGTTGGTGTCCAATTAAAGGTGATTGTTAACTGTTAAAGATTGACATTGTGGCTAATTTCAACAAGTGAAGCACTGTAAATCACCAGTAATTTAGAATCACGTTGGCATGGTGTGGAAATTTGGACAATGGGAAACCAGTTCAGAAGTGACCTCGTCATCTGAACGTGGTTCAAAATTACGAGGAGTTGTCTTCAATTCAATTCCTTCGGGTTTGAAAACGGACCGTGGCCAATAGACCATTGTATTTCTCCAGTGTGACGTTAATTCTATACCGATCAACCACTAATAACTGAAATACTTTTCTAGACCAACATTTATGTGTCTTTTTAAGGGCTCTCTTACAACAATTTTTTTTCTTCGTTGCAAATTTTAAAATAACACTGGGGATTCATTTTTATCAAATAGTAAGAAAGTAGTTTGAAAATTAATCTTGAACCTTTTTACTTTAAATTCCCCTATTAGGAAAATAATTATTTTTCAATTCAATACTCACACACAATTTCAAAAAAGCATAAAACCAATGATGATTTAACTTCTAAATTACCTGCGCATTAGTTATTGAGGAAAAAAGTATCCTTAGGCGCCCCGTTTAGCGAGGCTATCTTCAAGGTCGCAAAGATAGGTACTTGAATTAGAGAAATAAATAAGCATAATTTAATGGCGGAACCTCGCTTCCCCACCATACGCGCGTTGAAATGCCTCATGTGAACTCTATCCTAGAGAATGATAGATATTGTTTAATTAACGTCTCCCTAAATCAACACAACGGAACTACAAATGATTTTAAAGCATAAATAATAACATCCCGTTGCTACGAGTTGCTAAATATTCTTTACAATCAACCAATCAGATTCAATCACGTTTTGGAATCACAATCACAGTAAAGAATCACAGATATTCTTCATATGGAGTCAGAGTTAGAACTGTTACTCTAAAATCGCAATTTGTAACATCTTTAGTGTAATGGTCATCAACTTTCCACAGCCTTTGGAACCCTTCTAGTTTGTTAGATATATCAAGGAAACCTAAATTATGATATCAATTTAAGACAGTGTTTTTCAAACTTTTTTCCACCAAAAGATGATTTTACATATCATTGGGGCAACTTTTTTTTCACACGCTCTACGCTGCATGTAAAGTACTAAAACAAAAATTCCACCCACATGGGATGCATTGTAAGTGAGTTATAACCGCAACATAAATGCAACCTTTTGCAGCTTTTTAAAAATTAGCTTTAAATTAACAAAAATAGAATTAATATTTCCTTTTTTGCCATCATTATCAACCCTTCTATCATGTGTGTCCGATCTTGCGAACGCCGAAGTATTGCGGATCAAACAAGTTCATTGAAAGAAGGTGTTCATCCTAACAGACGAAAGTGAAACAAATGCCAAGAAGTACTTTAACCCATTGATTGGCACTCTTGATAATCCAGAGGAAACTTGGGTAATCGACTACAGAGTTTGCGAGGTGAGTGTCGATCATCAATAGGTAGTTCACCTTGTAGATGACATTTTAAAATCTCTGAATATTGAGTAAAATGATTTTGCTCTTCTGCTATTCGATATTGCGTATTATATGACTGCGGCTGGAAACACACTCAAGGTGCTTTATCCGCGATTGCTCGAAGTAACTTGCGTGGCACACTTGTTTCACAACTGCAGAAAAAGTCCGTGGATTTTACACAAATCTAGACAATTTCATCGCTTGTATTAAGGCAGCCACAGTACAAAACACGTTCCGAAAAGCCGCTTTTCAGACCATCGGCCAATAGCCTGAGCCATTATTCGCACAAAGGGCTACGTGGCTTCGGACAGCATTGTACTACACCGACCACCTTCCCACTGTAAAGGACATTGCGAACGGTTTCAGTACCTTTAAAAACGATCGGTAAAGGTAAAGACCTGACGGTTATTGCTACACTTTCCCGAGATGATTTTCCCCCGAGTCAGTATTTGTTACTGCAACAATGTCAGGTAACATCAATGTGTGTTGAGCGCAGATTTTCAATGTGAAAAAATTACTGGCTAAGATCGGCCATTCAACGACATCAACGTTCTTCTGTATTTAATGATGTATTTTAATACTGTTGAACACGACTAAAATTGTCAATAAATTTTCTCAAATTTTACGAAAAATTTATTTTAGATTTTAGTGTATCAAAAATAAATGCAACTTTCCCCATTTTTACTGCAACAAAAATGTTGCCCTATGTATCATGAAAAACAGGGATGGGGGGGGGGTTGACTACGCACGGAAAAATATGCAGTCGAAAACCATTTCTTGAGGAACACTGGCATATAAAGTGAATAAAATATAAAATAAAATGTTAATTTCAATAAAACCCGTAATACAAAACAAATTACTGCGCACCAACAAAAGAACAAAATAATAATACACATGGATTAAACAATAAATAACATATGAATATATAATTTTTTATAAATAATTCGAAAACGAACTAAACAAATGGACTCAAATTGACAACTTGAACTTTTAATTTATATGTTTTATGGTTGTGGAACACAACGAACACGTCTTTCACAACTTTATTAGGCTTCAATCGTCTGGCGTGTGGGGTCTACCGTTTATAGCAGAATTCTATCAGTTCGTCATGACCAAAAGCAGCAATGAATGCAATTACTTCAAACCGTACCTTAATTAATTTGCACACCTCAAAGTAGCGCTGCATTCGCTACTGCAGCGCCATACTCCCAAACGTCGTCAGGATGGCGAATTATGATTTACCTGCAGGTATGAATATTTGTTTCGTAAATAAAATTGTTGAATTTCGTCTCAGTAAATTGAACAATAAACTTGGAGAAGCCCTTCAATGCATTTTCCAAACGCAAAACACAGGTTCAAGAACTCTGCACTAGTTTAATATGAAATCTAAATATTTGCTTTTACTTCGAATAAAACCCTAAGTGCTGAAAAAATAATTTATGTTTATGACATACTCCAGCAACCACAGAAATTATTCACACTTTTTTATAAAGCCATATCGTATATATCTAACCATATTTTTTAGTCCAGGTAAAACTTACATAAATGTTCAGCCAACACTTTGCGTTTCAAAAGAAATTTGTTATAAAAAATTATGCTTCTCAACCTTCTTAATGTAAAAATTAACAAAATAAAAATTTAATTCGAATACATTTGAAGAAATGTTGGTATGCGCGAAATGAATGTTTAGATATGTTAAAAACAGTGTTTCACAGTAACAGTTCGAACTGTGATTGCTACTGAAGACAATCTTTGATTCTAAACTGTGATTGAATCTGATTGGCTGAAAGTAAATTACCTCTTAGCAACGGGATAATCGTATTTATGTCTGAAAATCCCTCAGTAGCAAAATTGGTGAATTTTATACACAGCTGAGACAGTAGCGTCAAGGCTCACTACGCCGGAGAACCCAGTTCAAACCCCAAAATGTCTTTTAATCCAAAATAACAGAAATGTCCACAAACTTTTTTTTTAATTAATCAAAAGCATTACCACTCAATAAACTTACAATTTATACTTTGTAAAACAATTTGTTCAGCCGATGAGCCGTTTTTTTGCATTAAACCCGTATCTTCTTGCTCTAAAGTTACTTTCCTCCTCAATAAACTAATTCAGGTATCTTAGAAGCTCCTTGCTCATAACAGGTTTTTGCAGATTACAATATCTGTCGATATTTTTAGATATGCATTAGAATACTTGATTTGCTTCTAATTGAATACAAATTGTTGAATTTTAATTTTAAATAAATAATTGGCACACTTATTTCACCTCTGAATTCATTTATGTTTACAACACTCAGATCTAAGGTTAACTATTTTGATTTGCCAAAGATAATATTGTTTTCCATGAGTTTTATAAATTCGTATATGTCACATTTGTCAAGAGATTGTCTTCATAATATTGTCTGCATATAACTCTAAATTTTGGTGTAAAATTAAAATTTATATAAAATTTCAACCTCGAATGCCATAATTTGAAGTATGAAGACCCAGCTGTTTCCAAGTTTTTAATGTAGAAAATAAAGTTGCAAAAACAAACGAGCGATATCTTTCTAACCTTCACAAATCACCGATACTTAGTCACAGCTTTCACTGCTACCGAATCACCGATCCCTGTCGCAGTAGCAGTATCAATATCAGCTCAGCGATATCAATTTAGGCACTGTTACCGAATCACCGCTACTCAATCACTGCTACCCAATTACTGTTATTCTTAAATTTGAGTAACAGGTAGGAACTGTGATTCGCAACATTTATTTACAAAACTTAGCAATGCTCTAATTATAATAATTCCTGAAAAGGGTTTTCATTAATTTCCAAGCTCAAAAGGCGTTTCGCGAATTGTATAATACTGGAATTAAAAGAATACAAATAACTGCTACTTAATCACAATATTTTTGGAATTACAGTTGTCCCTGTTGATAATGATAAGAAATGACTAAATTTTGAGGAGTTGAATCGGAGAGTCGGTCTGGAAACTACTCTTTCGTCTTCTCTTGCATACAGCGCTACCTATCGGTGAATTTTCGAACTTTTCGTGTTGGAATCCAATCAAGGACCGTAGTGTTACAAAGGGAGATGAAGCACATTAAATGTGGCCTCCAATGTCCTCACGTTGGCGTAGAAGTTTAGAGAGTAGGGTGCCATTTCAGTGGTTGACCTCGTCATCTGACCGTAGTGTAAAATTACTTGAATCTTTCCCTGAGGTATTCATCTCAATTCTTTCGGCAATTACCCCTTGTGTTGCTCCAGAGGGCGACAGTATCTGTCTTGCAAGCGAGAATGTCACCAAGTTCGTAACCGTCTCAGTCTACATAGAACTCAACGCACCCTTGGCACAGATCAGGATTATTATCTTCCATGTGTTCCGCCGATATACGAAGCAATAATACGGATAATTTCATAATTCAAAGTTAACACGGATATCTCCATAATGATCAGCGGGGACTTCAACATCGACATCGACCACAAGGATCATTGCAACATACAGTTCGTAACGCCATCTTGTGACGTTTATTTTACAAATTCATTTCTTAAAATTTCTCGTTATCGAACATTTTTGCAAGTTTTAAGTTGAGATTTCCTTGAAAACAAAATGATTAAATAAAAAATTAGGAATAATAACAGCAGAACTGTTAATGATATCAATTCTTATCAATCTCTTCTTCAATATCAAACACATAAAAAATGAAATAGGAAACCTGCATTCCGTAAGTTTATGAATGGATTAGTTTTTGTCGAAATTCAAAAACATATTTCTTTTTCCTGCTAACATGATTTTTTTCCACTTTGATATTGAGGAAGGATTGTTTCAAATAAATTATTCATATCTCGAATTTATGAAATATTGTCATTGTATAGGTTAGCTTTTGTATCGTAGCGCCATCTCTTGGTATGAAATCGTATTACTTTCAACAGAAATTACTTTTAATTTCAGCAGCAAATATTTATCATTTCAATTTCCTTAATGAAATGTCCTCAGTGCGGTGGTGAACCTGGACTATTTTGGACCGATGTGTTTTTGAGGAAAACGAGAATTAAATGGGGCAACGATAGTGATAACAGTTATTACTAATTTGTTATTCCAACTGTCATTAACTTTAATACTATCGGTTTGTATCTGTCAATGGCTATTTTACCATATTTAACGTTTAGCTGAATGAAATTGACATGATCGGTTAATTGGAACAGTTGTTTTTATGTTGTCTCGCTATTATGTCATACAAGGAGTTAAAAAATTTAGCAATTCCAATTTGTCATTATTTTTAAATTCTTATTTTTAATTGAAGTTGGATTTTATTGTCGCAATTAAGTCTCCCTATGAAAACTAATTTTTATTTAAGGGCAATGGATTGACATATAAAATCATTTGTTATAAAGGTTGTATTTTTCGACTGATTGTTTAGGTGAAATAAATTTATCAAAATGTATAGCTTTATAAAATGGAGTGGTGGTAAAACGTTCGTTAACTCTCCACGGAATACACCCATGTCCTTGATGAGTGATATCGAATTGAGAACAAAATATGCATAATCAAAACTATATGTAAAAAATTATCGTAAGAACCAGACAAAACCAAGTCAGTATTAAAAATAGTATCGGAAAATCTATTGCTGGGCATGTTTAAGCTTGGATCAACTGGTTCTTGTTTTCCCAACCGTTCTTACTTTTATGCATTTACGTGTGTGCCTTAATTAAACCCTTAAGCTCAAACTACAAAATAATTTTCAATTGTTTCGATTGTTTACAAGTTTTAAATTCAATCGAAAGGAACTGTACTTGCAAATGAAGTAAGGGATGAATAAATGTTTAATTCTGTATCTGTAACCAAAGCAAATAATAAAAATCCGTGTAAAATGGTATATACTTCTTCTCGACATATCTACTTGAAAGCAAGGAAAACGTGATGTTATGAATATTGAAAGAAAAATTTCGGAATTTGAAAATAAACTATTCCTTGTAAATGCTTTTGTATTTCAAAAGTATTTACCACTGAAAAATAGACATTGCGTATTTTGTTCCATTACTCCGTAATCGAGAAGAAATAAAATATTTCTGTACTTTATTACAAAATTAAGTAATGTCTAAATTTGTGGTGCTTGGAAGTGCAATTCGCAAATAATTTGAAGGTGAAGAAGTGTAGACCTGTTCAAACATATAGTGAAAGAATGCAAACATTGTGAAATATTTCCCCCTTGTTTGCTGTATTAAAAATTTCTTCACTTGCTGTTTTCAATAATTCGAAGCCATCAAAAATAAATCGCAATTTAATTATTTTTAAACGTAAAATAAATTGAAAGCAAGCTTATAAAATTGTTAAAAAAAGACCGCGTTCGACTCTGTTGATTGGGCTGTCAACCGCTTACTATTCACAGGCGCTATCCCACTACTGCACCGTGCGGGAGCTTTTGCCTGCTCCGTTTCCGACCTGGGCCGGTTCGCTCCGCCTTAGGCGACCTGATGAGTCCGGGCTCCCCCAGACCAACCATATCGACACAGTGCTTAGCGCGGACGCCTGATCAACACAGAAGAGCAGAGGACAGAACTCCCAACCTCAAGCCGTCCAACAGCCTCGACCTCCAAAGCAGCTGGATTACAAGACCACGCCACTGGTCCCGGTCGACAATTATATCTTCTGTAAGGTTTATAAACATGTAATATCGATTTCTTTGCCAAACTGAATTTGATGTTTTATCCCTTTTACTCATTTTATATGCTTGCATACAAAAGAAAAATAAGAATAGAACAAAAAATTATTATTTGTAAGATTTTACGTGCCTTTAAGGAAAATTTGTTCCAAGCTCCATGAAACGTATAGATTGCCATCTAGTGAGGAATATCGAAACAAATTTACACTAGACTTATAAATCATAATTTTCCATTGCCTGGTTGAAATTTTTGAAACACATTCTTCCCGTTTTATAATGTTTTTGGAGAAATATCATAACAGTAAAAAAAAAATTTAATATTCCAATCCGTATACTTTGCAATCAGGACAGGTTCCTTATTATTTTTTTTAAGTCTGCTGCCTTCTTTATTTTCGATCTTAATAAAAAGTTTAGATAACTTTTGATTTGTTCTCTCACAATCATCTTGTTCTTTTCATCAATTGTTCTTTCAAAACAAAAGGAAAACGGTGAGAATAACATTTGATTATCTCAATTGATAAGTAAAACAACATTATTCGTAGTGATATGTTTTCGATAAGTATATATATATATATATATATTATTGTAGAATTCAAAATATCCTTAATATAGTGGCGCCATCTACAGTAAGAATGTTTTTTAAATTTCTGCACCGTCAATAATTCAATTACACTAGTGAATATCATGCCATAATCCCAAGGGGATAACTGGTAGCTTGAATAAACGGAAAGATGAGATTTCTTTAATGGAATGAGCTAAAACACCAGTTGAAGTAAGCAGATTTGTTACAAATTTTTGCAATTTAAGGTTTGTATACTGGTGGAGTTAACAAAAGCTACACGACATTAATTTGAGTGTTTTGCGTTTTCTTCTTGCCTTGTTAAGATATTTGATTGGAGGATAAGGTAACTTTGTGCTTGATCCTCACAAAAAAAAAACCCACTTCCCAATTTTGGTAGTCCAAAATTCCACCATTTTTTCTTGAACTAAAAGAGGTGGGGGGAGTGATTTAAAAAAAAACGCTGTCAAAAGGCGTGAAACCAGAGTTAATATAGTCTTATCACAACGTCCCGGGATTCAGAAGATGGGGATCTCCATCGGAAGAGTAGCGTATGAGCAGTGGTCAAGTGGGGGCCCCAAGCGGTAAAATTTTCGGGGGCCTCAAACTCAAGGAAGAAAAAAGTTTCCAGAAAACTTTCATTAAGTTATTAACAAAAAGAAAAGAAAAAATTTCATACCATAACACATTTCATAAATTTATTAAAAAAACATCTTTTTTACATACATTTCTGTCTTGGTTTATTTTTCGCGAATTCGTCAATTATTTTGGCATTATGAATTCGGTTTTAAATTTTTTGCTCTATATACAGAATGGCCATATTAATTAATCTTTCTTTCCCACGCTTTAAAACAAAAAACGATCTTTCTCCTGACGCCCATCAAATAAGCGAATTGTTAAAAAAAAGTTAAATAATGTTTCAACATTCGCAAATGTGCAAAACATTTCTTTGAAGGTTCGATAGATGTCTGGTGTTGGTTTTATGATGTCCTCGTTTTCTTTTGGAAACAATAAAAAATTGTCGAATTCATCTTCAAAAGTACAAACATCAATATCATTTTTGAAAATTATATATTTTTTTATCCAACCTTCAGTTAAAGCCTCTTTTCTGTGGGAGAAACGAAGTTTTATAGCTAATACAGCATCTGCTTATGCTGATCATCTTGTAAATTAGAAACTCTTTTCACTGAACTTAAAGAAGCACATTGCAAAGGCTCTGTCACATCTTTCCGCGAACACTAATGAAAAGACATTTTAAGACTTCGGTGCCCCTTCGTATTTCGGGGTCCTACGCGGCCGCTTAGTCCGCGTACCGCTTAATCCGCCTCTGCGTATCAGCAACCGGAGGTCTGCGAGTTCGAAACTGGATCTAACCAAAAACCGTCGAGTGCGTTGAATTCGTCATGGCCTCAAATTGGCATAGTGTGGTAATTTGGTGAGCTCAGGTATCCATCTCGTCATCTGACCGAGACTAAAAATGATGAGATGTCTTCGTATCGTTCCCTTCGGAATTAATCCTGGTCAGAAAAACAAAATTTCCATTCAAAGTGCCAAAGAATATTTAAATACCCCCAATCTTTTCTGACGAGGGATTCCTTTAACTCTTGAAGAAATGCAAAAATTCTTAGAACCGGAAACTGCCGACTGCAGTGACGCCTTCCAATTTAATCAAATCATGATAGTAGTCTATCTTTGAATACAAATTAAAGATTATTAAGGATGATTAAAAGAAAGGAAAACAAATTCCAAATAAATACTACACTCTAGAGTGTTCTTTTAATAAAATATTCTTCCATGTAGAAAACGTTCCAAGTTTAAATATCCACGGTTAGACGACCTGATCTGTCACCCCACTCAAACTTGAAAAATAGTTCAATTCTAACAGGTTTTGATTAAAAAAAGAATAAATTGTATCGCCCTAACTAATCTAAGAGATGAATAAATCCTTTGTTGATTGTTGCACCAGTTCTACCCTATAAAAGAAAAAAAAAATCGCGGTGTGAATTAGATTGGGCAAAGAGAAGCTTGAGGTTTAGGAGGCGCGGTTACTCAACGAAACAGAAACTCGTGTTTGTTAACCACGTGAAGCAATATTAGTTTCTGCTTTTTCCACCTTGGAATCAATTTAGCAATTTTAAACTATTTAAATTCAGTTGCGGCAGTTTATACGAGACCACGAGAGCTTGAAAAACTACGAATTCATACAAGTAGAACTTTTTTCGCTGACATTAGTTTATTTCACTGTTTGCTGTGTTTTAAAATAACATAGATTTATTTTTTCACATTCAAATTATGAAATTTATTTCACGTAACCAAAATTCTAACACACAACCCATAAATAGACACTTGACTTTCAACAATTAGGTCAACTCCTGTTATATGCAGAACTAATCACTAAGTATCCGAAGGTATTTATTTATACATATGGAATAAATACTTTTGCTCTCATAACTTAAGTTACGCGACATGTATCCCAATCATGGATTGAAAAAAGATTTAGTTACTTTGAAAGAATGAGAATTTCCTCTTTTTAAAATATTCCACCTTAATCTGTTTCACTAAAGTACGTGAACGAGCTATCAACAGTATTAGGATATTGATCAATGATAACAAACGGATACATAAGCAATGTAAAATCAATCATTACGGGATTACGCTGCTTAAGCTTATATATGCTTGAATTGAGCTAGAGCTGCACAACATTTCTTAACTCTACGAAAGAACTCGTCACACTAATGATATTCCCTATAAGTCTAATTGAGAAATATGATGTCTAGAAATCATTACTGGAAATAAGAATAAGACCAGTACGAAACAAGAAAATATACGGAGCACACATGTGGTCAGTCTCAAAAGACTGACAGATCTTTCAAAATTCCATTACCTACAATCGCGAATGCTTCTTATTTTGTCCGAAAAGAAGTCCTACCCCCCATTCGGATTTCAAAATGAAACCGATCACAGAATTTTTACAATCCCTTTCGGACAAGTTCCAAAAAACACATCGACTTAACCGTCATTGTGTTGTGTTTCGTTTGTACAATTTTCGGGGCACCCTCAAATTAGGATCTGTAATTGTGTCATACAACTTTGAACATTAGTTTGTTTTTTTTTCATTTAACTTTCGAAAATTTAATTTTCCTGCAACTTAATCCAATTTTTGTTAATACTTAATGCTCTTAACTCTCCTCTGGTGGTTGTGTCTACCAGGTGTATTAGGACTGACCAGATCTTGATGGAAGATATATCTCATGAGAAGAAGGCAGGCTAGATCACGATGGAAGATATGTACAGGGGTGGACAAAATAATATGAACACTTGTGAAAAAATAGCACTCGAAAGAAACCTCTCGTATACTCCTGCCCTCTAGCGGTGAAGGTGCCACCTAGCGGATGAGAACGAACACATATCAGTCTGCTACTAGCAGTGTTAGAAGTCGTGTGGGAAATATATTTCTGTGTCAAAATTGCGTTATGGCTGACCTCTGATTTCGAAAGAGGCATGATTGTTGGGGCCCGTCTTGCTGGAGCCTCATTTACGATAACGGCCACCCTTCTAGGTGTTGGGAGAAGTACAGTGTCGACTGTAATGTCAGCAGATTTGAAACAGGGAAAAACATCACCTAAAAAGCGTAACAGTGGTCGATAATCGAAGCTGAATGACACACAGAAAGGTTTTAAAGCGGATTCTGGCAAAAAAAAAAAACACGACAACAGCATCCCAGATAACATCTGAGATGAACACACATCTGCAGGAAGCAGTTTCATCAAAAACTATCCGGCGTGAACTGCATATGGCAAATATTCATGGTAGAGCGGCTATTTCAAACCACCAGGAGTGTCCAACCTGTGGCGCATGCGCCGAACGTGGCGCATTGCATCCTTGCGCCTGCATACTCTTTTGAAGTAGGCGCCATAACTTAACCCACATCTCCATATTTCAACACAAGTGCTCTCATTTCAATTCATACAGTCTTTTACCCGCTCTAAAGGAAAGTAACTAAAATTCCTAAATACACACTATGCGAAAATAATATCGCTGGGCCGTAACGGCTTTATACAGGAGGAGGATTTACTTGTGCCACTGCCACCAGAACTTTCCGGTGATCAAAACATTTTCCGGATGGCTCTGTTGAAGCGACTGTCGCGACAGCCGTGCGCTGGATACCTTGAAAAAAAACGAAAGTTTTGAAAGAAACGCGACACATAATCCAACTATGCAGTTCACCAATTGAAGAGATTTAAATCCATTGTTAGGGATGCACTTTTGTCTGCATTTGCTGTCTTTGAACCATGTTATTGGCCAAACAATGAAGAAATTGAGAGCTATGGGAAAGAAGAAATTGAGAATTTATGATTGCATTTTCAAATTCCATTAGAAGTAATAATTTCGCAGATAAAAAAAATCGTTTAAATATTTTTATTTACTATCTACTACTAACCTATCTAAACATACCCAACTAATAAAGTAGTTTGCATTACATTAATGCTCTTCTAATATTACGTTTTTTTAAATGTGCACCTGATATATAATCTGTGCACCTAATTTAAAAACTTAGGTGCACCTGCATTAAAAAATCTATTTCGAGGCCTGAGGTACATAAAGCAATGGGCCGAGTCCTAACAAGGAAAAACAACCTCACACTAAGATGGATCCTCCTCCGAATTTCGGCAGTGTCCAAATACTTTTGTCCATATAGTGTATATCCGGGTGATATAGTATTGCTTTTCTCAAGCAATGACTCAATATCCTCATTTATTGGTTGGATAGACTTTTAAGATTCTACTATAAATAATTTCAAAACTGGTTGGAATTAATATAGGGAAGACTGCAAGTTGCAGAACAGAAACACGCAATTGAACCCCTCCAGAGGGGTAAGTGTAATTCTACCATATGCAGTCGCAATACAGGATAGTAATTTTATTTCATTGACCCTCCCGATTGTTGTTTCAACGATAGTCAAATTTCCCTATGACGACCCTTTGCGTCATTAGCAAAACTGACCAGATCTTCATCAACTCGATATATCGTCATCGGAAAACTGAACCGATCTTTATCTCGTCATCACAAAAATATCTCTACGACGAGATACATCGTTATTAGATCTTAATGGACGAGATATATCGTCATGAGAGAAAAAAAAAACTAAAAGAATCTTTTATCTCATTATAAAAAAAAATAACGATATCTCGTCCTTGGCAAAAGTGGTCCGATTTTGATGGACGAGATATCTCGTCAAAATCACTTGGAGTGTAACCTTGGGTTTCACTCAGGCCCGGTGCACACAGCCGGTTTTTCAAAGTTCTGAGCCGCAGCGGCAACGCAATTGCGGTCTGAGATACATTAAATCCAAGGGCACGCATGCCTCCGGCGCCGTAAGTCTAACTTGCGTGCAATTTGTATCACAGTTCCCCAGGGCGCCGCACATGCGTCTCCGGTCTCAAGTACCTTGTCGTCATAAATAAATGGAATATAAATAATAATTAATAAATGGTTGTGTCCAGTAAAACGTATATTTTCTCCAGTAAAACGTATATTTTGTGTCAAAATATACTTTTTTTACACCAAGTAAGCAAAATAAACACGTTTTCTTCGAAAGCATATTTATCGCAAAGGGCACGAATTGAGTACTTGAGTCATTTCACGGTTATGTGTGCATAGTTGGGCTTCGGTACCGCACGTTGGAAAACCGGATGTGTGCACCGGGCCTTAACCCTCCAAGTGATTTGAGGGTTTTGTGAAAAGTCGCCGTTGTGCCATGTTTGGCACGCGTTCCAATGTTTCTCCACCCTTGGACAAGACTTGGGAGTCGTAGTGAGGCACCAAGGTGACCTCATTCACAGCAGAAAGAAAGACGCAAGTCAAGTGTTACACACTATAATATTTTAATAGTTCAATTCATATTGAAATATACATTTTTTACAAGGCATAAGCACCTGTGGGGTAAAGAAATCATGACTCGACATTTCTTCTCGCAAGATTAAGCACAAAAAATTGTCTCAAGCAGTTGGAACACAAAAGAAATTACACTCTGCTTCTAAAATATGCACTTGGAGGAGCATAGACCATGAGATTCTAGTAGAAAAATAATGTCCACCATCTAGCAACACTCTTCACATAGTGTCTCACTTAAAACTGTAATACTCGAAGACGACGAAAAAAAACTGTATAAAATAAAACTTTTAAGTTCGAAAATGGCTCAATGAAGTATCACAATTGAGCATTACTAGGAAGATACGATCACGCGTTGTACTATCAAACATAAAAAGTTCTTTCTCTCTTTTACATTGGTAACAATTTGCTACGGTTCTCCATTAAATCTTAAAACTGACCCCGCTGATGTCACTAAACTTTTGTCGAACAAAAGCGTATGAGAAACAAAATTCACAGGTCTGTCCACGAGAAGGCAGTGACTGAATCCAGCTCTTTGAAGATGTTTGTAGTAGGAAGCACTTGTTTCGAGATTCAAAAGATGAACTAGTTGGTGAATGAAGTCTATTTCACTATCTTCGATTGAGAGAAGCTCCATAAGACGATGGCTGCGCTGATGATCGGGAGGAATGTGAGGTGGCGCCATCTAGTGGCTGCGGAGGACACTTTTGGCGGTTTCTGATGATCGGGAATGAATCGCGTGGGTGATGATGGCGTGGAGAAGTAGATGTCGCCGAAGCTGTCCGTTGGTTCTTCCTCGCCGAAACCGCTACCACTGCCGCTACCACTGGAACTCCAGTCAGAGTCGCCTGAAATGGGTGAGAGAATTCTGTTAGTGAAACAATTCTACGGAAATCTGAACACATATCTTTTGCACGGCATAGTGAAAAAGTCTTATTTCGCTTTGTACACTTGATTGGTTTTGAGTGCTCATGGCACAAGGCCCATATTTGGTCTAGCTGCGTCAAACACCAGCAATACAATGAGTGAGGAAGGAAAAGCAGGAGGGTAAGAATAAATGGGAGGAAAAGACCACTTGGGTACCTCAGGGTTGTGATTGGGTACCTCAGGGTTGTATACACCAAAAATGTACCTCTGAGGGCCAATAACGGAGAAAAAGGCAGAAGCGTAGGTTTGGTTTGTTGGGGCTGAATGGCGGCAAGGGTAAATTTTGCCAAGCTACACCAGACACAAGATAATCAACATCAAGTAATAGGCATACATACAAGTACAATAAAACTTTATGACAAATAAGAGAGAAATATATCCAGGGTGGAATGCACTTGACAGGAGTCAAACCTGCACCTACAACTCGCAGGTTGCTAGCGTAGTGAGCATACCCACTGAGCCAAAGACCACGCAGAAGGGTAGGAGAGGGTATAACAGAAAAGAGGACAGAGATCACTTTGGTACCTTGGCGTCGTGATGAACCGACAGATGCCCCTGCGACAATTTTTTAGAGAGGCGGTACTCTATTGGGTACAGCTACACTCTACGTTTATGAGCAGTGGCAACGGACTTGGCGATTTTTTTTTTGGCGAACTTCTTAAGTTGCCAAGGAAAGAATTATATCAACTCTTTTCTTTTAAAAAATATTTTTCTTTTTTACAACGGAAAATGAAAGCTTGAAAACACATTTGAGAGCGTTTTAAAAAGTATATATTTAAAAATCTTTCGCCAAAACTAGTAATCTTAAACACATTTGTGAACCAGCAGAAAAATTAAGCTCCGAATGTTGGGTAAGAATACCCTGAAACTTATCAATTACACTAAATACAGTAGGCTTTTTGAAAGAAAAGAAAAAATATTTTTAAAAGAAAAAAAGCAAGAAATAATACAACCTGATAAGTCAGAAATGTTCCAGGAAAAAAAATAATAAAAAACGAAAATTCCACAAATGGCAAAAAAACTAACTTTTAAACGTTTCATGAAAAATATTATAAAAATATAAAGATTCCATAACTGTAGAAACACAAATAAATGAGCCAATGGTATCACAGAAAAAAAAATTAAAAGGACCAATGCAATCAAAGGATATGTTAAAATCAAAATAACCAATGGAAGTAAAGAAAAATTTTCAAACGAACCAATGAAATCAAACAACTTGAACGGATTTGGAAGAATTTTCTAGAATATTCAAAATGAAAATTGAAAGTTACCGTTTGCCGAGGTTGCTATGAAAACCACAAAATCCGTAGACAGATGGGTTGCCTTTATCTACCGTAACTCGCTACTAGAAGTGCGCCAAAAAAAACCCCGCCAAGGCCGTTGCCACCGCTCATAAACGTTGAGTGTAGCTGTACCCTCTATTGATACTTGAGCAATCGACACTCATTTCGATGAAGAATACTTTGGATCGATCCACAAGGAAGAGGATCGATTCGTTGCAAAATCCGCGTATAGGATGACCGACATCCGTTAAAATAGGTTCGGCCCGAACGGAAACTTCTGCCAGGAGATACTCGTCCGATACCAAGTTTTAATCCAATCAGAAAGCGGTCCGCAACCCAGTGCGTTGATCGATACTTTTAAAGTACTCATACCGTCAGAACCGGGTATTGGACTGGCATTCGTTAAAATCGGGTAGGATCGATTCGATACTTTTCCTAGATGCCAGTCCGATAGTAAGGCGACTTGAACTGCCGTTGAATATAGGAGAGGGGCAATGCGAAGAAAACAAGGGGTACTCTGAAACAAAAGGTCCATTTTATTGCCATCGAATGTGAACACTTCTGGAATCGATACTTTTTGGGTGAAATTTTAGGTGCATCGATGCTTCGAGCTGGATCGATCCAGAATATGGATACTTCGATCAAAAGTACTCAACCCTATTATACTTGAGGCCAATTTCGATTGTACAGAATATCAACAGATGGGTATAGTGTCAGGAAAGTAAATGCGACACTGATTTGCCATGAAATCACGCACTTTGTACAGTTGATTCATTTTCGTTATGCTGCAAAACATATATTCGGTGAATATTTTCATCAGGTCAAACTCCTTCATTTATTATTATTTCCCTCTTCAACAAAGTGGTCAGGTTTTTGTCGAAAACACACACGTGCATAGTATTTTTACTGGATTCATAATGTTAAATGAAGCACTTTGAGTCTTAATTTTCATTCATGATTACAGAGTGATCAAGACAAAACTCAATCAATTACTAGCTGAATAACCCGGCGTTGCTTCGGGTTTAAAATATGACCGCGACATTTCCCTGTGTTAACTCAAATACACAAACCCTGTAGAACGTGTTTCCTGGTCCCTGTCCATTTATTGCAGGAAAACAAACTTTAGATTTTAAAATTGGGGCTTTGAGGGGTACTTTTAGAATTATCTATGTGCGCATTTTCATGGCTACAGATTGGTCTGAAGACAGGAAAGAAATAGCCTATGTTTTCCACAGTTTTTTAAAGTATAAGTGTACCACATTTGGTGGGGATTAGTCAAACGGTTTAGATTTGTTTTGAGAATATACAGACCCACACATCCTTTTTTATATATACACAGTCCAGTCACATTAATGTGAACACCTGTCAAAAGCCAGAATAACCACCTTTAGCAGAGCGGACAGCTGCGAGACTTGCAGGAAGAGTCAATTAGGTTTCTGAAGGTGTTCACTGGGATGTTGAGCCATGCCGACTCAAGTGCCGTGGCCAGCTGCGCTAGATTACCTACCTCCTCCAGCCTGGATTCTTCCGGCAATTGTTGCAGGGTGTTTGCTTTCAGACGTTTCACGCCGTATACGCCAACGTCCATCTGTCCGATGGAGCATAAAACGTGATTCGCCGGAAAAAGCCACCTGTCGCCACTCTGTGGACGTCCAGTTGCGGTACTGGCGTGCAAATTCCAGCCTTCGTCGCCGATGAACAGCAGTCAGCATAGGTGCATTCACCAGGCGTCTGCTGCGGGGGCCCATGCGCAGCAACGTTCGCTGAACCGTTGTTGAGGATACACTCTTGGCAGCCCCTTGGTTCATCTGGGCGGTCAGTTGCTCAACAGTTGCACGTCTATTCGCCCGAACGCATCTCCGTAGCCTTCGTTCGCCTCTGTCATGGTGCACCACATGTGCCGCGCCGCTGATTTTGGATAGTGCCATTTTGCCATGCACGGTATTACCACGGCGGCACGCGAACAGTTCACAAAATTAGCCGCTTCCGAAATGCTTCCACCCTTCGCCCGAAAGTCAATAATCATGCCCTTTTGGACGTCGGATAAATCGCTACGTTTCTGCATTACGCCAATGATTGAAATGCTTTCCGATGCCCTAGGAGATCCTTTATATATACTCCACTGCAATGTGCTGCCACCTGCCTTTTGTGATTGGTTATTTCACTTTGACGTCGAAAGTAGGTGGTGGTCACATTAATGTGACTGGACTGTGTAAATTAGACATGTGTAAAGACGAAAAAAAAAATTAATTCCTATTCATTAGTCATGCTTAATTTTTTAATCAATGGATTTCAACTGTGCCGAGAGAGAGAGAGAGAATGCATGCCGATCACTAGGGCTGGTGGTCAGGTTGGTTTGGCGTTTTATGGCGGGAGGGGCATATTTTGCCAAACACAACATTAAGTAAAAGAATGTCGTGAAAGGGAAAATTCAAAGGAGGAGGATTGGGAATCAAAGTAGTGGGACCAGAGCAGACAAAAGATAGTCTGGGAATCGGGGTAGCGAGACTCCTGTGTTTTTTAAAGACAAGAAATTTCATGGGAAAAGAAATGATCACCCGTGTATCTTCGGTCTATAAAGCCCGCACACATTTAAAGATTTGCCCTTGGGGGCGCGGTGACATTTGGCCATCCACATTCTTTTTGTGGAGACCACTTGCTAGGCTCGACCGCCCTGACCGCCTCCTACGGAGATAAGGCCAGCGGTTCATCGAGGAAAAACAGATTTGCCTCACACGATGCCGAGCCTAAAAGAATTTGGATCGACATCGACCGTGAGATTTCGACTCAAAAAGTTTGAGTGTAGGACCTGATCCGAACGCCCTGTTCGGACACGGACAAGCACAACATATAATGTCAAATAATTGTGACGAAAGAGAAGGATTGCTTGGGCATTCTGAAGTCACGACCTTTATGTTTACCAGAGGCAGTAAACCCAATTGAAAAACAAGCGATCACTAAGGTACCTCGGGTTCGTGCAGCCCGTACACACATAAATGAGTCCCCGAGGGTGTATTTTGGCCTTTGAATACAGCGGAAGAGCACTTTATAGTATTAGAATACAATAATCGAATACGACTACTTTTGTGTATCGAATACACGAGTACTTATATGTATCGAATACACGAATACTTTTTGTATCGAATACACGAATACTTTTTGTATCGAATACACGAATACTTTTTGTATCGAATACACGAGTACTTTTTGTATCGAATACACGAGTACTTTTTGTATCGAATACACGAGTACTTTTTGTATCGAATACACGAGTACTTTTGTTTTCGAATACTCTCATATCTACTAAAAATGAAAACTTACTAGAGTCTTGCCACTCCACATCCAGTCCATTGTAGGCATGAGTCAGTTTGGTGGTGATCAGTTTCAGCGTCAAAATCTGCTGATTGATGACAGAGTTTTGGCGGGACACGTCGAAGTTCACTTCAGGGTTCTTCGTCTGATTCACCAGACCTTCGCCCATTAGGTCTCCGATGTACCTTTTTCATGGGGAAAAGTAACACAGTTGAAATTTACAAATCAAAGAGGGCAATGAGTAAAGTTCAATTCAAAAGTTTTGGGCAACATTCTGATAAGCCACTTTTCAAAATTTTCAAGCCAGCAATTTTTAAGTTACGAAATTACAAAATTAGTAATGGTTTATCCAATTTTCAAGAGCTCATATTGTCTTAAGCTTTCAAGTATTAAGCACTCATTCAAACAATCAAAAATTATTTTGTTGTTCTTGAATATTTTTTATTTTAATTTTTTCCATTACGGAATTCTTATTCTGTGGCTTATCACAATGTTGACCAGATTGAAAATGGACTTATCCGATAGCGTTTAGAATCAGTGTTATTGCAAAATAACAGTTTGCAAATTGTTATATCCACGGCTATCGATAAATGTTATCACCAAATGTTAACAAAGTAACTTCTTAAACCTAAAACATTTTTTTTTTAATTGAAGCACAAATTAAAGTTTTAAAAAATATACGAAAAAAAAATTAACATTAATAAAATTTTCAAATGACTAAAAAACATATTTGAACAGTTCCTAAAATTTGAAATAAACCGTTACCGTCATTTCAAAAATTAGTAATACTATTAAATTATTGTGTTATTTTCGGTTACTAATTTAATATTAGGTATTAAAATTATAACTCATCAAAACATTGGTAGTAACGGTAAACGCTGTTATAGTAAAATAACGATTTCGCCTATTTTTAGCTTTCTCAGTTCAGAGTAAAAAAGTTAGTGCCTATTTTAAGGTATTTTGAAACTTAGAAATGGCCAAAAACATTCTGTAAAAAAATTAAAAAGCAAACTCATGTTCCCAAATAGGTAACGTATATGAACAGCAGGGTAATGGTAGCTTTTAATTACCGTCGTATTAGAGCAACACAGCGGGCTATTGACGACGGTCCAGGACAAATCCCCTAAGGGAAAGAACAGAGGACAAAATCACGTAATTTTGGACCACAGTCAGATGACGAGGCAACACCTGAGCTCGCACTCCACACTCCAAACGTCCACACCAAGCCAACATGAGAACTTTCGGCCACCAGTCGCCTCTACACCATACGCCTACAAACATCCATGCACTGACCCGGATTTGAACCAGGGACCTTCCAATCTACAGGCTAACACCTTAACCACCAGACCGGTTGGTCGGCATATGTGCAGCAGGGATTATTTTACTTTGCAATTTGAAGGGTATAAACCTTCTTTCAGGGTCGTAAATGAAATATTTCTTTGGGACAAGCTGAGAAAGTGACGATAGGTACGATACTGACGGATTGTCGGAAGATTCTTTGCCACTCAAGATTTACATCCGATTCCTTATTCAAAACCAGGTTCCAGGTTCTGCTCCTACAAATTAGTAATGCGACATCGACAGCAAAATATCGATGTTTTGAAACATCGATGTGTTCAAAATTAAAACATCGATGTTGATAATACATCGCCTCAAGAACATTGATGTTTTTAAAATTCAGTGTATTTAAACTTTTTTCCCCATTTCTAAAAACTGGTTTAGCAACTAGTGATGCAACATCGGCTCCAACGCATCGATGTTTTTTTTTATAAAACATCAATGTTTTGAAAACATCGACATCGATGTCGCATCCCTACTTTTCAGACCCTTCATCCTTGGCCACTTCGGTCTAAAAGTATGTTCAATTTGCTGATTATAAAAATTATGAATTATTATAAAAATTTGAATTATGATTCAAAAATCCTTGAATGGGGTTTATTCCCGAATCAAATCCCGCAATGTTAAATTAGAAGTATTAAAAAGATTTCTGATTAAAAAAAGGTAGGTAGGTAATTTAATTAACGCCGTACAGGAGCAACAACACAACGGGTTATTGACGACGGCCCGGGATCAATCCCAAAGGGAGAGGCCACATAACTTTGAAACACGGATTAAAAATAGGAGACAATCTAGTGAAATACAATGAATGGTAAATCATTGTGGTAGATTTCTAATGAACGGGTAGTCTGAGAAACTGAAAGATCAAGATCACTATAATCAACAGGTAGAAGCTCTTACTTTGCCTTGTTCAAGCCGTTCCAGCATTCCTCCTGCGGCAGTATCTTGCTCTGTCCAGCCACCTGGGGATTGGTGCACATGATCTTGGACAGCTGGACCCAGAAGTTCTTGGTCTTCTTGATCTTCTTCCGTATGCTGTCCACAAGGCGGTCGATGCTGGTACCGGCTGCTGTAGTGGGGCGAACCGCGTTCTCACGGTGACCGAACTTCAAGGTCTCGAAGTTTAGCTCGTGCCTAGCGTCCCGTTTGCCAAGTCGAGGTTTGCCGCAGTGCTTAAAAAGCTAACAGGACAGAGAGTATTAGGACATCGATAGTTACTTTGGTTTCAAGGAGACAGTGGAAATTCAAAGGGGGAGAGGGAAGAAGAAAGAAAAAAAAAAAAAAAAAAAAAAAAAGATAAACATTTTTTGCAGTTATTATTCGGTTGTTATATTAAATTTACGGATTGCTTTTTACTAGCCTACATATCGATACCTCGGTTCCAAAGGCTAACTAAGTGCACGAAACGATTACTAAAACGATTAGTTACCAGATCAGAAGAGAACAATTCGATATTTGAATGCTGTGTAGTTATTACACTAAACATGTTTGATCAACCTACAATGCCCAAATCAGGGTGAGACGGCGAGGTTACTACTCCACATAAGAAGAAGAAGAAGAAGATCAACCTACAAATATTTCAGTTTCATAATCGTTTCGTACACTTAAGTAAAAAATTTTGTGATTTGAGTTGTTACACTCTTTGGAACTAAGGTATCGACATAAAGTTTGGTCTAAAATATATATATATATATATATATATATATATATTTTTTTTTTTAAATTAATTAAAAATATTAAGGTTATTCGGTAGTATTATATCAAACGTGGTAAAAAATTCGATAAATTAGCAAGAATTTGATAGATCCTAAGAGCATTAATTATCCATGTACTGTCGAAATTTAATTTATATAATTGTTTACATACATGTATCGAATCAACTCCATTTAGTAAGCGTGTGGCTCAATTATAAAGCAAATACAAATTGTACTAAACCTAAATTTGCACAAAAGCATAGGTTAAAAAAACATTTGAAACAAAACTTTCAACACTTGGAAGCAAGATGAATTTTTTATTTGCACTTAAATTGTTAGGATTATCTCCAAAACAGCATTTTAAGTCAATCAATTTAAATCAAATGCGCGAAGAACATTTTAAAATCACAAGAATGTCAAAAATCTCAATTGGAGAAAAACAAATTTGTTAGTATACTTACTATACATGTATATCATGTGTTTTATGACATGACTGTAAAAAAATTATCCAAATTGAAAATTCTGTTCGGTGTTCACAAATTTTAACATCAATTTTAAACGCCAAAAATTAAAAAAAAATATATATTTTTCGATTAATTTTGAAAGTTTACTGTTCCTTTAACAATCCTTAACGCTGGAGACCAAACCTGGAATTGTCTTGACTTTGATACAAAGGGAGAAATGGCGTTATTTGTGATGAATCAGCCATTGGTTAAGTCGACGTATCTCCTAAGGTAAGCCGAAACATAGGTCAAACATTAGTCCAGCTACATTAAATTGACTGAAATATGCGTACTTTGGAACTGAACCCGCAGGTCGCTAGTGCAGTGGACGAACCCACTGAGCCATACGAATATAAAGGAAACTGAAAGAGCTTCAAAACATCTTTTAAAGAAAATCAAATTCTTCCTAAACTTGAACCCCTGCGAAATGAAATCGTGGCTACGCTACTTTTCTAAGACAACACCAGTGAAATGACACAGTAAATCACTTTGCGACAGTAAGAAGTAATTAAAAATCACTCATTGGTGACACCGAAGTTGCAAACGCGCCCCCCCCAACAAACATCGAAGATATTCCGAGAAACGGCACTCATTTTATCGTCAAGATCTCTTGTAGGGGTGGCGATTTTGCAACTCCAATTTTGTTTTCCACCAAGAGTCGGTAAAGATCAAAGCACTGGCAATTTTTGGGGAACATTTCTCCGAGACGAAATTTGGGATGAAAATGCTCCCCTATTTACCTTTTGATATTGCAGACAACCGCCGCTTTCCTCTGCTGCCCTTCGTTCGCTCAAGCCGTCTTTTGTTCGCTCATTTTGTCCTCATCGCTTGACTTGACCACATCTCTCACCAATCTATCAGCGAGTCCCCTATTCCATTAAAATGGCATTGACGACAGAGGTCGTCCACGCCATTAGATCTCCGCACGTTGTCCACATTAATATAACTATTTAGAGAGAGGCATATCCTCTGGGAGGTCTACCTCCGTTGCCGATAAAAGTCGACAAAGCGTTTACTCTGGAGTGGGTCAAAAGGGGATCGTAAAATGTCTTCGTCACAAAAAGGGGAAAAAAATATTTGCAAGTGCAGTGAGCCGCGTTTACATCGGAGTAGCAAACTTCTCCCACTCCAAACATCGAAGATATTCCGAGAAACGGCACTCATTTTATCGTCAAGATCTCGTATAGGGGTGTCGTGTTTGCAACTCCAATTTTGTTTGCCCGCCAGGAGTCGGTAAAGATCAACGTATTTGAACTTTTGAGAGACTCCGAGGCGAAATTTGGGATGAAAATGCTCCAATATTTCGTCCCGTTACGGTATTGCTTGACAATTTACCTCTCCCCTTCGGCACAACGTGGTCGCTCGCCCCCTCTTTGTTCGCTCATTGTGACATTTTGCCCTCATCGCCTGCCTTGACCACATCTCCCGAAAAAAGGAAAGTGAGTAACCTATTCGATTAAAATGGCGTGGTGAATGGTGATCACTCTTCTCTACATAGGGGTGAGAAGAGTGTTCACCCCTTGATGTTGCCGATAAAGTCGACCAAGCATTTACACCGGAGTGGGTCGAAAAGGGGTCAGCATAGGGGAGCGTAAAACGCGGCTTAACAAAATTACTTAGATATTAAGCTATGGCGAGTTGATCTCACCTCTTGAGAGACAGCTTGACCATTTTCCTGGAAGTTCATGATGGCATCCGATATTTTTATGTCGATGGGATCCACCACGGATTCGATGTTGAAGGAGCTCTCTAATCGGGAAGCCAGCATCATCATAGCGTCTGCAAAAGAAACAAACGAAGGTTTGAAAACTAACAGGACGCATGAATCAAACAAAACATTACATTTAAAGTGCATATACTTGTGAAGTACAGATACATAGTGTGTTACTAGACTATAATGGCGTGCAAAGGTTGAGGAACAGTAAGGTCTTTGCTACTTTACAGAGCTAGGTAGTAATTAATCACTGGATTGACACAAGGAACGATGGACATAAGACACCTGGTAATTTTGAACCACGGTCAGTTGACGAGGTAACACTTGAGCTGGCATCCCACTTTCCAAACTTCGATACCACGCCATTGTAATGACATTTCAGGCCTCGACAGATTCATCGAGCAAAAGTCCCTCCCCCTACATTAGGGATGCGACATCGATGTATTGGAGTCGATGTTTTTGTAACATCGATGTATTGAAGTCGATGTTTTTGTAACATCGATGTATTGGAGTCGATGTTTTGTTTTCAAATGAAAAAAGTACCGTTATAAAAATTTCAAAAATAACCAAGTAGCATAATTTTCATAATCAGCAAATTGAACATACTTTTAGACCAAAGTGACCAAGGGTGAAGGGTCTGAAAAATAGGGATGCGACATCGATGTCGGAATGTTTTCAAAACATTGATGTTTTATAAAAACATCGATGTATTGGAGCCGATGACGCATCACTAGTTGCTAAACCAGTTTTAAGAAATGGGGAAAAAAATTTAAATACACTGAATTTTAAAAACATTGATGGTTTTGGTGCGATGTTTTTCAACATCGATGTTTTAATTTTGAACATCGATGTTTTGCTGTCGATGTCGTACTAATAGTTGCTAAACTAATTTTAAGAAACGGGGAAAAAAGTTTAAATACACTGAATTTTAAAAACATCGATGGTTTGGGTGCGATGTATTATTAAAATCGATGTTTTAATTTTGAACATCGAAGTTTCAAAACATCGATGTTTTGCTGTCGATGTTGCATCATTAGTTGCCAAAATAGTTTTAAGAAATAGGGGAAAAAGTTTAAGTACACTGAATTTTAAAATCATCGATGTTTTTGGGGCGATGTATTATGAACATCGATGTTTTAATTTTGAACAACGATGTTTTAATTTTGAACATCGATGTTTTGCTGTCGATGTCGTATCGCTACCCCACATACGGTCTTTGGTAGTTTCGAACTCGAAACCCTTATTTAATGTTTGACGAATTTTAATTAAAAGTTAGTTACCTCCTTGGACATTAAACCAATACTTACATACGGAATATGATAATTAACATCCTCACAAATAGAATCGAACCCGACACAAATCCAACCAGCACCGCTTACAACTCGCATGTCGATAGCGCAGTGTGCAAAACTACTGAGCCACGTCGACCCCTGTGAGCTTCAATGGACGTAACGCCGCTGGTGCCCGGGAACCTAAGTCCTCAGATAACCCAATCCTTTTAGAAAAGGAGAAAAAAAGGGCTCACCAATGAAAACAAAAACACGCAGGAGACGCCATGATAAGCAATTGTAACTACCCAAACACCAATTACTGAAATTCCGCTGCCCTAAAACAAAAGACAATAAAAGCGACGTTACAACCTGATGATCGAAGATCCTCCTGTTCGCCAAGTGGTGTAACGACAGATTTACAACTTCGGTTCAGCGGATCATTCCGCGGCTCGACCCCGCGGGGTCAAACGGACGCCTGGCGGCATTCTACCCAGCTGCCCTTTTTACGAAACGTTCTTTATTCTTCATTTATCGTTTGTCGCGTGGTGGTTGGTGCCACGGACGGGTCGATCAGACATTTATTGGTTTTGTCGGGGGAACATCTTTCACTGACGGCCGGGAATCCGGGTTTAGATTCTTGTTTATGACCAAATAAAGACGAGTTGATTCGGTTCGTATTAACAAGCGCCGTCTGGGCAACAAGTGGTCATTGATTTTTCCCCCTTCTCTTCAATCCCGGAACGTTGGGTATTGAATGAAACTTTCTTCGACGCAATGAATCGCTGCGAATGATTTACCGCAGAAAGATTGTGGAATCAAAGATCAGTGGAGATTGACAGGAGAACCGGGAAAGTTGCAAGGACAATAGCGGATCGCCCACGGGGTGCACCTAGGATACTGATTAGAAGGGCCATAAAAAGAAATATATTGATTGGAGCACTTTCCTTAAAAATAGAAAACTTCAATTCTAAAATGTTATACGGACCCGATGAATCTAGATTAACTTCATTTTTTATTTCGAGATAAAAAAAATTGTGTTAGGTCCATTGACAAACCCCCATCCCTGAGAAGAGCGATGTCAAACCGTTGTCTTCTGATGGACACATTTCGGAGAATGCTTTTCTAACCCTCATTGGGAAGAAAAGAAAGGTTTCAGTGAAGGTAGGCAGTTAATTAACGTCGCACTGGAGCCGCCATGCAACGGATTATCGGCGATCAATCCAGAAAAGAAAGATCTGAGCACAACGCCTCGTTAATTTGAACCACGGTCAGATGACGAAGCAACACCTGAGCTGGCACCCCACTCTCCAAACTTCCACGCCAACCCAACGTGAGGACTTTCGGCCACGACAGATTTAAGGTGCACCAGCCGCCTCTACACCATACGTTTACAAACATCCATGCCCGGACCCGGATTCGAACCAGGAACCTTCCGATCTAGAGGCTAACACCTTAACCACTATACCGGTTGGTCGGCTCGGCAATCGTGGATAAATCACAATAATGCGCCCCTCTTCATAAGAAAATACACGGGACAGAGGTTGATCGGTGAAGTTTTAAAAGTATCAGAAGTCACGCGCTTGTCTCCAGACGTCAAATTGATTTTAGTGCAAGCAAAATTGCCGTCTCAAAAGACTGGCGCACCGGGGCTATAGCCCATTTATCACTGCAGTTAAGGTGGCCCTGGAGCTGGCATCTAACTTCCACACCACGCAAACATAAGGACATTTGAGACTATGACAGATTTAACGTGACTATGTACACGATGGACGACTGGACCTCGACCGGACCCAACTAACAACCCTCCGACTGCTAATCCGTTGCTCTTCCAAATGGGGGCTATCGCAGTTAGATCAAGATCTCGATGGACGAGATATCTCGTCGAAACCACTTGTTAATGGTAATTTTTAATTAACGTCGTACTAGAGCAACACAACGGGTAATTGATAACGGTCTGGGATCAATCCCCTAAAGGAAAAATTCGAGGACAACAGCATGTAATTTTGAACCATGGTCATATGAGGCAACACCTGAGCCGGCACTCCACTCTCCAAAACTTCCACACAAACCCAACGTGACGACTTTCGACCACGACACATTTAGGATGTACCATCCGCATCTACACCATACGCTTACAAATACCCATGCACTGTCCCGTATTCAAACCAGGAAATCTTCCGATCTAGAGGCTAACACCTCAACCACCAGACCGGTTGTTCAGCGAACGACCCTGTGCAACAATTTTCTTAAATCACAAGGAACTGCATTCACTTCCAAACAAAATTAATTAATTCAGTCCGTCAGTTTGGAATTGTTAAATCTCTCAGATATTGTAAAGGGCGCTGTGTGAGCGCGGGGAGTGTTGTCTCTCACATACTGTAGAGGGCGCTGTGTGAATTTCAGGCTTAAGACACCGAAGGAGAGAGATCCTCTCTTAGACCTGATGAAAACGAGGCTTCCTTGGACCTAACGAAAACCAGGCTTCATTAGCCCTTACGAAAACCAGGCTTAACCTAATCCTAACGAAAACCAGGCTTAACCTAGCCCTAACGAAAACCAGGCTCAACCAAACCCTAACGAAAACCAGGCTCAACCTAACCCTAACGAAAACCAGGCTCAACCTAGCCCTAACGAAAACCAGGCTCAACCTAGCCCTAACGAAAACCAGGCTCAACCTAGCCCTAACGAAAACCAGGCTCAACCAAGCTCTATCGAAAACCAGGCTCAACCTAGCCCTGTCGAAAACCAGGCTTCCCTAGCCCTGACGAAAACCAGGCTTAACCTAGCCCTGACGAAAACCAGGCTTAACCTAGCCCTGACGAAAACCAGGCTTAACCTAGCCCTGACGAAAACCAGGCTTAACCTAGCCCTGACGAAAACCAGGCTTAACCTAGCCCTGACGAAAACCAGGCTTAACCTAGCCCTGACGAAAACCAGGCTTAACCTAGCCCTGACGAAAACCAGGCTTAACCTAGCCCTGACGAAAACCAGGCTTAACCTAGCCCTAACGAAAACCAGGCTTAACCTAGCCCTAACGAAAACCAGGCTTAACCTAGCCCTAACGAAAACCAGGCTTAACCTAGCCCTAACGAAAACCAGGCTTAACCTAGCCCTAACGAAAACCAGGCTTAACCTAGCCCTAACGAAAACCAGGCTTAACCTAGCCCTAACGAAAACCAGGCTTAACCTAGCCCTAACGAAAACCAGGCTTAACCTAGCCCTAACGAAAACCAGGCTTAACCTAGCCCTAACGAAAACCAGGCTTAACCTAGCCCTAACGAAAACCAGGCTTAACCTAGCCCTAACGAAAACCAGGCTTAACCTAGCCCTAACGAAAACCAGGCTTAACCTAGCCCTAACGAAAACCAGGCTTAACCTAGCCCTAACGAAAACCAGGCTTAACCTAGCCCTAACGAAAACCAGGCTTAACCTAGCCCTAACGAAAACCAGGCTTAACCTAATCCTAACGAAAACCAGGCTTAACCTAGCCCTAACGAAAACCAGGCTCAACCTAGCCCTAACGAAAACCAGGCTCAACCTAGCCCTAACGAAAACCAGGCTCAACCTAGCCCTAACGAAAACCAGGCTCAACCTAGCCCTAACGAAAACCAGGCTCAACCAAGCTCTATCGAAAACCAGGCTCAACCTAGCCCTGTCGAAAACCAGGCTCAACCTAGCCCTAACGAAAACCAGGCATTACCTAGCCCTAACGAAAACCAGGCTTAACCTAGCCCTAACGAAAACCAGGCTTAACCTAGCCCTAACGAAAACCAGGCTTAACCTAGCCCTAACGAAAACCAGGCTTAACCTAGCCCTAACGAAAACCAGGCTTAACCTAGCCCTAACGAAAACCAGGCTTAACCTAGCCCTAACGAAAACCAGGCTTAACCTAACCCTAACGAAAACCAGGCTTCCTTAGCCGCAATGAGAGTGGTCTATCCACAACTTTGTTAAGTTTGTTGCCAATAAATATTGTTATTGTTACAACGAATTGTGTTAGTTAAAATACAGTCCACTATAGAGATATCGGAACAACAGGAATCAGATATTCTTCGGCAGCAATAACAGCTGAAACTGTTACTGTGAAATCACCGTTAGTAATCCCTACAGACAGCGTCAAGTAATGTATCAGATTGGGAAAAAACGCTCGTCTCGACACGATTGCAGCAACCCTTCGACCACACATCGTTAAATCAGCCTGGCAGCCATATTGACGAGCAAAGAAATCAGTCCCAAAACACACGCCTGCACGTCGCGATTAAAACACCCGTCACTGGCCCATTCATTTCTCCACTTCCCCACTGTCTCCGCGGTCATTAAAACCCTTCCCTCCTCCACCCTCCTGTTTTTCTTTCGAGCGTTCCCAGCGCTGCTGATTAAGGACAAGTTTACGTTTTGGGTGGCGCCAAATGAAGCCTATTTATCTTCATTCTTTGGCGCTTATTATTATTTTTTTTTGTCCGTTTCAGTCGCGGTATCATCTCGTCCAAGTGCACTTCTGTCTGTCCGCTTCCACACAAGGGACTGAAATAGAGACGCGTGTCAAGGAAGAATAATGCGCTGTTGCGGAACTGAAAAAACGAGGGTGTCTTCTCGGAACCAAGGGCAGAGCGAGAAAAACTACACCCGAGTGTATGAAATTCCAGGAAGCATGGATGAAATTCGGATTTGCAAGTGCAAAAACATTTGAAATGTCTTTGATTTTTGTTTTCAAAAATGAGAAGTGTGGCCAACGCTCGAATACAAACTAAAAATTGATTTCTCTGAGCCTTTAAAACCAATATAATTAATAAAACTAGGATAGAAATTTTGGGTTGCATGATTGCTTTGGTGAGAAGTGTGGCCAACGTTCGAATAGTCATCAATATCAATATTAATCATAGACGTCTTAGTTTAGCGTTCGTCGGACGGAAATGATTTTGAATTGCTTCAAACAATGTAATGTATTTTTCGGTTGGTTGTTTTGGCGTTTTTTGGCACTAGGGCTGCATTTGGCTAAGCTTCTGGACAACAGCGTCGCAGTAGCCCGGTTTAAAGAGCATCGAATTAGCAACTGGAGGGTTGCGAGTTCGAATCCAGACAAAGACAATCGTGTACAAAAGGGGCTGTTGCACGTTAAATCTGTCGTGGCATCAAATGTCATCACGTTGGCGTGGTGTGGAAGTTTGGAGAGTGAGGTGCCAGCTCAGGTGTTGCCTCGTTATCTGACCGTGGTTCAAAATTACGTGGTGTTGTCCCGTACCGTCGTCAATAGCCCGTTGTGTTGCTGTAGTACGACGTTAATTAAAAATTACCAAGTACCGAAAACAAATCAACGTCAAGCAAAAATTGTCGTCAATGGAAAAAAAAAAAGAAGAGTGATTGGGATAAAGTCCGTCGTGTACAAATGGTCCGGTGCACGTGAAATCTGTCGTTTCCTCGAATGTCCTCACGTTGGCGTAGTGTGGAAGTTTGGAGAGTAGGATGCCAGCTCATGTGCTGCCTCGTCATTTGACCGTGGTTCAAAATTACTTTTGTCGCCTGATGGGGATTGATCCCGGACAGCCATTAATAGACCGTTATGTTAATTCTGCGCGACGTTAGTTGAAATACCTACCGAGCTTGTAATGACGCCCTACGGTACAAACAGGATGCCATCGACTGATCTAAACATCGCCCAGTACCATCTAAACGCGGTAGTTCTGAACGCACATTCTTTGACACAAAAAAATATTTACTTTGGGCCCTTCTACCTTTACAATTTGACCTGAAATTTCCAAAACGCCTTCTATAGCAATTGTGAGTTTTGCAGGTTTTGGATAATTTCTTGACTAGTCGCAGTGTCCTCACACCACCCTCGGCCAATCCGTTTGGATGGACGGCCAAAATTAGAAATACGTGTCAAACGTGTCAAGAAGAATAATGCGCTGCTGCAGATCCCCATAAAGCATGGTCGCGGATGAAAAAAAAACAAGGGCGTCTTCTCGGAATTACGAGCCGCGAATGGGAGGCGGAAGAAACTAGACCGAGAGGATGAAATTCTGTCTTGCAAGTGCAAAAAACATTTGAGAAATGTCAATTGCTTTCTGTAGAAATAGGAGTGGCACTTTGGACGTTTCCTAACGTACAGAAACAAATTTTAAAAATTAGTTTGCATTCAACTAATGGTATGGTGTGTCGCCCTGATTTCCTGCTTTTCGATAATGTATTCGTTTAGTGTCAAAAAATTAATGTCTTTGCACCAGCGCATTTAAAAGTTATATTTCAAAGAACACTCTATAATGAAAAAAAATCGATGCATAAAGAAGGAGTTGTCTTATTGCGATAAAAATGGGTGGATGGTAAAGAACATGCAGAAAAAACGAATGATTAAAGTTTCAGAACAATTGAATGATTTATATCAGAGTTTGCCCGTTACTAAGGAAGGAAGTCAATAAGACGTTGGTCCACCTCTAGCCTGGATGCAAGCTGTCACCCGGCGTGGCATAGACTGAAAAAGTTCCCGGATGGTGTCTTGCAGAATTTCTTGCGAAATTGTCTCCAACTGTCGGGTTAAATGGTCAACATTCCGGGATGGTTGCCATTGCCTTCCCATAACATCCCAAATGTGCTCTACAGGAGAGAGATCGTGAGATCTAGCTGGCCAAGGAAGTGTCGGTAAAGCTTGAAGACATTTCATAGCAACACGTGCCGTTAGCGGCCGGGCATTATCTTATTGAAAAGTAAGTCCGGGGTGTCACAAAAGGAACGGTAACACAACGGTTGGTCGGCTCTCAGACCTACCAGCTGTTACAGCTTCTGCATCCTCTGATGAGTCGGTGCGTATCGCTTTTCGTCTCGCGCTTCCTATTTGAATTCAGTTCTATATATCCTCTTTCGAAGAGGTAGACAGCTATAATCAACGTCGCACCTGGAGGAACACAACGGTTCGGGATCAATCCCGAAGTGAAAGATCCAAGGACAACACCTCGCAATTTTGAAGTATGTCCAGATGACGAGAACACACGAGCTGGGACTCCACTCTCCAAATTTACACACAACGCCAACGTTAAAACGTTCGAGACCACGACAGATTACATGTGCGCCCCCCCCCCTCCCCCTTGTGTACACGAGTCCTTGATTGGACCGAGTTTCCAACTCGCAACTGTCTGGTTGCTAATCCGCGACTCACCGAACTGGACTATAGCGACTATAAATTAGTTTGTTTTCTAGCTGACTATCAGACAGATTTTTGAGAAAACAAACCAGACAAATGACGGGGGGGGGGGTTATCTTCCTGTTATGCTGTAACGAGATCCATATAGGAGTTGCCTTTGTTGTTGTTGTTACTAATCCCCGACATGTTTTCTTTAAATTAGACCAAGTCCACGAGTCCAAAAAAACCCCAAAAGTCCAAGAAAAGTAGAGGTTCCCAAAAAACCTTGTCCATTGTAAAGACAGTACATTTTAAAATATGAGCTGGCTAAACCTGATCAGCTCCGCACTTGGTACAAGTCCTGAAAACCTTCTGGCCCTGTTCGTAGCAGAGACTCCTCAAGTGTCCGCTGGCAAAGCGTGAAATACAAGTCTACTGACTTCTATGGCCATCGAAGAGTAGGGCGCCTCCAGGACGACTTCTTGAGTACCAGTCATGTACTGGAGGGACATTCCAAAGATCTTTAGACGTCTTCCTGCACACTGAGAACGGTTCACCATATTTACAAAGCATATCTGACTGGAGAGTATCTAAGGAAGCAGCCTTTGCCAGGGAATCCGCGATCTTGTTGCCACTTATACCGACATGGGAGGGAATCCATAGGACGTGCACCTGGGAATTGACTGAAAGTATAGAAATTAGGTTCAGGATGGAAATGCCAGCCCTGTCCCCAACATTTGTCCAGTTACTTAGATGTTGAACTGTAGATCGGCTGCCTGTTAAGATCCAAATATCCACAAAGCCAGGTTCCACAATGTTCTCAGCATAGCTCAGGCCTCTCTCGATAGCAATGAGTTCAGATATGAATACAGAGCAAGAATTTGAGTTTCTAATTTTAAGTCAAGTTTAATTAATTTTAAGCCTTTCAAAGTAGCTTATTTTCGTTTTGCCGACGTTTGACACTAATATCTAACAGGCGTCGACTCCCAATCAACTTGCTTTTTTTAATTCAGAATTCATTCTTAGCAAGTACCCCCCCCCCAAAAAAAAAAAAAAAAATTTAATAATAAAAATAAATATAAAAATAGTAAATTTTAGAAATTAAAAAAAAAAAAAAATCAGAGATAGGAGCGTCATATAAACATACTTATGTAGTTGTTCCACTCATGGTGCAGTTCTGCGTGGTAGGCCAGGCACCCGCGCATCACATTCAGGCAGTAGTTGGAGCAGGGCCTGGAGTCGGGAAGTCCACTGCAGTGGGGGCAGTAGGTCATCTTCATGAGGGCCCGGCTGCACTCGGGGGTGGGACCGACCTGCAAACAAAGGACACATAGGTCAGATTGAACCGGCACACAGAAGGCACACATTTTCTTGCTTGTAGCAAGTTGGCGAGTGGTAATGGTAATTTTCAATTAACGTCGTACTAGACACTATAGCAACACAACGGGCTATCGACGACGGTCCGGGATCAATCCCCCAAATTAAAAAATCACAGGACGACGCCACGTCATTTTGAGCCACGGTCAGATGACGAGGCAACACTTGAGCTGACACCCCAATCTCCAAACTTCCACACCAATCCAACACGAGGACTTTCGACCAGGTCAGATTTAAGGTGCACCAGCCCTTACTACACCATACGCTTACAAACATCCAGGCATTGTCCCGGATTCGAACCAGGAACCTTCCTATCTAGAGGCTAACACCTTAACCACTATACCGACTGGTTGGCCAGTTGGCAGTTTCAAGAAAGAATACTGGCGTAGTTTGCAACGCGCTTATACCACAGTTGTCTGTCAAGACGCCAATAGATCGGCTTGCTTCCAACGCGCCAATAGTTCGATCTCCTACAAGTTACAGATAAAACATTTCGCTTTGAGGGTTATACAACACTCCGTTAAACACACGACATTTCAGGAAACTTGGTCAACCCAATCGTATATCGTTTCAAAAACCTAGTTTATTGCATCATGGCGCATTGAAGGTACGGGTAGGCGGGTCATTGAATTAAAGTAACAGCAGCACAACATATTAGCGACGGCATCAATCCCGAAGGGAACGAACCGAAGATAACACCTCTTCATTTTGAACAACGATAAGATAACGAAGTTTAGCACGGGAGCTGGTGCTCCACTCTCCAAACCACCACCCCACCCCAACGTGAGAACATTTAAGGCCACGACCGATTTAACCGTGCACCAGCCTCCGTGTACACGGTGGTCTTCGGTTGGATCGAGGTTCAATTTCGCAACTCTCCAGATGCCAATACGTTTCTCTTCCAACTTGTCTATAGAGGTCTCCGTTGTTTTGGGAGAAATCAAGAATCCTAATGTAGGACTAGCTGTTGACTTGTATATACGATAATCGAGCGTGATTAAAGGTACTAGCTAACGGTAAAAATCAAAGAAGACAGATCCCACTTGTCACCAAAACCGATACTCGAACCCGAAGTCAGTTGAACTGAGCACCGAAGCGCTAACCACGATTACCAGGTCTGCCAGGATTTCATAAAACGAGAGAAAAATAGATGAAAACATCGTTTGAAAAAACTCGAAAAACAAATTTTCGGAAAAGGTAAGAAGGATGAAAATTGACAGCAAATTGTTACTAAAGAATTCCGAACACAATCCTATTTGTTACTAAAACTGGGACTCTAACCCAAAGCCTGTTGAACTGAGTACCAAATTGATATTTCCAATGACAAGAGAATATGACAAACACATCTTATAGACAAGAAACACAACTAAACAAGGAACACAAGAACAGTAAGAGAAAAAAGTCAATGTCTCCCCATCAGCAGGGTTCTAGCACTCCAATATTTTTTTACCTCGGAGTCCCCACGCAGAGCTGAGCATCCTTGGATGTGGTACCTGCCCATAATCTCGTCCTTTCCACAGAGCGGGCTATTTGGACAGTCGTAAATGCCAATGCAGTATAGATGATTCACCAGACAGTTGTGGCCCACTACAAGTCTAAATTCTACGACAGTTCTTTTACGAGGTTTATCCGAAATTTTTTGGCCCAAAATGTTTCTCCAACTCTTCGGAGAAATACGGGAATTGCGATCCATTTTCCATCCAGGTCTCATTTGATTTAAAATTTAAAGTTTTACGCGCGCGCGCGGAATGGAATGAGTAGCTTGTGTTTGACTGTTGAACAATCTGTGTGCCCTGCACGAAAAATAAAATTCCGGAAAAGATAAGGATGAAAATCGAAAGCAAACTGTTACAAAAGAATTCCAAATCCAATCCCAACTGTCACCAAAACCGGAACGCGAACCCAAAGCCTGTTGAACTGAGCACCAAAGCGCAAACTACTTGAATACTGGGTCTGAAAGCAATTCATAAAACAAGAGAAAAAGAGATGAAAACATCCTTTGAAAAAACTCCAAAAACAAATTACCGGTAATGAGATAAAAAAAAGGATGAAAATTGAAAGCAAATTGTAATAAAAGAATTCCAAACACAAACAGCTTCGGGTGGAAAGATAATTTCGATTTCAATCGCCACCTTCCGTCAACAAAGTTTCTTCCCGAAACGTCCTTTTTCGCCATTTTCCTCTCCGCTACGAAAAGTAAAAGAAAACCAAATTACGTCGTCCCAAAGAGTTCGCGGCTTTAGTATTCCAAATTCGCTCGCCAAATTACCGCGGGCGCGTTACCGAAGCAGTGCAGACAGAAATAAAAAAAATAGTGCGAGAAAGGCGAGAACAAAATAGATCGGACAAGTTCGAAACATTTAAGTGTTGTGTGTACCGATGCACTCCCCTATGTTAAGTGGTGTATTTATACACTTTGGACCCGAGCCAGCAGTGCGCAGACGTTGTGAAGGATGAATTACGCCGTCCGCTATGCGAAATTGCCTCGAGGAATGCATAAGCCACTGATCATTAATAAACATGCCGAGGCGCTATATTTTCGTAACATTTGGGCCATTCGTCTTCGCATTTGACAAACTGATTTCGATTTCTCAAATGAAATTTTGATGATTTCCAAACAACGTTACCACACGTCTTGGGTTGGTTGGATATGATGGTTTTAAGGCGCAAGGACCATATTTGGCCACGCTGCGCCGACCAACGTCAAGAAAATGGACATACACACAAGAAAAGCTTAGCTGACACGTAGAATTGTTTGTGTTCAGGGTAAACGCGGCGACACAGTTGGATTTTATGACGCAATGACCATATTTGGCCACGCTGCGCCGAACAACGTCAAGAAAATGGACATACACACAAAACCCACTGACACAGATGAGACAGAGTGGAATCGAATTTGCGCCACCTTCAAGAGAATGGTCCATTTGTGACAATACGCAAACCCATTAAACCACAACGACCCTGTTGGATTCCAATGACGCAAGGTCTATATTTGGCCAAGCCAACGTCAAGCAATGGACATACACACGAAATTTAATTCATACAGAAGAGAGAAATAGACTCAGGATTAATTGCATGGATCGAACCTAGCTTCTTTTTGAGGTATGATCAATTAAGAATTTCAAACCCCAAACTTTAGGATGTCTGTAGATGGCCCTACAAAATGTCAGTTCTGTAGAAGGGCAAAGCTAATTGATTGGAACAAATGACTCTTTAACTCACAGTTCTAAACGGGGCCTACGGAAAGAGGCTAAAATAACTCAGAAACAGATGACCATCCATTTGTAATTCTAAACAGGGCCTACGGGAAGAGGCTAAAATAACTGGCTGAAACAGATGATCATACACTTGTAATTCTAAACGGGGCCTACGGAGAGAGGTTGAAATAACTGTCTGAAACAGATGACCATTCATTTGTAATTCTAAACGGGGCGGAAGAGGCTAAAATAACTGGCTGAAACAGATGACCATTCACTTGTATTTCTAAACGGGGCCTACGGGAAGAGGATGAAATAATGATTGATTGGTTGTGTTTAATAGCGCAGGGCCATATTTGGCCAAGGTTGGCAACGAGGAACTAGATTTTTTAAATTCTTTCTAGCGGTAAAGCGAAAACTAATTTCGTATTCATTGAAAAATTGGCAACCATTATCGAAGTAAATAAAAACATACTCTGTATTAAAAAAATATTTAAAAAACACCGCGGCAGTAACTGTTTTAAAATTTGCAAAAAACCTCCAACATCCAAAGCGGAAATTCGTACATTTCATTACAAAAAACCAACCACCGCAGAACTTAATTTATTTCCCCATCGATATAGGAAGTGAGAACTCCCCTCCCCCAACGAAACGGAAACAAAAGCAGCTACAAAAACACCCAGTTACAATTCCAGATACATTAATATCACGTTACTCGGAGAATAACAGGCTGATAAAGATAAGAAAAGAGAAAAAAAAAAGCGATCGCAGCGCCCTCCAACGGAAACACGCTGACATTCATCAGGTCTGTCACGTTCTTGCACAAGGATTCGGGGAAATATAATAAATTAGATTAAGGCTTTAAGTGATGAAGTGCGTTTAGGCAGGCAGATAGAAAACATCCGTGATGCTTACTTATTCTGACTCGGGAGTTTTCCTGAAGTCAGTTTTCATTACCACCCATGCAAAAGGCGGGGACGATCAGACAACGAAATGGAAGAACTTGATAATCTAATTTGAAAAACTCGACAAAGTTTTATTAACTTTTGAGAATTAATCATAGATGTATTAGTTTAGGGTTCGTCGGACGGAAAGGATTTTGAATACTTCAAACAATGTAATGTATTTTCCGGTTGGTTGTTTTTGACGATTGGGCTGCATTTGGACAACAGGGTCGGGGTAGCCCGGTTGAAAGATTATCGGATTAGCAACTGGAGGGATCCGAGTTCGAATCCAGCCAAAGACCATCGTGTACAAAAGGGGCTATTGCACGTTAAAACTTTCGTGGCATCAAATGTCCTCACGTTGGCGTGGTGTGGAAGTCTGGAGAGTGGGGTGCCAGCTCAGGTGTTGCCTCGTCATCTAACCGTGGTTCAAAATTACGTGGTGTTGTTCTCGGACCGTCGTCAATAGCCCGTTGTGTTGCGCCAAACGACCTATCAACTGGGCTACCGCGGTCTGCAACAAGAGTGGTAATGGTAATTTTAGTTAACGTCGTACTAGAGCAACACAACGGGCTATTGACGACGGTCCGGGATCAGTACCTTAAGGGAAAGATCCGAGGACAACACCTCGTAATTTTGAACCACGGTCAGATGACGAAGCAACACCTGAGCTGGCACCCCACTCTCCAAATGCAACGAGGGTGGAAATCAGCAGAAGAGTAGAGGAGGGTAAAACCGGATGGAGGCCTATTTTTACAAGAGACAGTAAAATCTATGGCAAAAGAATACATGGCAAGGGTACCTCGGGATTGTGATGACCCGATAGCGATGGGCAACTGGAATTTCCTCTAAAGACACGATTGCTGGTAGACTATCCTGCAAATCCAGAACGGAAAGTTTTCCCTATGGACGACGAAAAATTAATTGAATTCGATTGATTGCTTAATTATTCGCCTAGTCAGTTGTTCTAATTGCTTAAATTATCGGTTTTTAGTCGGGGGTGTGGGTTGCCAGTACCGGTAGCTCATGTAGCTCTACCACACAAACTGGTAATGATAATTTTTAATTAAAGTCGTACTAGAGCGACACAACGGGCAACACCTCGTAATTCTGAACCGCGGTCAGATGACGAGGCAACACCTGATCTGGTCTCTCCACTCTCCAAATTTTCACACGAGCCCAATGTGAGGACTTTCGACCACGACAAATTTAAGATGCACCAGCCGCCTCTACACCATACGCTTAAAAACATGCATGCGCTGACCCGGATTCGAATCAGGAACTTTCCGATCTAGAGGCTAACACCTTAATCGCCAGTCCGGTTGCTTGGCCGGTAGCCCAGTTGGATTGGATACTTGGGTTTTCTGGCGCTAGGTTCAAGCTGCGCCAAGCGCAAGTTAAAACTATAAAAATTTATGTAGATATAAAAGTTTTTATATATATAAAAGCCGAATTGGCAAGCGTCGGAATTGTGAGTTCGAAACTCAGTTCAACCAAACATCGTCGTGTAAGATGGGGAGTTGCTGACCGTGGTTCAAAATTACGTGGTTATCCTCGGATCTTTCACTTGGGGATTGATTCCGGACCGTCGTCAATAGCCCGTTGTGTTGCTCCAGTACCATCAGAATTAAAATGCCTACCTACATCGGGGGTTCACGTTCAATCTGTCGTGAAATCTAATGTCCTCATGTTGGCGTGGTGTAGAAGCTTGGTTATTTGTAATTAACGTCGTACTAGATCAACACAACGGGCTATTGACGACGATCCAGGATCAATCCCCTACATAAAAGATTCGAGGACAACACCTCGTAATTTTGAACCACGGTCAGATGAAGAGACAACACCTCAGCTGGCACCCCACTCTCCAAACTTCAACATGAACCCAACGTGAGGACTTTCGGACACGACTGATTTAAGGTGAACCAGCCGCCTTTAAACCATACGCTAACACCTTAACCACTATACCGGTTGGCCGGCTGTGGAAACTTGGAGTGGAGTGCCAGCTCAGGTGTTGCCTCGTCATCTGATTACGGTCCAAAATTACTTGATTTTTCCCTCTGATTATTCCCTTTGGGATTGATATCGGACCGTCGGTAATAGCCCGTCGTATTGATCCAGTGCGACGTTATTTAAAATACCTACCTACTTAGGAATTTTTATTGGTGAAGTGTTGAAATTGGATGACGTATTTTATGAATACTTAGGAAGGCATCTTTCGCATGTTTTTAGCGGCAACGTTGTCTTTTGAAGAAAACTAAAACAATTCCTTCGAAACGGCGTTTATGTTGAAAGGATTTAACATTTATTTCGAATATTTGTTGCGTAGTAGTAAGTGTAGCACAAATTGAGATGAATAAAAGCAGTATTACGAAGAATTCGGGTAGATGGAGTCTCGAAATCTATATCGCCAAATCAAAATCAACGGTGTCAAAATGTGGTTCGGTGTCCAGAACTCCAAGAGGCCATATTTTTAACTACAATTCAACGCAGTCGTCTATAGACGAATCGCATACTGAAATCTAAGGATGAATAAAGCTGTTATTTCACGATAACAGTGTTACCCGTTACTGCTAATTGGCGATATTAATAATTTCTAATATTATGTATTTATAACTAATACCACGGCTAACAGGATGGGGGAAAACATCTAGATGTTCATCTCTATTGGAAGTTTTCCACTAATCCAGTTAGACACGCTAGTAACAGCAGTTAATAGGTATTGTAACGGTTCGTATTGGCATAATTAACAATCTAAGAGTTCTGACAAATTTATAAATCAACTGTTAAAAAATGGCCAAAAAACAACAACCAGTAATTGCTTAAAATATAGGCATTTTTTAACTTTTCCAACCCAAATTTAAAAAAAAATTATATATGTATAGATTTTTGAAAAACGTTTTGTTGTTTAAGTTACTTTTGAATTTTTGTCGCCAACATATTTTCTTTTTCAGATGTCAAGTGTTAATGCAGATAAAAGTTGCTTACTGTACAGTTTTCACCAAGGTAAATGCAAATAACAGTTTTCAACAGTTAATGTAAACAACAGTTTTAACTGTTAATATAAATAACAGTCACAACTGTTAATATAAATAACAACTTTCAGTTCTTATTGTAAATAACAGTTTCGACTGTTTTGTGAATAACAGTTTTCAAATGTCATTGTAAATAACAGTTTTAAATTATTGATATAAATAACAGTTTTCAACTGTTAATGTAAATAACAGTTTGCAAGTGTCAATGTATATAACAGTTTGTAACAGTTAATGTAGATAACAGTTTGCAAGTGTTAATGTACACAACAGTTGCTAGCTGTTTATTTAGATAACAGCTAGCAACTGTTTATTTAGATACCAACTAGCAACTGTTTTCTCAAAACAACAACATTAATAATCCTATTATTTCAACTGTTATCGGAACAACAGCTCATCTCCATCGGAGTTGGACTCACACCCCTGTTACGCACATTTCATTTCAGGCTGTAACAGTGTGCGAAACGGAAACCGGATCAGCCAGGCTAATGACGCAATCCGCGCCAAAGGGTAAAAGGTACGGCCGGATTGAGAGGAAACTGACGTCCCGAATTTTCAGCTGTGCTATCCGGACGCCAGGATATCGGATTTCGGGAAAGACGATAGCATCGGTGACGCGGGGGAAGAGGGAGCGAGGGGGAGGGGCCCAAGAAATTAATAGTTCGCAGCTATGAGTGACACACCCTCTGTTCTTGATAAGCCACAGAACAGTCGATGGGTTTTAGTTTTGAGGAGGTGTTGGGTTCGTTGGTTGGCAACAGCGTCTGTGTGCTGCGAAGAAATTTTAATTTAAAAGGCGATGTGTGAAAAATTTAGGTAATAGAATTGATGGTAATGGTAATTTTAGTTAACGTCGTACTAGAGCAACACAACGGGCTATTGACGTCGGTCCGATGACGAAGCAACACCTGAGCTGGCACCCCACTCTCCAAACTTCCACGCCAACCCAACGTGAGGACTTTCGGCCACGACAGATTTAAGGTGCACCAGCCGACTCCACACCATACGCTTACAAACATCCATGCCCGGACCCGGATTCGAACCAGGAACCTTCCGATCTAGAGGCTAACATCTTAATCACTATGCCGGTATATCGGCGGTAATAGAATTGAAATTAATTAACCTAGGTTAGGAATGTTCCTTGTCGTACTCGTTATAAAAAGTGCTATTACGCTTCACTATATCACCACCCAAAAGCCTACATGCAATCAGAAAAGGAATAAAAATGCCAGAATAATTTTTTCATCACTAATTTAAGTGAAGAACAACAATTCACACGAATATATACGTTCTGCAGTCTTCACTGCTCAGTTGGTTGGCCTACTGCGCTAGCAACCTGCGATTTGTTAGTGGGGGCACTATTCATGTAATTTACCAAGTGGGTAGTTCTCTTATGCCAGTAAAAATTTTCTTGTGTGTAGATTGTCTTGTGTTCGGTGCAGATCGTATAACCTGCAGCCAGAACAGTAATTGTACCTTGAAAGTTATAAGAATCGCACCAAGAAAGAATTTAGACTGCGACCGGTACACCAGTTATACCTTGACATTTATAAGAATCACATTAGTTATATCTATAGCTGAAGTCAAAAGGTTGAATATAGCCCTTACGATCGTCTGTTTCTCACTTGGGAACCCTAATTTTACTTTGTTTACATTACAATGCTGCACAAAAGTACTGCCTTTTTCTTATCATTATTATTATTATTAGTCTTTAAAAGCTATCTCAAAAGCTTTTGACTGGGATTCCCTGGTTAAAAATTGTTGTTAACCTTCCAAGTGTTTCGACGAGATATCTCATCCAAAATCTGGTCAGTTTTCCTAAGGTCAGTTATCTCGTCGCTACAAAACTGCTGTCTTATTACTCCAAGAAGACGATTAAAGATACCCGAGTAGGAAGTAAAACCTTCCAAGTCTTTTGGACAACATATCGCACCTCGGCAGGAAAAGTGACACAAGTCAAAAAACAAAATTTTTTGATGTTATGTCATTGAAAAATATGTATGAGGTGCCCCAGCATTGTTATATTACTATTCTATAGAATATAATCGAATTTAAAGACATAAATACTTACCTAAAATTTAAAAGAAGCTTATACTACTTCAATATAAGTTTTATAGTATCCTTTAAGTTGATGGTAATTGGTAATTTTAGTTAACGTCGTACCAGAGCAACACAACGGGCTATAGACGACCTTCCGGGATCAGTCCCTTAAGGGAAAGGATCGAGGACAACACCTCGTAATTTTGAACCACGGTCAGATGACGAAGCAACACCTGAGCTGGCACCCACTCTCCAAACTACCACGCCAACCCAACGGGAGGACTTTCGGCCACGACCGATTTAAGGTGCACCAGCAGCCTCTACACCATACGCTTACAAACATCCATACCCGGATTCGAACCAGGAACCTTCCGATCTAGAGGCTCTAACACCTTAACCACTATACCGGTTGGTCGGCTCCTTTAAGTTGATGTTTCTCAAATTCTGCAGTTTTGGGTTGCGTCACTTTTTTTGCTGGGGTGCCATATGTTATCCAAGATCTCGTCTGTTTTGCTAAGGACGAGTTATCTCGTCTAGACGAAACAGCCCCATTACCACCGGGGGATTAAAGACCCAAGTTGCCAAAACAAATAGTCTCTTACCCAGAACTGGTGACAGATTAGAACAGGTAAGATAATCCACCAGGGAAGGGTTAATAATACAAAACAATAAAAAAAAAGTTTTGCTTATTCACAACAATTTGGCCGCTACTGCGCATCCTGATCTGAAAATAGCAACATTTCATCCAGTTTACAGCCCCCTCCAGAATCCCGAAAACGGTTCCGGGATATATTCGCTCGCGTCAGATTCGCCGCGGTGTGAAATCCGTCGGGATCTGAACACGCGTCTCTCATCTAATTACGCTAAACGCGTCTAGCGGCCCAACCAACTCCTTAATTTCCCATGGCAAGGAGGAACGCAAAACTCCCTAACTCCCAGAATCTCAGTACAATTTGGGGAGACTGACGCACCAGACAGCTCAGATTGCATCGGGAGTGGTTTGTCTGACAGTTTTCGGGACGTGAGTTCCGAACAGAATTGACGATGCCGCCGCCCGAATAAGGTGCCATGAGTTTCCGAGGGTCCAGAAAAGGACCGACTGAGCTAGACGCAAGGTGGCTGGTGACCTATTATGAAACAGACGAACTGAGATATCTGAGGTAATGGTAATTTTAGTTAACGTCGTACTAGAGCAACACATCGGGCTATTGACGGCGGCCCGGGATCAGTCCCTTAAGGGAAAGATCCGAGGACGACACCTCGTAATTTTGAGCCACGGTCAGATGACGAAGCAACACCCGAGCTGGCACCCCACTCTCCAAACTTCCACACCAACCCAACGTGAGGACTTTCGGTCACGACCGATTTAAGGTGCACCAGCCGTCTCTACACCATACGCTTACAAACATCCATGTCCGGACCCGGATTCGAACCAGAAACCTTCCGATCTAGAGGCTAACACCTTAACCACTATATCGATTGGTCGGCTGAGGAAAGGTGAAGCCTGATTCGAAACATGGCGACTGTTTTGCGTGTTGGGAACCACCATTCTAAAACTTTACGCTTCTTAGGTTTTTTTTCAATCGTCTCCAGGAACGGCACTTTCGCCTGCATGTCCAACCCCCTTACCTAATTACCGATAGAACCTTGAGTGGCGAATTGTTTGGCGCTAGAGAGATATCACCGGAGCGACCCTCTGAATTTTCCCCAAAGAGTTCACACCTCACGGTCGACTGAGTAGGGTACCGAACAAAAGGAATTATCCTGTAGAAGGTCAGTTCGGGTCATCGATTACCATTTACAACTCGTAAATGGTGATCGATGCCAGCGGTCACTTAAAAGGGGGATAACATCCACCGTACACAGATCTATACAATGCCGTTGATGTAAACGAAATTTTAGTGGTAACAATTCTCTTTTTGCCGTAGCGTAAAGGTTAAGGGTTGATTTGGGGTTTATGGCGCACGGGCCATATTTGCCCCAGACACAGCAAACAATACCAAATAATACACACACACAATGAAAGTTTTTTTTTTCTAACACAGAAGAGAGAAATACAACCAGGGAGGAATGACTTGACAGGAATGGAGACTGCGGCGCATTACAGCTCGAAGGTTGCTAGCGCAGTGGGCCTACCGACTGAGTCACGCATACCCCACCATTCTTAAGGGGAAAGCCACGGCAACTGCACCGCTTCTTCTGGTTGGTTGTTTTGAGTTTTTATGGAGCAAAGGGCCATATTTGGACAAGACGCGCCAAGCACAATACAATGTCAAGTAAAAAATGTCATAAAAGTGGGGAAAGACCATTGCGTTGGTTGAGATTTTATGGGGCGAGGTCCAAAAAAGCGTCAAACACCAGATAACAAAATCAATGAGGATACAAACAGGATAAATAAAATCCCAGCTCCACAATTTTACGGAATAAAAGATATAGGGGGACAAAATCATGTTAACCAACAAGAAATTGAAACCTAGAAAGTTAGAACCTGTTAATCATCAACATTTTGAAAAATATCGAGACGAAAGCAGAAAAAGATGACTTGGGTTTTCTGGGAGCGTGACTTCCGTGTTTATACTACAGACAGTTAACCCCATGGGAAAGAAAAGATCACTGAGTACACCTCGGGTTCGTGGAAGCCTGTACACACCTAAAGATGCGACCCTGATTGTCATCAGCTCTTCTGTCGGACATTAGGGGCAACCTTCACCCACCTATGACTTAAATAATTTCTCTATATTAAAAAAATGTTACCGCCGCCGCAGGATTGAAAACTCGCGTTTTTCGCTCGATTCTTAGACGGTTTCCCGAGAAAGTACGGATCAGAAAATTACCAAATTGACACGGTTTGTTCAAAATTGTACAGGGAACAAGACAATGGAGATTTTTTTCCTACGCGGATATTAGTTTAGGGTTTATTAAGTGTCAAAATTGAAAAGGCGAAATTTGTAACGCGAGTGAGCAAAAGACGTACAAAATTTCAGTATTAGGGGGCGGAGCCTCATAGTTTATTTACACAAGTTTGAATACAAGACAGTTAAACTATTAACGTAGGGGTAATCAAGCACTTAAAATATAAAACATATCCACCATTTGTAAGAATTCTGTTGGTGACAGAAATATCAAATTTAATACAAAAAACTAAAGCAATATAATCCGTAACGGAAAGAAGGACAATCGTTTCATTCCCAACAATAACAATGTGAAGCAACTTAGAGAAAAGAAATTCAAAACCACATAGAACGTGCAGCATAAATGAAAGAAAACCGCAACGAGTTTCTGGACTTGCCAGGAACAAGAAATATAAGTTTGAACACAAGATAGTTAAACTATTTACCGCAGGGGTAATCAAGCACTTAAAATATAAAACATATCCATCTTGATGTAAGAATTCTGTTGGGGATCGAAAATTCATATTTAATACAAAAAACTAGAGCAATATAATCCATAACGGAATGAAGGACAATCGTTTCATTCCCAACAATGTGAAGCAACTTAGAGAAAAGAAATTCAAAACCACATAGAACGTGCTGCAGAAATGGAAAGAAAACAGCATCGAGTTTCTGATGGACTAGCCAAGAACAAGAAATATGAAAACGCGGCACGTAAAGACAGGGCCGAATCAGATGCACCCTAAAATCGGCCAAGTGTTCCGAAACAAGACAAAGACGGCCAAAACCTCCGAACCATCAAAAGCAGATGGCGATCGCTCGAAAGCGATTTTTCATTTCACCCACTTTTCCCGCTTTGGAATCGATCAGTGGACATTTACTCCAGACCAGAATAGACTTGCTGAGGGAGCGCTTTTAAGATATTCAATTTCAAAAAGCACTTTTTCCTTCTTGCAGCGTCCTGGATTCTTTTCCGAGGATACTCTCCTCTTTCTTCCCTTTTCCTGGAGATATGCAGGGTTTGGTCTCGGTTCGGGGCATTCATCTGGGAGAGATTTTCAAGACGGAGGGAGGAACTGAACAGCAACTTGAGGTTGATACGGAAAACGGCTGTTTTCTGTCTCCCGATCTCGGTTTTTTTAGCGATCAAAAGTGGTTTCAAAACATCTTTTCTGTAAAGTTTTGAAAAGAAATCGTGGGTGTAAGAGCAAAACTGAGGTGTAGATCAGACGTTTAGCAAGACATTTTAAAAACAGTGCAGCATTTTGAGGATATTTTTTTTTTTTTTTTTTTTTACAGTGGTGGCTGGTGTTCTCTTTTCTACAAAAATTAACGTGGCTGAATTCGATAGATGCTACAAGAGGGTGATACTGGTGACGACTTCTCTTTTCTCAATCTCGTTTTGTTTTTGCGATCAAAAGTGGTTTGTGAAACCATATCTTGAATATTAACTCTTAAGGTGAGGGTCTCGAGGAACGATTGAGTTAAGGCCAGTACAACGTCAACCAAAAAAAAGTTTTTTCTTTTTTTGTAATGGTGGCAAAGTTTTTCCTCATACTCCCTTCTAGAAATTAGCAGTGGCTGAATTTGATAGATGCTACAAGAGGATGATACTGGTGACGACTTTTTTTTGTCTCAATCTCGTTTTTCTTTAGCTATCAAAAGTGGTTTTTTAAACCATATCTTGAATATAAAATCTTAAGGTGAGGATCTCGAGGTTTGCTTGAAAAGAAATCGTGGATGTAAGAGCAAGTCTACCAACAAGTATTCCAGATATCAAACGCTTAGCAAGGCCATTGCAACGTTGTCAACCAAAAATAAGTTTTTTTTTTGTAATGGTATAATGGTAGCAAAGTTCTTCCTCATACTCCTCTCCAGAAATTAACAGTGGCTGAATTCGGTAGACGGCTACTACTGGTTGATACACTCATTGCCATAGAAATTTGCGCACCAAGAAATAATTGTGGGATCGTAACGAAACTTGACATAAAGGTACATGTCGGCCAGATATGCAAATGATTAGAAATGCAGCGTGATTGCGCATTGCGTGATGCCACTAGAGGGCGTTGAACTTCGTTCTCCTTGGAGTATAGAATAGGTAAGCAGAGCTTGTTTGAGTGTACTCAATCTTTCGCAAAAGAAACGCTGAGGTAGACATGCCGTTACGCCGCCATCGTAGACAATATGAGCAGCTGTCAGAGTTCGAGAGGGGAAGAATCATCGGGATGATGGAAGGTGGGGGGTCAGCTCGGCGAATAGCCCGTCAAGTAGGCCGCTCTGATTGTACTGTGAGGACGTGTTGGGACCAGTGGACAGAAGAGACGTCATTTACACGGTGACCAGGCTCAGGACGCCCTCGACAGACCAGTCGTTCAGAAGACCGTCACATCATACGAAACGCAAGCGTAGAGCCAATTGCCTCATTGCCCGCTATCCAGACACAGGCAGCACCTTCACTACGAGCCCCTGTGTCTTCCCGAACCATCGCAAGGCGCATGGCTGACGTACATCTGGCATCGCGGCGCCCATTATGTGTGTGCTGCCAGTGACAGCCACCCACCGACGCCTCCGTTTGGAGTGGTGTCGCGCACGACGGGATTGGACTGCAACGGAATGGAACCAGGTCGTCTTCAGCGACGAATCTAGATTCAATTGGAGCAGTGATGACAATCGTGTTCGTGTGTGGAGGCTCCGTGGTAAATGCCTCAATCCTGCCTTCGCTTTACAGCAACACACCGCTCCCACAGCTGATGTGATGTTATAGGGTGCCATCGCTTACGTTACACGGTCACCCCTAATATTGATCCATGGCACAATAACAGCCCAGCGGTACGTCCATGACATCATTCAGCCACATGTGATGCCACTCATGTCAGGCCTCTCAGGAGTCATTTTTCAACAAGACAATGCTCGGCCACACACAGCAAAGATGTCACAAGACTGCCTTCCGCCACATTACCACCCTTCCCTGGCCTGCTCGATCCCAAGATTTCTCACCAATCGAGCATATCTTGGATCATTTGGGACTTCAAGTTGGACACCCTACGAGTTGGGTCGAACTAGAGTCGCGTTTACAGCAACTATGGAACGAGATGTCTCAGGACATCATACGGAACTTGAATGCCTCAATGCCCGCTCGTATCGTATCGTGCATTTGCGCTAGTGGGGGTTCAACAGAGTACTAAAACTTACGTTCATTTGTACTTTTTTCTGCAATAAATTATTCTTTTTCTTTGATTTTCTAATCACTTATATCAAAGTAGTACTTACATGTGTAAAATTTCGTTTCATTTTGACGGCTTTTTCTTGGTGCGCAAATTTTTATGGCAATGAGTGTAGATTGTCAATTGCGTGTAATCTGTATTAAACTATTCAATTTGGAAAGTTTCCTCTTTTCCTTCTTTTAATGACCCGGATTATTTTTACAAGGATATATATATCCTCTCTCCTTCGTTATCTGACCGGGGTTCAAAATTACGTGGCGATACACCGAATGGCTTAGGCTGGGACGGTTGTAACTAGTTTGAATATCCTCTGTCCTGGAGATATGTAGGGTTTCGCCTCGGTTCGAGGTATTTATCCGAGTGTGATTTCAAATTGGAGGGAGGGACAGGACAGGAACTTGTAGGTGATATGGAGAACGGTTTTTTGTCTCTCGATCTCGGTGGACAACACCACATACTTTTGAACCACGGTCAGATGACGAGGCCACACCAGAGCTGGCATTCCAAACTTCTACACAACGCCAACATGAGGACATTCGAAGCCACGGCAATTTTAACGTGCTCCAGTCCGCTTTGCTGGTTCTTGTGAGGAACACAGTGAACAAAATGAGACAAACGGTTATGTCTATATCGAGTACTCACCTCCTGTATGAACTTGACGACATCCCTGCCAATGGCCAGGGCCTGGACGAAGGTCCTAGTGGCGACGAAGGAACGCTTCACTTCCATGGTCAGCTTCTTGGGGACGTCCCCGAATGGCTTCAAGGAATCCATCTGCTGGCTGATGCAGTTCATGTACATGTCGTTGAAGGTGTACTGGCTGTTCAGCACCTGAAACGTAAAAAAAAATTACATGAAACTCAAGATCATAAAAGCAGAACCCTCGGTGGTACATCTTTAGGGGTGTATGGGCTTCACTTATTTAGAAGCTTATTTTGGATCATAAGACCCAAACTTACCAACTTATTTAGATTCGTTCGCGCTAACTTGACGAGTAGCGTTTGTAAATTACCAACAGTATTCATCGATATTGTCCTGTGTAGCTCGACCAAATATCAAGGCTGCTTAAGGAAAAGTCTCTTCTACAGTTTCCTTCACTATTCTTAATCAAATATGGCACTTGTGTCGTTAAACTCGATCGCCCTAAGGCAATGGCGGGTTCGATATTGATATGATGATTGATATTCATCGATATTGTCTTGCGACTAGTGTAGCTTGACCAAATATCAAGGGTACTCAAGAGGAAGTCTCTTCTACAGTTTCCTTCCCTATCCTTGATCAAGTATGGTCATGTGTCGTTAAACCCGATAGCCCTAAGGCAGAGGCAGATTTAGGGGGAGGGAAAAGGGGTATAGCCCAGAGCGGATTTTTTTTTTTGAAAATATGAAGGGCACAAGGCAAACAATAAAAAAAATGTTAACCAATTTAAAAATAAAATGTTTAAAATGACATTGTATGAAATTATGTTTATGTCGTTATATGTCGATTTCGTTCTGGTTTTTAATTTATCAAAAACCACTGTTGAACAAAATTAGGGTAGTACTAATAATTTGTGCTTTGTGCTATTGATAAACCTATGGGGAGAAAGCGTAAAAGGTAGTGAGGGAGTTGGTTTTTTAATTGAAGGTGAGGTATAGAGGGAATATCACTGCTGACTGCAAAACATGGAAAGGGGGGGTGGGGGTGGCAAGTCATAAAAATATAGATTTAATCACCACTCATATAAAAATATAGATTTAAATATGAAGAAAAAGCATGAGCAGTATGCCTTTGAATAATGTAATGCATATATAAAAACACCTTTGTTAAAGCATCCGTAGTAAATTCTAATTTGAAATTGAAAATACTGGTTTTATACCCACTTTACTCCATCTGTCCCTTCTAACTGAACTGTAAGCTTAAATCAAGCATAGCTTACATAATTTCAAGAGAACTTACGAAGATGATGAACTGATGAAGAGATTTTATAATCGGTTCTGTAATGTAACTTCTTCACAATCATTTAAGATTTTATAATCTTCGCTATTACATTGTTATAAAAACAATGCAATAGCGAAGATTATAAAATCTAAGTAATTTTGAAGACGGTACATTACAGAAGCCGATAATAAAATCTATGTGAAGATATGTTAGCAGAAATAAATTTTTACGAAATGCAAATTTTTTTATGCCTTTAAATAAAATAGCAAATTTAATTTTTAACCGATCTCCGTCAAGGATTTACTATTATTTCAGGACTTTGGTCCCCTCAGAGACAGTCCTCACGTTTCCTGAAAAACTGCTTCGAGGGGTTTTAACCGATAACGGTAATTACCAAAGCAACGCCATAAATAAGGGAGAAACAATAAAACGCGAAAACGTCGGGGTGTAATTCCCAACCGAGTGATACCCCACAGTAATTGATTTTAAAATCGTTATAAAAATTAATAATTGCTCCCATTTTAGAAATAAAAGTATCTCCTATTTTTACGATAGCTAATTCGTCTTGTGAATAAAGAGGAATTATATTTTTTTACGAGTGTTTTCGTTGGAAAGAGAAAACGCCCGCTCGGTTTTAAGCAGCAAAAAACATCAAAACTTCCCAGGATTTTGCGAAAGAACCTAACTACCAAATTGATCAAACACATCTCCAATGCCTGTTGAACGCACGCGGGCCATTAGCGCTTTCTAGAATTATTTTATTTCTTGATTTTAATTGCTTGTTTCTTTCGGTAAAAATAGTTTCAACTATCATCTGTTTTTTAAACCCCCGCAGAAGGAAAAAAAAAAGCCTTTGAAAGTAAGTTTCAGTTTGAGATTTTTTAATCCTTTTCTTTCGGGGTTTTGAATTTATGCGAGGTAGCGAAAGAGAACTGGGAATCGGAGACGGGAAAAATAACTTTTAAATTAATTACCTCATTCATTTTTTAGTTCATAATACGAGATTATTTTGTTTTTTCTTCCGACGGTCCAAATTTTCCGCTTTTACATTAATGACTACATTATTAAACTTTTAATGGATATGGGGCAAATATTTGTATTTAATTGCCTACTCTCCACATGGAAGTGTACATAACAAAACACTAAATGTAAAGAAATCGTGGTTTTGTGAGGAAATTTCACAAGATATTCTCCAAACATGTTTACCGACATGAAAGGAGAGAATTTCTAATTATTTTTTTAAATTAGCTTCTATATCCATTTCTTGTACTATGAAAGGCTTTTTTTGTCAAGATAAATACAGGGGGCGTAGGGTGTTTTTGCTGCGAAAAGTGTTTGCTATACGTATTCCGAAATAAACGTCCCTTGGCTGGTTATTTAAATACCCCCATTTCAACGTCTCCAATAAAAATTCCAAAGAAAGAATTGACTGTTCCAAAGCAAATTAGGAAAATCCTAACGTCGCCCAAACGGCGATAAGCTACATTTTAAGGTAAGCCCGATAGGTATCAAAGGAGCATTTGGGAAACAAGAAGTAAAATCTAAATTTTCAGTCCGGTTTGTTTGAACTGAAAATCCCTCTCATAAGTATCGTCTTCCAAGAGAACTTCTCCAGACACAAAGTCTAATTTCCAGCGGCCACTATAGAAACAGTGTATATTTTGATTTGGGATGAGGTTTGGCGAATTTGGTGGCGGATGCCTTGACAAAGGAATGGTGAGTGATTTCATTTTAGTCACAATTGCATCTCCAGGAGTTAGTGAGATATGTGCGACAATGTAACAAACTCGAATGCCCGAAGAACTCCTTTTAGACCGGGTCGGTTTCCACGGCAACAGGCAGGCGGGCTTTCTATCTGAAGAAGTTTGTGTATCCTACTTCCATCTTCAATCCCTAGGAGTAATAGCACAATTTTATCTCAACCAAATATCTCGTTCTTAGTAAATTTGACCAGATCTTGGATCAGATACCTCGTTGAAACACTTGAAGGGTTAAGACTCATGTTAGGCAAGTGAACTTCTCATTGGTTTTTGGTTTCGGGGTTTTATGGCGCAAGGGCCATACTGTGGCAGACACAAGACATACATTATCAAGTAATAGACATACACACAATGAAAGTTACAGTTAACACAAAAGAAAGAAATACACCCAGGGAGTAATGCACCTGACAGAAACCGAACCTGCGCAGCCACGAAGGTTACTAAAGCAGTGGGCATACACACGGAGCCACTTACGTCTAATTAACGTCGTACTAGAGCAACACAACGGGCTATTGAAGACGGTCCGGGACCAATCCCAAAGAGAAAGATGGGAATTGTAATTTCTACTTTACGTCGTGCTAGAGCAACACAACGGGCTATTGACGACGGTCCGGGATCAGTCCCAAAGAGAAAGATGGGAATTGTAATTTCTAATTAACGTCGTGCTAGAGCAACACAACGGGCTATTGACGACGGTCCGGGATCAGTCCCCTAAGGGAAGAACACGATGACAACACCACGTAATTTTGAACCACAGTCAGATGGCGAAACGACACCTGAGCCGGCACCCCACTCTCCAAACTTCCACACCATCCCACCGTGAGGACTTTCGGCCACGACAGATTTAAGGTGCACTAACCGCCTCTACGCCATACGCTTACAAACATCCATGCACTGACCCGGATTCGAACCAGGAACCTTTCGATATAAAGGCTAGCACCTAAACCACCAGACCGGTTGGTCGGCTACAGAGAAAGATCAGAGGTCAACACTGTGTAATTTTGTACCACGATCAGATGACGAGGTCACACCTCAATCTCCGAACTTCCACACCACGCCAATGTGCCAGCCCACCTTTTCTAAACTATGGTCTTTGGATGGATTCAAACTCGCAACCCTACGGATGCTAATACGTTACTCTTCTAACCGGCCTACCGCGGCCCGAACTTTCCATCAGAGCCTTACTCGTGTGGAGTGTTTTTGTATGCAGGAGTGTCCCGCGATTATCTTCGTCCATTTCCATGTTGACTCGTTGATATCCCTTGGACCAACGGAGTAAAAACAAAATGAATTCACAGCAAAGATGCCGGTACAACTTACTTGGAACATCTTTCTGTAGAGGCGATCGAAAAAATTGTCCAAGGCCGCTGTGAGGTCCACCCCACCCGTCGAGTAATACTTCTCCAAGTCGTCGAACATGTCCTTGAAGATGAAAGAGTTCCTGTCGTACAACATCCCATACGTCCTCAGAAACATATCGTGGAAATCCTTTTTGGACGTCCTCAACAGCTCCTTGAAATACTCTGGAAAGCAAAAAAGACAATTTTAATTTTAGAAACAGTCGAGGAAGAATTAAAAATCACACAATATTTCACAAGTTGTAGTCAGGCTACCTTTTAGAAGCCAACAGGGTCACGGGGTTTTGAACGAGTCTATTGATTCAATTAAGAGACTGGTTTGTAAGCGTATGCTGCAGAGGCAGCTGATGCACCTGAAATCTGTCGAGGCCAAAAGTCCTCACGATGGATTGGTGTGGAAGTTTGGAGAGTGGGGTGGCTGCTCACGTGTTGTCTCGTCATCTGACCGTGGCTCAAAATTATGTGGTGTTGTTCTTGGTACTTTCCCTTAAGGGATCGATCCCAGACTGTCGTCAATAGCCAGTTGTGTTGCTTTAGTAGGACGTTAATTGAAAAATTCCCAAAAAGTAACCCCGATTTTTATGTTTTGTGATCCATTTTGATTGGTTTTGGGTTGGTAGATATTTTAATCAAGTCGCACTGGAGCAACACAACGTCCTATTGGCAACGGTCCGGGATCAATCCAGATGGAAAAGATCCAAATATTGCACATAATTTTGAACCACGTTTAGAAGACGAGGTCACAGCTAATCTGGCACACCCCTCTCCAAACTTCCAGACCACACCAACGCGAAGTCATTTGAGGACTCACCACATTTAATGTGTACCAGCCCCCTTTGTACACGACGCTCTTTGTTTGGCGGTCCAAATCCGTCCGGTTGGTTTTGGTTTTTTACGGCGCAAGAGCCTTAATTGGCCAAGCTTGGACAAACACAAGACAGACAATGTCAAGTTTATGTGAAAAGAAAAGATGGAAAATGCAGAAAGAGGAAGAGAGGAAGATAGCTTGCTTATTCTAGGGTCCCGACCCCCTTGTTTACCATTCAGTAAATCCCTTTGGAAAAGAACAGATCTCTAGGGGACCACACCTAAATATGTGTTCCCGGGGTGTCAGCCATTTAGGATATTTTCGTACACGTCTTTTAATTTAAGCTGCTAATATTACATGTTACAATTTGCTAAAGAGTACGTGGCTTAGCAAACGAAAATCATCAGCCAAAATCAAGAGCATCATTAAAAAAAACAGCATTCCACTTCAAGCCACACCAAGGGACTCAACTCCACACATGGAACGAACGGACCACACGCGCGGGCCTGCTCCCCCGAAAGATGTTGATTAACAGCCCATGTTTTAACGTGATTAATTATACTCTACAATCGAAAAATCGTAAGGCCGTTAAGTATGCGTCAGTAATCCAGCTTAAACGCCGCGCAGGTATTTGCGAGCGAAACCACTCCAGCTAATAATCGAGGGAACGGGATTAGAGGGGGGCTTAGAACGGGCGGCACAGACATTGATATTCAAAGCGAGACGGCGTTGTAATAAATCTTCGGAATGCGACGCAAAATGTGCGGCTATTCTTCAACGATTATAAACGATGCTTTTGGAAGTCGGGTGATAAAAGTGCAGGAGAGGGTGAATATATGTATGCAGGATTTTAAGTCTCGAGTACATTAGAATGTGGCAACACTTGGCTACCCAAATCTGACAGCACAAGTTTTTTTTTTTTCGATTCGCGCGGATTTCGAGCGCGTGCCAAAATTCTGTTTTTGAAGAAAAGCAAAAAAAGTTTTCGCCGGTGATGCGGAGATAGGTAATATTTAATTAACGTGGTACTAGAGCAACACAAAGAGCTATTGGCGATCAGGATCAATCCCTTAAGGGAAAAATCCTAGGACAATACCACGTAATTTTTAAACGGTCAGATAACGAGGCAACACCAAAAGCTGGCACCCTACTCTCCAAACCTCCATACCAACCCAACGTGAAGACATTTGACCACGAGGGATTTAATGTGCCCCAGCCACCTCCACACCATAACGCTCAGAAACATCCATGTACTGACCCGGATTCGAACCAGGAACCTTCCGATCTACAGGCTAACACCTTAACCATCAGACCGGTTGGTCGGCATGGGATCAAACCCGAAGGGAATGATCCGAGAACGCCTCGTAATTACGAAGCACGGTCAGATGACGAGGTCACCCGTGAGCTGGTATCGCACTCTCCGGATTTCCACCCCAAGTCAACGTGAGGACCTTAGAGGACACGACAAATTTAATGTGCACCAGCCTACCGCGGCCAGCAGAACGTCTTCAAATGCATTATAAAGCTGTGTTAAGTATCTTGTCATTGATGACCGACCAAGATTAGCTGTTCCCTAAAGGCATTTTCTGAAGTTTTTTGATTAAGTATGATAATACGGATTTTGTATTAGCGTAGGTAATAATACTAACTAGTGTAAGAGTTGTGTTTTACTTAGCGAGATTCAAATCTACACAAATATTTACTTTGAAATACGTCGTTCAAGTTCAAACTCACGGAGGAGGCCCAAAATTCTGAGGCTGTTTGTACAGCCAAAGCCGTTTCCGACGATCGCGATAGCCGTTTTACAACATCGCGAACAGCTACGACGGAAATACGCTGTCATGGACAAACAGGAGTTCTCCTCACTCCTGCAAAGAGCATTAGAATATCACTTATTCTACGCATATCCCATTCAATAAAATCAATGAAACCCTTAATGGCAAAATCTAATGATGTCAATACACCTGAATAATTAAAGCACCGCTGAACACCCCGAGTCAACATCATAATTAATTCACCTGCTCTACTTGCGTGGCTTCAAAGCCGAGATTATCGCCAAGTGCATTAAAACCCACGCCAAACTTGGCAATATGGTGAAATGGCTTTTCCAATGACTGATATAATTGATGTCATTCTAACACAGTCCAAGTGCTGTATAGACCAGTTTCCTCGTAACGCCAGAAAACAGCCTAAATGAGCCATTGAACAGTTCAATCATACCGTTATCTGGTGCTATTCAATATAAGGTACTTGTATACAGAGCCATTTAATGCAAAGTAACCAAACTCGGAGATCCAGCCTTCTTGGTAGTTAGAAGTAAAGCATTCTCTTTTCAAACAAAACAGTAAAATTTTCGCAGACGAAACAAGCGCCAAAGTACTCCTTAAAAGTCGCCAACGACTTCCCATTACGGCTCAGTCCTGAAAGACACGATAAAAGCCCATTCTTTCTCACATAACATTCTACATTACCATTTACTTTGCCAGAACAAACTCTTCCGCTCAGCTTTTAGCTTCCGCTTCGTGGAAGGCTTTTACCTCACTTCCGAAATTATGCAGAGCGATGGGCTTTATTTGCGTAACAAGGGAAGGGGGTGATTCAATTAAAAATGTGAATGGAGGGGGAGGTGCACGGGTTTCTAATTTTACAAGCAATTAGCCGGAGATAAAATTAAGTTTAGCGAAGAGCTTCCTTTGATTAGAATTGATAAGAATCGTAGACACCGTTTTCCAAAAATGGGTTTCCTTTATGTGACACTTAATGGGGGATACGATGCACCGTGCTTGTTTTCGGTATGATGGTGGATTGGTTCGCACGGAATCCCAACATACAGAGTGGTTGGTTTTATGGCGCAAAGAATTATTTGGCCAAACTGCTACAAATACGAGACAGGCAACGTCTGGTAATGGTTATGCACAAGGTTGGCTGGTTGTTTGGGGGTTTTATGGCGCACGGGCCATATTTGGTGAAGCCGCGCCAAACACAAGACAACGTCAAGTAAAAAATGTCACCAAAGGAGGAAAAGAGGGATTGGGGAATCGAGTACGATGAAAGCAGATCGCTTGGATTTACCTTCTTCTTCTTCTGGATGGAAACAATCCCCCTCCGTACCGAGTTACCGAAAACCCACAACGGATTAGCAGGGAAGGTCTCTAATGATAAAAAGAAAGAAGACCCGGGCTTGTGGGAGGAGTGCGAGGTGCGCCAGGTTATCCGAGACGTGGTCAGAGTCCCCCAACAGCCTGCACAGCCCACACCCAAAGTAAAAGGTGTCCGTCCCAGCTCATAGTTTTCATTCAACATGAGGCCACCGTGCTCACACTCTGGACTCACCATGCTTGCCTCAAGAGAGAAGCCATCAGACTCATTGGCGTTCATCGCGGGTTTGGATATACCGGGAGCTCGACACCAGTGTTTACCAAACAAACCTCATGGGGAAAGAAGGAGCTCGAGTACCTCGAGTTTATGAAGCCTGTATATATGTTTAAAGTAGATGTGCTCCTGAAGACGCCTTTTCGGGGTGGGGGATTATTTGTCGTGTTCGTAGCATGACAAAGTATAGCAAGAGTCATATAACAAGATCCATAAGCACAACCGACCTAATCTTCATATTCACAGCTACATATCTTAAATTTTCCGTCTCATTTTTAGGCCCAAATGCGGGCCTGTAAAAACCAAATAAACGAACCAGCCAGAAACGTTTTACAATTTAAAGATAAACAAAAACGGTTGTCAATTAACGTCGCAATGAAGCAACACAACGGGATATTGGCGGAGGTCCGGGATCGATCCCGAAGGGAACGGACCTACGACATAGCCTCGTAATTTTTAACCATGACCAGATCTTGGAACTCACACCTGAGCTGGCAGCCATCTCCCAATTTCTACACCACCCCAACGTGAGGACATTTGTTAGGTTACGATCTTCAATGGCCTTTGCTTCATCTTGTGTATGGGCGGAACTTAATTGGATTGAAGAGTCGAAAGAAAAAGAGGTTCTTGTAATTACAAGAAGGGGTGCTTTGCCCCCCTCTCCGTCTTGAAAAAAAAAAGGAAGGGAGACGAGGAGAGACGATAAGTGTAGAGGAGGACCGAACTGGGCTGTTCCTGAGAGGCACGAGTGACCCGAACGTCAACTCCGGACGCTAACCATTGCAAATGCCTAGATCCATCCTCTGATGAGAAGACAGCAGATTCCCGGCAAGTCCATTCCCTTCTCATCAGACGGGAAGCCCCTGTCTCTAGCCATGATCCAGCGGCTCCCCATGTAAAGCTGATTTTGCCAAAATAAAACTGGACACCGATAAAGAAGTTTCTCATGAATTTGCTACTAGTTGCTTTTATTTATGAAGCCGAATCACAACGATACACATCCGATGCCACGACTGATTTCACGCGTAACAGCCCCTGCCAGATGAGCGACGGTATTTGGTTGGATCGAATTTCGAACCTTCGGGTCGCTAATCTTCCAACCGGGCCCCCATTCAGAAACGCTTCGCAATTTAAGGCCCGGTGCACACATCCGGTTTTTTAACGTGCGGCACCGAAGCCCAACTGTGCACACATAACCGTGAAATGACGCACGAACTCATTTCGCGCCATTTGCGATACATATTCTATCGAAGAAAACGTGTTTATTTCGCTTACTTGGTGTAAAAAAAGTATATTTTGAAACAAAATAGACGTTACTTGATACAACCGTTTATTAATTATTATTTATATTCAATTTGTTTATGAAAATAAGGTACTTCAGAACGGAGACTCATGTGCGGCACCGTGGGGAACTGCGGTACAAATTGAACGCAAGTTGAACTTGCGTCGCCCTAGCGGCGCTGGAGGCATGTGTGCACTGCTGCATTGGATCTAATGTATTTCAGACCGCACATGCGTTGCGGATGCGGAGCCGCACGTTGAAAAACCGGATGTATGTACCGTCCTAAGGGTGCAATTCCTATAGCGCGTTTGACGCATGCGGCTGAATCAGTGCTTCTATTGCAGTACTACTGGCGCATAGTTGCAGCTTCCGTAGCTGACGCATTGTGGGAAACAGTTCCATAATCGTTCCTAAAACATATTACAGCACTTTCATTATCATGTTTTATAGCTCATTTTAAAGAACAGTTTGTTTTCTTTAACGTGATATATTACCTGTATATATAGGTTGAGGAATGATGTAATTGACTCCCAATGTATCCGTAACATCCCACTGTAGCAGTGCTGTGCGGCAGATGCTCAATAGGAATTGTACCTTATAGGTACACAAAAAAAGTAAACCCCAACGAGAAACCAACCCGTTTTTTAACGCAAACGTCTCCACGCACCAAAAACCTCCCCATTTCACTCACCCGGTGATCATTCCGGGAACTCGTAATCTCGCTCCGTCACAAACAGCACGCCCGGGATATATTTCTCCCGAGCCGGGAACAGGGAAAGATACTCCCGTCCAACCGATAACAAAGATACTGCGGATTATTTATCAGCTCTCCCTTATTCCCATTCGCTTGTCAGCGGTGCTTGCTATCGCTAAATCGCTGTTTGTCCTGCTGTTTGTCAAGGGAGACATAAATAAAGCGGAGGACCGGGATGATTCAATTCCTGGTACGGATGCGAGGTTAATAAGGTTCCAGGACAGGAGGGGGATTCGGTGTCAAGGTGTCGCTCGGATCTGAATCGATGTTATCTCTCACTGGGATTTACTTTTTTTTCCTTTACCTTCAAATTGGAAAACGTTTCTGGTTGGTTGGTTCGTTCAGTTGGATTTTATGGGCCCAGATTTGGTTAAATTGTGTACCAAACGTAGGACAGAAAATGTGAATTAAGAATATTAAGATTAGGTAACGCATCTGTTGAAACTCAAATGCTGACAAGAGGGCGCTGCGTGCATTCTGACGTGTGAGATATGTTGAAGCTCTAGTTAGTACTGCTTGTTTGAACGATGTGACGCCATAATTAACATTCCGTGTTTCTTTGTGTTGTTGTGTTTGTGTCAAATAAAGGATAAAAAGGGTAAAGCCTAGATAGTCTTTCCCATCTGACAGGTAAGAGAACCTTTTGAAATTCATTTAAAAACCGTGCGAATCAATGCGAATTAGAAGTTGTATCAGCATCTCTTAAAATTGGATGATATAGTTGTTTTTCGGTGTCAAGGTGTCGCTCGGATCTGCCTCGATGTTATCTCTCTCACTGGGATTTACTTTTTTTTTCCTTTACCTTCAAATTGGAAAACGTTTCTGGTCGGTTCGTTCAGTTGGATTTTATGGGCCCAGATTTGGTTATATTGTGCCAAACGTAGGACAGAAAATGTAAAATGTGAATTAAGAAAATTAAGATTAGGTAACGCATCTGTTGAAACTCAAATGCTGACCAGAGGGCGCTGCGTGCATCTGACGTGTGAGATATGTTGAAGCTATAGTTAGTACTGCTCGTTTGAACGATGTGACGCCATGATTAACATTCCGTGTTGTCTTTGTTGTTGTTTGTGATGTTGTGTTTGTGTCAAATAAAAGATAAAGCCTAGATTGTCATTCCCGTCTTGACAGGTAAGAGAACCTTTTGAAATTAATTTAAAAACCGTGCGAATTAATGCGAATTAGAAGTTGTATCAGCATCTCTTAAGATTGGATGAGAAATCCCAAATCAGATTTATCTATAGTTGTTTTACGGTGTTAAGGTGTCATTAGGATCTGAATCGATTCTCACTCTCTCGTTGAGATTTATTTACTTTTTTGTTTACCTTCAAATTGTAAAACATTTCAGGTTGGTTCGAATATATGGATTTTGCAGGCTCATATTTAGTCAAGCTGCGTCCAAATATAAGACAATAAATTTGATATAGAAAAAAAGATAAAGGTTAGGTAATACATCTTATATAAGGTTGCGAGAAAAATGCCAATCGGTTTTGCGTAGTTATCAAATTAGACATTCCGTCCAAATGTATGTGTTAAAATAGGCCAAACTCTCCAAGGAAAAGGACTGCTATTGTAAAATAATGTATGGTGATCACCACTTGGATAATATCCACTACGCCAACTCGTTATTACAGCTATCTCCTTTCCGTACCAATAACTACTATGTTCCCCCAATTCCTCTTTTTATTTCACATTTTTTTTTGCTTTAAGTCGTCTGTCTTGTGTTTGGCACAGCTTGGCCAAATATGGCCCTTGCACCACAAAACATAAAACCAACCATACCGATGAAATCAGAATCCGTGGCAAAAACACCGACTACGGTTGGTTGTTTCGGTGTTATATGGTTCAAAGGCCCTATTTGGCCAAACTGCGCAAAACACAACGAGGATGGAAAACAAAGCAAAAAGCGGAAGGTAGGTGAGGGTAAAACAGAAGGGAGAGCAGATCACTCCGGGATATTACTATTGATATGTCCTTACACTCTTAAAGAAGGTCCCTAAGGGCAGCCAACTGTGGAAGCGCTTTGTTTACGCTTCACCCTTTTATCACCTTAAAGAATAGACTTGTTCATAGCGGTATAGTCACCAGAACCCCAAGATTCCGCTAATTGATGCAATAAGCTTTCAATTTCAATGAATACTTTCCGTTTGTAAGCTAAATTTAGAGCACTTTCTCATTCATTTACAAAATGGCGCTGCACTCCATTCCGAGTTTCGAGGGCTTTACTTAGAATCCACGCATACCCTATTTCACCTGCTAAAGAATATCAATAGCGCAACACAGCCCGCACGCAAACCAAGCAATATGCAAAACGGTAAAACAGTCGTTCGATTAACTCAACAGCTGAAAACGAACGCATTCACTTCGGTTTCCGCAATCTTCAGCTGCGTTATTACCGAGAATTCCAATTCCCTGGATATGAATGAAGTATCAGCAGCTGTAGACCAATCGCGCGGCTTTACAATTCGTCCAATTCAATGAAACTCACTTGCATTGAAAGCGGCAGGTCATTGGATTAGGCGACGACAAAGACGAGTGTTGACAGAACTATTGTGGAGCTACGGGGGGTCTCCGACAATGCCAAGTGCGGTTTCGTGTATTGTTATTTTGTCGTGTATCGATTTTGAACGCCCTCCTATGGGCAGAAAGGAACACGGCAGTGTGAAGGAGAAATGTGAGAAAAAGAATTGGTGACACGTCAGTGGGAATTTGTGGAAAAGATAAAATCTAGGTTTTGGTTTATGGCCAAGCATATTTGGCCAAGCCGCGCCAATCATGAGACAAACACAAAGAAGGAGAAGAAAAAGCAGAATAGGCAAGGGTAAAAATTATCATACGGATAACCTCGGGATTATGATGCTCGTACACACCTAAACAAGATGATACCCGGTAGGCCTAGGTTTTGGAGTTTTGATTTCTACTCTTAGTTTATATTCCCAGTCCCAGATAATTAAAACACATTTTTACATTTCGGCGTAAAGTTTCTTTTTAATGACTTAGCAGGCATCAATGGCCTATGTTGACTCTTTCTTATGGCAAATAAAAGACATTAGTTCAAGTTAAATGGGATGAAACTAACGAAATCAGAGCTACTGATCTTTTAATAGCAAAAGATTTTCGATAGCCTTCGAATACTGATAGAAGAAACTCATTGTAGTATAAACATATCACTACTATTATAAAAGGAAGTGTTTAATGTGTCTGTGGGTTTGGTGTCATCAGACGAATCTATAGAACTGAGTCCTGAAATTTAGCACACATGTGGTCCTAAATGAGACTGAATGCACCTCGAAGCCTGAATTTTAAAATTTAATCTAGAACACTTTTTATGAATCCGAAGGGAAAGATCCGAGGATAACACCACGTAACTTCGAACCACGGTCAGATGATGAGGTCACACCTGAGCAGGCACCTCACTTTTCAAACTTTCTGCATCTTGCCTGTTTACTTTCAATCTGTAGTTAACCAATTTAATTTCGAGTAAGTTTGGTACTGGTATTTTCGTCTAACGTCGCACTGAAGTCACACAACGGGCTATTGGCGATGGTCCTGGTTCGATCCCAAAGGGAAAGTACAGAGCACACCATCGTTATTTTGAACCACGGTCAAAACGAGGAGGTCAGATGACGAGGTCATAAACTGAGCCGACATCCCTCTCTTCAAACTTCCACACCACACCAACGTGGGCCACGACAGATTCAACATGCACTAGCCCTCTCGTAGACGTACTCCATCAGTTTTTAGATGGATTCGAACTCACAGCCCTCCGGTCGTAAGTCCGTCACTCTTCCATACCAGCCCCTCAACATACGAAGGAAGTACAAAAATTCTCAAAAACAAACACGACATACAGAAAACGCATCCAATTCCGTAGCTCAAATGTTCACCCGAAATAATCCCATTCAAAAATAACATTCCAACGACTCCTCTCGTTATAACAGTCGGCATGACTTACCCTCCGACAAACATTCCAATAAAAAAAAGATCCCAACTGCCCCTGGAAACGCCAGGAGCAGAAAATCGTGTGTGCTATTTGTTCCCTGCAGCCAATTTCCCAAATGGTCGTGGCAACAACACGGAGCAACCCCCCCGTCTGTTCGAGGCCCCATCGTGAATTAATGTCGGCGGACGGTGTTGCAGAAACAAACTGGGCGCATCCAGTGAAGGGGAAAGGGGCTTTAACAGCAACTCCGACGTAAAGATGCTTTTTCTGGATATCTGCACGTACATGATGTTGCCTAGGTGCTTCGTTTGTGGACTTTGGGGAACGGATTATAGGGGTTCTTCTGTAAAATGCGATGCGTGTGGGGGGAATTAAAGCAGGGAAACAAGTTTAGTCCCGAATGTAAATAAAAACCTAAGACTGGCATGCATTAAAAATTCGGTAAGTTGGTTGGATTTGGGTTTTATGGCGCAACTGCCATACTCGGCCAAGCAGCGACAAACACAATGTTGAGTAACCGTGAAAAAGAATGGAGAGAAGAGAAAGATCCTGAGGTTGCGACCCCATGTTTACCAGAATCAGTAAACCCCATAGAAAAGATTAGATCACTAAGGCATCTCAAATCTATACACAAATAAAGATGTACGCAGTGGTAATTCGGTAGGTAGGTAGTTAAACGTCGCACTGGAGCAATACAAGGGACTATTGGTGAAGGTCCGGGAACAATCTCCTAAGGGAAAGATCCTAGGACACCCACGTAATTTGGAACCACGGTCCGATGACGTGGCAACACATGAGCTTGCATCCCACTCTCCAAACTTCCTCACCAAACCGACATGAGGTATTTCGGTCACGACCGATTTAAGGTGCACCAGCCGCCTCTACACCATACGCGTATAAATAACCATATACTGACCCGGATTCGAACCAGTAACCTTCCGATCTAGAGGCTAACACCTTAACCACCAGACCGGTTGGCCGTCTAGCGATGTTCAGGGATCAATCCTGAAGCGAGATCAGAGATGGTATTTTTAATTAACATCCCACTGGAGCAACACAACGGGCTATTGGTGACGCTCCAGGGTCAACCTCTGAAGGGAAAGATTCGAGGACAACACCACGTAATTTTGAACCACGAATAGATGACGAGGCAACAATTAAGCTGGCACCCTACTCACCAAACTTCCACACCACACTAACAATCAATCTTAAGAGGCAGTCGGGATTAGGAGCGCAATCTACAAATTGTAGAAATTGCACATTCGATTCCCGTAACCTGCCCTTGGGTATATTTCTATTCGGTGTCAGTTAATCAACCGTTCCGGTGGTTAAGGTGTTAGCCTCTAGATCGGAAGGTTACTGGTTCGAATCTGGGTCAGTGCATGGATGCTTGTATGCGTATGATGTAGAGGCGACTGATGCACCTTAAATCTGTCGTGGCCGAAAGTTCTCACGTTGGGTTGGTGTGGACATTTGGAGAGTGGGGTGTCAGCTCAGGTGTTGCCTTATCCTCTGACTGTAGATAAAAATAACGTGGTGTTGTCCTCTGATCTTTCCCTCAGGGGATTGATTCCAGACCGTCGTCAATAGCCCGTTGTGTTGCTCTAGTATGAAGTTAATTAAAATCACCTTACCTTACCTTCAGTGTCAGTAAAACTTTTCTAGTGCGTGCATGCCAATTTACTTAACATTATCCTGCGTTTGGCGCAGTTTGGAAAAATTAAATCCCTTGTGCCATAAAACCCATTCAATTTGTCAATAGCTAAAGTGTATAAGTATTGGCATGTGTTGAAACTATCGCCAAATCTATCAAAAGCTCGTATGAATGTGATAGATCGTAGATCGTAATGGACTATTAGATTTTAAACTGCCTTCTTTTTGTTCAATTTTTTGTCTCAACTTCTAATCCTATTGTTTTGAGATAATTTGAATCAACAGTAGCACCTTTTCCCAAAGACAATCTAAAACAAATACGACAATCCAATTTAACTCCAGTATTTTTTTTCTCGATTTTTTTTTACTTAATTCAGGTGGTAACTTTTTCGTTCACGCCAACTCCCTATGATTTGATTCCCACCTTTACACACAGCTACAAAAAAATGATTGGTCTGCTTTTAAAGTATTGTAATAATAAAAGTTAAAGATTGATTCAACGCGGGCGTTTTAAGTTCGACGCCGAACCAAACTCCATCTTTTTTGCCTTTTGTAATTGCATCGAATGTTTTCCTAATCCCGTTCTCGATACTTTTCGAAAAAGAATCACTCGATGAAGTCTTTCTTTCGGGAAATGAAATGGTGTTATTCGCATCACCCTAATTTGTTTTGCCACATCCGGTGGCTGGGAATATTACGCTTTTTTGCGTGTGTGCGTTTCGCTGGGAAATGTTTACAGTCAGGGAAAACTAATTAAAAGTACAAAGAGAAGGAATTTCCCGACGTGGGGATTTAATTAGGGAAAAGTAATTAAAGTTCCCTTTTTATTCCCCTCTTTTCATCGGGATGCGGAATGCGAGCAAAACAAATAGAATGCGTAATTGCTTCTATCGACATCCAAATTAGTTTCCAATCTGATACATATTTAGTCTGAACAAATTGATTATTTTCAATTAAAGCTCTTTTGAATGATAATTCTGCAACGTATTATTCCAACAAAGCACAGCATCCACTAGTTTTCCAGCATTACTTACGCATGCATCGTAACTTCGTGCGATACTTTTTTCGCTTTTGAATGAATTCCTAAAAAGTTGATTACAATGAATACGCGAAATATCTCTGAATGACGGTTTTAATGTATTTAGATCCTGTGAGGGGAAAGTAAACAAAGTTGATTGGGTATTATGTTTAACGCTCGCGAAAAGGGTTGGTTCATCAGGTTGCTTCAAGGATTCAGAGCTGTGGAATACACTGCGAGCCAAACATAGAATGAATAATTGCTTCAATGGACATCTAAATTAGTAGCAAATTTGTTACAGATTGAGTTTGAACGAATAATTATTTTGAATTGAAGGGTCTTTTGAACAATAACTCGATAGTTCTTGCAATATATTACAGCAAAGCACACAATCAATTAGTTTTCCTGCATGCCTCCAAATTCTCGTCATATTTTTTCTCCTTTGAATGAATTGTTAAAACGTTAATTACAATGAATACGAGAATGTTAGTATTAACCTTTTAACTACGGCTATAGATATAACTGGCGCTATTCTTCCTTGACATAATTTCTATAACTTTGTGGTACAACTGCTCTAACGGCCCTAGTCTACATTCTTTCTTGGCACGATTCTTATAACTTTCAAGGAAACACCGTACTGGCCGTAGTCTAAAATATTATATGGACAGATTACTTAAAAAGAGGACAAAGTAAACAAAGTTGATTGGATGCTGTGTTTTACTTTGCATAACTGAATTGCATTACTGCCTTTGTCCACAAAATAAGCGTCTTATTTACACATTCTTTAAACTTAGTATTCTTGAAGTTTCAAGTGAACTAACATGGACAACAGGCGCTTGTTCGGTTTTTTTTTACTGTAAACAAGGTCCAGAAAAAAAATATGAAAAGGAATTCTTTAAAAGTACTTCCGTTAAAAACATTTGCTTAACAATGCAAACAGGCATTTTTTAGGTTTCACAGCACAAAGGTCATATATAGGCAAAGCTGCCCCAACTAACTTATTTCATATTCTTGCAGTTTTATATAACTAAAAAGAAACAGTTATTGAAAACACGAAAGAAAAATGCTTCAAACTACTAAAAAACAAGACGTTTCGAAACTAAATATTGACGAACTGTTCTAGAACTAATTTTATCGTTCCAGAATAGAAAAACAGAATTCCATTTTACATGAAGTAAAAACTGAAATTCCGAAAAGTAAGAGAAAAGTTGCAAGAGCAATAAATATTAACGAAGAAAATTGAGAAGTGAAACACTAATCGCTCGACAAATCCGTCCCTGTGCAGGAGGCAGCGATAGTCTAGTTGGTACAGTAATGAATATGAAACATGTAATTGGTAATTTTTAATAAACGTCGTACTTGAGCAACACATCGGGTTAATGACGACGGTCTGGGATCAATCCCTTAAGGGAAAGAAAGGTCCGAGGACAATAGCACGGATCTTTAATTCACCCACATACTTACTGAATTTACCCTCGGGGACACATGTATTGGTGTGTGCTAGCTCTACAAACCCGATGAACTCTTGAGATCCATTCTTTTCCCAAAGGGGTTTCACTCTCTGGTCAACAGGGGGGTCGCGATCCCAGGATGCTCTCCATCCTCTCTTTTTACAATTGCTTGACATCGTCTTCTCCCTGGTGTAATTTGGCCAAATGTGGCTTTTGTGCCATAAACACCCCAATCAACCAAGGTAATTTGGTAAATTTTTAAATACTGTCGCACTAGAGCAACACAACGGGCTATTGACGACCGTCCGGGATCAATCCGGGAAAGATCCGAGGACAACACCTTTTAATTTTGAACCACGGTCAGATGACGAGGCAACACCTGAGCTGGCACCCCACTCTCCAAACTTCCACACCAACCCAACGTGAGGGCTTTCGCCCACGACAGATTTAAGGTGCACCAGTCGGGTCTCTACACCATACACTTACAAACATCCGTACCCGGATTAATTGTCAGATGACGAGGCAACACACCTGAGCTGGCACCCCACTCTCCAAATTTCTAAACCAACCCAACGTGCGGACTTTCGGCCACGACAGATTTAAGGTGCACCAGTTGGCCTCTACACCATACGCTTACAAACATCCGGACCCGGATTAATTGTCAGATGACGAGGCAACACACCTGAGCTGGCACCCCACTCTCCAAATTTCTAAACCAACCCAACGTGCGGACTTTCGGCCACGACAGATTTAAGGTGCACCAGTCGGCCTCTACACCATACGCTTACAAACATCCGGACCCGGATTAATTGTCAGATGACGAGGCAACACACCTGAGCTGGCACCCCACTCTCCAAATTTCTAAACCAACCCAACGTGCGGACTTTCGGCCACGACAGATTTAAGGTGCACCAGTCGGCCTCTACACCATACGCTTACAAACATCCGGACCCGGATTAATTGTCAGATGACGAGGCAACACACCTGAGCTGGCACCCCACTCTCCAAACTGCCAAACCAACCCAACGTGCGGACTTTCAGCCACGACAGATTTAAGGTGCACCAGTCGGCCTCTACACCATACGCTTACAAACATCCGGACCCGGATTAATTGTCAGATGACGAGGCAACACACCTGAGCTGGCACCCCACTCTCCAAACTACCAAACCAACCCAACGTGCGGACTTTCGGCCACGACAGATTTAAGGTGCACCAGTCGGCCTCTACACCATACGCTTACAAACATCCGGACCTGGATTAATTGTCAGATGACGAGGCAACACACCTGAGCTGGCACCCCACTCTCCAAACTGCCAAACAAACCCAACGTGCGGACTTTCGGCCACGACAGATTTAAGGTGCACCAGTCGGCCTCTACACCATACGCTTACAAACATCCGGACCCGGATTAATTGTCAGATGACGAGGCAACACACCTGAGCTGGCACCCCACTCTCCAAACTGCTAAACCAACCCAACGTGCGGACTTTCGGCCACGACAGATTTAAGGTGCACCAGTCGGCCTCTACACCATAAGCTTACAAACATCCATGCCCGAACCCGGATTCGAACCAGGAACCTTCCGATCTAGTGGCTAACACCTTGACCACTATACCAGTTGGTCGGCCAAATCAACCAAGGCTCTTCTCTATCTGTAAAACGTTCCCTGTTTGCCCATTTTCTTGACATTGTCTCTTGTTTCGAGGGAAAATATGTCTATTGCGAAATAAAAACCCAAAACACCAACAGACTCTTCTGTATAGGTAAAACTTTCCTTGTGTTTGGTTCATTTACTTGACGTTGTCTATCATGTTTTGTCCATCTGGCGTAGCCATATCAGATCTGGACCCAAACCCGTGTCAGGCGTATATTGGACAAATATGGCTGTCGCACCCACAAAAACCCAACCGAGACTGGTTACACCGCATTCACGGCCTGAAAACGATACAGACTCAATAACACGGATAAAAAAACCTCGAAGCCTCGACCCCAAACTTCCAACCCCATTCACCATCAAAAAGCCAGCATCAGCATAACGGAGGATGGGTAAACATAGACAACCGATATAATGCAGAACGTGGGGATGACGACCGAGCATTCGAAAAAGAACGCCCCCTCCCCTCCCATTATCCGGTCCGGAGGCACGGGAGACAGGAAGGAACATGACATCAGAATGCACATCTGGGGTCCTTCGCTAAATGCCAAAGAGATAGAGGGTGGGGAGAACCCTACTCATCTTTTGACGCAGAAGAGAATGCTGCGGGGGAGAGGCATAAGTAAAGTATAAGTAAACAAGAAAAAAGTCCACGCTGCCGAGCTTAAGTGAGTCGGGGAAAATTTCAGGGTACGAATTCAAAAAAAAAAAAGGGGACGATGTGCTGGAGTGTATCCTAGGAATTATTCACTTGATGAACAATGTCAGTGGAGGAACGTCATCCTCGTTCTTGGATTCTCGAGAGAATTGGAGTGTTTACTTTATTAAGTCATAAATCTATCCGGTCGGCAGGATAACGGATTAGCAACAGGAGGTTGAGAGTTCGAATCAGTCCAAAGACCGTCGTGTACAAAGGGTAAGGTAATTTTAATCAACGTCGTACTAGAGCAACACAACAGTCTATTGAAGACGGTCCGGATCAATCCCTCAAGGGAAAGAATCGAGGACAATATCAAGTAATTTTGAACCATGGTCAGATGACGAGGCAACATCTGAGCGTGCACCCCACTCCAAACTTCCACACCAACCCAACGTGAGGACTTTCGGCCACGACAGATTTAAGGTGCACCAGCCATCTAGGGTTTCAAAATATAACCGCGACATTTCCCTGTGTTAACTCAAATACACAAACCCTGTAGAACGTGTTTCCTTATCCGTGTCAATTTATTGCAGGAAAACAAACTTTAGATTTTAAAATTGGGGCTTCGAGGGGCACTTTTAGGACTACCTGTGTGCCAATATTCATGACTACAGATGGGTCTGAAGACAGAAAAAGAAACAGCCTATGTTTTCCGCAGTGTTCTAAAGTATAAGTGTACCAAAATGTGGTGTGAATTGGTAAAAGTATGCACCCACAAAAAAATCCTTATAACCGCCAATACATTGTAATTTCCATCCAATGCTAATGAAGTGGCACAGTATCCAAAACAATCTCCCGTAATCTCAACAAACTCGAGAAAATTGATCTCAGACAACACCAAGTAATAGACACACACAATGAAAGTTTTACTGGAACAGAAGAGAGTAATACAACCAGAATGGAATTGAACTTGTAACGCTTACAGCTCACAGGTTTCTAGTGTAGTGGACAAACCCACTGATGCAACGAAGGCCCCTCTACGACTATTGGACATCAAATTAAGAAATTACAGATCCGAAACAACAAAGCTGCCCAATCAAAAGCAAGTATCCACTCACAAAGAAAATCTTTAATAACCGACAGGACAGAAAATTCCACCCAGTTGTAACGAACTGACACATTCTCCAGAAAAATCTTAACGAACTCGAGAAAATCGATCCCCGAGTTTAGAAAAAAAAAACAAGAAATCTCTCCTTACCCTTCACCTATCGAGTTCAGGCCCAAGAGAAAAGAAAAATGAGCAACTCGGGCCAAAAGGAAAACGTAACTTTTAATAAAGTTTAAAAAGAATGAGATAATGCAAGGTGGCAGAGACGGCGAGAAATTAATTACGCTTTACAAGAAATTCGTAAGTGCTGGGGATAAAAAATACTTGAAAAAATCCCCGTAAAGGGGAAAAAAAAGGCAGAAATAAACGATCCCACCTAGAGATTATGGGTACGTACGTTTCGTGGGTTGGATATGGGAGTTGAAGTTTTTGCCCGTGTTCTGGCAACGTTTTTTTGCTTTGTTACTTACCTCCGTGCTGTCACTTAGTAACAGGATATATGACAATTACTTTTTTGTAAATCCGCGCTATTACTCAGCTTGGGCAATTAGATTTGGCTCTGAAATTAATTTAAGTGCAGGGAAAGTGACAAGGAACCGTTGCTTTTAATCAAGGGCTCATCTTATATTTTGAGGTAGAGGTTTGGTAAATATACATTCTCTTGTGGGGGGAGGGTTGATTCACGCTTAATATTTTAGGAAATTTTATTTTATAAGTTAATTGGGTTGAATTTTACGGAGAAAGAGCAATATTTGGCGAAGCGCTGCACCCATTTCAAGACAAGTTGTTGTTGTCGTACGGGCCATATATGGCCCAATTGGGGGTGCCATTGCCCCGGAGGGTTGGACTTCTTCATACATGACACATCCGTTTTACAGGAAGGTCCCTTTCACACATCCATTCACTCACACATATCGTAATTTAGATCCCAATCCGAGGCCGATAACCCTCTGATCAGGTACCCCCATTTCAAGACAAGTAATAGGGCAGTTGAATTAACGTCGCACTGGAGCAATACAAAGAGCTATTGGTGACGGCCCGGGATCAACCCCGAAGGGAAAGATCCAAGGTCAAAACTCGTCACTTTGACCCGCGGTCAAATGACAAGAACAACACCCGAGCTGGCACCCCACTCTCCAAACTTCCACATCATGCAAACCTCGACATTTGAGGCCACGAGAGATTTAACGTGCATTAACCCCGTGCACACGACTACGGAGGTACTGTCCTTTTGACTAGCAGGTAAGCATTGTCCCATTACGATTACGACTCCTTAGAATAACATAGTGTTGTTGTCACTAATCCCCGACATGGTCTCTTTAAGTTAGACCAAGTCCACGAATCCATAAACCCCCCAAAAGTCCAAGAAAAGTAGAGGTTCCGAAAAAACCTTGTCCATTGTAAAGTCAATACATTTTAAAATATGAGCTGGCTAAGCCTGATCAGCTCCACACTTGGTACAAGTCCTGAAAACCTTCTGGCCCTGATCGTAAGAGAAACTCCTCAAGTGTCCACTGGCAAAACGTGAAATACAAGTCTACTGGCTTCTATGGCCCTCAAAGAGTAGGGCGCCTCAAGGACGACGTCTCGAGTACCAGTCATGTACTGGAGGGACATTCCAAAGATCTACAGATGTCCTCCTGCACTCTGAGAAAGCTTCAAGAGACTTTAAGAATAACATAATTGTTTTAACCTGTAGACTACGGACGGTACAGCAGTCGTACCTTGAAAGTTATCAGAATCGCGCAGACTATAGCGGTAGTTAAAAGTTTAAAGCAGTTTTATCCCAACTTTGCAGGATAAAAAATTCGTACGATGTATTCGAGGACACAAGCAGTAGTTTTGACATGAATACTCGAGGGTAATTTGATAATTTTTCATTAATGTCGTACTAGAGCAACACAGCGGGATATAGACGTCGTTCCGGGATATATCCCCTAAGGGAAAGATCCAATGACAACACCACGTAATTGGGAACCACGGTCATATGACGGGGTACCCAACTCTCCAAACTTCCACACCAACCCAAGGACTTACGGCCACGACATATTTAAGGTGCACCAGCCGCCTCTACACCATACGCTTACAAACATCCATGCACTGACACGAATTCGAACCAGGAGCTTTCCGACGTTGGCTGGTTGCTGGACAGTAAATCTACTGTAGCCTCAAAGCCGACCAACCGGACTGGTGGTCAAGGTGTTAGCCTCTAGATAGGTAGGTTCCTTTTTCGAATATCCATTTGCTAAGTGCATATAGTAAATATAACTTACATAAATAATCAAACCAGATCTCGGTCCTATTTCAATGCAGATATTTTCAAATCTAACAAGAGCACGAACTTATATAGCATAGGTAATTTGCATTTCACGACGTCACAATTTGATCAGCCCGTCTCTTTCCATTCCCGAAGTCCAACAATATTGTGTGCCGACTAACCTGTCTGGTGGTTAAGGTGTTAGCCTCTAGATCGGAAGGTTTCTGGTTCGAATCCGGGTCAGTGCATGGATGTTTGTAAGCGTATGGTGTAGAGGCGGTTGGAGCACCTTAAATCTGTCGTGCCGAAAGTCCTCACGTTGGGTTGGTGTGGAAGTTTGGAGAGTGGGGTGCCAGCTCAGGTGTTACCTCGTCATCTGACCGTGGATCAAAATTACTTGGTGTCGTCAATGGATCCTTTCCGCTAAGGATTGATCACTGAGCATCGTCAATAGTCTGTAGTGTTTCTCTAGTACGACGTTAATCAAAATGAATTTATCATAAGATAACACGCTCTTTACATGCATGACCCCAGTACTGTTCCGATTTGTAAGACGTACCTCGCGTCGTAAAAAGAGTCACCTCTAAGAGTCAAAACAGCACTGACCCCCCGAATGACTACAGGAATCTAATACAAGAAGTGAAATCGCAATCATGCGACTGGAAGCAATTATTTTTCCGGATCAGTCAAATCCAGCGAAAGCGAAGGCGGGCGCAATTTTCCCGGTTCCAGGAACGGGAGTTGAGGGGATAAGTAGCCGCACAAAAACTATGGAACTGAAACGGAGTAATTGGAGCAGCTCAGGTAAAATACCGGGTTTTTTTTCAGCTCTCGGAAAGGGAAGAAAAAAAAGATACTTCCTTTTCTGAAGGATCTCAGAGGCAAAAAAAAAAAAATCGGGGGAATATTTGACGGAGGGAGCGACCGTCGCATACATTACGAATAATTAGTTTCTCAATCTTCGCTGATTGGAGACGAGTACCCTGGCGGTAGTGATACTTTTGAAATTAGTTTCCATTCAGCGAGATGAGGTGTTTTGCCTTCTTTGAAATAAAAACAATGAGAAGCGGTGGGCATTTTTTTTTGAATGAATTTTTTTTTAAAACCTTTGACTTTAAAAAAAAAACGACGACTAAAGGCGACAGAACATCAGTAGCGTTGCATTGATGACTGGGGATGTCGAGATAATATATACAATCAGGACTGGACGCTGGTTTAATTTTAATGGGACGCAAGGTCTATTAATGAACAAGCTGCACCAAACGCAAGTCCTGAAAAAATTTAAAGTAGATTAAAAAAAATACAAATTAATATAAACAACCAAATCAACATTAAGTTGGTAATTTTTTTTAAAACTAACGATCAATCACGGATGTTTGTAAGTGTATGATGTAGAGGCGGCTGGTGCACCTTAAACCTGTCGTAGCCTCAAATGTCCCCACGTTGGCGTTGTGTGGAAGTTTGAAGAGTGTGGTTCAGGCATTGCCTCGTCATCTGACAGTGGTTCAAAATTACGTGGTCATCCCGGAACGTCGTCAATAGCCTGTTTTGTTGCTCTAGTACGACGTTAATTAAAAAAATTTTTTAATAATAAATAAAGTTAGACCATCTCTCAAAGACATGAATAATTATGAATTATTCGCGGGGCACATAATTGTAGATACAGAGGCAACACTGCATTAAATTAACATACCAGTCCAATCGATTTGCCGCTTTTTAACACCAACACAAGTAACAAATTTAATATTTAAAATAAACACGTCATTTCTTAGACGTAGCTATCCCATTTCAATTACGTCAATTCGACTCCCCTAACAAGTTACCCGGCCCGAGGTCTAACGCATCTTCAAAAAACATTCACATGATTTTCTTTCGTCTTTATTTACGAACCACTTACCCACCATCTCTCGGACCACTGCGCCAGGGCACATAATACGAGACACAAAAGCGGCGCCGCGCACATAAAAACCCGAAACCGCACCTCTCGGCAAAGCGACGCAGTCCAGCCTGTCGTCTCCTTACCAAAGAGATGGAGATTTAATAAAGCCACGGGACGAATTTACGATCGACAACCTCCCCATAACTTCAAATCTGGAAAAACAGACACCGGAGCCCCCCGAAGAGAACAAAAGCCGGGCCAGAGTCCATCACACACAAAAGTTGGATGAAAGCTGAGCCTGGAAGACACTCGGAGGCAGGGGCATCCCGGAAAAGGGAAAATCCTATTCCCCAAATGCACTTGATCCGCATCCAATCCGGCTAATGGACTCACGATCTCTCTCCCTTCCCCTTCTTTTTAGGGGATAATAAAGACTTGCGTAACGTAGGCCAACAAGGGAAAGACATTGGAGCGAAGTTTTGCGGACCCACAACTCAAGCTGTCTGTTGCTGGGAGATGTGTCAGTGTAGTTTTACTGGGGTTCCGGTAACTGGGGAAGCGATGGATTGCGACGGACTAAGTGTAATGAAATGTGCAGTCAGTATTCTTTCTTTTAGTGCGATGGGGAAGCAGCGATTTGTGGGGATCGGGGAAAACTTGTGGTGTTTACCGTCATTCTCGATGTTAGGCCACGGAGGATAATTTGGAAAATGATTCCGGGATTCAGTTTTGAGACTCGAAATGTCTGATAGTTTTCATTCGCCGTATAAAGTTGTGTATTCTCACTATAGAATTGCAACATCACACTGATACTACTTTGCTGGGAGATATACTGAGGTTCCAGTGACTGAGGATGCGATGGACTAAGTGTAATGAAATGTGCAGTCAGTCCTCTTTCTTTTAGTGCGATGGGGAAGCAGCGATTTGTGGGGATCGGGGAAAACTTGTGGTGTTTACCGTCATTCTCGATGTTAGGCCACGGAGGATAATTTGGAAAATGATTCCGGGATTCAGTTTTGAGACTCGAAATGTCTGATAGTTTTCATTCGCCGTATAAAGTTGTGTATTCTCACTATAGAATTGCAACATCACACTGATACTACTTTGCTGGGAGATATACTGAGGTTCCAGTGACTGAGGATGCGATGGACTAAGTGTAATGAAATGTGCAGTCAGTCCTCTTTCTTTTAGTGCGATGGGGAAGCAGCGATTTGTGGGGATCGGGGAAAACTTGTGGTGTTTACCGTCATTCTCGATGTTAGGCCACGGAGGATAATTTGGAAAATGATTCCGGGATTCAGTTTTGAGACTCGAAATGTCTGATAGTTTTCATTCGCCGTATAAAGTTGTGTATTCTCACTATAGAATTGCAACATCACACTGATACTACTTTGCTGGGAGATATACTGAGGTTCCAGTGACTGAGGATGCGATGGACTAAGTGTAATGAAATGTGCAGTCAGTCCTCTTTCTTTTAATGCGATGGGGAAGCAGCGATTTGTGGGGATCGGGGAAAACTTGTGGTGTTTACCGTCATTCTCGATGTTAGGCCACGGAGGATAATTTGGAAAATGATTCCGGGATTCAGTTTTGAGACTCGAAATGTCTGATAGTTTTCATTCGCCGTATAAAGTTGTGTATTCTCACTATAGAATTGCAACATCACACTGATACTACTTTGCTGGGAGATATACTGAGGTTCCAGTGACTGAGGATGCGATGGACTAAGTGTAATGAAATGTGCAGTCAGTCCTCTTTCTTTTAGTGCGATGGGGAAGCAGCGATTTGTGGGGATCGGGGAAAACTTGTGGTGTTTACCGTCATTCTCGATGTTAGGCCACGGAGGATAATTTGGAAAATGATTCCGGGATTCAGTTTTGAGACTCGAAATGTCTGATAGTTTTCATTCGCCGTATAAAGTTGTGTATTCTCACTATAGAATTGCAACATCACACTGATACTACTTTGCTGGGAGATATACTGAGGTTCCAGTGACTGAGGATGCGATGGACTAAGTGTAATAAAATGTGCAGTCAGTCCTCTTTCTTTTAGTGCGATGGGGAAGCAGCGATTTGTGGGGATCGGGGAAAACTTGTGGTGTTTACCGTCATTCTCGATGTTAGGCCACGGAGGATAATTTGGAAAATGATTCCGGGATTCAGTTTTGAGACTCGAAATGTCTGATAGTTTTCATTCGCCGTATAAAGTTGTGTATTCTCACTATAGAATTGCAACATCACACTGATACTACTTTGCTGGGAGATATACTGAGGTTCCAGTGACTGAGGATGCGATGGACTAAGTGTAATGAAATGTGCAGTCAGTCCTCTTTCTTTTAGTGCGATGGGGAAGCAGCGATTTGTGGGGATCGGGGAAAACTTGTGGTGTTTACCGTCATTCTCGATGTTAGGCCACGGAGGATAATTTGGAAAATGATTCCGGGATTCAGTTTTGAGACTCGAAATGTCTGATAGTTTTCATTCGCCGTATAAAGTTGTGTATTCTCACTATAGAATTGCAACATCACACTGATACTACTTTGCTGGGAGATATACTGAGGTTCCAGTGACTGAGGATGCGATGGACTAAGTGTAATGAAATGTGCAGTCAGTCCTCTTTCTTTTAGTGCGATGGGGAAGCAGCGATTTGTGGGGATCGGGGAAAACTTGTGGTGTTTACCGTCATTCTCGATGTTAGGCCACGGAGGATGATTTGGAAAATGATTCCGGGATTCAGTTTTGAGACTCGAAATGTCATAGTTTTCATTCGCCGTATAAAGGTGTGTACTCTCACTATAGAACTGCAACATCACACTGATACTACTTCGCTGGGAGATATACTGAGGTTCCAGTGACTGAGGATGCGATGGACTAAGTGTAATGAAATGTGCAGTCAGTCCTCTTTCTTTTAGTGCGATGGGGAAGCAGCGATTTGTGGGGATCGGGGAAAACTTGTGGTGTTTACCGTCATTCTCGATGTTAGGCCACGGAGGATAATTTGGAAAATGATTCCGGGATTCAGTTTTGAGACTCGAAATGTCTGATAGTTTTCATTCGCCGTATAAAGTTGTGTATTCTCACTATAGAATTGCAACATCACACTGATACTACTTTGCTGGGAGATATACTGAGGTTCCAGTGACTGAGGATGCGATGGACTAAGTGTAATGAAATGTGCAGTCAGTCCTCTTTCTTTTAGTGCGATGGGGAAGCAGCGATTTGTGGGGATCGGGGAAAACTTGTGGTGTTTACCGTCATTCTCGATGTTAGGCCACGGAGGATGATTTGGAAAATGATTCCGGGATTCAGTTTTGAGACTCGAAATGTCATAGTTTTCATTCGCCGTATAAAGGTGTGTACTCTCACTATAGAACTGCAACATCACACTGATACTACTTCGCTGGGAGATATACTGAGGTTCCAGTGACTGATGATGCGTTGGACTAAGTGTAATGAAATGTGCCAGTCAGTCCTGTTTCTTTTTGTGCGATGGGAAACAGTGACCAACAAATAAACTGTGTTTACTGCGTCCTGTAAACTCTGCCTATACCTGTGTTTACCGCGTTATTCTCAACGTTAATGCATAGAAGGGTAATTTGGATACGATTCTGGGATTTAGATTTAGAGACTCGAAATGGAGTCAAGCAGTTTACTGTAAAAAATTTTCTTTATACTGATTCAACCCCATTTTCGTTTTTGGCATCATTGAGAATTTTCAACAGGTTGGTAGGTTCAATTTCGGTTTTATTACTGGGTTTTGAGCTATTCTAGGCCAAGCTGTGCCAAATAATTGTGAGAAGGAAGGAAAATTTGTAGAGAGGAGAAAACAATAACTTGATCTTTCTGGGTTTTTGAACCCATATTTACCAAATACAGTAAACCCCATACACACATCTGAAGATTGGCTCCTGTTAGTCTCCTCAGGGGTAAATTCGTTGTTGGTCTTACGGAACAAGGACCAATAAGAGCCATATACATGACTGACAACATACATGACGTGGCCACCACAGCGTTGCCCGTGACAGCTCTTTTCGTGGGATCAGTGGGACTACAGCTCGCTAATGCTCGCCAACCCCCGGTGATTGCTGCGTAATCACATTTGGTTTGCTTCGCAAACGGAACTCCACAGGCAACGCTGTGAGTGCCTCGAAGTGGTTATTGTCAACAACGTGAACAAAAACACGTTATAATCGGAAAAGTTGGCATGGTTCCAAAGGCATTATACGAAAAACGCTTGTGACGTCAGCGGTCGAAAATCGCAAAACTCTCTCCTTGAATAACGCCACATTCCGGTTAAAAAAAACGAAAGGTGATACAAAAAAAACTAATAAATTAATTAAAAAATGTTCTAGATAAAATTTTAAAATTCATGCGCTACTCAAAAATTGTAAAAAATTAAGACTACCTGTGTGCCAAATTTCAGCAGTGTCTTAGATTCATCAAGGACACTGCGTACAGAGAAACACTTCCTTTTATAATAGTAGAGATGAAAGTACCACTGTCACCGAAGAAATAAACACAGCCAGGTCAAGATAAATCGAAACAGCACCGCCCACAACCCCCGCACGCGTCAACTCGGGAGTTTCCAGAAAAGCTCAACCAATGAAGGCTCGCGGAACACCGACCGGACGACATTTATTCAAATAAACATTCCATTTAAAACAAATTCGGCGAGAAACAATTTCCTCCAACACAAACAAACCCGCCACACAGAAACAAATTAACCACCCCACGAACGCGACTTTTGTTTTATTAATCGCTCCCGAACGTAAGCGGAAAGCAACTCCGGAAGAAGAAAAAAAGCGGAGGAGATAATGCACCAGATCATAAAAGACACGCCAAACTCCGCAACAGCGCTCATTGTGGCGGCTCCGCGTGCGCGTGCCGTTCCGGGCTATTTAACGAGGTCCCGGATCAGTCCCGGGTCCCGCGGATTATGATTTCCGATGCCTCGCTGCTTTAATAAGGATGGCGTGTGACTTTTTTGCGGGCCCCTTATCAACGCAGCGGGAAGACTCATGCATAATGCCGGAGTGCCTTTTTACAGATGAATGATGCATGGGTCCCTTGGAAACAAGGAAACGCTGATACTCGGGCGAGTGTCAAAACTCGGGCTCTTCTTCGGGAACTTCAGACAGGGGCTTTAAAGCGTGGTCGGGACACCAGCTGGGGCGGATGGGTGGGGCTATGTTGAGGGGGGGGGGTCTGGAAGTTGGGATTTCGGTCCGCCAGACTGAATTTTATTCAGCTCATTTGTTTTAATTTTGATACGTTGCATTGGGAAAATGTGGTTAGAGTAAATTTCGGTCCCAGCTGAGATTGCTTGTGACGTTCTTTCTACGTGTCACTAAACTGTGATGGTACTGAATGATCATGTGTTATTATAATTCAAAATATATATGATACAATCCATATGTCTGTTCGGCTTTGGGGTTTTACGGCGCAAGGGCCATATCTAGCCATGCTGCGCCAGGCAGAAGACATACAATACAACAAATATTAACACAAGACACACAATAAGTAATAATACAACGAGGGATAGACACACACAATGAAGGCTTTACTGACACAAAAGAGACACACTGGATTGAATGCACTTGACAAGAATCTAACCTGTGGTACCTGCAACTCGAAGGTTGATAGCGCAGGTATAATCCATATGAATGTGGTAATGTGTTTCTGGTGTCCATGGAATTCCACATTACTGGACGGTATGTTTCTGAGGTTGGTGGTTATGGAGTTTTAAGGCGCAAATGTAATTTTTGGACAAGCTGCGCCAAACACAAGAGATAAGGTCGTAACGATTGGTAGAATAGCTGATTCGCAACGATTGGTAGAGTAGTCGATTCGCAACGATTGGTAGAGTAGTCGATTCGCAACGATTGGAAGATTAGCCGATTCGAAACGATTGGTAGAGTAGCTGATTAGCAACGATTGGCACAGTAGCCGATTCGCAACGATTGGCAGATTAGCCGATTCGCAACGATTGGCACAGTAGCCGATTAGCAACGATTGGTAGAGTAGCCGATTCGCAACGATTGGTAGAGTAGCCGATTCGCAACGATTGGTAGAGTAGCCTATTCGCAACGATTGGTAGAGTAGCCGATTCGCAACGATTGGTAGAGTAGCCGATTCGCAACGATTGGTAGAGTAGCCGATTCGCAACGATTGGTAGAGTAGCCGATTCGCAACGATTGGTAGAGTAGCCGATTCGCAACGATTGGCAGAGTAGCCGATTCGCAACGATTGGCAGAGTAGCCGATTCGCAACGATTGGTAGAGTAGCCGATTCGCAACGATTGGCAGAGTAGCCGATTCGCAACGATTGGTAGAGTAGTCGATTCGCAACGATTGGTAGAGTAGCCGATTTGCAACGATTGGTAGAGTAACCGATTCGCAACGATTGGTAGAGTAGCCGATTCGCAACGATTGGTAGAGTAGCCGATTCGCAACGATTGGTAGAGTAGCCGATTCGCAACGATTGGTAGAGTAGCCGATTCGCAACGATTGGTAGAGTAGTCGATTCGCAACGATTGGTAGAGTAGTCGATTCGCAACGATTGGAAGATTAGCCGATTCGAAACGATTGGTAGAGTAGCTGATTAGCAACGATTGGCACAGTAGCCGATTCGCAACGATTGGCAGATTAGCCGATTCGCAACGATTGGTAGAGTAGCCGATTCGCAACGATTGGTAGAGTAGCCGATTCGCAACGATTGGTAGAGTAGCCGATTCGCAACGATTGGTAGAGTAGCCGATTCGCAACGATTGGCAGAGTAGCCGATTCGCAACGATTGGCAGAGTAGCCGATTCGCAACGATTGGTAGAGTAGCCGATTCGCAACGATTGGCAGAGTAGCCGATTCGCAACGATTGGTAGAGTAGTCGATTCGCAACGATTGGTAGAGTAGCCGATTTGCAACGATTGGTAGAGTAACCGATTCGCAACGATTGGTAGAGTAGCCGATTCGCAACGATTGGTAGAGTAGCCGATTCGCAACGATTGGTAGAGTAGCCGATTCGCAACGATTGGTAGAGTAGCCGATTCGCAACGATTGGTAGAGTAGCCGATTCGCAACGATTGGTAGAGTAGCCGATTCGCAACGATTGGTAGAGTAGCCGATTTGCAACGATTGGTAGAGTAGCCGATTCGCAACGATTGGTAGAGTAGCCGATTCGCAACGATTGGTAGAGTAGCTTATTCGCAATATTTGATACAGTAGCTGATTCGCAACGATTGGTAGAGTGACGGAATAGCAAAAACTAATTTAGTTGCAAATTCGAAATTGTCCAACACAGACCGTTGTGTACGTGGGGGTCTGGTGCTCATTACATCTGTCGTGGCCAGCTCAGGTATTAACCTCGTCTTCTGACCGATGTTCAAAATTGCGAGGTATCCTCAGATCGTTCCGATCGGGACTGATCCTGGTAGCCGGTCGTGTTGCTTCATCGAGACACAAATTCAACTACCACCCACCACATCAATTACCCGCTCTCTTCATAACCGCACGTGCGACTCTCAAATAAACACTCCCCTTAATTACATCTCCAGCCCATAACTCTACAAACCGGCCATCCGCGACGCTATTTAAGAAAACCCGGGCAAAAGAGAGCGGGTCGTATTGATTTTCGGACACTCGAAAGCGCAAGATTCTCACATATCTCCCGCTCATTAGAGACAAAAGCGAGTTCTGGCACAACCGTCTTCCAATTCCCCATCAGCATATTCTCTCCCCCTCTTCGGCTTTTAATTAGGTTGGTTACGCGATTTGCTGAGGGGTACTGAGCGTGTATTCGGTTACAGTGAATACTTTGTTTGGTAGGAGCAGCCGAGGAACCCACTTACCAGAGGAGGTTGTGGCAACGGTCGCTTTTGTAAGAAATTCCGCCGGGCGTGGAATCTGACACTTTCTTTTGAGGAGGGAATGTCGATGGAATTATGTGTATTCTGAAGGAATTTTTAAGGTCCGATTGCTGTGGAGTAGGGCTGAGTTGATGGTGATGAAAAGAAAATTTCGAATCCCGGGTAACGGAAATACGAGATTCTTTTGGCCAGACAAGAAAGAATGTTGCTCGCAAGGTGTCAGTTGATCCTCGAAGGTTGGATGGATTTTTATGTCGCAAAGGCCCCAGCGCCAGACATCAGCGCGATGGACAGACATACACAGACAGGCACAGAAAAAAGAAATACTTTCAGGGAGGAACCAAACTCGCGCCGTTTCCAACTCTCAGGTTGATAGAGCAGTGGAAAAAGCCACCTGAGACACTCATCCATAAAAAAAAATTTACTCCGGTTGTTTGTTTGGGGAGTTTTATGGCGTAATGTGGCCATGCTGTGCCAGACAGAAGACACACAATATTGATGGTAATTTTTAATTAACGTCGGACTAGAGCAATACAACGGGCTATTGACGACGATCCGGGATCAATCCCCTAAGGGAAAGATCCGAGGATAACACCACGCAATTTTGAACCATGGTCAGATGACGAGGCATCTTCTGAGCTGGAACCCCATTCTCCAAACTTCCACACGAACCCAACGGGAGGACTTTCGGCCACGACAGATTTAAAATGCACCGGCCGCCTCTACAGCACACGCTTACAAATATCCATGCACTGACCCGTATTCGGACCAGGAACCTTCCGATCTAGAGGCTAACACCTTAACCACCAGACCTGTTGGTCGGCACACAATATTGTTGGACTTCGGGAATGGAAAGAGACGGGCTGATCAAATTGTGACGTCGTGAAATGCAAATTACCTATGATATATAAGTTCATGCTCTTATTAGATTTGGAAGTATCTGCATGGAAATAGTACCGAGATCTGGTTTGAGTATTTATGTTAGTTATATTTATTTCATGCAATTTGCAAATGGATATTCTGTACAAAATAAAATGACCTCAACTTCACCAACAAAAATCAAGCAAGACATAGACACAATGCAAGTTTAACTGACACAGAGAAGAGAGAAATACACCCAGCTGGAAATGCACCTGACAGGATAATTGAACTTGCTCCGTTACAGCTCCCAGGTTGCTGGTGCAGTGGGCAAACCCACTGAGACACCCATGCATATAAAAACTGTTGCTCAGAAATGAACTAAATGGTTTAATGGGATACACGACGTTCTTTTAGTGATTAATTGAAAGAGCCATCGTAATATGTAAGTACCGTACACTCACTAAAGTAAGCAATTTCTTTACGAGATCCCAGAATGCTTTTCTCCATAAAAACGGAATTAGGAAAGGTCGATAAGCGGAATTAACTGTTGCCCAAGTACTGGGCCCCTATCACAACCGAGGCCAGGGTCTTTCATTGAACCCCAAATCCGGGCCGCTTAAAAGGTAATGTGGGCCCACATTATATGCGGAAAATCGATCGGTTGTTTGTTTGAGGTTTATGGTTGACGTAGAATGGCGGGATTTCAATAATCAAATGGTTCAGTGGTATTTTTAGAAACATACAAAAATGACGATTGGAGAGATTCTTCAGTTAAATTAAAGTTTAATTACTATTTTACACTATTTACAGATAGACACTACCCTACAATAATGGCAATTTGTTTAGTTAACGTCGTACTGGAGCAACACAACGGGCTATTGACGACGGTCCGGGACCAGTCCCTTAAGGGAAAGATTCGACAACACCACCTCCTAATTTTGAACCACGGTCAGATGACGAAGCAACACCTGAGCTGGCACCCCACTCTCCAAACTTCCACGCCAACCCAACGTGAGGACTTTCGGCCGCGACAGATTTAAGGTGCACCAGTCGTCTCTACACCATACGTTTAAAAACATCCGGGCCCGTATTCGAACCAGGAACCTTCCGATCTAGAGGCTAACACCTTAACCACTATACCGGTTGGTCGGCCCTTACAATAATGGACCGAACATCAAGATGTGATGGTATAAGGGAAAGAATACATGCTTTAATAGGGGATTAGCCCCTCTACGTGCTGTAATTACACTAGCAACCCTTCTGGGTTGGCACTCTACTCTCCAAACTTCCACACCACGATAACTTGGGGACATTTGGAGCCACTACAGATGTAACGTGCACCAGTCCCCAGGTGTATACGGCGGTCTTTGGTTGAATTTAAACTCGCAACGTACCGGTTGCTAATCCGTTACTCTTTAATTGCACAGAATTATAATATAGTAATAAGGATAAAATGAGTTGCTTGGCGAGTTTTTCCGGGCGAGTTTGGAACTGGTTTCTGCATAGGTTGGACACCATGTTGCAACTTTCCTAAGATGAACCACCAAGGTTAATAAGGCAAAAATACCTACGTAAAATTAAAACGACGTGCTACTACTCACAACACTTAATTGCAGATTATAATAAAACATACACATTGTACGGTTGCGCAATAAGTACAAGCAATTACATCATTCCTTTTGACCTACCAAAAAAAACGCATTACCTCTGGGACGACCCATCACGTAAAACCAAGTTAATACCAGGTAAACAAAATGGCCTAATTAGGGTCACAAAGCATCAGCTTCGCTCTCAAGGATGGCTTTAATGGAGGAGATTAAAATATCCCCGATACATTTAACTTCATTCCCTTTTATCACCAGCATTGCGGAAAGTGTCGAACACAAAGGATTCTTATGCCGCACCTCCAGGGAACCCGTTCCTGACGGAAATTAAATACCAACCTGTGGTAGGAAGGGGAAAAAAATAAAAGGGAAATAATAAGGAACGGAGGCCAGTTGTCAAACGTTTCTAAAAAAGATGGACGACGGGGCTGGCCTTTGATGTTCGCCGACTCCAGAGGCCGTGACTTGGCTTTCCCACTCGCGGATTGATTCGTGGCGAGTTCCGGGACTGGACTCGAGCTCCGAACAGTAACAATGAAGTGATACGCGTACCCGCAATTACTGGATAAAAAGTGCAAGTTGGTTGAGAGAGGAATCTGATTGAGGCATCTGGTGTTCCGTGTCTCAATTCTGAGTTGTTGAAGATTCAGAAGATAAATTTGGTTCCGAGGTATTGTTGTCGATGCAGATGTGATTCAGTTGTAGTGAAGACATTGTAAGCATCCAGTTTGGTTGGGTTTTAATTGTACATGCCACTGAAGCGGACGTCAATCGCAAGATGAAATAATAAATTGGTGAATACTCCAGCAGAAACCTCAACATAAACTACTCCGCAGCAGCGCGCGGAAAACTTTAATTTCACTTTTCTACATTGTAAGATTAAAAAGGCGCTGCAAATTTTTCGTCAAATGTAAACTTTTATACATTAAGTTTTATTCGATTTATGTGATCCAGTTGCCTAATTCTAATCTATTTCTACATTCTAATTAACCAGATTATAAGTGTACTGAGGCTCTGGATATATTTTGTTTGGCCCTCAATGTATACGCCGCCAATGGTAATAGAAAGACCTAAAGGCCGGTGCACACATCCGGTTTTTCAACGTGCGGCGCCGCTACCGCAACGCAAGTGCGGTCTGAGATACATTAGATCCAATGGAGCAGTGCACACATGCCTCCAGGCGACGCACGTCCAACTTGCGTGCAATTTGTACCGCAGTTCCCCACGGCGCCGCACATGAGTCTCTGTTCTGAAGTACTTTGTTTTCATAAACAAATGGAATATAAATAATTAATAAATGGTTGTATCCAGTAACATCTATTTTGTTTCAAAATATACATTTTTTTTTACACCAGGTAAGCGAAATAAACACGTTTTCTTCGATAGAATATTTATCGCAAATGGCGCAAAATGAGTTCGTGCGTCATTTCACAGTTATGTGTGTATAGTTGGGCTTCGGTGCCGCAGTGGCGCCGCACGTTGAAAAACCGGATGTGGTGCACCGGGCCTAAAGAGGAAAATGAACACATTAAGCGCGAGAATTGATTCGTTTCGATATACGGAACTGAATCCTTAAAGTGATGGAATTTCTCAGCTCCAAAAATATTAACATCTGCGAAAGTTCTCAATATAATTTGGCCTTTCTTTCAAAACTAGTATGTCGTTTTGGATGTCTTCAAACCACTATGAATTTAAAATGTTCTTTATTTTTGTCTTTCTGAACACGATTTCCTGTTTTTAAGTAAGGTTTTCGTTTATTGTATGTTTTTCTTTTTAATTTTGTTCTTTGTCAATTGTCAAATTATGTCATCCTTTTCTTTCGTCAATATGTATTTTTGTGCTTACGTGTTTTGCCTTTCCCTTGCCTTTCCTCTTTTTGTGCACTTAAATGTTTTATGCATGTATTGTGGATTGCTCGGATTTCCCTTTTCCCCGAATCTCCTCCATAAGGCGGACTATACAGCTGAAACAGTATCCGCGTTCACGGGGTACAATCCAATCCGGGACTGCTTTATGTAAACGTTGTGTGTATAATATTTTAACCCTCTTGGTGTATCTTCGCGTCGAAACCTATCCTGTAATAGGTGGCGGAGGTTCGATTCCAGTCATGTGCATCTGTAACTCTAAACGCGGCTTCTCTGATCTCGCCGACATAAAGCAGACATATTCAAGAATTCCTTAATTGGAGAACATAAAACACCTTTCAAGTGATCACAACTGTCCGTAACTAACTCTGAAAGTACTGTTACAGCATTCCATTTGACGTTACATCGGTCATAAAGTTCTGGGCACTTGACATAAACTCTCTTCATCTGACGTTACCCTGACATTACGATCTCCTAAATCTCAAGCCCTTGAGGAGAACACTCAAAATTCCATCGACAGGTTGTTTTCAGCTGAAAGGCGGCTGGAATATGCAACAGACCATTGAGATCTGAGAGAGCGAGGATACGGTCGCTAACCTCTGCCGAACCCTCCATGTCCCAAAATATCCGTAATATCGCTGTACATATCTGTAAACCTGTAGGAAGTTAGAATAAATGTTGAAGTGGTGAAACCCAAAGATCTTGTTTGTTACGCTACCATTTCATCCGGGACAGCATCTCTTCCTGGGTGTATTTCTCTCTTCTATGTCAGAAAAACTTTCATTGTGTGTCTGTCTGATACTTGATATTGTACGGCGCAGCATGGCCAAATATGTCCGCTTGCGCCATTAAACACACACAAAAAAAATTGTCTCTTATCCAGACTGTCTCCAGTTCTGGTCAAGAGACAATTTGTTTTGCCTACTTGGATCTTCATTCCCTCTGGACTAATAGGGCAGTTTGGTCTCGACGAGATATCTCGTCTTTAGCAAAATTCACTTTGGACGAGATATCTCGTTTTAAGCAAAATTCACTTTGGACGAGATATATCGTCTTTAGCAAAATTCACTTTGGACGTGATATCTAATCTTTAGCAAAATTCACTTTGGACGAAATATCTCGTCTTTAGCAAAATTCACTTTGGACGAAATATCTCGTTTTAAGCAAAATTAACTTTGGACGAAATATCTCGTTTTAAGCAAAATCCACTTTGAACGAGATATCTCGTCTTGAGCAAAATTCACTTTGGACGAGATATTTAATCTTTAGCAAAATTTACTTTGAACGAAATATCTCGTCTTTAGCAAAATTCACTTTGGACGAGATATCTCGTTTTAAGCAAAATTCACTTTGAACGAAATATCTCGTCTTTAGCAAAATTCACTTTGGACGAGATATCTCGTTTTAAGCAAAATTCACTTTGAACGAGATATCTCATCTTGAGCAAAATTCACTTTGGACGAGATATCTAACCTTTAGCAAAATTCACTTTGGACGAGATATCTAACCTTTAGCAAAATTCACTTTGGACGAAATATCTCGTCTTTAGCAAAATTCACTTTGGACGATATATCTCGTTTAAGGCAAAATTCACTTTGGACGAATATCTCATCTTGAGCAAAATTCACTTTGGACGAAATATCTAATCTTTAGCAAAATTCACTTTGGACGAAATATCTAATCTTTAGCAAAATTCACTTTGGACGAAATATCTCGTTTTAAGCAAAATTCACTTTGGACGAGATATCTTGTCCAAACACTTGAAGGGATAGTATAGGTTGGTTGCAATAAATGGCGTAAGGGCCATAGAGAAAAAAAATCTGGACAAAATAAAGACTTGGGTTAATTCAGGTTCAGATAAACCATTCTTTGAAATGCCATTTTTAAACACATGTAACGCAATTGTGCCTCCCCCCTCTAGTCTTGTTACTAGTATACTCTCCAGTTGAGAAAAGGCGCAACAACTAACAATGCTGCAGAACAAATACCTCTCTCCCACAACAAAAACAGATAAAGCCTTTCCGACGAAGAATTTAATAATGCCATTTGATTTGCCCCACCTTCAAAAAAAAAGAACAAAAGAAAAACTCAATTTTTGGCGGCAGCTAAACTTTGTTTAAACTACAGAAAGTCTTCCGGGAAACTTGGTCAAAACCAAACTCCCGGAACTTCCCGAGCAAAAAAGGGAAAAAATTGAAACAAAGGTAAAGAAATTCTATCCCTCCAACTGATTATTTTCCCCTCTCGTCCACCTACTTTTCCCTCCTGGAGAAATGACGGTAATAGGAAAGGCCGTAGCAGAATCAGTCAGAAATTGAGGCCAATAACGCAAAGGATAAACAAACAATTATTGGTCGTGGGGGTCTTAAACGAGTAATCTCTTTTACCTCCCTAACTCTGGCAACAAACTGGGACTGGGGAATAATAGGGAACAAACGAACGGAGGTTGGAAGATCAAGCGAAAACAAGTGGAACGCAATTGGCTTGAGGTAAATGATACGTAAGTAAAAACGGTTTTACTTTTTTCGATTCGTCGTGAAGTTGTTGAAGTATGTCATTAAATTTCGTTCTCCTCGAAAAATAAATTGCAGCTTAAAATATAAAAATAACTCAACTCTGGTTTTTTTTCCATACAAGGAAAAATGTTTCATAAACTAAAAATAACAAATAAAAAACTAGACATACAAAGCCTTTTTTGTTTTTAAAAAAAAATGTATACTCGTAAATTCGACTCGTTGCTAAAGGATTTAGAGAAAATATATTTTTTGGGCTAGATACAATGGACAACATAGTCATGGGGGTTCGAGCTAAACGAAAATACTCAGGTCACGGTGATTGCCTTGTCCATCTCCCACTGAATTCCGTTGTTCTAAACCCTACAAGTGGATTTTGACAAGATACTTCTACCACATCAAGGTATATCGACCTTATGCATCTCTCCAATCAAGATACGATCGATTTAGGTTTAGGAAAGATATCTCGTAATCGAAATATTGCCGATTTTTTTTATCATGACCAGGTTAGGTTAGAGTGCCTATATAATAAGAGTGGCGACATACGGGAAACACTTTCTGATTGGCTTAGAGACCTTTTCTACAGCCGAGGCGGTCTTTTTCTAGCTCCCGTAGACTTAACATGGGAACTTTTTGCGTGTTCGAGAAAAACGTGTGTATATTAAATAAAAAAGAAAATATAGCTTATTCATGTTCCATTTCGTGTTCTAGAGTGTTTATTTATTATTATTTTAGTGTTTTGTCTCTATAAATTTGAAGACTATTTAAGTAAATAGCTTTTTTTGAACAACGTGGTGTTTCCCGTAATCTAAGTTAGCGCGTTGTGTAATCCATCTCATCAATTACGCATGTAATTGTGCGTTTATAGGATTCATTTGTACTGAATGTATCCATATTATAACAATCATATGCTTTTTGTTCTCCCTAAAATGATATATTAATTCGCTCAGCAATCTTCTTTGAGACGATTCTGGTAGAAAAATGGCTGCCGCGCATGCGCATTGAGCCAAATTGTGTCTCTTGTCGCCACTCTTATTATATAGGCACTCTAGGTTAGGTAGGTATTTTATTAACGTCGCACTAGAGAAACACATGGGCTATTGGACATGATCCGGGATCCAACCCGAAGGGAAAAAACTAAGGACAACACCACGCAAATTTGAATCACGGTCGGATGACGAGGTACACACTCGAGCTGGAACCTCACTCTCCAAACTTTCGATACCGCACCAACGTGAAGACATTTGAGATCACGACAGATTTAACGTCCCTTCGTCGGCCACTTTGTTCACGACTCTCTTTTGTTGGGTTTGAACTCACAACCCACCGTTGATGATAACGAGATGACGGTCCGGGTTCAATCCCGCCGAAGGGAAAGGTCCATGGACAAAGCGTAGTAATTTTATTGACTTGTGGTTGTAAGTTAGCTTTGTGAAAGAGTTTCGACCCTTTTCTTATCTGCTTCATCTTGAATTTTCATAATTGTAGGTATGATAACTAGATAAATAATTTGCTTTTGCGAGAAGATTAAGAGGTTCTTTCTATTTATGCTTTCTTTCAATGTTTATTAAACGAGTTGGGATGTTAGAGAACCCAGAACTTGTTTGTACACACTGAAAATGAAAGTTAAACGCAGCTGATGCCATTATAAAAAGCAGATTACCTCCTGAACGGCAACAGTTCAAGTCTATCCGACTTTTCCAGGTGGAGGAGTAAGTCAAAATTAACCATAAATACTTAAGAATGTATGGACAGGCCTTGTACGTCTAAAAAAAAGCTTCTGCTGGTAAACAGATTTGTGAGCGACACTTAAACAAAAGGTGATTTGATTTACATCGCCCTATCCTGGACAAAGAAAAGATTGTGTTTAAAATTGTAACATTATACAAATAAAAACGGCTTTTAAATATTTTTAAAATGGCGCCTCTAGGTCACGCTCTTTGTGGGCAACGGCCACTGCACTACCAACACAACCTTTATCCACGCCACTTCCCAGAGCCGCTTCTGGATACGCTAGTGGCTTAAACCTTCACCAAATTCGCGAAATTTTGAGTTCTGTGGTACACACTGGAAGTTGAGAACTTCTCTACCCGGAAGATAGACTAGGACCCAAACACAAATATTAGTTCAACAAATGTCGCATTCACAAACATATAAATCTGCCAAGAAAAGCAAACTTCTAACATCGGCTTATATCCTCAACAGTGCTTCACAACTATACAATTCTCGGCGACTCGTGATGAGTGTTCAGTAATTCACAAGTTTTCAGCAGCCTTATTTTAAAAGTTTCATTCTCTTAATTAAAGTTGCCTTGATATATTCTGAACGATTGGATGGAAGGGTTTTCTAACGAAATTAGATGTTTAAAACAAATAGCAGTTGATTTAAAATTAATCACATTCTAAGAATATTAAAGAAAAATTAAATCATACATATAAGACTTCACTTTCTCAGTCTAACAACAACAACAAAAGAACTTCCCTTGTGAGTCCCCCCCCCCTCAAATTTCCTGTACAATTTATTTTTCCCATAAAATTTTAAAATTATATTTTGCATAAAATATAGGCTTCCAAAATATTTATGTAAAATTCTCGAAAAATGACATAAGAAATCACTGTTCCACAAATTTTTTAAAATGACAATTAAAATTATTTTGATTTGAAACGATAAAATCGTAACTCAAACAATTACATTCAGAGTGACCTCAAAATTAAAATTTCTGTTCAAAATGAAATAAATTTATTTCCGTTATGATAGCCACAACCAACCAGAAAACTTGCAAAAAAGAAAAGCGAGTTATGCCAACGGCTCAAAAACTTTTTCTTCTCTATCCCCATCAGCAGATCTTAAATTACCGATTTTTTGCTGTATAAAACTTGATGTCATTATGCAACTTCACGTACCAGCATAGACAAGCAAATACAATTTCTCCTGACAGATCTCAAGTTACCGACTTTTTTTCTTTATAAGGCCTTAATGAAAAAGCAGATAAATAACCATGTATTTTAATCCCTATCCTCAACATATATAAATAACCGGATTATTTTCAAAATACAGCGACCAAAAAGTAATTTGAGGCTCCACATTTTCCCAATGCAAATTCGCGTGTCTAGTGTTCTCTTTCAGAATACAAATCCTTACTTCAGGAAAAGTAAGAATGAAATAAAAACTCCGATTAAAAATATTCCAGTCATTATCATCCAAAAAAGTACAAAACTCGAATTATAAATAATAAATTTCGAATTCTAGTCACAAGAACAATATTCATGTGTGTCATCCGGAATTCATATTCGTTAGGAATATCCACCACTACGAAAGTAAAGTTTAAGTACGACTAAACAAAACGAATATCATCGTTATTCAACCAGTGCTGCCATGTTTTACCAAACACAAGACGACAAAAAATAACGACCAAATAGTAATTTGAGAGGCAACATTTTTCCCATGCAAATTCGCGTCTAGTGTTCTCTTTTAGAATACGAATTCTTACTTGAAGAAAGGCAAGAATGAAATAACAAGCCCGTATAAAAATATTCCAGTCATTATAATGCGTAAAGTACAAAACTCCGTAGTAAATTTCGAATTCTATCCACAAAAAAAATATTCCTGTTCATCATCCGGATTTCATATTCGTGTTCATTTTTAGGAACATCCACCACTACGAAAGTAAAGTTCAATTACGACTAAATAAAACGAATATCATCATTATTCAATAAGTGCCAAGTTACCAGTTACCTAACACAAGACGCAAAAAATAACGACCAAATAGTAATTTGAGAAGCCACATTTTCCCCATGCAAATTCGCGTCAAGTATTCTCTTTCAGAATACGAATTCTTACTTGAAAAAAGGCAAGAATGCAATAACAAGCCCGTATAAAAATATTCCAGTCATTATAATGCGTAAAGTACAAAACTCCGCAGTAAATTTCGAATTTTATCCACAAAAAAAATATTCCTGTTCATCATCCGGATTTCATATTCGTGTTCATTTTTAGGAACATCCACCACTACGAAAGTAAACGTACGACCTAATAAAACGAAAACCGTCGTTATTCAACCAGTGCCGCCATGTTTTACCAAACACAAGACGACAAAAAATAACGACCAAATAATAATTTGAGAGGCAACATTTTCCCCATGCAAATTCGCGTCTAGTGTTCTCTTTTAGAATACGATTCTTACTTGAAGAAAGGCAAGAATGAACTAACAAGCCCGTATAAAAATATTCCAGTCATTATAATCCGGAAAGTACAAAACTCCGTAGTAAATTTCGAATTCTATCCACACAAAAAATATTCCTGTTCATCATCCGGATTTCATATTCGTGTTCAATTTTAGGAACATCCACCACTACGAAAGTAAACGTACGACCTAATAAAACGAAAACCGTCGTTATTCAACCAGTGCCGCCATGTTTTACCAAACACAAAACGACAAAAAATAATGAGCCATTGAGCAACTCCAAACCACCGATATTAAAATAAAAAGAAAACACCCGATCAAATAGAAGCAAAAACAATTCCCTTTCCAGCAGCGAGCATAAGCTTCCAAGCCAAGAATAGGGAAGGAAGTTTTGTGTGTTCCACTGCAAAAGCGAAAAAGATATTTCTCTTGATGTTAAAATCCGTATTTTGATGGGCCATGCGTGAGTAAATGGTTTGGGTCGTAAGTCTTCGGCGGGAGATTATGTTTTTATTAGGAAGTTTTTCATTACTTTGGGAGGAATGAACAAGGCTGGGAGGGGAACAAAAGGGAGTTGTAATCCCTGGTGTCTCGCAGCGATATCCAAGGATTTTTCAGGGGAGGAACGTGGCTTTGAAGATAAAGTGATGCCAGATGAAACCCAAAGGAAAGAAATAAACGAATAAATGAATGTTCGGAATATTCTCGATTACAAGACAAGGCATCCAGCTAAGCAGAGAAATCGATACGGTAGAACCTTTTATTTTTCTTCCCATGCCAGAAGACGGAAAGTTATCCATTTCTCTTCATGCCATCCTGAAGAGGTACGAGTTTGTAGACCAATTGGTTGGAAAAGAGGTATCAGCCATAGCTTTAACGTTTCAGTCTTTTAACCCTCCAAGTGTTTTCGACGAGATATCTCGTCCATTAATATCTGTTCAGTATTTCTACTGGGAACTAGAATGTGAACACTGAAGAAGCACTCGAACCTTTTCATGATCATCTAAATTATTTCTCCGTTTTCTTTTAAATTTCTCTATTTAAGGGTGCCCAAACTAGGATCCTCTCTGGAGGACAGGTTGGTTGTGTTTAGGTTTTATGGCATATTTAGCCAAGCTGCGCCAAACACAAGACGAAGTAAAAATGTCGTGAAATGGAGGAGTAAAGGGTAATGGTAATTTTGAACCACGGTCAGATGACGAGGGAGAAAAGGGGATTAGGAACAGAGCTAGGAGATGAAAGCTAAAAAAGATCGCTTGGTGCACGACCTCCTTGTTTATTAAAGACAGTAAACCCCATGTGAAAGGAAAAGATCACTAGAGACCTCGGGACCATGAAGGCCGTACATACCTAAAGGTTGGTTTCTGGGGTTTTATGGCGCGAGAGGCATGTTTTGACCATGCTGTGTCAGACACAAAACATACAATATCAAGTAAAATATATATATGCACACAACGCAACGATTTAATAACACATAAGACAGATATACGCCCAATGAAGAATCTCGTACAACTCGAAAGTTGCTAGCGCAGTTGGTATACTCACTGAGCCACGATGCATCCCCCCTCCTCGCAACTAAAGCAGTTGCCTCTTGAAGACTTTCACACCTGACGGAATGCCGAATATATTCGGACTGTTTATTATTTCACGCCAGCTGCTGTTCTTTCGTCAGTCACTTTACAACGACTTGAGTAGAGCATGTGGTGTTCGCCCAGATCTCTGATTGGATCTCGACTTTTACCGTTGGGTTCTTTTGAACTGCGGAGGAACGACGATTAGAGAGCAGGGGAGAGACGACATAGAGAGCCGGAAGCAGAGGGTGATGCTAGTGACCATGCTGGTCTTTGAGGACGAACACTAATATGTATAGGTGTAATGATATTAATGTGATTATGTAAATACAATACTTATTCTTTCGTTCTTGGAATAGTTAAGAACTTAAAATCTTAGCTATTGGTTGTCTTGTGTACGATTCGTACTGTTTTCACACTACCGTTCGAGGCGACGACATTACAGTCTAAAGGGTTTGTAGAAACCGGTACGGGTTTCCTTGGTGGCACGCAAGCATATGGGAAATGGATTAAACAAGGTTCAAGCTTAGTGTAAGACAGTCGAAAGTAATAAATTATTAAAACACTGTCTAAAATTCCATGGTTTGAGTTTTATGACACAAGAGACATATTTGGCCATATTGCGCCTAACACAAGACGGACAACATCAAGTAATGGACATAACACAAGGACAGCTTCACTAACACAAAATGGAAATACATCCGGGGAAGTAAGGAACCCTAAATTTCGATGACATAAGCAAATTTCTCTTTTAAACTTCAGAAATATGAACTAAACAAGTAAAAATATTCTCAAATTCATGGTATAGAATATTACATTTTCAGTGCTTGTTATCTGGCAATAGTCTACCCCGAATCACGAGGGGAATTCCAAGAAACAGAAATTTAGAATATTCTTATACAATACGAAAACGGAATAGAATCCATTTTGATAAATTCGAAAAACGAATTTCTAAGAGAGCAACAACAAAAGCACATGCTAAAACATTATGCATTATTATGGTAATTGACTTTCATATTCAAATAACCTCCCCCACGAATGGAATTGAAAATTTAAATTGAATATGCTGAAATGCATTTTATTTCCCCCTGACCTGAGTGGATTTGGTTCATAAAAAAGATAAAACTTGAATTAGTTTTTTATTAGAACGAAAACGAAAAAAGGAAGCATTTTGAACTTGCTTTATTGTTCAAATATGGGGGCTGGAAAGATTTTTTGCTAACAAATAACGTTTTTTTTTTAAAAACTAACTTGTAAAAAGTTAATTTATTTTTACACTACGAAACTTTGCTTTGTTATATTACTAGTACGCAATCTAATTCACTTACCAGGCGTGGAGAATCGACACATATATTAAAAATAAACCCTCCCCACACCAATAAAAAGGCGCTTATTTTTTATTTACTTGTTACCCGAGAAAAATATATTTCATACCTCGAAGCACTTCATCTAGTTTTATCTCATGAAAAAGTATCTTGATTTACTAACATCTTCTCCAGATCTCAGAAAAAAATTAAAAAAGTTAAACTTGAATACAGACAGGCCATAATTTATCTATTCTCAATAAGATAACTAATTTTTTTCTTGGGGGGTAATAACATAATTCAACAACAATAAAACGAATAAAATATCTAACTAAAAAAGGAAGCATTTTTATCATGCTTTGTTATTCAAATATGGATGTGGGGAATTTTTTTTTCACTTACGAATATACATGTTTTTTTAAACTAACTGGTCAAAAGTTATTTTTTTGTATTATAACATTGTTTTATTATACAGGGTGTCCACAAAAGAATGTCCCAGTTTCAATGGTATAACATAACAGTTTAATTCAGACTATTTACAACAAATCATAAATCAAATGGAAGGTAAACTCACCTAGTTTTTCTTTCAAATGTCCAATATGTACACCTTTAGTTATACGGCGCACATCCAACCGTAAGTCCAATTCTTTCCACACTTTGGTTAACTAGTCCGGAGTAATAGAAGCAATAGCCTCTTCGATTCTGGAGAATCATTAGGTAACGGCAGAACGTAAACACGATCTTTTATAAATCCCAAAGGAAAAATCGCATGGCGTTATGTCAGGTGAACGTGGAGGGCAGCGACAAAGAGCTCTGTCGTATCGACCATTACAACCAATCCAACGGTCAGGGACTCCAACGACGTTCAATCACTTTCGTACAAAGAGATTCCAATGGGGAGGGGCTCCATCCTGTTGCCAAATAAAGTTTGCAGGTTCACCCTCTACTAATTGGGGAAAGAGCCATTCTTTCAACATATCCAGATAAGCCACCCCTGTTACGGTAATAATTGGCTGGATGTGTTGATTTGTAAGGTTGGATGTGTGCCGTATACCTAAAGGTGCACATATTGAACATTTGTAAGAAAAACTAGGTGAGTTTACCTTCCATTTGATTTATGATTTGTTGTAAATAGTCTAAATTAAACTGTTATAATATACCATTGAAAGTGGGACAATCTTTTATGGACACCCTGTATTATTAGAGTGCAATCTCCTTCACTTAGCATGCTTGCGTTGGGAGCATTGCACATGTATTAAAAAATGAACTCTCTCCCCACGCCATTATTAATGCACATATTTTTTTTATTTAAGTTCATCACATTAAAAAGAATGTAGACAACATTAAAACGAGAGTATTTTAACGCAGGGCTCGAAATACCCCCAAAATAATACGAATACTCGAAATAATGCAAAGGAGCACTGTGCACATGAAAATTAAAATTGTGCGCCTTATTTTTTCCCGCTAGGTGCACACAGTGCACCTAACGTTAAAAAAAAAGGAGAGAAACGTGTTTTAAGTTATTTTGATGTTGGAACAAAATATTAGTAGCGACCTCTCTCGCTCTAAAGGAACGTAATTAAAATTCCTAAATACACACAATGCGAAACAAAATCGCTGGTCCGTAACGGAGTTATACGGGAGGAAGGTTTACTTGTGCCACTGCCACCAGAACTTTCCGATGATCGAAACATTTTCCAGATGGCGATGTTGAAGCGACTGTTGCTACAACCTTACAACCTTGCCTTACAGAAGGGGGAATTTAGGTGTTTAAATATTTTTATTTACTATCTACTACTGACCTTTATAAACATACCCAACTAATAAAATAGTTTACATTACATTAATGCTCTTATATAATGTCTTTTTTAATATGCACCTAAAATATAACATGCGCACCTAATTTAAAAACTTAGGTGCTCAAAGCGCACCTGTATTAAAAAATCTGTTTCGAGGCCTGTTTTAACGTATGAGAATGCCAATTGGTTGAAAGTTTGTAGAGACGAATGGTGGTGGTTATGAATTTTGAATGAAAATTGGGAATACCATATGGTTTATCACCAATAAAAGAGACGAGTTCATCACATTAAAAGAGTACGCCGAAATATTTGGAACTATGAGAGTGAAGTGACCAGCGAAGATTCGACCAGATACATAAAAGATCGCCAATCCAAAACACAATTCCACATTCCGCACTGCACCACACTCGAAATGATAAGTTACGTCTCCCCGGCTTGTTACATAACTGCTATCGCTAAGCTTTAAAAAAACAAGACGCAGAACTGTTATTGTTGACAGATAGGATCACAAATGGTTTTCTGAAGTTGAAGTCATAAATAATCTCAAAAATAGCCTACCGAGTGGCTCGCCAGAAACGCGATCGAGCACAATGATTTATCGCCACTGAAAAAGTATTAATCTGGAGCTTTATAAATCACGCTGCTCTAATCTGCTTTGACTAATGGTTTTTGAATTACAAAAGGTAGTAGTGACACATCTGCTGAGTTATAGCTACCTGCTAAATCCGATTGCGCTTTTCTTGTTGCATCTCTTGCAGTTCTGATCCGATAGTGTAAGAAAAATAAGTACGCATTTGACTGGCTGGTTGGATTTTGTGGCTCAAGGGGCAGATTTGGTCGGCCAAACACAAAACAATGTCAAGTGAATGGACACACGAAAATATTTTACGGACAGACAGTAGTGAGAAATACATCCAGGGTAAGTTATAGGAACCAGCGCCACCTACAACTCTTTGGTTGTTAGCGCAATGAGCCATATTTGGCCATGCAGTTTAACGGGAAAATATCACGTTTAAAAGGTGCTGAAAAGTGAATTTTGAAACATGACAAAAGGCAAAGTACTCGTTTCTCGTTAAAAGATTTTAAAATATTCCAGGTCTGAAACGTTTGTGAAAGGTGTTAAAAATGTATTGGTTATTCAAAACCGAAAAAACCAGTGAAGATATTGGAAACAATTTTACAGAAAGATAATCAAAAGGGGATGGGTTTTATGACGCAGGTGGAGATATTTGGCCATGCAGGTCTCTGAACCTGAATCTTATCGATTCTCTTCCAGCATTATTTTTGCGTACCCGTAAACATCATGATACGTTCTCCTAGTTGTACGTACATTGGTGTCGTGTTTTGTAGGAACGAACACTGAGCGGACAAGGGTTGGAACTATTCTACAGAGGGTGGTAATTGTAATTAGTTAACGTCGCACTGGAGCAATACAACGGGGCTATTGACGACGATCCAAAATCAATCTCCGACGGAAAAATACAAGGACAACACCAAGTAATTTTGAATATTACATTCGGCATTCCGAAATTCCCATGGTTGTTTTTCTTTTCCCGGTCGGAGTACCTCACGATGTCACAGATGCTATCAGAAATTATGTTGAATGATGGTTACTTAAGGAATACACATCTTACACAGCACGATTTCCTCTCCTGAGATAATCAGTACTTTAAAAATAAAGAGAGTACACGCATTTAAAAGGATTGTGGAACTCACCGTCGAATCTTTGGGCTTGTGCGGCGAATGTGGTCCGTATCTGACCGATGGTGTCCCTGAGCAAGCGGTCAAACTCGGCTCTGCTGTGTGTGCTCAACTTGTGCTCCATGTCCGTCGTGCAGCAAGTCAGGCCTCGGTCACATATCCTCAGCTGCTCGCCTGAAACAAGGAAAAAGAACACATCAGAAACTTCGCTTTCAATCTATGTCTATATAGTACATATAGTATAAGAAAAGAATGTTTGTGTGTGCATATTTTCTATACAAATTTATACCGTTTGACCAATCCACACCAAATTTGGTACACTTATACTTTAAAACACTGCAGAAAACATAGGCTATTACTTTCCTGTCTTAAGACCAATCTATAGCATTTACGACCATGAAAATTGGCACACAGGTAGTCTTAAAAGTGTCCCCTCGAAGCCTCAATTTTAAAATCTAGTTTGTTTTCTTGCAATACATGAATATTGACAAGGAAACACGTTCACAGGGTTTGTATATTTGAGTTAATACAGAGAAATGTCACGGTCATATTTGAGCATTACTAAATTCCATAAATCATTATCGTCTTTATCAATATTTTTCTGTCTTTTTTCGAATTGCTCTATATCAACTCAGGAAGTCGAAATCGACACTTAGCACATCTTTCTTTTTTCAGAATTCTGCATTTTTTTTATCGTACTTTCGTTTCTGTTTGTATGCCTTATCTTTTGCATATTGCAACACATTATTCAGGAATTAAATGCATATATTTGCATCCGAAGTAAAATGTAGAAGCTATGAAAAAGTTAAGATGAAGTTAAAAAGTATTTTTCTTACAACTTAAATGATTGCATTTTTCTATGTAAGAAAAGTGGTTATTCTAATTCACTTTTCAATCAACAGTTAACCATTTAAACTCGAGCAACGCACGGTTGTTTAGCTAGAAGAGGAATAATCATGCTTAATGAAATTGTATTATGATTGGCAGAGAGAGCGGTACCCATACCATGCTTGTACGCATATTAAATTAGTGAGAATAACTAGATAAGCCTAAAAACTACTTTTCATGAGCACGTTTTAAGATTTGCCCTTTTCTTGAAAATAGAGTTTTGAAAAAATTTATTTGGATTGAATTCATTGTTACTCTGTTCTTTTGCACATTACTCATCTACTTCTCCACAACGCGTAAAGTTCCAAGACAAATCCTCCAGCAAAAGGCACTTATCTCATTTGTCCAAATTTCGACTTATCCAGACATTTCCCTTGACCACAGAACTATTACAGCATATTGCCTATAACTAACAGGTTGGTTGTAGTAGAGGTTTTATGGCATAACGCCATATTTGGCCATGCCACACAAGACATTCAATATCAAGTAAGACATACACACGTATGAAAGTATTTACTGATTCCAGGCATGAGAGTGGGAAAAGGACAAAAAGTCTGAAAATACGCGTAAACTCAAATTTTGCAAATAAGAAAAGGGGTGCGTAAAACCGTATTTCGCACAAAAAGAAAAAATATCTTGGCAATTCTGTAAATAGTATAAAATAAGTTTCATAAAGTTGAAAATGCTATTTATATGCCGATTTTAGAACATTTAAAAAAAAGTGAGATTTTTTTAACAGTAGCAATTTTTCCAAAACCTTGATACAAAAATGATATTAACAGGAAATAAAAACGCTATGTTATACAAAAGAATGAATGAAATAAATACTAATTTTATTCAATAGCATAAATGTTATGCAAAAAATAATTCGAAATTAAAAATAAAAATTAGCATAATTACAGCTTTTTACCGATATTACCTTAATAAATCGTTACAAATATATTTAATTTAAAACAAATCAAAACCTGTTTTGGTACAGCTTGTCTACGTTTATAGCGCTGGTAGCGGTATTGGCGCTCTTTTTGGCGTACTTCTAGTAGCGAGTAATGACAGGTTAAGGTAACTCATTAGTATTACGGGTTTTAAGAGAACCTGGATAAGTGGAAAGTTTATAACTTTCATTTTGAATATTCCAGAAAGTTCTTTCAAAATCCGTTGAACTGTAAACTGTCATTTGATTTCATTGGTTCATTTGAAATAATTCTTTCCTTGGCGATTTAAGAAGTGCTCCAAGAAAAAGCGCCAAGGCCGTTGTCATTGCTATAAACAGACTGAAGCTATAACCCTGTTTTAAATAAAATATAACTTAGATTAAATTAACCTATTTTCGAATATAAAATGACTTTTTTCAAAATCTCTAATCAATTTCAATCGGCTTATATTTTCCTGTAAATATTCTTATTTTCTAATTTTGTTAACTTTAAACCAAATAAAACTTAAAATTAGCAACCCATATTATCCAAGAAATAATTTTACTTATTAAAGCAATCATAAATATTGCCCTTAAAAGAAGCGTCATTTTGAAAATTTCTGCTGCAAAAAATAGCTGCAGTCTACGTTTAATGCGATGTCCACCGCTTTGGCGCACTTCTGAAGTCGCCAAAGAAGTTTTAACGGATTTTGAAAGCACTTGAAACTTTCCGCTTGCCGAGGTTGCCATAAAATACGACTTCCTTGGCGCACGTCTTAAGGCGACAAAGTGGTTTTAACGGATTTTGAAAGTACTTCCTAGAATATTCAAAAATAAACTTTAAACTTTCTGCTTGCCGAGGTTGCCATAAAAGACGAAATAACTTTATCGGTTAAATAACCGAACATCTTATTTTCTAGTTGACAGAAAAACCTCCCATTAAAAGCTTTCCCAAAATATTTCATTTATACCTTTTCCGCCGCATCATGATAGACCACGGCCGCTAGATAACAGCTCCGTTTTCTAAGCCTACGAAAGCTTTACGTACGTAATCTACAGCGACAACATACGTTAACTTGTTCAAAATCCAAGTTCTCCAGGTTTGCCATTAAACTTATTTGCTTCTAAGGATTCTTTTAAAAGAGGAATTTGCAGACTCATCAGCGTGGCAAAATTTAGGAGTGCAATGTTGGCGAGATATGTCTCATTTGGTGCATTTTACGTTCATAGAAGACAAAAAAGAGCAAAAATCGGAATTTTTTCTTAAAAAATGATAAAAGTCGGAAATACCGACTAAAGTCGGAAGAATCTCATCCCTGTGATTCAGAAGAGAGAAATACACACAGGGAGAAATTCACCTGACAGGAATATCGCCGCCTACAAAGCGAAGGTTGTAAGCGCAGTGGACATATCCACTGCGCCACGACTACAATTCATCGGTTGTTATTTCCGTGGGCTAACCCACTAGGCCGCTGCCACTACAATTGTATTTTAGATATGTCCAAAACAGAAATAGTACACAAAAATTTAGATTGGTTGGGTAGGGTTTTATGGCGCAATGGCTATGTTTGGCAGTGTTGGGCCAAACACAAGACAGACAACATCAAACACATAAGGAAAGTTTTACTGGTGCAGAAGAGAGAAATGCACCAAGGGGGAATCGAACTACCTAGCTCAGTGGATACATCCATTGAGCCATGAAAGCCCCTCAAAAATTTTGGATTTAGATTTTTATTTTGCAGTTTAATCATGCCTGTTCATTTAAAATAAGAAATTTTTTGAACACTACCTTACAATAATGAACCGGACGCCAGCGGATTTGCATAAAATCGGACTACTTGTTCGGGGGTGTTTTTTTAGGTATGGTATTCCTTTGCATGTTGTTCCTGGTCAATTGAACGCCGACGCCTACATGAACATTTTCGGCAATCAGGTTCTTCCTACGCTCTGGCAATTTTATAGAATAGACGACTGTTATTTCCAGCACAACAACTCTCTATGTCATGTTGCAGCCTCTCTCAAGCAGAGGATGTAAAACATCTTCGCTGGCCTGCTCAAATTCCCGACCTAAACCCCATAGAACATTTGTGGGACGCGTTAGAACGACGCTTACGGACCAGGGAACCACGTCCGAAATTTACAGCTGAGCTGGCGGCATTCTTGCAGTAGGAATGGTCACCAATACCCATAGCTGTGTATCAAAACCTTGCTAAAAGTATGCCCAGAAGGGTTGCTAGTGTCATTGCAGCACGTGGGGGACCATCCCACTATTAAAGCATGTATTCTTTCTCTTATAATATCACATCTTGCTGTCCGGTTCATTATTGTAGGGTAGTGTAATTTTGTATACAATTCGTTTTGCAACGATTGGGTGGCTATTCATTAAATACCATCTAAGTGTTTTATGGATTCGACATGTTTCGCAAGTCTACTTGTCCAAAACTTCTATACATATCAATTAAATTTTTCTACAAGACCCAATTCTTGATTTAATTTTTAGTCTTCTTCCTATACAATACGTTCTATAGTTTAAGTCTAATCTTGTGTCTGGAGCAACAAATCCGCTTCCGACTATGCGCAATAAAACCCAATCATAAAAAGCAAACATAGAAAAAAGCAATCCTAAAATAAGTTCCGAGCATCAAAACCCAGCGTAATTTGAAAGTTTTCAACAAAAGGGCCCACCGGATGCGAAAATAAAATTTCAATTCCCCAAAACCTTATCTTTCCGGTACATGTTTACGGAGTTCATGCACAGAAACCTTTTATGCAACACGAAACACACACAAACCAGATGTTTTTCAATCAACCCCTCGCAGACACCAACGAAAATGAATGCGATATTAAATCTGTATCTGCATTCACGGATCGGACCTGCGAACTGAACGCCACCCAATGGAAAAGACGCCAACAAAAGCGGGTTTTATACACTCGGAGAAAAAACCTTACAGTGCTTGTGTTCCGGAGCAGGCTTTAATTTCGTGGAACGGAGATCCGTGCTAGGGGCTTCTTGCCTTTTCCATTTACGGGGTGGTTGGTAGCCATAGTAACAGCACACCAAATAGGGGGTTGAATGAAGATTCTCATCTCTATTTTTATATACATAGAAGCGATTTTTATTTCGCAGGCGATGGCGTGCATTGCTTTCCTGACTTACAGAAACGAGTTTTCAATTGCCTTTCGTCGCGTAAACTGGGTGGTTGCATTCTGCGGGATCTGCTGGGTTTTTTTTCCCGCCATGTTTGGACACGTAGAGAAAGTTGGGGATTCGGTGGGGTTTTATGACGAAAGATCATAGTTGGCCAGTCATAGAGGGAAAATAATATTCCAGTGGATCAAAGCACGCGTGGGGTACAGGGGAAATGAAAGAGCAGAGGCAATAGCTAAAGAAGCCACTAATAAAGAGCAAAATAAAACTAAAGAATACCCTAAGAAATTGACCAGGAAAGAATAATTAACAGAGTGAAAAGACACATGGTCGCTGACAAGCAGAGGAAGAGAAGTCTTGAAGCTTATAAAAAAGTCTCACCATAACAACTGATGGGATCCTTCGAGCTTGATCAGATCATAACATTTTTTTGGCACGTACCAAAAACGTTTATTCAACAAAACGACGTATGTGACTGCCAGGAAGACATCCAAAGTGTAGACCATGTGGTTTACCATTGGAAAAACTTTCAGACTATCAGGGATGGAAAGTTTCCTAAGGGATACCTTAGCATAGACAAAAAACTACTCTGGACAAATAAAAGATACGGTGAAGGACTGAAAGAAATACTAGAGCACAGGATTGAGCAAATAAATACGAATTAATAACGAGTTCTATTTCAAGAATCTGGGTAGCGGTCGCAACCCAAATGCACACCAAATGGCTTAGGCTGGGACGGTGTCAACTATTTCGTTATCTGGCCAAGCTGTGCCACACAATATCAAGTAATGGACATACGCACAAGGTTTGTTGTTTTCAGGGTTTAATGGCGCAATGACCATGTTTGGTCAAGCTGCGCCAAACGCAAGACAGACGGAAGAAGAAAAGGCAAAAAAAAAAAGTTTAAGAGAGGGCAAAAATGAAAGGGAGGAAAGATCACTCAGGCACCTCGAGATTGTGATGTCTATATGCGCCCCAACAACTCGTGATTTCTAGCGATGGGGCAAACCCACTGAGCTAACCTGGAGCCTTTGGAGATAAAGGCTCAAATATTTAAATCACTGAGCCTTTGGAGATAAAGGCTAAAATTTAAACCACTGAGCCTTTGGAGAGAAGGCTAAAAATTTAAAAGCTAAATACAAGACAGTGTTCCAAGTAAATAGCCAGATGCACAAGGAAAGTTTAACTGATACAGAAGAGAGATATACATGCAGGATTAAAATATAGGAACCAATTCACAAAATATGAAAGAGGTTACGCGACCCATACTATAGCCCAGTATTTAACTTAACAGCAAAACTATCTCCTGTAGTTGAAGTGTGTGTTGCATGAATGAACTATACAATTTTTTACATAAATTGGTCTCCTTTTGAAAAGTGATATTCTTATGTCCAAGTGTCTGAAAGTTTGGATATGCAGTTTTGTCGTACGAGCCCACGTATTCCATAATGAACTGTAGCATGAAATGTAACTGTAACCCTATTTGCCAGCGCATACACCTTCCGAAAAACGTCTCGTAAATATTTGTTGGATCCATCCTGTTTTTTATTTTCTCATTTGTCAAGTTCATCAAATCTTGTAATTTTATATAAATTTTATATTCCACTGTTGCTTTGATAAATCAACTTATCTCTGTAAGCCCCTTGCAGTACTTTTGTGATCCCCGGGGAGTTTGCTTTTGTTCAATAAGAAAACATCCTCAAATATTTTATTATGAGCATAAGAGGATTCACGACTCGTGAGTGATATAAGGGTTTTGATCATGGTTTAGCATTTTAAGTGACACGAGGCTTCATTAGCCCGGATGGATTGGTAATTTGATTATGTAGCACTGGAGCAACACAACGGGCTATTGGCGACGGTAATGAATCAATCCCAAAGGGAAATATCTGTATACTCCTCGTAATTTTGAACCTCTATCATTTGACGAGAACACCAAACTTCCACACCACGCCAACCTGCACCAGTTCGAATGAACACGACTGTCTTTAGGTGAACCTAATTTCGAACTAGCAACCATCCGGTTGCTAATCTGTTACTCTTCCAGTTAGAAAACCGGGCTGCCTCGGCCCTATGAGGCATCAGATGCTTTTACATTTAGAGAAACGTCTAGAGTAAAACTAAAACCGCAGCTCTATCATCTGGGTTAACCCGGCAGACATATAAGCGCCCACACATACGTTTTTTACCACATACAAGTATGCTCGTTTCCGTCAAGAGTGTCCAAAAATGTCTACCGGTCCACAGCACCCAGCATCCCGCACCCATCGTTTAGTATTTTTCACTAATCTCGGAACCCGGGCTAGCTCTTCCGTCTTTTGGCCAATTGGACTTTACAATGAAGATCAAAAAAGGAGAAATAACCTCCAGGGAAGCAGGAGGAAATCCCATTATTGGGTGAAATTCTTATTGGAATTAGAACTCCAGCGAAACCCAAAGGGGGGAGGGGATGAGAAGAATCGAAGCCCCGGAATTTATTCCCTAAAATCTGGCAACGCAGGACTGGAACACGGATATATTTCCGAAGTTAAGGAGGACACTAGAAATTGGCCATGCCGAAAAAGGATTTTATATAAATATATACCATTTTTTTTCCAGAGTTCCAGTTGTTCCATAATTCCCAAAGGAGAAAAAGTAAGCAAATAAAATAAAGGACAAGTCGGGATTTGAAATTCGAGTAGATGGGAATTACTTAGCAACTGAAATATGATTGGATAGGTATATAGGTAGGAGCCAGCGGGCACAAATGGGAGGATATATATTTATAAAAATTCCTTTCCTGCCTCGTAAAAGATAAAGATGAGACCGTAGGATACAAACTAGAGTGGAAAACAAATTTGGAGAATCTAGAGAAGGACCTTTTATAGTTCGTCCTTATTTGTCCTCTAAGATATTTCTTACTCTAATATACAGTCCTCCCGCCCTCATTTTGCAAGAGTCGTGGAAATTTCAGGAGTGCGCCTTGATATAGAGATAGGTTTCGAGTAATGGACATATTTGTTCGGCATAAAATTGGAATTGAATAAAACTACTTGAAGGAAAAGATGATAAGGCACGTATACCCAACTGCATTCTCAATACAGGTAAATTACCAATGGAAATTCTAATATATAACCAAAATTCTACCGTTTTTATTTCTACTATTTTTCTGAGCAGACCTGGCCTGATCATAGGACTTAAATCAGAGAGATTCTGGGTCCGTACTATAACTTTAAATGAAAACAAGAATGAATATATAGGTGTGTGTGTGTAATTGCCCGAATTTCAGCAGCAGTTTGACAAATAACACTAGACTCCAATTGGGTACTTTCTGAATTCTTTATAAATGAATATCTTCTAGGAATATCTGGTATCCGTATCTGTTTTGAGCACATGATGAACCTATTCGAAGAGCCGTATCCGGTCTGAGCACCCCGATAAACCTATTCGAAAAGCCGTACCTGGTCTGCGCGCCCGATAAACATATTCAAAGCACCGTATTCGGGCTGAGCACCCGATGAACCTATTCAAAGAGCCGTATCTGGTCTGCGCGCCCGATGAACCTACTCAAAGCACCGTATTCGGGCTGAGCACCCGATGAACCTATTCAAAGAGCCGTATCTGGTCTGAGCACCCGATGAACCTATTCGAAGCGCCGTATCTGGTCTGCGCGCCCGATGAACCTACTCAAAGAACCGTATTCGGGCTGAGCACCCGATGAACCTATTCAAAGAGCCGTATCTGGTCTGAGCAACCCGATGAACCTATTCGAAGAGCCGTATCTGGTCTGAGCACCCGATGAACCTATTAGAAGCGCCGTATTCGGGTAGAGCACCCAATGAACCTATTCTAAGCGCCGTATTCGGGTTGAGCACCCGATAAACCTATTCGAAGAGCCGTATCTGGTCTGAATGCCCGATGAACCTATTCAAAGCACCGTATTCGGGCTGAGCACCCGATGAACCTATTCAAAGAGCTGTATCTGGTCTGAGCACCCGATGAACCTATTCGAAGAGCCGTATCTGGTCTGAGCACCCGATGAACCTATTCGAAGTGCCGTATTCCGGTTCAGCACCCGATGAACCTATTCGAAGAGCCGTATTCGGGTTGAGCACCCGATTAACCTATTCGAAGAGCCGTATCTGGTCTGAATGCCCGATGAACCTGTGTCAACAATCATTGTGCAAATTTCAAGCACGTTCGCACACTGCTGTCATCTGACAGCTCTGCGCGGAATCAAGTATAAAGTCTCGCACGTGCTATTTTCTCTTATTCACCCACTCAAAAAAGCTATTTGCATTCTAAATATCTTTCCCAAGAGTCTGAATGGCAGACTTTTTAAATCTTATTACTTATCATAAAAGTTAGGTTAGAATAAATTGCGTTTAATTGTTCTGGTATGTTTTCTTTGCACAGTTGATAACATGTTGGAGTAGCAGCGAATAATCTTTAAATGCTAGCGGCATTGAAGTAGGGGTTTTTCCAAAAGCTAGTTACCAAAGATGACCCAGCCATCCGATGGTCATATCTGGTCTGCAGGCCGCCTAAACCTGACAGGAAAATCCCATCGCGTCTACTGGCCAAGTCTATTCAAAGGGTCGTTTATCACATGTTGACAAGATACAGACATTTCGAGGGCTTATCTGGTCAGTGAGCCGTACGGCCATATTTTTTAAAGTGGCCGGATAATCCCGTCCAAAAAATGTATTTGGTCTGCGTGCCTGATAAAAACATCTCGAGGGCCTATCAGGTCTGCGGGCATGATAAAAAAATAAGTATATAGATTGCCGTATATGGTCTACGGGAATGGTAATAAATATATGGAGGGCCGTACCTGGTCCCATCTTCGTACATTAATTATGCCACTCTTATTGGTACTCTATAGGTTGACGTGAAGAACACAATTTCAATAGTAAAACATGTTCGGAAAATAATTCACCATCAGGACACGCAAATTGTACCAGAAAAATACAATTTTAGTATTACTAAAAGCATACGGCAAAGGAAACTGATAAATTAATTCAATAAATGCAAATTCACATGTAATTAAAATTTAATATGGTTGAAAGTTATACAAAGATCGGCCGACTAAACCTAACAATTACGGCAATGCTGCTTTTCAGTATGACCTCAATCTTGGCAGAAAAGCTACTATCCAAACTTTTTTTTCGAATAGCGGACAGATCAACATTACCAGATACACATAAGATAAAAGACCCTGTCAATCTTCAGGGTATTTAGCTTCTCGTAAGCTTTCTTTAAGGTCGTAGTTAGGAAGAAAGTATTTCGATGAGTCACGATTGTTTTATATTATCTGTATACCAAAACATAATTAAACTGTGTTCTTCTCGATTTCATCGCCTGCATCATTTTAGTGTCTAATTTAGGTAGGTGGTTCAAGTAACATCCCACAGGAGCACAACAATGGGTTATCGGCGACGGTCAAGGATCAATGGATCGAAGGAAAAGATCCGAGGACAACACCGTCATTTTGAGCCAGTTATATAACACGGTCAACAGCCGGCATACCATTTATAGCAGGCCGGAATGAATCAGCCTAAATTAATATCTACCAAAAAAATACTTGATGGTAGAGTTGGGTTACACTGGTATTTATACTACCCAATCGTAAGTTAAGTTTTGGAGTGGTAGCTATGCTCGCTACAGTAATTTTAGCAGTAGCCGAAATTCGATAGATAACATCACGAGTAGAATGATTGCCATTTTTGCGTTGCTGTGAAAACTATATTAGATCACAGTTGCCGTGTTGCCTTTACATGTTATTTTATCCATGTCTCAAATGCACGGATGGAGGATGTGATGACATTAGCAGCGTCTGCTATCATAGCGCCCCCAAGTGGTTGAAAGTAATTAGCATCAACCATGGCGATTTCTACTGTACATCGTGGGGAATCCATCGTATTTGTACATTATTGCGTGTTTAAATCACGTCCGGGTCACCAATATATCAAACTGGAATGAATCGGTGCAACTTAGTATCTACCAAAAAATACTTCATGGCAGAGTTGGGCTACACTGGTATTTATACTACCCAATCGTAAGTTAGTTTTGGAATGGTATATCTCGCTACACCAAGCGAAGAGTGAGGATATTTGAGGCCTCGACAGGTTTAACGTGCACCAGCTCACAAATACACGACGGGGTTTAGTTTTATTTCATTTTGGGGGACATGAAATGTGTAGTGATGCCCCGATATTCTTCATGAAAGGGTTTAAGTAAGATATGGAATATGAGAACAGATTTCAAGAGATTCGCAGGTGGTCAACTAATTCATAGCGTGTTAAAATGTTGCTATTATTCACCTTTCTTATCGAAGTTACAATATGGCTGTTCCGGCAAGTGATTCCAAATTACTGCTCCGTTCACAAATCATTCCATCTTTTATGCATCGTTCTTTTTCCAGTATGGAAATCATAAACGAAGTGAACCGACTTCAGAATGTTGATGGGGAGGCCATAAATAAGAACACGCGAGAGCCAAGAACGGAATTATCAGCGTGAAGGCCCTCTGACACTTGTATGATTAATGGAAAACAAGAATTAATATTTATAAGCGAATGACGAAAATTTGACACATTATCGTCGGCAGATTAGAGGGAGTCGAAGTACTTTTTCTTCTCGGCTTCCTGTATTAACCATCGGAATTCACCGGCAGCGTTGCTATGGCGCTGACCACAACATGCAAGTTATTTCCGTGCACCAAGTTGAGGCAGGGTAAAATTAGGGAAAATTGCCGGGGTTCTTTGCACTCTTTTGATGTATTATTAATTTCCAAATTCAGCAGGGTGGGATTTTTTCAGTTTGTACCCGTGTTTAATAAGGATTTATTTTCCATTCCTCAACTTTCTAGAGATAATTTTTTCAAAGCTTTTATCTTTCATAGCCCTCGTTTTGGCGGTGCACCTTTTGTAAAAGATCTTTCTCTGTAAATTGTAGGGAAAACAAAGAAATACAAGGCAAGGCGAACATGAATATAGATCCATAAACCACTAAGTCGCTATAAAATTAATGCCACTAACTAGAAGGGCACGATTGATAGGAAGTTTATAGACGACTTCCAGGTTTAAAACCTCCGGGATACTTTCCATTTCTGTGACATATTTCAAATATACATTGTTTTCATGACAAAAGCTACAGTCTACGTTTATGTGCGGTGGCAACGGCCTTGGCGATTTTTTTTAATCGAACTTCTAAAGTCACCAAGAAAAGAATTCTTTCAAAACTCTTTTTTTTTTTTTTTTTAACTTTTTTCTTTTTACAACGGAATATGAAAGCTTGAAAACACATGTGCGAACGTTTTGAAAAGTAGTAAGCTTAAACACATTTGTGAACCAGTAGAAAAACTAAGCTGCGAATATTGGGTAAGAATACCCTGAAACATCAATTACAGTAAATACAGTAGGCTTTTTGAAAAGAAAAAGATTTTTAAGAAGCTAGAAATAATACAACCTGATACGTCAGTAATGTTCCAGGAAAAAAATAATAAAAAACGAAAATTCCACAAATGGCAAAAAAGCCTCTTAAACGTTTCGTGAAAAATATTATCACAAAATAAAAATTCCACAAGTGAAGAAATTTAAATAAATGAACCAATGGTATCACAGAAAAAAATTTTAAAAGGACCAAAGGATTATTTTAAAATCAAAATAAGGAATGAAAGCAAAGAAAAAATTTCAAACGAACCAATGAAACGACTTCAACGGATTTTGGAAGAACTTTCTAGAATATTCAAAATGAAAATTGAAAGTTACCGTTTGCCAAGGTTGCCATGAAAACCACAATAACCGTAAAGACAGATAGGTTGCCTTAATCTACCAAAACTTCGCTATTACAAGTGCGCCAAGTCCCATTGCCACCGCTCATAAATGTGGAGTACATCTGTATCGATTCATGGAGCTGGCAACATGGGACATTCTGGTTAATTCTTCGGATATTTATTCCATAAATTTCATGTATATAGAGAGTTAACCTACGATAAAACATTTAGAAATAATGAAAATATGCGAAAATTTAAGTGATAATATTGCTATTAGAGCGTCTACCAACAATTATGGTTAAATTTATAATTTTATCATTTTTTCATTTAACTTACGACCCCAAAATATTGATTCACTCCAATGATCGTACACATACTGAAACAATCTTTCTTTGTAAAGAGAAATACGTGTTTGAGTGTAAAGTTGAATACTTTTCGCTTCATGTATGTGATACCATTTCAATGATTTGGCATTGTTCCAATGGGTCACAAAAGTATTAATCCGACGGCACTATTTTAAGATACAGTCAAATTACAATTGAAAATATAGCCCATAAAAATTATGACTATTTTAGTTTACCTTCGAAAAGAATAAGAATCTAAAAATGCGTTAAACATAACCTACGAAATAAAACGCACAGAATAAGGAAAAACACGTAAAATTATCGATTTCGAAAAAAGAAAGTAATTACGCGATTTATATGGGAATTAAAGTTCTTATTGCGGTTTAGATTAATTTGATACATCTGAAAACACAAATACACGAGAGCTTAGTAGGTATCCGATTACTTTGGTGATTTACTGTGGATTGTAAACGGAACAGAAAGACATTTGACGAGCTTTCAAAAACATATAAGTACTCTTTTAGCTAAAATGCAATTTTCTTCCAAGTTTTATTTGTTTTACATTGAACCTATCAATGTTTCCTGATGAAGATTTGAATAAATTATTAACTCTTTCTGAGATACTTAAGATCGATTTCGTCAAATGACGATGGCACTTGCAATTTATAAAAAATTGGTAACTGGTAATTTTTTTAATTAACGTCGTACTAAAGCAAGACAACGGGCTATTGGCGAAGTTCCGGGATCAATCCACTAAGTAAAAGATCCGAGGACAACAACGTCGTTTTGAACCACGATCAGATGACGAGACAACACCTGAGCTGGCACCACACTCTCCAAACTTCCACACCAACCCAACATGAGGACGTTAGGCCAAGACAGATTTAAAGTGCCCCAGCCTCCACTACACCATACGCTTACAAATTTTCATGCACTGACCCGGATTCGAACCAGTAATCTTCCGATCTAGAGGCTAACACTTTAACCACCATAACCGGTTGCTGGCATTAAAAATGTATTTGTCAGGTTCGTCATAAATATTCTTTATTTGATATTATAAAGAAAATATCATCCAGAACATCTGAGGCATTTCCTGTCAAGCTAAATGTGGGTAGTAGTTTTTCCTCAAAATATTCCACACGATACATCACTCTGCTTTTCGAACATCCGCAATAGAAATTCCAAAGAATGAATTCCGACGGCTTAAGGCCGGTTTACACGCTACGATAAATTGTAGCAATTTATCGTAACGATCGAATTGTTTCGATTTATCGTTGGGTGTAAACAGGACGTTGTAGCGATTGATTGGAATTAGAATGGATGGTTGATGCCGGTCGGCATCAATTTCTGCGAATCGTAACGATATGTTGGAAATTGTAAACAAGTGGCAACCATTTCTGGCTACAACATGACTCCGTTTGCATTTGCATCTGCATCAGGTGTCGAATAGTTCGTTCTAGTCTTTCGTGCGCAGATATCGCTCTTCTCATAACAGTATCAGTTTTCGCAATAAACGGAGAAACTAACCTTAACAACTCAAAATTAGTCTCTTCGTCCATTCTCAAATAAATTCGCCAGTCATTTGGTCCATTTCCCAATTCTTTCAATAATTTTACATGAGAGAATTCCCTTTTCTTTAGCAACCCACTGGCGGCTCCACTTCGTTCTTGGTCTTCGCGACTTTTTCACTTTTGTCGCTAAACAACCGATATATAACAACAACACATTTCTCCATGCCAAAAGCTTATTTAGCGGTCGACAACGAAAATTTGACAAGAAATCGTTACGATTTATCGTAGCGTGTAAACCTGCCTTTAGAGGAGAAAACCATTAACAGACAAAAAAAAAAGTTTACGCTACTGACGTTCCGACTAGCTATTAGGTCAAAATTAAGCAGAAAAAAATTTGATAATAATATATTTTCTTTCAAATTGAATGCGAAAGTCAATTTATTTCTCCTACTCCGATGGTTCTATGGGAGAGCGATCAGGAGACCTAGCTGGCCAAGGAAGTGTTGGGAAAGCTTGAAGACAATTCATAGCAACACGAGCCGTATGCGGCCGGGAATTATCCTGTTGAAAAGTAAATCCGGGGTGTCGCAAAAGGACGGTAACACAAACAGTCGTAGAATGTCGTCTCTGCAGCTACAGTTGTGGTATACCTCTGTACTAGCGCGTCTTTCTAGGAATGGCTCTTCGCTACGTGGACGATTCTATTCAGGACCGTAGGTTGATCGGTAGATATTAACTCGTGATAAGTGAATCGATTCTTCAGTTCGATTCTTTCGTAACTTGTTTTGATCCACAGTGAGCTATGATTGATTATTTACTTGTTAAAATATTACCAGCACCGGACTGAGGGAAACCTCAATAGTTTTTGTGCATCTCCCGTCTTAGCTCTGTTGGTAATTCTTGTACTGCTGTCACCACGCAACACTTTAATTTTTTCTTCACGTTTGTATTTCGACGATTTTTAACTGTATCTTCAAATATTTTCAAATAAATTTCTTTTAGAAATAAAAATATCTCATCTTCAATTGATTGAGTCCATATATATCTGCATGTATTAGTTCACTAACTGTTAAGGCTCTACTTTCCACGAGTTTAATATCTACCGACCTACCTACGTTCCAAAATATAATCGTCCACGCAACGAAGAGCCATTCCTAGAAAGACGCGCTAGTGTACCTCTGTGGGTACTCTACAGGTACCTCTGTGCTGTAACGGCCGTATTCACAAGTCCGAGTTAACTCGAGGATCAACGATAATCCGCGAGTTATCGAAAAAACCGTATTCACAAGTCCTGATCCGTGGTTTAAACTGCCGTTTCGGTGTTACATTTTGATCCTCCGAAATCGGCGAGTTAACTCGCGAGTTACATTTAACGTATGCGCAGTACCATCTTTTTGGAAAAGCAAAATGGAGGACACATTTCATTCTATGCTCAATTACAGTATTCTTTCGACGACTGGACTGGATCTGTCATTACGGAGCACCTGCTAAATAGCAGCTCATCTCATCATCATAATATTGCTTAAATAGAAAAATTTAAACATATTTTTATTGAAATTCAAAAGAAAAATGAAAATAAAGGTAGCTGCGTAAATCTTAAACAAGCAGCTTAGCGAAAAGATAGATGGCGCCACCTCTGTCCTATAAGCCGGAGAGAGCGAACGGTAGAAAACGACCATGGCAGATACAAATTCGTCGTAGAATAAAAATTATTCTGTTGATTTATTACGAATGAAAGAAAATTGACAATGCAAGTTACTTTTCACGACACCAACACACACCCATACTGACAAGTATAAAGATAATCAGATTACATACATCTGCCAAGACATTGTGTACAATTCTTTCTTGCCAAATTTAGGTTTCCATAAAAATCCAATTTGAAATTAAATACCTTTGCATTTCTTTTCCCAAACCCATATTAAAATGCTGTGCGAGTCCTATTTATTCACAATTTGGAATCAATTCTACGGTGAAGTACGTGCTTGATCAGTATGAATGCATATTGGGGCGTCGTAACCAATGTAAACAATACCACGTGATCGTGAGGTAGCCAATCACAGCGAGCGTCTCATTTTAATCCCCGGATCACTTAACACGCCGTTTGAGAATACCGTTTTTGATAATCCTCGAGTTAACTCTTACTCGCGGATCAACTGATTCTCGAGTTAACTCGAGACTTGTGAATATGGCCGAAGTGTGCCAGAAATGACTACCAAAGGGGGCCGGCTATCAAAGGAGATGGCACAACAGACCATAACGCCCTGTTGTCGGCACGTGTGGTGTGTGATAGTAAGGGCAGGATCCCCACGCTGCCCTAAACGTCTCTAGACCAGTCTGCGGTTGGAAACGGGACTCGTCACTAAAGACTACGTCCCCAGTTAGCGCCGTTCATAGATGATCGAGCCCGGAACAACTCATGGTGCGTCTAATTTTTTGCAATAGAGTGTATGTCAGTTTAAGAGTTTCTGCTTTAACCCTCTGACTGCTCAATTTGTGGACCGAAATCGCTACAAAAATTGTGTATTTTTTTTGCATATTAAAAATCTATATATATTGGAGAATTGAAATATGCATTTTTTTCTTTCTAGAAAAGACTTTTTATATAGATTTTTATCATGAGAAACTAAACTGTCAAAAAACCTAATTTCAGATATTATCGCAAAAAAAAATTTTTTTCAATTGAATTACAGTTAATTACATAATATAAAAAAGTAAAATGAAAAAAAAATGCTCTTGTTCTGGCTTCTTTATGTGACTCCTTGGAGTAACAAAACTGCAAAAACTAGTCTTAGTTCTTCAACATTCGTTTCTCTCCATTTTTTTCCCAACGGGAATTCTCTTTACAAACTGCTTTATGGATATATTGTTCAGTGTATTTATTTGTTTCTTGGACTATCATTCGTAATATTTGATCATAAAAAAAAAAGTTCAAAATAACTCAATATACTTGCATTGTTAGCTATATGCATAGTAATTCCCGGATTTCCACGAAAAGGAACTGGAGGAGGAGGAATATTCTTCATATCAATTTTGCACCACTTCCTAACGCTTTGCAAGTTTATTGAATCATGATCAGATCCATCGCTATCTGAGGAGCAGTCCGAAAAATCTATATCACTATCACTATCAAAACTAAAATCACTTTCAGAATCTGATAAATCATCAGGAATATATACTCTGTCAATCGCTGAACGTTTTCTAGCAGCCATTTCTGATTAGAAAAAGGCGCCAAACAAAGGCGCGAAGTTAGAGCGGTAAATACAAAGTACCTTCAAATGCCGCAATTCAGTGGACGACTAGCGATATCTGTTGACCAAAATCTAAATTTAACGTCTAACACTGTATGTAATTTATTTCAATGGTTAAACAGTGAAAAAGCGGGATGCGCTAATCAATAAAGATAGAAAAACACCTGCCCGCGAAAATTGCGGGATGAGCAAATTTTGCTACATTTGAGTTGCCCGTGGAAATCGCGGGATAATCAGCCAGTGGGTTAAGCCGAGGATATGATAGTTGCTTGGCCAACATCCATTAGAGTAAACGCCAAGCATCTCCAAGACTGCAGCAGATAACTGTTTAATGTAACGCTCATGGGTATCATGCAAGAGCATTTGGGCAGTGGAACTAAAATAATCGCATTCCGTGTTTTACTTATTTACACTGGAAAATCCCTCAGAGAATATCGATGTTTAATCACTGAATTTTCTTCGACTTCATTTATTTTAAGAGAAATGTTCGTAACAATTTGAAATGGTTCGTGTATTACCGAAATAACGCTCAAAATCCACTGTCTCGACAGAACCTGAGGATATGAAAACATACACTCAGCAGAAATGGCAATATTTAAAAACCTTCTATTGACAAGATTTATTTTCTAGACGATAAAATTTTAAATTCAACTACCAAAACATGAAAGGAGTCAATTTGAATTTTTGCGAACTCGAGAGAATCTTCTCCCCCAGCGATAAGAATAATTTTCGAATTCCTACCCATGGAATTCAAGTTGCCATGAGCATCACCTATGAAGTCAGGAAAATTTGAATGATCAATTTTTAAAAGGGAATGCAAAGGACGAAGAAAAGATACGTCGCCTCGATAGGCACGCGACTTGCAAACGATTCCGACAACGCTCGTGTTGCTCTTATTGCGCTCGTAAAATTGGGGAGGTAAAAAAAATGTTCTGAAGTCGCAAAATATTAGATTGCCATTGCCAGCAACCGTCGAAGCAGGTGGAATCGTACTATCGAGTAGAGCTACAAAAGGAACAAAAAATAAGAATCGTAGTCCGCATCGCTACATTTGGCAAGACATCGCCTTTCTTAAGGTATAAACCAAAAGATGAAGTACTTCCACAGAAATCGAGATTGTATGTTCTCGAAAGATAATTGGTAATTTTAAATTAACGTCGTACAAAAGCAACACAGCGGGCTATTGAATTTCGCGAAAAAAAAAAGGATGTAAATTTTGGAAATCAAACGCTAAAGAACTCATTTTTAGATTTTGATGCTTGCACTGTGTGGCCCAATAAGCTTGACTAGATCTATATAATCAAGCATGTTTGAATGAGCTTAAATAGGCTTAACTAGAGCTGCATAAGCAGGAAAAGCTGCGCTAAGCACAAAACAACGAGGGCAAAAAAAAACAAAAAAAACAGGGGGGGGGGGGGGTAGGCGAGAGTAAAACTTAAGGAGTACAGTTCACTGGAGTACCACCTCAGGGTTTTGATGCCTGTACCCTTGAGGGCCTTATATGACACGGGGAAGTTTACAGCTCGGTTGGAATAGCAATCGGAGGTTGTGAGTTCGAATCTAGCCAAAGGCCGTAGTGTACAAAGGGGTCTGGTGTACGTTAAATCCGTCGTGGTCGCAAATATTCTCACGTTGGCGTGGTGTTGGAAGTTTGGAGAGTGGGGTGCGAGCTTAGGTGTTTTCTCGTCATCTGACCGTGGTTCAAAATTACGAGGTGTTGACCTCGGAACTTTCTCTTTGGAATTGGACTGTCATCCATAGCTCGTTATTGTTTTAGGACGGTAATTAAAAATACCAATATATTACACGGAAGAGTTTGTACTCAAACGGAGTTCTTCACCATTCTGGGAAATACACAACGGGCTATTGACGACGGTCCGGGATCAATCCCCAATGGGAAAGATACGAGGACAACACCACGTAATTTTGAACCACGGTCAGATGACGAGGCAACTTTTGAGCTAGAACCCCACTCTTCAAACTTCCACGCCAACCCAAAGTAAAGACTTTCGGCCACGACAGTGCACCAACCGCCTTTACACCATACGCTTACAAACATCCATGCACTGACCCGGATTCGAACCAGGAACCTTACTAGCAAGAGACTAACACCTCAACCACCAGACCTTTTGGTTGGCAAAGCCCGAAGGGGGAGATCGGAAACACCAAGGTCAGATGACGAGGTCACATCTGAGCTGGAACCCTACTCTCTAAACTTCCACACCACGCCAGATTTAACATGCACCAGCCCCCATGTACTCGAGGGGTTTTGGTTGGATTCGAACTTGTAACCATCCGGTTGCTAATCCGTTGCTGTACCAACTGAGCAACCGCGACCTCTTGCTACAGTCCAAAGTAAAGGGGAAAGATTTTGAGACACATTTGGCGACCGGCCACAAAGCCAACTCTCCTCCAACTGGCGAAAAAAGCCGACCCACGTGCGATCGTGGCAACCCTACCGGCTTCGCGATCAACCACGCGTAGAGCAATTATCTCGCCGAATCCAGTCAGAAATCGGAGCGAACCTTACGTATTAGGGAGAAATTTGGGGAAGTAGGCGAACAAAATTACCAAACAAATACCATAAAACGGCACTAAACCACACAGAAACTGTGGCCTGGATATGAAATATGACACCATAACGTGGTAAGAAAGGGACAAGGGATTGAATGTATACATTTTGCCTCAGCCGTGAGAAGCAGCAAAACAGAAAAGTAAGGTAAGCAAATAAATTTATCGAACAAAGGAACAAAACACGGAATGGCCATTTGATGTTTTTTTATTTGGAGGAAATAAATATTTTTGCCTAATAAGAATGATTGAGTGCTTGGGAGAAGGAAACCTCTTTTCAATGAAAAATGAATTTTCGCAGATCTTGAACAAATACGGATTATTTTGAGAACGAAATGTAATACAAAAGTTACTGGATGAAAGTTCACATGGTTTTTGTTGAAGGTAATTTAATACATGAGGAATTTTCAGTGCAAGCCAAATGGAGAGCGAAGATTTTAATTTTGCTGTTCAGATAATCTCGCGTCATACATATTGAGGGCGTCTTAAAATGTATTTTATCGCAGTTTGGTCGCATTCATTTCGTTTGCAACGTTTGCGCTTAATCTAACTGGCGTTGAACAATTAACTATTATATTTCAATTCTAAATTTAATCGATGCAATTTTCGTTGGTAAGGTAATTTTAACTATTCTCGTACAAGAGCAACACAACGGGCTATAGACGACGACCCGGGATGAATACCCTAAGGGAAAGATCCGAGGACAACACCGCGTAATTTTGAACCACGGTTAGATGGGGGCTGGAACACGGTATTCTGATTGATTCTAGACCGTCGTCAACAGCCCGTTTTGTTACTCTAGTACGACGTTAATTAAAAAATACAAATACCACAGGGAAGGCAGACCAACCGGTCTGGTAGTTAAGGTGTTAGCCTCTAGATCGTAAGGTTCCTGGTTCGAATACGGGTCAGTGCATGGATGTTTGTCAGCGTATGGTGTAGAGGCGGCTGGTGCACCTTAAATCTGTCGTGGACGAAAGTCCTCACGTTGGGTTAGCGTGGAAGTTCGGAGAGTGGGGTGCCAGTTCAGTTGTTGCTTCTTCATCTGACAGTGGTTCAAAATTAAGAGGTGTTGTCCTCGGATCTTTCCCTTAAGGGATTGATCCCGGACCGTCGTCAATAGCCCGCTGTGTTGTTCTAGTACGACGTTAATTAAAATAACATTTGAAAAAGAAGATACATGACGTCACTGTTTTAATACGCACAAGTAACTGGTAATTAACGTCGTACAAGAGCAACACAACGGGCTATTGACGACGGTCCGGGATCATTCCCTTAAGGGAAAGATCCGAGGACAACACCTCGTAATTTTGAACCACGGTCAGATGACGAAGCAACACCTGAACTGGCACCCCACTCTCCGAACTTCCACACCAACCCAACGTGAGGACTTTCGGCCACGACAGATTTAAGGTGCACCAGCCGCCTCTACACCATACGCTTACAAACATCCATGCCCGGACCCGGATTCGAACCAGGAACCTTACGATCTAGAGGCTAACACCTTAACCACTAAACCGGTTGGTCGGCACACTGTCGGAATGCGCACAGGTAATTGGTAAATTAACGTCGTACTAGAGCAATACAACGGGCTATTGACGACGGTCCGGGATCAATCCCTTAAAGGAAAGAACCGAGGACAACCCCTCGTAGTTTTGAACCACGGTCAGATGACGTGGCAACACCTGAGCTGGCACCCCACTCTCCAAACTTCCACATCAACCCAATGTGATAACTTTCGGCCACGACAGATTTAAGGTGCACCAGCCGCCTCTTACAAGCATCCATGCATTGAACTGTATTCGAACCAGGAACCTTCCAATCTAGAGGCTAACCCCTTAACCAGCGGTTGATCAGCAGGAATACGTACAGGAGAAACACTACTTCTACCGCATAAACACTACGGCCACCTGCTTTTAGCTGGACAGAAAGGGACTCATGCACACCCAAATGCTGCTTCCAATTAAGCCACTTGAAATACACTCCGCTTGCTGCGCAAACACGCCGACTCCAATCCTATTCTAAATTCCTCACACACACACCGGGCGAGCAAATCCCCCCAGCATCAACACACATTCGAATCAACAGTTCGATTAGGTTTACAAAACCCCCACAACGCGCGGAGCTCCAATCACGGAGCTAGGCATATAGAACGCGGGACACGAGCGTCACGGATACGCGTTGTCGAAGCAGCTGCTAATTAGTTCCCGAGATTTGGGTGCGACCGGCATTAAATGCCCAATTGCAATCAGTGGTCGAGCGCGTCTTTTGTATTGGCGGACGCCGTAGAGGGGACGGGGGACGAACGCGATGCTGGGTCCGTGTACGGAAATGTAAATCGGAGGAACTTTTCGCTGGTTATCAGTGATGCGGGAAATCAGATTGGATTCATTAGGGATGTAGGTCGTTGGGACCGGTGGCGGAGCTAAGGTGGGGTCAGTCATAACGTAAAGGGACAGGGTTGTTTTCAAGTTAAACCTTTCGGCTGCGGCGCTTAGATTCTTATTCAATCGTCTCACAGAACGGCTTTTCTCTTGATTCTTGGAGCCCCCATACCTAATTACCTAACATGAGCGATAGGGCCGTGATTGACATTTACGACTGGTAATTGGTAATTTTTAGTTTTTGTCGTACTAGAGCAACACAACGGACTACTGACGACGGTCCGGTATCTGTCCCTTAAGGAAAAGAACCGAGGACAACACCTCGTAATTTTGAACCACAGTCAGATGACAAAGCAAGACCTGAGCTGGCACCCCACTCTCCAAACTTCCACACCAACCCAACGTGAGGCCTTTCGGCCATGACAGATTTAAGGAACACCAGCCGCCTCTACACCATACGCTTACAAACATACCTACATGCCTTGACCCCGATTCGAACCAGGAACCTTCCGATCTAGTGGCTAACACCTTAACATATTAACCCCTATAGCGGTTGGTCGGCGACATTTACGACTGACGCTTTCCTTTCATAGTATCGTTTGGTGTGAGAAGAGATATCACCTGACGACTTTGTTTTCCCCAAAGCGTTCACACCTATCGGCAATGTAGGGGGACGACGAACAAAAGAAGGGATCCTCTAGGAGGTCAGTCGCTGACAGCTCGTAAATGGTGATCGATGCCAGCGGTCACTTGAAAGGGGGATATCATGCACCACTACCATGTCGCTGGTGTAAGCGATATTTTAGTGGTAGCAAAAGTCAATCTGGCGCATCGTAAAGGTTAACGGTTCAATGACCATATTTAGCCAAGCACAAGAAAATGGATGATAAACAAAAGGGTGTGCGAGAGTAAAAGGAATGACAACTCAATTGGGTACCTTGTGGTTGCTATGCTCGTATATATCTAAAGAGGATGTAACCCAGTGGGCCGAGGTGGGGGTGACACGTGTAGCGGCCCCCAATAACAAATGTCGGATGTTTTTGTCGCTCGGTACGTTTTTCAATTAACGTCGCTATGAAGCAACACAACGGGCTATTGATGACGATCCGGGATCAATCCCCAAGGGAAAGAACCGAGGTAATGGTAATTTTTAGTTAATGTCGTACTAGAGCAACACAACGGGCTATTGACGACGGTCCGGAATCAGTCCCTTAAGGGAAAGATTCGAGGACAACACCTCGTAATTTTGAACCACGGTCAGATGACGACGGAAAGAACCGGGGACAAGAACAGGTAATTTTGAACCACTGTCACCCATCTTTTCCTTGGGATATTGATCCCAGACTGTCAATAGCCCTTTGTGTTGCTCCAGTACGACGTTAATTATAATACCTTCCTTTTAATCATGCTATCGCGTATTTCGTGGGGAAAGCCTTACAAAACACATACGCGGGTTCATCTTTTAACAACTTACATTACAGCTATGTACACGTGGGAACAGCATGTAGCATTCGGCAATGAAATACGAGTACCACGCTTTAATGAAGAGGGTGGAGATCGCCCACAGAGCCCCCTGGTGGTGGACGAGACACTGAAAGTATTTTACCACCCGTCCCCGCCTCATTACAATATTCATTTGTGCCGGATAATTGCAATGCTCCGGACCAGGACATCTGCGATTTCCACGCAGCGTGTGAAAGATAAAGACATCCCGCAGCGCCACCTAACGGCCAACAAATCAATGAGCGACCCCCGCAGTGGTGGCGGAAATTGCGTCGGCGGGTTTATTGAAAGTTCCATGAGATAGATAACTTGGTTTAACTCTCGTGCAATGAACGTGGTGGAGGGATGATGTTACCGTGGAAACCAAATAAAACTTTTAGCGCTCTCGCTGGTGGAATTTATTTCCGTTGAATTCGAAATCCGGTTATCGAAAATTGAAAGCTGGGATTGGCGGTGAATTGCGTGATTAGCTCCAGCGGGAAGAGCTGATTTGTGAATAACAGTGGTGAGCAAGTTGTTTACGAATTGAGATCGAAAGTGGAACGACTTCCAAATCAAAACATACTCCACAAGACCTCGTGAATCCTTACAGCGCGCCATGTATGTATATCTAACTGAAAGTTTTACTCAAATAACTGAATTATTAGGCTCTACTAACATCAAAGCTGCAGAGGCACAAAGATTATTTTCAAAAATATCGCAGAATCGATTTCGGATTTATTTTTACACACGGAGACAAATAATTTTTGTGTTACATCAATGTAAACTCAAAGGTAAACCAGTAAAGTTAACGAAAAAGAATAAAAGAAATATAACGAAATAAAGACGACTTGATATCAATTAAGTTGTGTCTTGTTTGGTGCTCGATAAAGCTATATATTTTACAACTTAATAACACATCCATATATACCAAAGGATGTGTGTGTATTCTCTATACAAATCTACACCGTTTGACCAATCCACGCCAAATTTGGTACACTTATACTTCAGAATTTTGCGGAAAACAAAGGCTATTTCTTTCCCGTCTTCAGACCAAACTGTAGTCATGAAAATTAACACACAGCTAGTCCTAAAAGTGCCCTACGAATCCCCAATTTTAAAATATAAAGTTTGTTTTGCTGCAATAAATAGACATGGATAAGGAAACACGTTCTACAGGGTTTGTGTGTGAGTTAACAAAGAGAAATATCGTGGTAGGAAACACGTTCAACAGAGTTTGTGTATTTGAGTTAACAAAGGGAAATGTCGCAGTCATATTTGAAACCCTAGTAACGCTGGGTTATTCAGCTCTTACGTCTTACGATTGGTTCGGTTATATCAGGGATGGCCAACCTTTGGCGCATTGGATGATTACAAGTGGCGCATTGCATTATTGTGCCTCCTTATTCTTTTGAAGTAGGCGCCATAACTGAAAATATCTTTATATTTTCAACACCATAGTACTCTCAGTTCAATTCATAGAGCTTTCTTACTCCTCATTTCGTCGCAATTTTTTGAGTTTGCAATTTATATTCTGTGTGATACGACGTACTTGTGATCTGTTTGTTCTTTCTCAAGATTTTTGTACTTTTTAAAGTTTTTTTTTTATTCCTGTTATATATCACTGTGCAAAAGAAAATGAGCAAAAGAAGCGAAAAAAGTATGAGGGAAAAAGTGAATTTAACGAACAGTAAGAAAATGAGTTATTTACAGCAAGTTCATCAGGAAAACGTTTTTTTTTTTTTTTGCATTGTTTGTGAAACTACTCTTTCACATAATAGAAGACATGATCTTAATAAACAATATAAAACACAGCATCAGGTTAACATAGAAGGAAAAATTAAACTTGTTCTCGGATCGGAGTTTCGTAAAGAAGAAATCAGAAGACAAAATAATTTTCCTAACATAAGTTGTTAAGACGAGGCCATGACAGAAGCGTCCTGTGAAATTGCTTTAGCATTGGCGAAAAAAAACCTATTCTAACGGAGAAGCCTTGTTTCCAAATATTTGCACGCCATCTTGGTTATAAAGGTATTGAAAAGAAATAAGACGAAATTGCTATACCAAGGCAGACTAATGCGAGGTTTATCGTGGAACTCTCTCTGGATCTATTTCAACAACTGGAAGACTTTTTTCTAGCTTTAGATTAATCAATTTACATATTTAATGTAGTCCAGTTCTAAGCATTTTTGTAAGAGGAATTGTTTATAATTTTAATGTCTTTGAAGAACTTGCCAGTCTGGAGTTATTGCATGATAAAACAAGAGGACCAGAGATATTTAAAATGTAATATCATACCAAGAAAATCTAAATAATATTATTGTACTAATCAGTATGTGTACTGACGGTACGCCGTAAATGGCACTACAACTTTCCTTGGAAAATTTTTTTAATTGTACTGCACTAAAATATCAATGTATTATACACCAAGAGGCAATGTGTGTAAAAGTTTTAAAAAATGCAGCATGTTTTGTTACCGGTTGTGAAATGTGTGATTAAAATTAGAACAAGAGCATTAAACAGCCGAGAATTCAGATAATATTGAATTATTAGATTTGGAATATGGTGAACCTTTTATTTATTGTGAGGTGCGCTGGCTTTCAGAGGACAGGATCTGAGTTAATTTTAGAAATTAAAACATGCTGTTTACGCATGCTCTCCCTCAGTAGTGATGAATTAGCCGATAGATGGCGCTGGTCCTATTTTTGTATATTCCGTTGCGGCCACGCCCGTGCCGCGTGTTGTATTCTCAATGTGTGTGGAGAATAGTAAAGTTTTATACAGTCCACTTGCTCTTATGTATTTCTGAACTATGTGATGTGCGTGTAACCATTTTTTGGTCCTCCGACCCGTGAGGAAATTTAGTGATCTGTGGATTGAGTATTTTTCATTCGGAATTGTGTGATTCTACATAAATTGTGATGTGGGACATCGAATTTCGTTGCGTCCTCAGTGAATTGCGATACCTTCAAATGCGTGATCTGAAGTGTTTTAGTGACTCGGATATCGAACTTTGAGGTAAAAAAGTTGAATTAGTTTTGTGCTATTTAGTGTAAAAATTGTGATTGCAGTTGGTTTTTCAATTGTGGGTTAGTTTTGAATTAGTTATATGGTAGTCTTGTTATCGTTTTGTATTGTTGTACTTTTATTCGGTAGAAGTTGGTGAGTTTAAATTTAGAGGTGTATAGGGTGAATGTGTCTTATTTTATGAACAGTTGTAGGAATTAATTTAAATAATGGCGGTCAAATTGAATTTAAAAAAGGATGAGCTAATTCTGGTTGCGGAAGAATTGGACTTAACGATACCGGACAATGCGAAAGTTGTACAGCTTAAGAAGTTAATTGAATCTAGTGATGTGTACAAAAATGATAGTGAATTTCTGCGTTGCCTTATTGATAATATTTTAGAAGAAAGGAAAGTTTACTTGGAAAATGAAAGGGATAAATTAGATAGTGAAACAAAATTAGAATTGGAGAGATTAAAATTAGCCCAATTAGAAAAGGAGCTAGAAATTGCAAACGCGAAAAGAAATTTAGTTAACACATCCCTAACTACAGAAGGCATTGAACAGACTCCCTCAACTGTTAATCTGGAGCGATTAATCAATAGCATTAAAACCTTGACCATTCCAGTGCCTGTTAAAGCAGAATCGTTTAATCTGTTTTTCCATTCGTTGGAAAAGGCATTCCAAACCAAATCAGTTTCTAACGAATTGAAAGCAGAGATTCTTTTGAATATTTTGGGCGAAAAGGTAAATAACTTGCTAGTGTATGTGAGTCAGGAGGAATTAGGTAATTACGAGAAAATAAAAGGTTTAGTGTTGAAGGAATTTGAACCCACCCCCCAGGAATGCCTGAGCAACTTTAAAAAGGCCCAGAAGTTACCATCTGAGAATTATGTGCAGTTTGCTTCTCGGTTGTGCGCATCGTTTGACTATTATTGTCAGTTGCGCAAGGTAACAGAATTCAAATCCCTGTGCGAGCTCATGGTTTCCGATAAGATTTTCGAAACGCTTGATCGGGAATTAATGACTCACATTGGGGTAAAACAGGGTGAGACCTTTTTCAAACCTCAGCAGCTTGGTCGGGAGTGCGACATTTACTTATCATCGAGAGGTAAATGCAGAAATGAGTTAGTCAGTAGAAATGTAGCAGGGGAAACGAGAGGATTTCGAGGATATACGAGTAAATGGCAGAAAAATCCTAATTGGCGTGAGGATAAGAATGTAACTAAAGTATTCATGTCTGAAGAAAAAAGTGCAAATTGTGTTAGTTGTAAAAATGTGGTTCATCCTCTTTACACGTGCCCCCAATTTAAGAGGCTGTCAGTTTGGGAAAGAGCGGATGTGGTAAAGCGGAATAAACTGTGCTTTCGTTGCTTTTTGCCACATCAACTTCGTGAATGCCGTTCAGTAAGAAACTGTTTCTGTGGCCAACCCCACAATCAGCTGATTCATTTTCCGCGTGAAGGGGACTCAATTTCCGGCAACCCTAATTCACAAACAAATGCACCTGCTCAGTTTCTTCCGAGGCAGAGCGGTAGGGTAGGGGAGGCGGAGGTAGTTTCCCAACCCCTAATAGTCGCAACAAGTTTCGAGCAAAACAAAACCAAAACTGTGTTGTTGAGTACTGTTCGAGCTCTAGTCAAAAATAAGTATTCAGAGTGGATCGAAGTGCGATGCCTTCTGGATGTCGGGTCCCAATCTTGTCTGTGCACTAAGGCATGTGCAGAAAGGTTGCAATTAAAAATGGATAAAATAAATACCGTGGTTTCGTGTGTTAATGACGCAACAATGGTTGTTAATAATTGTGTGAGGACTTCGGTAACGAACAGGGATAAGAGTTACGAGAGAGAATTGTCTATGTTAGTGGTGAACAAGATAACCGATCTCATTCCAAGCAAGGTAATTAATGTGTGTGTTGACGTATCAGAATTCGTTTCATTAGCTGATCATAGTTTCAATGTCCCAGGTAAAATTGACATGTTGCTGGGTGCAGAGATTTTTTATGAATTGTTGAGGCCTGGACAAATCTATGCCCAAGATTCGCAGTTATTGTTGCAGAATACGGTGTTTGGTTACGTTGCAAGTGGGAGTGTTGATCAGGTAGCGGATAATCGCGTTCATTGTGGGTTAATTCTTGATGATGACCTAAATAAAACATTGAAGCAATTTTGGGAAATCGAAAACGTTGATATGGAGCAGACAGGGAATACAGAGGCATCGTTGTGTGAGGATCACTTCGTTCGTACCCATAGAAGAGATGAGGAGGGTAGATATGTAGTAGCAATGCCCTTGAGTAAAGATCCGTCGTGTTTAGGAAATTCTAAAGAGATTGCTGTGAGGCGGCTTAATTCGTTGTGGAAGCGCTTGTCTAGGGATTCCGAGTATTTGTCGTTGTATACGGATTTTTTGAGGGAGTATGAGGAATTGGGTCATATGGAGAAGGTTATTGAGTCAAGTGAACCACCCATACACTACTACATACCCCATCATGGCGTTCTACGCCCTGATAAACTGACAACTAAGCTGAGAGTTGTCTTTAATGCCTCGTCACCTACCACAACAGGCATGAGTCTGAATGACGTTCTGATGAAGGGAGAAGTCACTGAGGACGTCTTCGAAACAGTTACGCGGTTTCGGAGACACAAGTTTGCCTTCACCACCGACATTCAAAAAATGTATCGGCAGATCCTCATCGATCCAGAACAACGAGATCTTCAGAGAATAGTGTGGAAGACTGGTGTCAACGAGGAGGTTTTAACTTACCGTTTAAAAACTGTCACTTATGGCACGTCAAATGCACCCTTCCTTGCCATAAGGACCCTGCAGCAGCTAGCCAAGGATGAGAAATCGAGATTTCCTCTGGCTTCTGAAGTTCTGCTGCACGACACCTACATGGACGACATCGTGACTGGGGCGCCTGACCTAGAGACCGCCCGAGAACTACAATCACAGCTGCAAGATGCCTTGCAGTCGTGCGGAATGACTCTTCACAAGTGGTCTTCCAATTCCCATGAATTGCTGAACAGCTCTTTGTCATCTGATGTTGAACATCCGTTCACTGTTGACACGGAGTTCTCTGTGAAGACGTTGGGCATCAGCTGGAAGCCGGTTCAAGATCAGTTCGTCTTCAAGGTGTCAATTTCTAGTCGACCGTCATACACCAAGCGTGAAGTGCTAAGTGTGATCGCCAGGCTGTATGACCCCCTTGGTTTCTTAGGCCCAGTGATAACGAAAGCCAAGATTCTTCTGCAGCGGCTGTGGCAGCAGAAGCTAGATTGGGATGATGTGCTTCCCGATCCAATCGCCGAAGAGTGGAGCGAATTTGTGACCACCTTGAAGTGCATCGAGAAGGTTAAAATTCAGAGATACATATTGACCGACGGTTGTTTAAGAATCGTCCTTCAAGGCTTTGCAGACGCATCCGAAGCAGCATACGGAGCCGTCGTATACCTACAGTGCTTCCATCGAACTGATACTGCGAGAACTACCATTTTAGCAAGCAAGTCCCGCGTGGCACCCATTAGAGTGATTTCCATTCCACGGCTGGAACTCTGCGCTTGTGTTCTCTTGGCTCAGCTAGTGGAGAAAGTTCGTGCTACTCTACGTTTGGAGATCGAAGTTGTGTTGCATACGGACTCGACGATCGCCCTTGCGTGGTTGAACACACCTGCGAACCGTCTTAAGACCTTCATCGCCAACCGCGTGTCTAAAGTGCAACGGCTGACTGAAAACTGTCAGTGGAATCATGTGCCATCAGCTCTGAATCCTGCGGATGTGATTTCGCGTGGGTTAGGCCCTCGTGACCTTCCAGAGCTGGAATTGTGGTGGAATGGCCCGCCATTCCTTCAACGAGGTGAGACATCCAGTGAGCAACCCAATTCAACACTTATGAATGATTCAGAGTTCTCATGTGAACTAAAAACGAATTTGGAGTCTGATATGGCGGTGTTTAATGTTTGTATATCTACATGTGAATTATCTTTATTATCTGATTTATTGTGCAGGAGTAATAATTATGTGAATGTTCTTCGTGTATTTAGTTATGTATTAAGATTTGTAAATAATGTGAAACAGTGCAATGTGATAGTGTCTGGCCCGCTTGGTGCCTCAGAGTTGGACCAAGCTGAAAAATGCTTGATCCGAATGGTCCAAAAGGAGGTTTTTTCTACTGAGATTAGGAACCTCCAACGCCAGAAAAGCGTCCTACCTAACAGTAAGTTAAGGAATTTAAATCCTTTTCTTGATAGTGATGGTGTAGTGCGGGTAGGTGGACGCCTGGGTAATTCAAATCTACCATATGATAACAAATACCCTGCAATCTTGCCTAGTAATCATAAGGTGACAAACCAAATAATTGTGTATTTCCATAAGAAAAACCTTCATATTGGTGCATCTACACTTCTGCACTGTGTAAGAGAAAAGTTTTGGCCTTTGAATGGTCGTTCTCTGTGCAGAAAAATTGTACATGAGTGTATTATATGTTTTAAAACTAGACCAAATGTGATGTCACAGTTAATGGGTAATCTTCCCCGGGACAGAGTAGTTCCCGATTATCCCTTTAACTGCTCTGGTGTAGATTTTTGTGGACCATTTATGGTCAGATATCGTAACCAAAGAAAGGGTGTCCTGCATAAGATCTACATATGTATATTTGTGTGTTTTGTTACTAAAGCTGTTCATGTAGAAATTGTGTCGGACCTCACATCTGAGGCATTTATTGCTACCCTAAAGAGATTTTTTAGCCGTAGAGGCAAATGTGCCAAATTGTACTCTGACAATGGCAGGAATTTTGTAGGAGCTAATCAGGAAATCAAGAGGCTCTTGAAACTGGTTAAAGAGCCAGACGAGCAGCTAGCAGGCTTTTTATCTGCTGAAGGAATTGAATGGAAATTCATCCCTCCGAGAGCTCCTTCCTTCGGTGGCTTGTGGGAAGCTGCAGTAAAATCTGTGAAGTACCATTTTAAAAGAGTCGTGAGCGGAGCAAATTTGACGTACGAGGAACTTTTGACCGTAAGTGTTCAAATTGAGGGAGTTCTAAATTCCAGACCCTTGTGCCCTTTATCGAGCAATGAGGATGATTTAAGTGCATTAACTCCTGCTCACTTTCTCATAGGCAGATCAATTAATTCTATCGTTGAACCTGATTTAACTAAAGTGAACGAAAATGCCTTAAAAAGGTGGCAAAGGATGACCCGTCTAGTACAACTCGTGTGGAATAAATGGCATCGTAACTACTTAAGTGAGTTACAACAACGTAACAAATGGTTATTTAAAAAGGACAACGTGAAGGTCGGCGACTTGGTCGTCCTCGTTGAGGACAACATGCCTACCTTCAAGTGGCCTTTGGGAAGAGTAATAGAACTGTACCGTGGTAATGATAACTTGGTAAGGGTCGTGAAAGTGAGAACACAATATGGTGTGTACAAACGAGCCATCTCCCGCGTGTGTGTATTACCCATGCCAGAATGAAATAATTTATTTGTGTACTGTGTTTGTATTATTGTCTTTTTAAAACTTGTAATCTTTTTTGTAGTTTTTGTTGAATGTCTCTTATATTTCAACGGGGGGAGAATGTTTACGCATGCTCTCCCTCAGTAGTGATGAATTAGCCGATAGATGGCGCTGGTCCTATTTTTGTATATTCCGTTGCGGCCACGCCCGTGCCGCGTGTTGTATTCTCAATGTGTGTGGAGAATAGTAAAGTTTTATACAGTCCACTTGCTCTTATGTATTTCTGAGCTATGTGATGTGCGTGTAACCACATGCTATTGTATTTTTAATTTTTGAGGACAGGAAATTGAACTTTCTTGATGAAAGAACCCTATTATTTGATGACAACTGGCTATTTGAATTGGTATTTTTAGTTGATGTACTATTATCTAAATTCGACGCTACAAGGCAAGAAAAATTATTTCCTAGCTTAGTAAATAGCATTAATTAATTTAAAATGACATTAAATCTGTTCATCTCTTAGTTAGAAAATACGGATTAGAGTCAATTTCCACAGTTGAAAGAGCAGAGGGGATGTGCTGCGGATGGATAATAACAATTTGACCAAATGTATTAAAATTAGTTATTACAAGGGTCATTTGAAAGTCATTTTCTTGATTTGGCTAAAGAGAACTGCATGGTCGCATTTATGAGTCCATTTTCACTTAGTGAACAAAACTTATGAGATGCCTAGTAACTAACAAAATAGGACTTATTGATTTAAAAACAAATTCATTATTGAAAATTAAATTTGATGAGTTTTTTCAGATCGGAATATTTCTTACATTATTAATTTCTGGCGCTTTCATTACACTGTAAACACTTTCTGGAACTAAGAAAATTTGCAAAATGTTATATATGTAGTGTTGGAACGACATACAGATGTGATCAAGCCTTTTCATCCATGAAATTTATTAAAAGGAAAACGCGGTCACGAATGACTGATTCAAATTTCAAGAATTCTCTGTAAAAGACATTGTTTTACATACAATATAGTTAAATCATTTAAACATGTTAATTATGTCGATAAACCTACTTTTATTGAAATGTATGGCGCATCTAAACTCGTATGTGAAAAAAATTGGCGCATGGTATGTAAAAGGTTGGCTACCCCTGGGTTATATCATTAGATACGATTGGTTCGGTTATACCATATATATGTGGACAAGCTTCACCGAAGGCAAGCCAGGCAACGGGCATACACACACACAAGAGAAAAATGAAAGAGTGATGAGGGTACTTCACAGGAATGGAATCGCACCACCTACCACTCTCAGGTTGCTAGCGCAGTAGGGTTGAGCCACGGCGGCCTCTTCGTCAGATTGATGAATTCAATAGTCACTTCTAGTAGTGACATGTTGAAAAAACTAGTGGGGTACTTAAAACCAGTTTTATTTTTTAACTCGCACCCAAACATTATTTTAGTTTTGTTAAAGATTCATATAGTTCCCAATACTCATCACATTATTAAAAACTATCCGATTCATAAAAAAAGTCAACTTATTTATGATTTAGTCATATATTGCCTCGACTGTTTCGTGAAATTGTTTCTTCACACTAGATGTTGGCATTGTTCTTAATTGATTACTCCAAACTTTTTTGGACAGTTAAATTAGCATTTATTAGGACACAGACAATACAACGCGTGGGTTAAAATTTAGAAAAACGTGGAAATAATTACAAATGCTTAAATATGAAAAATATCCAGTTGCTACAGAGACGTCTGGTCACGACGGAGTCCGAAATCTAATTAACCGTAGTTTCACACATGGGCGTACACTTGAACATCAAGGGCACTTGAGATGCAGGGACTTAACCCAGAACCTGGCGCTAATACTTTACAGCACATTGTTCACACAATAGAAAATATCATTTATCCTAAGCCTATAATAACCAAATACTTTAGTACTTTCGTTTCGTGGACGAAGGCTATGGCTAAATACAAATTAATTCACTGTGTAACGTAGGTATTTACATTCACGTCGCTCTAGAGCAACACGGACTATTAGTGACGTTAAGGGATCAAACCCGAATGGCAAATATCCAAGCACGACACCAAGCAATTTTGAGCCACGTTCAGATGACGATACTGTGCACTTAGAATAGTACATTAAATCTCCGTGCTTTTAGGATAGAACATCTGTGTACTTAAGATGGTATATCAGTTTGAATCAATGTCAAAAATTTAGTTAGAGCACTACGGTAAGGTAATTTTAATTAAGGACTTTCGGCCACTGCAGATTTAATGTGCACCAGCCGCCTCTACACCATACGCTTACAAATACCCATGCACTGACACGGATTCGATGGTAATGGTAATTTTTGTTAGCGTCGTACTAGAGCAACACAACGGGCTATTGACGACGGTCCGGGATCAGTCCCTTAAGGGAAAGATCCGTAGACAACACCTCGTAATTTTGAACCACGGTCAGATGACAAAGCAACACCTGAGTTGGCACCCCACTCTCCAAACTTCCACACCAACCCAACGTGAGGACTTTCGGCCACGACAGATTTAAGATGCACCAGCCGCCTCTACACCATACGCTTACAAACATCCATGCCTGATTCGAACCAGGAACCTTTCGATCTAGAGACTAACACCTTAACCACCATACTGGTTGGACGAGTTAGAGAACTAAAATTTCGTATGCTTGTGTGAGCCACGATTAGGTTTTTAAAGGGCCTTTAAAAATTAAGCTTAAAAGTCAAGCCTTTTTAAGGCCTAAGCTATCCCTGTAACCCTACTGTAAACATTATATCTTACATACCTAACCATAGCACCCACATAGGCCATTCCTATCAAGAAATATTTCCTCCAAAATTCCTCATATGACACGAGGTATCTTCAAATTCCATCTAACCCTTAACGGCTATCATATTGAGCTCGGAAGCATAAACCTTTGACGGATAACTCTCGAAGGACGAATAGATTGAGCTCTATGATGGTGGAAAGCACTGGTGCGAGATCTCGAATGTTATCCGAGGGACATAGCAGATAATGGCAATCTCCATGGATTGTTGCCAGACCTTAACAATCCTAAGACAGATTGTGCACGGGAGATGGTATCTTTTGAAAGCCGTCTCTCTTATCTTTCGAAACAAGACGGATTGGGAAATTTGGGTTTTCACGTACCTCTCAATTTCGTTCGCCTTTCCTGTATGTGGTTCGTGGATCTATCATGTCTGGCATTCTTCGATATTTGTCAAGAGCATTCTTATTACGCTTCTGTGATCCACTTAATTACCTTAACGGGTCTGAGAACCCTTAAAATTGTCGAAATCAAAGCTTTTGAGCTCATTTTCAAGTAATCAATGAACAATGATTTAATTTTGACATTGATTATATTTTAGGCACACATATATAATCAAGTATGAAGATTCATAAACAACTTAAAAAAGTAATAAATAAAATATTTCAACTAAACGAAGGGGTCAAGAAATATAAGCATTCGGCAGACGCGAATATTGCTACCATGTTGTGTGCATCATAACTAAAGATGAAATTAACACCCAAAACCTTCATTTAACATCTTTTATAATCTAAACAATTGTAGGTTTTTAATATACTATAAGTTTTTAAAATTAATAAAAAAATTAAGAGAGTTTGAGAACATTTAAAAAAATATTATTTTTCTCGGCAAATATATATTTTTTTAAAAGTTGTAAACCTTTTTTCAAAAAAACAAATTTTCAAGATTTTTTTTTTTAATAATAGTAAATTAAAAACCTACAATTGTTTAGATTATAAAAAATGTTAAATGGTAATTTGGTAATCGGTAATTTTTAGTTAACGTCGTACTAGAGCAACACAACGGGCTATTGACGACGGTCCGGGATCAGTCCCTTAAGGGAAAGATCCGAGGACAACACTTCGTAATTTTGAACCACGGTCAGATGACGAAGCAACACCTGAGCTGGCACCCCACTCTCCAAACTTCCACGCCAACCCAACGTGAGGACTTTCGGCCACGACAGATTTAAAGTGCACCAGCCGCCTCTACACCATACGCTTACAAACATCCATGCCCGGACCCGGATTCGAACCAGGAACCTTCCGATCTAAAGGCTAACACCTTAACCACTATACCGGTTGGTCGGCAAAAATGTTAAATGAAGGTTTTAGGTTAATTTGATCTTTAGTTATGCTGCACACAACATGGTACCAATATTCGTGTCGTTCGAAGGCTTATATTTCTTGACCCTCCCCCTCGTTTAGTTGAAATATTTTATTCATTGCTTTTTTTTTTAAGTTTATGAATCTTCATACTTGATTATATATGTGTGCCTAAAATCTAATCAATGTAAAAATTGAATCACTGTTCGTTGATTACTTGAAAATGAGCTCAAAAGCGTTGATTTCGACAATTTTAAGGGTTCTCGGACCCCTTAATAATAGTGTTCGTGTGAAGAGACAGAAGGATAACAGAGATTACTTAAAAAAAAAGGAGACTTGTTCTCTTTCTAGACTGTATAACCACCTCGATCACTGATGTAAGCTCTGTACAGAAAATGAGGTTGGGAATGAGCTCCTGCGTTAGCAGATCTTATTCCTATGTTAGAGCCTCTGACATTCCGATTACAAAATTTGAATATGCCACCAGCTTTCTACTGTATGTCATGTTATGTAAATCACCATAGGCTGTTTAGTTTAATTTTGCGGTCTTGCAATTTTAAGGGTTCTCAGACCCCTTACTATACTAAACCGAAACCAAAAAAGGTAATTTTCACCTTTGAGAGAAGTGACACAACTCGGTAGGTGGGTCTGGGGTTTATGGGGAGAGAGAAAGGGCCATACTTGGCCAAGCTCCGCCACACACAAGACAGAAAATGTCGAGTAATTATGAAAAGTAGAGGTGGAGAAAAAAGTAGAGAGTGGCGATGACCCTGTTTACAAAAAGCAGTAAACCCCATGCGTAGAGATCACTAGGGTACCTCCGGAATAGAATATATATTTCACTAACATACATGGGCACAGAAATTGGATGAAATTGTGCATAACGTGTACATAGAAATTGGCAGAAGGTTGGCCAAGTCGTCCATTTGACGTTTAAAGGCGCAAGAGCCAAATGAGGCAAAGTTGAACCAAACACAAGAAAATACCAGGTAATGGTAATTTTTAGTTTACGTCGTACTAGAGCAACACAACGGGCTATTGACGACGGTCCGGAATCAGTCCCTTAAGGGAAAGATTCGAGGACAACACCTCGTAATTTTGAACCACGGTCAGATGACGAAGCAACACCTGAGCTGGCACCCCACTCTCCAAACTTCCACGCCAACCCAACGTGAGGACTTTCGGCCACGACAGATTTAAGGTGCACCAGCCGCCTCTACACCATACGCTTACAAACATCCATGCCCGGACCCGGATTCGAACCAGGAACCTTCCGATCTAGAGGCTAACACCTTAACCACTATACCGGTTGGTCGGCGAAAATACCAGGTAGAAATGTTGTGAAAGGGGGAAAAGAGGGATTGGGAATAGGGTTGTGGGATGAAAGCACGAAAGAAACGTTTGGGCAGAAAGCAACGTTAATTGTATATTGGATGGCAACAAACTTGTATAAAGAATATAAAAGAAAGTGCTACATTTAATTCGTCAGTTTTTGCCGCAAAGTTTAAATTGTTTGATTTTGGGCAGGGACAAGCAATATTGCCAGAACTACATGGGTGATCTCTGACCACCCGAATGGAAATTCTCAGCAATCTGATTACAGTATACAATGATATATCTGGAAGTTAGAAATCAGTGAGGAAAAGGAATACAGAATCAAACCCGATGGTTCGTTGGTTTTAGATTTTATGACTCAACGGCCGCATTATACCAAAATACGCCAAACACAAGACAATGTTTAGTAAAAAATATTTGGAATGGGGGATAATTGGTTGTGGTTTAATAAAAGAATCCAATAAAAAATTAGAAGGAAAAGTAAGGTTTATTTGTCCAACCAATAATAAAGTGAGTAACCAAACAAACAATCCTCAGGACCCGCACGCAGACGGAACGATTAACACTTGGTGTAATCATTCATAGGACAATCTACTTTCAGGGGTACATCTTTTAGGTGTGTGAGACCCGAGATACGCCAGTGGTATTTTACTTTCCTATGGTGGTTACTGTCTTTAGTATTACACAGTAGTCGAGCTTCTTGGATAATCAAGCTATCTTTTTTTTTTGATTACATCTCACTATATTCCCCAATCGCTTTTTCCACCGTTCACGACATTTTAACTTGGCGTTGTCTTGTGTTGCATTGTTGGCCAAATATGGCCTTTGCCGTCATAAACCCACAAAACAACCAACCATACAACAATTTATAAGTAAACTAGCTGAATAACACCTTGTTGCTCGGTTTTAAATTGTGACAGCGACTGCTAAAATAGGACTGCGACATTTCCCTGTGTTAACTCAAATACACAAACTCTGTAGAACGTGTTTCCTGCAGCGACATTTCCCTATGTTAACTCATATACACAAACCCTGTAGAACGTGTTTCCTACCGCGACATTTCCCTGTGTTAACTCAAATAAGCAAACCCTGTAGAACGTGTTTCCTACCGCGACATTTCCCTGTGTTAACTCAAATAAGCAAACCCTGTAGAACGTGTTTCCTACCGCGACATTTCCCTGTGTTAACTCAAATAAGCAAACCCTGTAGAACGTGTTTCCTACCGCGACATTTCCCTGTGTTAACTCAAATAAGCAAACCCTGTAGAACGTGTTTCCTACCGCGACATTTCCCTGTGTTAACTCAAATAAGCAAACCCTGTAGAACGTGTTTCCTACCGCGACATTTCCCTGTGTTAACTCAAATAAGCAAACCCTGTAGAACGTGTTTCCTACCGCGACATTTCCCTGTGTTAACTCAAATAAGCAAACCCTGTAGAACGTGTTTCCTACCGCGACATTTCCCTGTGTTAACTCAAATAAGCAAACCCTGTAGAACGTGTTTCCTACCGCGACATTTCCCTGTGTTAACTCAAATAAGCAAACCCTGTAGAACGTGTTTCCTACCGCGACATTTCCCTGTGTTAACTCAAATAAGCAAACCCTGTAGAACGTGTTTCCTACCGCGACATTTCCCTGTGTTAACTCAAATAAGCAAACCCTGTAGAACGTGTTTCCTACCGCGACATTTCCCTGTGTTAACTCAAATAAGCAAACCCTGTAGAACGTGTTTCCTACCGCGACATTTCCCTGTGTTAACTCAAATAAGCAAACCCTGTAGAACGTGTTTCCTACCGCGACATTTCCCTGTGTTAACTCAAATAAGCAAACCCTGTAGAACGTGTTTCCTACCGCGACATTTCCCTGTGTTAACTCAAATAAGCAAACCCTGTAGAACGTGTTTCCTACCGCGACATTTCCCTGTGTTAGCTCAAATAAGCAAACCCTGTAGAACGTGTTTCCTACCGCGACATTTCCCTGTGTTAACTCAAATAAGCAAACCCTGTAGAACGTGTTTCCTACCGCGACATTTCCCTGTGTTAGCTCAAATAAGCAAACCCTGTAGAACGTGTTTCCTACCGCGACATTTCCCTGTGTTAACTCAAATAAGCAAACCCTGTAGAACGTGTTTCCTTGTTCATGTCCATTTATTGCAGAAAAACAAACTTTAGATTCTAAAATTGGGGCTTCGAGGGGATACTTTTAGGACTACCTATGGACCAATTTTCATAGCTACAGATTGATCTGAAAACAAGAAAGAAGACTATGTTTTCCGCAGTGTTCGAAAGTATAAGTGTACCAAATTTGATATGGATTGGTCAAACGGTGTAGATTTGTGTAGAGAATATACACCCACCATCATCCTTTTTAAGATATATAGATATACTGGCCCAGATGTGAAAATTTCCATTCTCGACCAACACATTGCCAGTAATGTCCCTGTTTGTAACCAAACAGTCGACCCTCAGACAGACCCGACGATTTACAATCCCTCACGGGATTCTCCCACTTTGTTCCATCACTCACAACAGCAAACTACGCTATTTGTACTATCACTCACGCAACAATGATCGAATCGAAGCACTGTCATTCATCCAGTGCGTCGCACTCTGGGACATTCGTTGCGGTTCTTTGTTGCCACGGAGAACAGAAGACGATCTTTTCCAGTTGGGCCTTTTTTTCTTCTTCCTCTGTGCGGCACCTCCTCTTGAAAGGAAATACGCCAAAATGGGCGAGTGGGCACTGAAGTGGACTTTGGGGTCTTCTGAATGGGGTAAAAGTTTCACAACGGTGAAAGTGTTCTTATCAGAATGGCTGGCGCCACACTCTTCCCACAGGTCCCAGAGAAGATCCTCAAGAGACACGGGTTTCTTGAGAATCCGGTAGGAGTAGTAAACCCGAGGAAAAAAAGAGGGCGGATTTAGGGAGGGAAGTTATGCGGAGGTCTGGTTGTTTTCAGTATACTCAACCGGGAGAGAAATAAAATGAAACGTCAAGTGTCCTTTGGAAACTTGACTATCACCTCGGGTGCATTTCTCCCTTCTGTGGAAACTTTCTTAGTGTTTCAGGACAAACACAATGCTTCTGACTGCTGGCGTATTTCTAAGAGAATTCAATGCTGTCATCTTAACCCTCCAATACGACGAGATATCTCGTCCATCAAGATCTGACCAATTTTGCTAATGACGAGAGATCTCACCATCAGGATATTGATGATTTTGTTACGACCAAGAACTGGTCAGTTTTCTTCTTTTGACGAGATACCTCGTCCATCAAGATTTGATCGGCTTTACTATGCAATACCCTACAATAATGGACCGGACGCCAGCGGATTTGCATAAAATCCGACTACTTGTTTGAGGATGTTTTGCGTGGTATGGCCCGGGACCTTTGCATGTTGTTCCTGGTCAATTGAACGCCGACGCCTACATGAACATTTTGAACAATCAGTTTCTTCCTACGCCCTGGCAATTTTATGGAATGGTCGAATATTACTTTCAGAACGACAACGCTTCATATCATGTTGTAGGCTCTGTCGAGCAGTGGTATCGAGATATGGATGCAAAACGTCTTCCCTGGCCTGCTCAGAGTCCCGACCTAAACCCCATACAACATTTGTAGGACGAGTTAGAGCGACGCTTACGGACCAGGGAACCCCGTCCGAAATCTACAGCTGAGCTGGTGACATTCTTGCAGTAGGAATGGACACAAATACCCATAGCTGTGTATCAAAACCTTGTTGAAAGTAGAAGCCCAGAAGGGTTGCTAGTGTAATTGCAGCATCCCCCTATTAAAGCATGTATTCTTTCCCCTATACCATCACATCTTGCTGTCCGGTTCATTATTGTAGGAGAATGTGTAATGACGATCACCTAGTCAAGACAACTAAACACCAGAAGGGTTATGGGGCAGTAAAATTCAAACGAATGTTAACCTTTTCATCCCTATATAAATCTTTTCAAAACTCCTTAGGCTATTTAAGGTACTCAAACATATATTTTTAAAAATTACTTGAAAAATTATGAGGTAAACAAAATAGGGCTTTTAAATTACGAGTACATTATCACACCAATCTGACTGAAATAAGCATGCGACCTGTATATCCTACATGTTTTTTGTGCAGAAATGAAGTACGTATGCACATGTATATTTTATCGCAGTCTCCTACACTTTAAGTCAGGGCTCACGTCTGTTAAAGATTGGTGATGCATGAAGATTGTCGTTATAGGCATCATTTCAGTATTTACTTAGGGGAATATAATTTTGTTGGCGAAAGCAGGTAGATAATTAATTAAATATTTAATTATATATAATAAAATATATTAATTAATTTAAGCAGGTAGATAGTCATTGCAGGTTTAACGTCGCACTGGAGAAACACAGCAAGTTACTTTTTAGGCAAGGCCTGATTTGGTTTCTTTAGCGTAGGAGTACCCCTTCTCTCTCTCTATTCTTCCGTTCTTCCTTCACTTTTCTTATAGCATAGTTTGTACTTCTTATCTTACATATCATAAGATTAAAGCAATTCTTTAACAGACATTTTTTCGGAGACATTAACTACTCATTTTCATGAGGAATACATTATCGAATTGTAATATTTTTAAAAGATACATAATGCTACCAAAATACTTATAATTTTAATTATTTAGGTAAACAAATTATAATCATAAGCACTTTTAGTCTCCATTCCGAGACAAACCCTCTCAAAATATTATCGCCTATTTATGATAAATGGTACTCGAAAAGGATTTTCAAAAATTACTTCTCTGTAAAGTTTTTATTTTTTGAGCACACTTGACTGAAGACAAATATAACTTAATTTTCAAACTTGTCAGCAATAAGTAGTCAAAGCAGATGCTCTCAGCTTTGTCGGTAGCATTGATTATGATTGAGTAAATATAAGAAACTCACGTATGAATGCTCCCTATTTTCTAGTATAGAATGTGTGTGTGTGTGGTTCATACACATAATTCCCCATAAAATTCTGAACAACGTTACTTCCTTGACGACGGCCCAACATACAAATTGTCCTATGACCCTTACAAAGTAGGACCTGTATATCCAGGTATTAGTTTTAAACCCTTTGACCTACAACCTCGCATACTATAAAGGTCTTCACAGCTTCGAATTGTTTCAACGCACTAGGAAGTTGACCTGTGGAATCTGGAAAAGTCTGAATCATGATCAAAGAATTAGAGGGAAGTGAAATATCGTTAATGTTAATTTTGAAACAGGATCTCGATACCGACAGAATGAAGAACGCAAATACCAATCCCATGAACGACTCTAGACTGGTTTGATAAAAGACAGAACATCTGAACATTTGGTCAATAGAAAGATCGGTTTATGTACAGTAATGGAGATAAGCAATATCGTGATTTTGTTAATGGATCGAGATAAGTGTCTTTTGAAGTCGTTCAGAGACTACGCGATCATGTTAAATAATGTTTCCCTTTTCTCTTTCAGCCTTCTTTGTTTCCAGCTCTTTTTAGTCTATTCTAAAATAGCTGAATGTATGGTTGTTGTTTTTTAAGTTTTTATAGCGATAGGGTCATATTTGGTAAAGCAGTGCCTAGTACGGCAAAATGTCGTGAAAGGGAGAAAAAAAAAGCATCGGGGAATAAAGTTGTGCGATGAAAAAATGAAAAATATCATTTGAGGATTCCAGAAGTGCATTCCCCTTGTTTACTAGACAATAAACCCATTGGGGAAAAAACATCATCGTAGAACCTCAGGTCCGTGCTGAATGCATGAATGGAACACACCGAAAAAACGAATCATTCATATTAATCAAAATGCGGACGAAAAATAAATTAAAATCGAAACGGTTGTATTGAGATATCATTAATTTAATCTGTTCAAGTTATGTTCTTCATTCGGGTCATTTTTTGACACACGAAGGCTTTTTGATCGGGATACACTTCATGTGGATACAACAGCGTGTTTTTTTGGCATTGAGAAATCTGCTTTTTCATTGGAGTAACTTAATGACAGATTGTATATAGATGACAGGTATGCATGAGATGTTCTGTCAACACCTGGAAAGCACAAAATAAAGAGACGCCTTTTCTTCCGTTCTGGTAAGGTACGGTAAGGTAATTTTAATTAACGTCGTACTAGAGCAACAAAACGGGCTATTGACGTCGGGATCAATCCCATAAGGGAAAGACCCGAGGACAACACCACGTAATTTTGAACCACGGTCAGATGACGAAGCAACACCTAAACTGTAACTCACTCTCCAAACTTCCACACCAACCCAACGTGAGGACTTTCGGCCGCGGTATATGTAAGGTGCACCAGCCGCCTCTGCACCATATGCTTACAAAAATCCATACACTGACACGGATTCGAGCCAGTAACCTGTCGGTCCACAGGCTAACACCTTAACCACCACACCAGTTGGTCGGCTTCTTCCGTCGAGGAGACCCGTTGACGTGTTGATCGGGTTTTATAACACAGAGGCCATACTTGGTCATGTTGTGCCAGTTACAAGACATACAATATCAAGAAATTGACACACTTAAGGAAAGTTTTACAACCAAAGAGAGAAATGCACAAAGGAGGAATCGAACCTGGCGGTAATCGATGCTATCGTTGGCATACGCGTATTGAACCACGACGATCCACCCTTTGACAGGAATCATTTACTGAGTTCAGCCTCTTTCTAGATTTTATGTATACCTAACAGAGAGGTAGTTGGTAGCTGCATTGCATTAACGCAATTAAAGACGGTACCGGATCAATACTGAAGAGAAAGATCCAAGGACAACACCTCACAATTTTAAACCACGATTAGATGACGAGGTCAACACATGCACTGGCACCCCACTCTCCAAACTTCCGCACCATGCCAAGATAAAAAACGGGATAAAAAATTAATAGTGTGAAAAATAATTTAACAAATATAGTACTAAATTAGTACATTAACACAATCCTTTTTCTAAATAATTCTATATACGTAAATTTCTACAGAACAAAGAACGGTATTAGTCTCATAAAACCCCCAAAAATCTAACTCCACACTGCGAAAATCACTCCTAGGCACATACCAGAGTGCGATAACTCAGGACTCCTAACAGAAGAAGGGGATTTCTTTGAAACACCTGTTTAAGACCTAAGGGGTGGGAAAATAGTGGGGCTCGCGGCCACACAGGTAAAGCTATTATAGGGCCTCCGAAAATCCCCTTTACAGAAAAAGGCCTGCCCCTCTTCTCGCACAACAGTAGAACGGCGGTTAAACGCTTGGCGTGCTTTAACGTCTTCACGCTTCATACAAATCAGAAGGGAGAAGGTAAGTACACAAATAGGGGTGTATAGTCGCAATAAATAAAGGCTAACTGGCAAATGGGTTCACTTCAAGGGAGAAATTGGATGGTAAATCGCACAACTCTCCGTAATCCTGTCGCTTTGAATTGAAGTCGTATAAGCCACTCCCATTCCCTCTTTATTCAAGGTTTTGTACTTCCTTTACCAGATTTTGATGCTCAGTAAGAGTAAATATACAACGGCTTGTTTCTCTCAAATTGACAAATACTGCATCAGGGTTGGTTGCATTGAGTTTAATGGCTCAAGGGCCATACTTGGGCAAGCTGCACCAAACAAAAGAAAACATCAACATGGACATACACATACAATGAAAGCTTTACTGATGAGGAAATACACTCTGTGAGAATCGAAACTTAAAGGTTACTAGCGCTCGGGGACATCAACTGTACAAGGGAATCAATGCAATTACTTTTAACAAGAACATAACATACGAAAATTGATATTTATACAACCAATTGAAAAGTGACGCGATTTCTTAGTTTCTGGTAGGTTTCTTTAATTAACGTCGTACGGGAGCAACACATCGGACTATTGGCGACGGTCTTGCAGGTTCTGATCTAGTTAGTCTTCAAAGAGAAATGAAGCATTTTCAAGCCCTTCTGTTTAAATTCCTTGGATCACAAAGGCGCAAGTCTCAGCTCGTTTTACGATCCCCTTCAAGTGTTTCGACGATTTTTCATCCAAGATCTGCTGAATTTTGCTGAGGTCGAGATTTCTTGATCAGATTTTTGTCTCGACGAGATTTCTCTTCGTTCAGATTTGTCTCGACAAGTCTCGTCGTTCAGATTTGTCTCGACAAGTCTCGTCGTTCAGATTTGTCTCGACAAGTCTCGTCGTTCAGATTTGTCTCGACAAGTCTCGTCGTACAGATTTGTTTCGACAAGATTTCTCGTCGTTCAGATTTGTCTCGACAAGATTTCTCGTCGTTCAGATTTGTCTCGACAAGTCTCGTCGTTCAGATTTGTCTCGACGAGATTTCTCGTCGTTCAGATTTGTCTCGACGAGATTTCTCGCAGAGACAAATCTGTCCTATTATTCCAAGGGCGATGAAGATCCCAGAAGGAAAAACAAATTGTCCCTTGCTTGTGACAGCTTGAAACACGTTTCAGCCCCGGGCATTTTAATTAACGTTACACTGGAGTAACCCGACGGGCTATTGACGACTTTCCGGGATTAAACCCGAAGGGAAAGATCCGAGAACACAGCGTAATTTTGTTTTTGCACCAGATGCTGGATACCACATGGCAGTTTTCGATGCGAAGATAAGCCACCAGGAGGGTCAAGTCCGAAGCAGTACCCACAAATTTTAATTCCTTTTTAACAAACTTCAAATAGTACGTTAACTTTCCCTCTGGCCTTAGAGATACGTAAAAAGGAGCGTCGGCTGTATAGGGAATCGGATTCTGTAATGGGATGTTTTCAATATCAAAACTTAAAACACCTAGATTTTTTTTGACGTTTTTTTCAAAATCACGTGTAATTCTAATAAATATCGGAAACGAATTGGTACTTTAACACAATACCTACACAGAAGTTTAGATAAGTCAGACTTCTTTAAAAAGAGCTGAAGAGAAAATAACTGGGCAGATGAAGAAAAACCATAGTTGGAATTAAACACTCACCAACCATTTGGAATTCCAAATAAAGTAAAGCAAAGTGAACTCACCTAAAGAAGAAAAATAACAATTAGATACTTGCATAACCCAGAATAGAGATAAATAAAATTTACATTTTCAACAAACGAAAAAATAAATTCTCAAATTTGTAAGATATACAAGCAAGAATAAAGTTAAAGAACAAGTATTTTTTTTTTAAATACGCACGGAAATATCTGAAAACACTAATCACGATAATACTAAGCGCACGGACGGAACTGAGAACCAACATGACTCAAGTACCTGGACGTGTGCTGTTAATCTGAATGAAATTTAAATGAATGGATAACATTTGTAATTCAATATACATTGGAGGTGAAAGATCTTTTCTCTCGATTAGCTATTTAAAAAACATCTTACAATGCTCTTCTAATCATGCTAACGAGTTCCCCAGCATATGATTACTCATTTTTTTTAGGCAAGGCATTCATCAGAATTAATGAGCCATTGTTGTAGATAGCTCATTTTCTTTTAGCGAAAGGATTAATAAAAAAAAATCATAGATAAGGATTCTAATAGATTTACATTAGAGCAAAGATGACGAAAACAGTGTTGAATGGACCTTCCGTTCGTAATGAATGAATAGCATACGAGTCTAATGTTATTTTTGGTTTGGTCTTCGTGGTGAGTGTGGATCAGAAGATAAGACAGTCGAACTTGGGACAGTATGTATGAGCAGAGGCAAGAAAGTATGTTAAGTTGGTTGCACTGAGTTCTAAGGCTTTAAAGCTATATTTGGCCAAGCTGTGCCAAACACTAGACAACGACCCAGAAGAGGGCAATATACCCGGGGTAAGTTGCAGGGATGGAACCTTCGGCAACTACTTGCAGACGCATAAACGATTGCGAATACGGTTTAATTCTGTACTTCGTACCTACTTTTGGTTTGTTCGAGAAAGAAATTTAAGAAACACCCAGTATTGGTGGCTGGAAAGTGCTTATTCCATGGTGCTAGATGAGTTCTACCGTCTACACTAAGGCATGGAGGTAGGAAAAAACTAATTTTCCAGCTATTGTAGAGGGATTGGAGAAGATTTCTTGGCTATGGACATTGATACAATACAGGATCGTTTTAAAATTGGTCGCAATGTGGGACAGACTTGATACCATTGACGAAGGTCAAGCTTTATAAGTCCAGTGCAATGTTGTCAACAAGGAAAAACCCTTTCCATATGTTGAGTTCAGTACCTCCTTTAGGTTTGTTCGAGAAAGAAATTAATGAAATACTCAGTATTGGTGCCTGGAAAGTGCTTATCCCATGGTGCTAGATGAGTTCTACCGTCTACACTAAGGCATGGAGGTAGGTGTAAGGTTCAGATGGCGATCCACGTCACGCCGTCAGAGCCATCAACCTCCAAGTTGGAGCGGGACGTTTTCTCCCCTAAGACCAGAGGGGTTGAAAAGGAATGTGAGGGGTCAGAATAAGAGTGGAAGCGTTTCTTGGCGGTCGTTCGCTGACGCTACTCTTGACCGATATGTTGTCGGGTATTTTCGGAAAATGTAAATTAAATGTACATAGATTATTTTAATCCTAAATAAAAGGTTTGGACCTTGTAAATTTAGTTGTGCCCCTTATTTAAGATGGAGAAACCAGTGTAGGGAAAAACTAATTTTCCAGCTACTGTAGAGGGATTGGAGAATATTTCTTGGCTATGGATATAGATACAATACAGAATGTAATAAAGAGAGGATGGATCGTTTTGAAATTGGTCGCAATGTGGGACAGTCTTGGAACCATTGATGAAGGTCAAGCTTTATATATCCAGTGCAGTGTGTTGTCAAAGTGGAAAAACTCTTCTCATGTTGAGTTCTATAAGCTCATCCGGAGAATACAATATTCGATGGAACTGGATTTCCTAAAATTCAATATTTAAATAAGTTCCTTTGGTACAATCTATAATCTAAACCCTGCGGTATTTTCAGATGGCCAGTCCATACCTGGATGATAGGCATGTGAAAATTCCACAACCCTATAGGATTGAATGAACATAATTCAAAATGTGGAAGGAGAGGTCCGTAGGAAGGAATTCAGAATGGACACAACAGGAAAAAAAAATACACTACAATTCCCCCAATTCAACAAAGCAAATACCGATTCAAATTCCCCCACGCAGCTGTTGAGTCGAGAATGTTGGGAAACATCGGCAAGTCTCAAAAGCAGCCTTTCGATCAAAAAACCCCAACAGTCCCCTGCTGTTTGTTGATCCAAGGCCCTGAAACGGGGTTCTTCAAGGTACTTCAAGGGTCGTCTTAGGGTGGCATCTCAGAAATGCAGATGAAAGGCAAAGGGCAACAATGACGGAGTGCTGCAACTGAGCATATCTCAGATCAGATCTCTCTTCTTCCCTCCTGCGAATACAACAGCAACAGGTTGAGGAGTTAGCTGTCCACCAGGTATCTACTCCTCCCGTCTGGCGCCGCTGGAGTATTGGGAAACATTTAGTGTCAGCACTCGAATGAGAAAAGCTGCGTGAACTCCAATTTCAAATTTGTCGGGTTGCAGTTATTGGGGTTGTGTCTGATAGCATCGCTGATTATTGAAAATTACTGGGTCTTAAAGGGATTAGATAGCATCAGAGATGTAATTTTGATACCCATCAGCGTAATAACAAATCAGAAAGCAATTGAGCCTAAATTAAATGAGATGTATTGGGTGGTAAAACGAACAGAAGCGATACGGTGGCCAAGTTTTTATTATTTTGGTCCTCACTTTAAAGGTTGTATTTTGGAATAAGATCTTAACACAACGGGAAAATGTCTAATGTTTTACAATACGTTTCTCCACTCTACGCTAAAAAAAAGTTACCGTAACCGCTACTGTCGCAGGATTGAAAACTCGCTTTTTTACGCACGATTCTTAGACGGTTTCCCGAGAAAGTACGGATCAGAAAATTACGAAATTAACATGCTTAGTTCAAAATTGTACAGGGAACAAGATGGAGACGATTTTTTTTCCGATGCGGCTATTAGTTTAGAGTTTATTAAGTGTCAAAGTTGAAAAAGGCGAAATTTCTATTGCGAGTGAGCAAAAGACGTACCAATTTTCAGTCTTCATCTGTAAGGTTTTTTAGAGGACCTCTAAACGTGACTTTTTGCACCTCGTCGAGGGTTTTTTTTTAGAAATACTGGAAAATTCGGGACATTTTCGTTACTTTTTTGTTAAAACTGTCATTTCTATACTTTATTACTATTAGTTTTTAAATTTGAAAATATCTAAGAAAACCTTAGAATGTACTCTATCTTACCGTACAATTATTTTTTTTTAATTGGTTAATAAATAAATTTGATGCGATAGAAAGTTGGTCCGATATATTTCGGAATAGTGGGAAATTTTTGTTAGTTTTTGTTAAAACTGTCATATCTATAGCTTAATACTATTGTTGGCGAGCAGGGGGCGGAGCCTCCTAGTGCTTTAAAAAATACTTCATTTTCTTAAGAAACTAAGTTTCCGAAATTTATAAACAACTTCCAAAACGAATCACTCTTATGAGACATTATCAGTGAGAACAAACCAGAGGGAAATTTTGCTTCGTTATCTAAATGCTCAACCCCCCCCCCCCCCCCCATGACACATCAATTTGCCTCAAAATGCTACATCGTCAAAACGGCGAGAAATAACTTAATTGGCGGGGACCAATCACCTAACATTTGTATCCATTCGGTATACATTCTTTGGGGTTTTCATTGTTGACGTTTTAAACCTACATGATAAAACCTGACTCCACGGTAAAAATACTACATCTACCTACACTTAGTTCGATAGAAAGCATTTACTTGTCATAAATATTGGCCCATAATTCTCCCTGCACAACCAGGGGGATGATAATACTCAAGTATACACTGGAGCAACACAACGGGCTATTGGCGATCAGTGGCGGATCAAGGCAAGTGGGGGCCCTAAGCGGTAAAATTTTCGGGGCCCTCAATCTCAAGTTTGAAAAAAAAAGTTTCAAGAAAACTGTCATTATGTTAAAAACAAAAAGGAAAATTATTAAAAATTTTCACACCACAGCCCCTATTAAAAAAATTTATTAAAAAAAACAACATTTTTATATGAATTTCCATCTTGCTTTATTTCTTGCAAATTCGTCAATTATTTTGGAAGTGTCACTTCGGTTTACGATTCCTTGCACTATATACAGAATGGCCATATTAATTCATCTTTCTTCTCCCACAGAACTCCTTAAATAATTTTTTACACGCTTTGAAACAGGAAACAACCTTTCTTCTGTTGCATTAGGCCGACCAACCAAAGGTTCCTGGTTCAATCTGGGTCCGGGCATGGATGTTTGTAAGCGTATGGTGTAGAGGCGGCTGGTGCACCTTAAATCTGTCGTGACCGAAAGTCCTCACGTTGGGTTGGCGTGGAAGTTTGGAGAGTGGGGTGCCAGCTCAGGTGTTACTTCGTCATCTGACCGTGGTTCAAAATTACGAGGTGTTGTCCTCGGATCTTTCCCTTAAGGGACTGATCCCGGACCGTCGTCAATAGCCCGTTTTGTTGCTCTAGTACGACGTTAACTAAAAATTACCATTACCTGTTGCATTAGATAAGGGAATTGTTAAAAAAAATGTTTCAGCATTCGGAAATGTGCAAGACATTTCTTTGGAGGCTCGATAGACGACTGGTGTGGTTTTTATGGTGTCCTCGTTTTCTTTAAGAAATATTAAAAAATGGTCAAGTTCGTATTCAAAAGTACAAACACCAATGTCATTTTTGTAAATATCCTTCAACTTTTTTATTGTGTTTTTTTTTCTACTGATAAATCCCAATAAAAAAATATTCGAAAAGGCTCCACAACTTCATACGTATGAGTTCTTTGAGATAATTCTACCTTGTATTTATCACATATGACAAAAAAGGAATTAACTGACTATGAGATTTTCTCTTGCTGTAAATTCATGTCCGACTCTTTGTTTTCATTAAAAAAAAATTTTCTGATTTGTTGTCTGCGAATTTGGCTATCTTTTACATTAAATGACAGCCCTGATAAATGAGTTGCCTCTTTTTCAACTTCTCTGAAAATATTGATAAAATTTTCTAATGAATTCAGGATAGATCCTTTCAATAGTTTGCCTTCCACTGATTGCAGTGATTTACTAGAAGCATTTATTCTTTGTAACATAGTATTCCAAATAACTGTCATTAGGGCGGTTTCATATTTGTCCATTTTCCTCCGAAGTGAAGTCACCTCCAATATGGTAACTTTGTTTCTTCGGAATTAAAAATTCCAGTTAAAGCCTCATTTATATGGATGAAACCAAGTTTTATATTTAATAGAACATCTGACTTTTGCTGACCATCTTATATAGGAACTCTTTTCACATTTCACAAACTTTTCTCGAATTTTAATGAAAAGACATTTTAAGACCTCGGGGCCCCTTCGATTTTTCGGGGCCCTACGCGGCCGCTTACCGCTTAATCCGCGACTGTTGGCGATGGTCCAGGATGAATCCGGAACCGAAAGATCAGAGGACAATACTACGTAATTTTGAACCGCACTGGCACTCCACTTCGCCGATCTTAAAAGGAATCTCTATTTACTTTTTACCATACAAGGCTAACTAAACCGGCTTAAAGTAGATTCTGAATTGTTCCGAAATTAATCCTAACTAATCGAAGCCGACCAACCGGTCTGGTGGTTAAAGTGTTAGCCTCTAGATCGGAAGGTTCCTGGTTCGAATCCGAGTCAGTGCATGGATATTTGTAAACGCATGGTGTAAAGGCGGCTGGTGCACCTTAAATTGTCGTGTTCGAAAGTCCTCACGTTGGGTTGGTCAAGAGTGGGGTGCCAGCACAGGTGTGACCTCGTCATCTGACCGTGGTTCAAAATTACGTCTTCGGTCTTCCCTTAGGGGATTGATCCCGGACCGTCACAAACAGCCCGTTGCGTTGCTCTAGTACGACGTTAATTGAAATTACCTTACATATCGAATCGAACATAGAACTTTTATAGAACAAGTAGTTAGTTCGGATTTTATGAAACAAGGTCCAAAAAGTGAACAAGCTGCCAAAGCGGCAGATAAACTAATTAGATCAATAAACCGAGCAAGCAGAACATACTAATTAGAAAACTATTAGGGACAGTATAGTCATCAGGGCACCTCCCTTAATGAGTAGTTGAATTTTTATACTAAACTAACTCAGTAATTACACTAATTCGTATTTTAGAAATTAATGTTCGCCTGTTTCAAAATTTAAAAACATCAAGTAAGGCAGCAAGCACTATACAAAAAAACGTTAGGCAGCAGCGCAATAAACGGGCCATTGTAAAACTTTAACGACACATTAAGGAAACACGAAACATCTTCACTCTTTTCACTTCATTTCATTACAGCGCGGACATCTTATTCTTCATCAAGCGTAATTAATTCCCGAGTCAAAAAATGAGTCCATCTCTTCCCATAAAACGAAGGAAGAGAGGAAAAAATTCCTGTCTGCTTAAGCATCTCTAGATGGACCCACGTTAACAAGGGTGATAAAACCAGTTCCGTAATTGCTGTAAACTGCTTACAAAAACAAACATAACCTCGGTCTGGTTCCGTAAAATGCATCATTAAACAATGGGAAGGCTGGGATGATAACGCTAAGCCTTTTTCTTTCTTCACTGCAGCGCAAATTGCCCACAGCGTAATTACCCGGTAAATGGTGGCATCACGAGTCGGGTTTTTAGTGGAGCTAAACTTATGTAGTAATTTAGAAACGGGAAATTCTGTTGGGGACAATAACGCTATCTACAATTTCTTTGTAAAATAAATGACAATTATGGATAATTTGAATAGAGCATAGACATTATCGTGACTTACAGTGTAGACATATGGGGAAGCTCCTATTATTAGTGTAATACAAGAATATTTATTTAGATAAGAATGATCTTGAATGTTATCAAAACGCATCCGAACTGGTAGCTATTAAGCAAAGAGCAAATAATAATGGGAGATAATTCTTAATTTGAAATTGGAGGAAAATCTACCAAGCTATGCATGACTGAAACTCTGAAAAACACACCAAACACAGCATTTATAATTTGTAGTTGCTTTTAAAATGCAGAGTGTTCGAAAATGTCGCGTTTAGGTGATAGAGGGTCGATATCAACACAAGAAATGCTCAACGGGATTAAGGTCGGAAGAGCGCGTCGACCAATTCAAATTACCATCGTCGCAACCGCAGGGCTTTTGGTAGCAATTGTTAACCTGATTTTATCGCTCTTTGAGATTTTCAAAGTTTGAAGGCGAAATTAAGACGTGAGGTCGACCAATGTAATCCCGCTGAACGGGATTAAGGTCGGAAGAGCGTGTTGACGATTTCATATTCCTATTGTCGCAGTCGTAAGGACAGCTGGTTTGGTAGCAACTAGAAATCTGATTTTCTCGATTTTTGAGTTACATAGAGTAGGAAGACGGATTTAAGACAAGATCAACAAATGTTCAATGGGATTAAAGTGGGAAGAGTGGGCAGAAAAATTACTATTATCGAGGTCATAAAGACAGATATTTGGAACTACTGACGTCGTCTGACTAACTACTACTGACCGGAATCGTCTGATTTCCTCACCTCTTTGAGAGTCTTAAAGTATTATACTGGTTACGGGATTAAGGTCGGAAGAGTGTGCTGACCATTTCAGTTTACTGCTATCATCTCGAGACAAACAAAACGAAAAAAAGCACGCCTCTCTTAACATAACAATTATTCATGTATACAAGTTTTAAGAAAAGATTTTCCTTCAAAACAATTGCATAACAAATCAATAGAAAAATTCTAATAACCTGTACAAAAAGAGGAATCGGAAATGAGATTTTCGGACTACGAACTAAAAGCATTCAAAGTGAGACGCAATGCAGCCAAACAAACACATTTTTATTTACGCAACAATGAACCAACAAACACGGCTTAATCAATTTTCACGCGGAGGGATTATATTCACACGTAGACATTAAATAATAACAGAACGCTGGTACAAGGGAACGGGAATGTAACGCTACACATCCACATCATGTCTCATTTGAATTCAGAGAACGCGTAGTTTATATTTCACTTTTAAATGCAGCAGCCTTCAAAAAAGTGGCGCGGCAAAAACGACCGTTTAACACGGCGGACGGAAAAAATAAGCGAAAATGGCGGCGGATGGCAAAACTAATAGCGCTATTAAGAACGCGCCGTTTGGCAACACGGCCTGCGATAAACGAGCGTCGTAAAAATGAAGTCGTGTACATTAGCGGAGGCGAATAAAAGTTATGAATGTCTCCAAGTCCCAGAGGCGTTGAAAACTTAATACGCTGTGATTTTAAAGTAATATAAAAATAATTTGGTCTGGGAAAAGATTTTCGAGAAGTCATCATCCTCGCCCCTGTTTTAAGGTGGAAATACTAAATCTTGCCAATAAGGAAGTTCTTATTTTGTAGGCAAGAACTGGGTAAGTAGGTCGTTGAATTAAAATCGCACTGGACTAACACAACATGCTTTTGGCGAAAGTCCTTGATCAATCCCGAAGGGTATGAGCTGTGATTTCCGTTGTTTACAGTGAGATACATGCAACATATTCTACACTACCCTACAATAATGGACCGGACAGCAAGATGTGATGGTATAAGGGAGAGAATATATACTTTAATAGATGGATGGTCCCCACGTGCTGCAATTACACTAGCAACCCTTCTGGACATACTTTCACAACAAGGTTTGGATACACAGCATAGGGTATTTGTGTCCATTCCTGCTGCAAGAATGTCGCCAGCTCAGCTGTAGATTTCGGACGTGGTCTCCTGGTCCGTAAGCGTTGCTGTAAATTGTCCCACAAATGTTCTACGGGGTTTACTTTCAGGTCGGGGAAAACGTTTTACATCCATATCTCGATACCACTGCTTGACAGAGGCTGCAACATGACATGGAGCGTTGACGCCCTGGAAGTAACAGTCGTCCATTCCATAAAATTGTTAGCGCGTAGGAAGAACATGATTGTCCAAAATGTTCATGTAGGCGTTCAATTCACCATGAACAACATTCAAAGGTCCAAGGCCGTACCACGAAAAACATTTATGCAAATCCGCTGGCGTCCGGTCCATTATTGTAGGGTAGTGTATGTCTCCGGGTTGTTTGTGCTTTATGGCTCAAGGGCCATGTTTGGCCAAGCTGCGTCAAACACAAACCAACAACGAGGGTCGAAAAAAGCAATAGTGAAAGGGTAGGCGAGGATAAATCAAAAGAGAGGATAAATTACTCGGGTACATAGGGATTGTGATGCCCGTACGCACCTAAAAATGTGCCTCTGAGGGTCTGTCTCCGGGAAAATCCTATAAGTAGTAAGGCCGCGGTAGCCTAGTAAAATTTTAAGGAATTCTCTGCAGTGGGACCTTATCTAAACCGTGGTCCTTACTGTCTACCACGAGAAACACACAGAAATTCTGTACCTGTGTTGCCGTAGAAACGAGACAGTCCGTTTTTAAAGGGGACTAGCTGAATAACCCGGAGTTGCTCAGGTTTCAAAAAGGACTATGACTGGTAAAATATGACCGTGACATTTCCCTAAGTGAATTCAAATACGCAAACCCTGTAGAACGTGTTTCCTTGTCCATGTACATTTATTGCAGAAAAACAAACTTTGGATTTCCGAATTGGGGCTTCGATGGGTACTTTTAGGACTTCCTGAGTGCCAATTTTCATGGCTACAGATTGGTCTGAAGACAAGAAACAAATAGCCTATGTTTTTCGCACTGTTCTAAAGTATAAGTGTACCAAATTTGGTGTGGATTGGTCAAACGGTGTAGATTTGTATAGAGAATACACATCCACCCAAATCCTTTATGTATATATTTACAAAAATTGATTCCTAAAGCATTCGTGTTTGCTCTACGTTACAAGAATTTGATCTACAAGAGCTGAAGAGAAATCCCCCACCGTCGAGAAACCACACACACACAACCGACAAATTCGCCAAAACCTCACCCATGGTTCCCACACCTTTATCCAAAAAAAATTCAAGGACTTTTAAGGACTTTTCAAAACCAAAAAAATATTTTTCAAGGACCTAAAATTTTTTATAACGACCTAAAACAAGGCATACACAAAAGTTGTCAGTTAAAAAGAAAAATATAAAAAATAATAATAATTTTTTTATACAACTGTTAGTCAAAAAAGGGAAAGGTTATTGTCAATTTTGGGAACAATTTGAATTTTCTTTTCTCACAGAACCTGATTTTTTTTTTTTTGCAGAGTGGGCTTCTTGTTTCAATGCTAACTTTCAGGCTACTTGCACACATATCGATTTCTGTCGTGCGATAAAATATCGTACGATAAATTCTTTTGGTGGCACGAAGAAGAGTATGAGAAGCGGCCGTCTTAATGGAGACCAGAAGTGCCAACTTAGACGGATAGCCATACTGTGGAGATCTAGACCTAGTATTATAAGTATATCACATAGTGTCAAAGCGTGAAACACCGGTTTCATTCAGAATGAGGCTCAAATGGCACACATGCTGTGGAGGAAACTAGTCTGGACAATTTCCAATGCAAGACGAAATTACACAATTATGTACTTGTTAAAAAAATCCAGTACTTTCAAGGACTTTTCACCAAGTTCCGTAATTTTCAAGGACTTTCAAGGGCCCCTAGTTAGGAAAAAAAATTCAAGGACTTTTAAGGACTTTTCAAGGACCGTGGGAACCCTGTCACCCGACTCAAAAATGTACCTGTCAATCAGCTTGGTCAGTATGACATCTGCTTTCTCCTCTACTTCCTTTCTTAATAATGACTTGACATAAACTAACACTCAGCTTGACCAAATATGATCGCCAGTTTCTAGACCAGGTGATGCCAAACATTTTGACCGTCGACCCTTCAAGAGTTTCTTGCCATTTTTATCGATCCCTTCTACTTTACTGTAACGTAATTATAATAGGACAAGCAAAACAGACGTTTATACGAGATTTTAGATAGTTCTTTTTATAGTTACAGCGTTTAATATATGTATAATATAGTAAATATTATATTGGCTTAACGTCAAAGGGACGCGTTTTTGTTTTTGACGTCCTTATTAACGTTACATGTTTGACAGGAGGGAAATAAATGAAATTTAATAGTGCATAATATAATAATATACATAATAATATAAGTAACACATAAAATTTAATTTAGATAGCAAAAAATAAAATATGCTATCTTCCTTACATATATAAAAAAAAAATGTCTTAAGAAAGACGTAAGAAACTTAGTATACAATTTACTAACTTTGTCAATGTGAAGAGTGTGCTTCGCGACTCTTGACAAGATTAGCAACGTTGAGTTCAGAATAAGTAACTTATATCAATTTATAAATATTACACGAACAATAATGTCATATTTTTCTATCGACCCAAATTTTCTGTCGATATCGCACAAATTGGCGACTGATATAGACTTTCTATTTGGAGCAATTCTTCTGGTAGGTAGGTAATTGAATCAACATCGCATTATAGCAAATACAACAGGCTATTGGAGAAAGTCCGGCATTGAGGCGTGGGCACTAAGAGGGGGTCATTATCAAAACCAAGGCTTTCCATACACACACAAACGCTGCCATGAAACAAAACAGACTTCCCCGCTAGTGCTCCATCCAATTTGAAAAAAGCAACGAAGACATCTCGATTCGATTCCACACGCCTCCAGAATTCGCGTGAAACATGCAGACAGCCGAAACAGCACGCCTGCCTCAAACGTGCCCCAAATCCCAAAGGAAGAGAGAAATGATGAATGGTTTCAACCTCCGTAATGAGGCAGCTCTTAGCTTTTAATAAAGCGCCAAGTGCGGACATTTCCAGTGTGATGGGTCCGTTTTCCCTGACAGTCGCCCATTAAGGACAAGGGAGCACTTTCTTTCAGCAAGGTCCCCCCCCCCTAATTTCACTTTCTTTCGAAGATCACGTGACGAGGGGGAGAGCTTCTCTTCTCCCCTCCCCCCAACTTCTCTGACGGACGTAATTTCTGCGATTTCGTCCACTTCTTCCGTCCGAGCCGCCCTGCTCTTCAACAATAGCACGCGATGGCGTTGGAGTCTGTTGAAACGTGCAGCTGGGGGATTTGGAAAACGGAAGTGTACTAGTCTCGAAGAAGAGATTACTAGAGGGAAAGAAAAGAGAAGAGGAAACGTACTTGGAGAGAAATTATAGGGAAGAATACTTGGAGGATCCGAGAATAAAAGCCCCAGAGAGCGCTTTTGATCTCATATCCTCTAATCAAAGTTAGCGTGGGCATTTGGTATTTTTAATTAACGTCGCACTAAAGCAACACAACGGGGTATTGACGACGGTCCGGAATCAATCCCAAAGGGAAAAATTCGAGAACACTACGTAATTTTAAACCACGGTCAGATGACAAGAAAGTTAGCGTGGGTGAAAACTACCAACACATACTCTCCACGCAGTACCACATAGACTGGTTGGGTTTTGTTGGGCTACAGGAATGAAAAGTTTCGCTGTTCGAATTGTGACATCCTAATATGCAAATAACATGTGCTATATAAGTTTATGCTCTAGTTAGATTAAGGTATTTTTTAATTAACATCGTACTAGAGCAACACAGCCGGCTATTGACGACGGTCCGGGATCAATCCCCTGAAGGAAAGATCCGAGGACAGAAAACACCACGTCATTTTGAACCCCGGTCGGATGACGAGGTAACACCCGAGCTGACACCCAACTCTCCAAACTTCCACACCAACCAAACGTGAGGACGGCCACGACCGATTTAAGGTGCATCAGCCGAATCTACACCATACGCTTACAAACACTGATTCCGACCAGGAACCTTCCGAATCAGAGGCTAACACCTTAACCACTAGAACGGTAGGTCAGCGACACTTGATCAGAAGACATCATATAAAGACATGTTTCGGTCTATGTAATCTCGCACAGGAGAAAAATCCAGACAATCCATTTGTCCGTTCGGGGAAAAACACATCTATAAAAGCAAAGAACTACAATTCTTAACGCTGAAAAAAATAGACCCAACATACAGAAAGTTAGCACGGATACAAACTGCAGAGAGCACATACTTTTCTCAGAACACTGTAACACCACATAAAGTCTCGTGATATGGCAAATGTTAACTCTTAAAGGTTGATTAGAGGAGGTTGCTTTCAAGTTTCTATGGCGAAAGTGCCATGTATTTGGCTAAACATCGCCAATCGCAAGAAACACAATGTGGGTGGAAGAAAAATAAAAGAAACAGAAGGGTATGCGAGGGTAAAAATGAAAGGGGAAAGAACACTCGTGTATGCCATGCCCGTATGTACCTAAAGATGCGATTCTGAGAGCATTGATTTTATTAAGCAAAGACATGAGACAAAGTTACGCCAAACACACGACAACGTCGTGAATGAACAAACACAGAGAAAGTTTCTGTCTTTGCAAAGGATACATTGAATAACATTTCAAGTCTGTGTACAATTTACGTCACGGTGCAATGCTTTCGACAATTTCCCGGGCAGCCGACCCAGAACACAAGACAGAACTTCAAGGAATCTCGCACAGGAGAAAAATCCCGACAATCCATTTGCGCGCTCCAGGAAGCACAAGTCAAAAGCAAAGAACTGAAACACTTAACAATGGAAAAAAACACACAGCGCTTTTAATCTCCTGCCCTCCAAACTCAAAGAAAGTTAGCGCGGATACAAATTGCAGCGAATTCCTTATAAACAGATTAAATCAAGCATAAGCAGATAGAGCAATAAATTATTCCACGGGGGAAAATAAAGTAGAAAATCCCCCAGCACATACACGCAACACATCGAGACCCGGATGCCTCTTCCAACAAGCAGCTGAAACAAAAGCCAGTGCGTAGGCTTGTAATTTAAGGGGTGCTTGTAGCACAGCAGGGGTTGGAAGTATAGAACCCACCCCAGACAGCCTAGGCGTCTTCTGCCAATAGGATGGCCGGCAGGGGGTCGAGCGGCAGCGTTTTATCGTCTGCCACCCTTGGTGGCATGGGGGTGGATTTAGGAAGGCCTGCCAGATTCAAGAAATGCGTGGCATTTATAATTCCTGGCGGGGGGTGTCATTGAAATCCCGTGCGGAATAAGGAATGAGGTGCGATCGGTACTTTCAAAGAGCTACTGGGGAAACATTCGTTGAGTCAAGGTCTTATGCAAGTCGTTTTTCAGTCGGAGCGTATTTCTTACCAATCGGGTTTTTTTTTCCAACACTACAAATGTTTCTGTCCACCTAGAAAATATCTGCAAAGGAAGATAATTTATTTTCCACCAGAGTTTTGAAAACCACCTGAGCTGCATAGAGATGCGCAAAACCAGGATATTACAACTGTAACGGTTGTTGATATTTTTACAATAACCATTAATTGCTAATATTAACAGCTACGTTAACAGTAATTAACTAATACAGTGGCGCCTCGTTCAAACGGACAGTTGATAAAATTGTTATAATAAAGAATGCTTATTTTAATAAACTTGAACCAGGGCTAAAGAATAGTTCCATGATAACGTATGCAACTTGAAGTTTACTTCCCCCCAATCATCTAGGTGGCGCTGCTATTGTCCTTTGCACTGCAGAAATTTTGCTTCCTTAAAAGCAAAACTTCCAGCGTTTCAACACCTTAAAAAAATCTCCACCCCCTTAGCGACCTTTCTGCTTATTCCCAGCAGGGGGTTGCGCCTCACAGCTACCATTGACTCAGTCTATTGACGCACCAATTCCCCAGACATGTCCAAGGGAGGGTTGTTTAGTTGGATTAACATCACATTAGTGCAACACAATCGCTACTGGAACCGCTCAGGGATCCATTCCGAAGGGAACGATCACGGACAACTCGTCATTTTGAACCACAGTCGGATGACGAAGTCAACACCTGAGCGGGCAGACCGCTATCCAAACTTGCACACCACACCAACATAAGGCCATTGGAGGACATGACAGATTTAATGTGCACCAGCCACACGAACACGGCGGTTGGTTGGATCGAGTTTCGAATTTCGCAACTCTTCCAATCAGGCTACCGCGGCCTTTCCGTCCGGAGGAAAACCCAAAAGCCTCACTATACGATAAAACACCATTCATGGTCCCGCGTGTTGACATTTCAGACAATTGGTTTTGGACGTTATTCGTTAAATTAGAAAGCAGGTTAAGTGTAAATAATATGTACCCACAACTGGCGTCTTTAGCGTGGTGCCTGGGTTCGATTTTATCACTCGATGAGATAGCTTGGCCAGCGATTACCAGTTGGGTAAACAAGCAGTCACTCATGGAGCATGAAATACATGACTTTTCGTACTGCAGCCCTTTACCTTTTCGAGCATACCACAAATAGACCTTTTCAAGGTCAACTGATTTCTCATTCTGCCTTGGCTCACCAGAAACGACGAATAAGTGATGTTTAACTTGGCCTAAAATTATCCACACACACATGACTTCAGCTGTGATTTAAGCTACCTGACACTCCAGCCCAGGGTTGGTTGGATTTTATGGTGAAAGGACCATATTTAGCCAAGCTGCGCCAAACGCAAGACAATGTCACGTAATTGTGGAAAGGAACGAGGAAATAGAGAAAGTAGAAAGATCGCTTGGACATACTGGGATCTCGACCCCCCATGTTCACCAAAGTTAACCCCATACGAAAAGAAGAGATCAATAGGGTACCTCAAGTTCACGAAGCTCGCACCTAAAAATGTAGCCGACCAACCGGTATAGTGGTTAAGGTGTTAGCCTCTAGATCTGAAGGTTCCTGGTTCGAATCCGGGTCCGGGCATGGATGTTTGTAAACGTATGGTGTAGAGGCGGCTGGTGCACCTTAAATCTGTCGTGGCCGAAAGTCCTCACGTTGGGTTGGCGTGGAAGTTTGGAGAGTGGGGTGCCAGCTCAGGTGTTGCTTCGTCATCTGACCGTGGTTCAAAATTACGAGGTGTTGTCCTCGGATCTTTCCCTTAAGGGACTGATCCCGGACCGTCGTCAATAGCCCGTTGTGTTGCTCTAGTACGACGTTAACTAAAAATTACCAATTACCAATTACCTAAAAATGTACCCAGGAGTGGAAGTTTGGTAAGAAGATAGTTAATAACCGTCGCACTGGAGCAACTAAATGGGCGGATGTCTGGGATCAATCGCGAAGGAAAATATCCGAGGACAACGCCCTGTCATTTTAAACAACGGTCACGTGACGAGGTCAACACCTGATCTGATACCCCACTCCAAACTTCCACTCCATGTCAACATGAAGACATTTGAAACCACGACAGATTTAACGTGCACCAACCCTAAAGTACATGAAGGGTTTTGTTTAGATCGAGTCTAACTCGAAAACCTTCGGTTGCAAATCCGCTATTCTTCCTACCGGGCAACCGCGATCCAACTGTTGGTGAGTGTGCCAGCTCAGGTATTGACCTCGTTATCTAACAGTGGCTCAAAAATTATAATATGGATCCCTGACCGTTGCCAATGGGGGATACATTTAAAGATATGTCCCTGAAGGCTGGCCCCACGGAAGCATATCCTTTAGGTGTGTACGGGATTCATGGATTCGAGGTACTCTATTGATCTTTTATATTCCCTGGTTCAGTGTGTTTAATAAACACGTGTCATGGTAATTTTAAATTAACGTCACACTGGAGCAACCCAACAGGCTATTGACGACGGTTCGGGATCAATCCCCTAGAGGAAAGATAAGAGGACAACACCACGTAATTTTGAACCACGGTCAGATGGCGAGGTCAGTACCTAAACTGGCACCCCACTCTCCAAAGTTCCACGCCACGCCAACGTGAGAACTTTCGGCCACGACAGATTTAAAGTGCACCAGCCGCCTCTACACCATACGCTTACAAACATCCATGCAATGACCTGGATTCGGACCAGGAACCTTCCTATCTGGAGGCTAACACCTTAACCACCAGACCGGTTGGTCGGCTTAGTAAGCAATGGAGGCGCTCTTGGAATATCCAAGCGATCTTTTCTGCTTTTATCTCAACAGTATTCCCCCAATCTATTTTTTCCCCTTTCACATATTTTGCTTGTTGTTGTCTTATGTTTGGTGAGCTTGGCCAAATATTACCCATGCGCCATGAAACGTCCAAACAACCCATACAAGTCCAGATGATACCCCAAACGTCTCATTTGACGATAACACGACATCATTAACCAGTTTCCTGTCAAACGCGCGACGTCGACAAGTCGAAAAATAGAAAACCCAACTAAATAAGTAAACGCACAAGCAAATTCAACTCGCTCGCTCGTTGAAACATAAATAAGTAAATAACCGAGAGAAAAGAATCCTTGACTTGTTAACGAGCAGCACTGAACTAAGAGACACTCAATAAAAACCTCACCCGAAACATAAAAAAGTTATTTACCGTCTCCGTTAGGGCAGAAAGTACATTTAGCGAAAAAATACAAGCGAGCAATGAAGAGGAGTTTAAGTACTTCCCCTTTCAACGCAGAATTAAAACGAAAACGGTTCCAGCCAGACAAGAACACGGTCATAAAAAGCGCGCGGTGATAAGGCCATTTGGAAAAAATTCCTTCATTATCATCTTCTAGTTACCGAGGACTTCCAACGCCGTACCACACCCAAGAGGAAGTTTTTTTTGTGGTGATACTGTGCAAGTATAACTGTGTTTGATGATGCAAAAGAGAGCGGAAAGCGAGAATTAAGAGGTACGGCATAGTAACGCGCCTACTCAAGAGGGAGTTTTAATGTCCGAGGTGATAACAACGAAGATAAATGGCTTTTCATAAGAGATGAAGCGAAGGCGTTAAAGGGAAACGCAAAAATATTTAATTCACGTTCAAACAAGTTAAAGGTATGGTAAGGTAATTTTAATTAACGTCGTACTAGAGCAACACAACGGGCTGTTGATGACTGCCTGGGATCAATCCCATAAGGCAGGGGTTCCTAAACTTATCCAAGTCGTGGCACCCTTAAGAGAATTATAATATTCTCACATCATCCTCGACATGTAATATCTATCTGTCCACATCTGTATCACAGTCCAGTCACATTAATGTGATCACCACCTACTTTCGACGTCAACGTGAAATAACCAATCACAAAAGGCAAGTGGCAGCACATTGCAGTGGAATGTATACAAAGGATGTAATAGGGCATAGCATTTCAATCGTTGGCGTAAAACAGAAATGTAGCGATTTATCCGGCGTCCAAAAGGGCATGTTTATTGGCTTTCGGGCCAAGGGTGGAAGCATTTCGGAAACGGCTAATTTTGTGAACTGTTCGCGTGCCGCCGTGGTAAAAGTATACCGTGCATGGCAAAATGGCACTATACAAAATCAGAGGCATGGCACATGTGTTGCACCACGGGCTATAGATGACAGAGGCGAACGAAGGCTACGGAGATCCGTTCGGGAGAATAGACGTGCAACTGTTGAGCAACTGACCGCCCAGATGAACCAAGGGGCTACCAAGAGTGTATCCTCAACAACGGTTCAGCGAACGTTGCTGCGCATGGGCCTCCGCAGCAGACGCCTGGCAAATGCACCAATGCTGACTGCTGTTCATCGGTGACGAAGGCTGGAATTTGCACGCCAGTACCGCAACCGGACGTCCACATAGTGGCGACAGGTGGCTTTTTCAGATGAATCACGTTTTATGCTCCATCGAACAGATGGACGTTGGCGTATACGGCGTGAAACGTCTGAAAGCAAACACCCTGCAACAATTGCCGGAAGGATCTAGGCTTTAGGAGGGAGCATTATGGTTTGGGGAATGTTTTCCTGGCATTCACTAAGTGGCACTCACCAGAAATCTAATTGACTCTCTTCCTGCACGTCTCGCAGCGGTCCGCTATGCCAAAGGTGGTTATTCTGGCTTTTGACAGGTGGTCACATTAATGTGACTGGACTGTGTATATGTCTTACATATATGTACGACTTTGAAGAAGAAATTAGAAAAGTAAGTGGTGAGAACATAAACATATAATTAATACAAATCTTATTTAAAATTCACACAAATACTTTAATTGTACTTAATAGATAAACATGGATGTAGGTGAAAATTTAAATAAATCACCTCCCTTCAATATGCTCTTGAAGGTATATGCTTGTGTTTAGTGCGATGGGTGATCCTGCTGCTGAACTGAACAATTGTTCGAATCGTGGAATAAAGATACAGCTACTCGGATTTCTTTTAAGACATTAATTTTGAAACGATATTTCCTCCGTATATTAGCAACTGCTTCATGGGCGCTTCGCGGCATCCCTAATCTCTAGGGTGCCGCGGCACACACTTTGGGATGAACAAATTAGAATTTGAGATATGTTTAAAAAACACGCTAATTTGATAATTATATCAAAATTAGGTATTAATTATTTGCACAGTCTGATATTTTTTTCTCCCTGAAATGATTTTAAGAGTACGCCAATTACCTGTGGTAAAAAATTGGATTTTTAAGTCAAAATTTAAAAAAAACTTAGTGTATACGTACACCTTAACGGGGTTCTATGGCGGAAAGGCCATATTTGGACACGATGCGGCTGATGACAATCTCATACAATATCAATACAGGCACACACAATGAAAGTTATTACTGACAGGAACCGAAACAACGCCGCCTACAACTCGAACGGTACAAGGCCGAATGAGCCCTTTCCGAGGGCCACATCCAGTCCGCAAGACATACTTAGAAGAGCACAAAAACAACCTATTCCAAAAAAAAAAAAAAAAAAATCAAAAGAAACACCCCGAATGAACAACGCCAACCACTTCCCCTACAAAACACCGCTGCTCGGACGGCGATGGATATTTAACGAGGCACACAGGGAATAAAATACCTCAGAAATTGCTCGCTCGACCCCACGAAGGAAGACTTAAACACACAATTTACCTTCTATCAAAAGAAATCGCAGCATCGTTGACCCACGACCCCCACTAGCAGCAGCAGCGCTTCGGGAAAGGAGTAAAAGAAGGCAGCGGAGAGGAAATGGAATGCAGGTCCATCAGCTCATGACAAGACGAACAAATTCCGTTCCATTTCACTCCACCTGCGCACCGTGAGAAAGGGAAGACGGTCCATTACGCGTTTGTTTTACGTGAAAGGAAGAAAAAAATGTATATGAAACGGCGCATGACGACCAGACGTTTGTGGAACGGCGCTGTCGCTTTCGACGCCACCTACGCGAATCGCCTTTTTTAAGCTTTTAACTGGAGATCGCGGTTTCACGTGTGTTCGTGAATCCGTGTCTTAATTCGCTGGTCTTTGGAACGGTTGGTTGAATGTTTTTTTTTTTTTTTTTTTTTTTTTGGGGGGGGGGTTATGGCGCAAGGGCCATATTTGTTGTGCCAGACGCTAAACGCAATAACTGTTAGAATGGGTCTCAACCTCTGGAGAACCTGATTTTAGAATGCAGTATAGTAGACATGAAAATTGTAATGTTAAGTTAACTTTTAGACTATAGGTCCGTGGTACAGCAGTTGTACCTTGATCGCCTCAAGAATTTAGACAACGGCCAGTACAGCAGTTGTGTTTCGAAAGTTATAAGAACGGTTGGTTGATTTTTTGGGGGGGTTTTATGGCGCAAGGGCCATATTTGTTGTGCCAGACGCTAAACGCAATAACTGTTAGAATGGGTCTCAACCTCTGGAGAACCTGATTTTAGAATGCAGTATAGTAGACATGAAAATTGTAATGTTAAGTTAACCTTTAGACTATAGGTCCGTGGTACAGTAGTTGTACCTTGATCGCGCGTCAAGAAATATTTTAGACTACGACCAGAACGGCAGTTGTACCTTGATCGCCTCAAGAATTTAGACAACTGCCAGTACAGCAGTTGTGTTTCGAAAGTTATAAGAATCGTGCTATGGAAGAATTTAGACTATGGCCACTACATCAGTTGTACCTTGATCGCGTCATGAAATATTTTAGACAACGGCCAGAACAGCAGTTGTGTTTAGAAAGTTATAACCATCGCTCTAACGAAGAATTTAGACTGCGGCCACTACAGTAGTTGTATCTTGAAAGTTATAAAAATCACGCAAAGGAATATTTTACACTACGGCCAGAACAGCAGTTGTGCCTCGATCGCGTCATGAAATATTTTAGACTACGACCAGAACGGCAGTTGTACCTTGATCGCCTCAAGAATTTAGACTACGGCCAGTGCAGCAATTGTGTTTAGAAAGTTATAACCATCGCTCTAACGAAGAATTTAGACTGTGGCCACTACAGTAGTTGTATCTTGAAAGTTATAAAAATCGCGCAAAGGAATATTTTACACTACGGCCAGAACAGCAGTTGTACCTTGATCGTGCCATGAAAGATTATAGACTACGACCAGAACATCAGTTGTTCCTTGATGGCGTGAAGAAAGAATTTATACAAAGGCCGGTACAGCAGTTGTGTTTCGAAAGTTATAGGAATCGCGCGAAGAATTAAGACTACGGCCAGTGCATCAGTTGTACTTTGATCGCACCATGAAATATTTTAGACTACGACCAGAACATCAGTTGTACCTTGATCGCGTCAAGAAAGAATTTAGACAACGGCCAGTAGAGTTGTACTTTGAAAATAATAAGAATCGCACCAAGAAAGAATTTAGACTGTGTCCACTACAGTAGTTGTATCTTGAAAGTTATAAAAATCGTGCAAAGGAATAATTTACACTACGACCAGAACATCAGTTGTACCTTGATCGTGTGAAGAAAGAATTAAGACTACGACCAGAGCATCAGTTGTACCTTGATCGCGACATGAAAGATTTTAGACTACATCACTCTTCCAAATAGGCTACTACAGCCTTCGTATGTATTAAGTCGCGTATTCACTATTGAACTGTATCCTGTCATGTAACGCTTGCTGTAACCAAATTGATAGTGACTTCCTTTCGCGAGGCTTAATAAGAATCAGATGGAAAACCACCAACTTCGAAACACTCCGCAATCGCATCTTATAAATATTCAATCTAATGTTGTAAAAAGAAAAAGACCTGTAAACTTCTAATGGGTTCAATCAGTTTAGTTGAAATTAAATCGATTAAATCCCATTGAAAATAATAATAAAAAAAATTGATGTTTGTAGAGTCACGGCGATAGGGCCTAAAGGTACATGAATCGTAATTACAAAATCAATCAATCAATGAAACGAGTGACCACCAACTTTTTAGAGCTCCATAATAGCATCTTATAAATATTCAATCTTTATATCAAATCCAATATTACACAGAACCAGTTTTACTGCATATTCTATTATTTCTCCAACAGTCGTAAAGAGAAAGATCCTTTTTTAATCGGTTTAGGTAAACTTAAATCGATTAAAGTCCATTAAAAATTAATCTAAAGTTAAGACGATGCAGCCTTAAGACCTGAATCGTAATAACAAAATCAATCAATGAAATCTGACACGAGCGACCACCGAGTTGGAAATACTCCACAATCACATCCTATAAATATTCAATCAGAATATCAAATCCTATACTACACAGAACCCGCTACATATTCCTTCATTTCTCCAATGGCCGGTTTCAAACGCACGCCACAACCAGTCGAAATCTTTAGCAACTGTCATACCTCAAATCCGAAAACAGCAATTAAATAATCACAAGTCCCCGCCTTCTCTTGTCTAATATTTATAACTCCAAAACGGTGAACAAACAAAACAAAAACTCAGGTGGAAGGAACGTTACTACCCACAATCCGTCACGGCATTCAACAATCCTACCTGATTGATTGCCAGTAAAACAAATAGCCGCCTGCCTTCACCAAGACTGGTCGTGTTTCATTCCAGCTCTCTTGGGGAGGGGAATACAGCAAGAAAAAAAACCAGCCACAACCAGCATAGTCAGAGAACAATTATTTTTCAGTATTTGTTCTTTATTTTCTGGCAACCAGTGGTATAAGGTTAACGAGACGAGTCCACAATGGACGGCAGGTGTTCCGGCATAAAAATGGATGCCTCGGCCTTTCGACAAACGCCTCAAAACGCAGCTAGGAGCATTACTCACTTTTTTTTTTGTTTCCTCGCTGTGTTGATGAAATTATAGTTCTTCCTATTTTCTTTACCCTGGTCCTTTAAATGATTCCCCGCATATTTAGAAGACGACGTCGGCTCGTTGATGTAAACGGATGTAACATGGTAATTAAAGGTCTCGGGGGGCTAGACAACGGCAGATGGCGACTTGAGATGTCATCTCTGCGGAGAAAATGAGATTTTGTGTTTCGAGCTCGAACAGGAAATTCGGCAGTGAGGTGAATTCGAATGAGTGGAAGCGAATTCGGGGGAAGATCTTGACGTGATGCGACTTCTGAGCTGGCCGATAAGCATTCCGAGCTCTTGAATATTAAACTTCAATCATCATAATCAGGGGCAATTAATGGGGTTGGAGTTGTGTGTTTAAGAATCTCGTGGGCGAAACATACACTTGAATCAAATAATTCCAACGAAAGTAGTACTTAATGTTGGGTATTTGATATTCTATACCTTCATTACATCGCTATATATATCACGTTTCGGCATTAATTAATTTTAGAAAACCATTTGTTATTTGGATGTTTTTCTTGCGTATGAGATGCTTTTGTACGATAATCGGAAGGTTAAATTGTGCAGGTAGAGGAGTTCCGAATATCGCCTACCCTAACTATTTCTCTGTATCTCAGCCTCCTGGGTTAGGAAATAAAGCTGGAAACTAAACAAGGGACTAGGAACTATTCTCCTTTGGTTTACAGAGATCATATACCTGCTTTACTTATATACAGTTTAAGTCAACAAGAAAAACTTCAAAAGGTTTCCCAAAAGAATTTTCCAAGAGTGGGTTCCTAAAATAACCTACCCCTGTTCCTATTACCACCCACCAGACGAAATTAAGAGCTACCATTAAAAACGAGTTGCTAGTAGAGTATACATACATATCTTTAGTATTGAATGTACTTTCAAGTCATACAAACGAAATCATGATTTGGAAACACTTACCTGGATATTCCTGAATAGATTGGAGACAAAAAATACGTTGATCACAGCCTCAAATGCTTAAGATGCAAGTGTTGTGGATATAACTGATAGGACACTTGCCGGTGGCGCTACGTGGAGCAAAACCATAGACCGTCAAGGTAAGTACATACATTCATAGATGTCGTGTATAGTAGCTTGCAAACACGAGTAGGCGATATTAAGCACAGGGGCAATATTTGGAACACACCTACCCTAATCAGGGGCAATTAATGGGGTTGGAGTTGTGTGTTTGAGAATCTAGTGGGCGAAACATACACTTGAATCAAATAACACCAACGAAAGTAGCACATAATGTTAGATATTTGGTATTATATCCCTTCATTACATCGCTATATAGAATGTCTCGGCATTAATTAATTTTAGAAAGCTATTTGTTATTTGGATGTTTTTCTTGCGTATGAGACTTTTTTGTACGATAATCGGGTGATTAAATTGTGCAAACGTTTAGATTATTTAAGTGATGGCTTCAGCTACATCTTGATCCATCGATCCTCTCAAGATCTGCGAAGTTGATTTCGAGAGCAACTTCATAGGAAGATGCCTTGACCATGCTGGTGGGCTTTTAACCCTTTGAAGGGACACTGTCCTAAGAAGCTTTCTGGGTTAAGACATATCTCTTTACATGGATGTTCATTTACACATTAGTTGTTGGCTTTTATCCTTTCACCCGGATACATCAAGGAGGGTTGACATTAAAAATTCAGGAAAATCCCGCACAAATGTTTAGATTCTAGATGACTGGTTGATTTTCGGTTTTGTGATACACGGGCCATAATCGGCCAAGCCGTGCCAAACCTAAGACAGACAGCATCAAGTAATTGTGGAAAGAAAAGATGGTTGATTGGTTTTGGGGGTTTTTATGGCGCAAGGGCCATATTTGGCCATGCAGCGCCAAACACAAGACAGGCATCATCGGACATACACAAGGGAAGTTTGAAAGCTGACGCAGAAAAGAGAAATGCACCAGGGGGGGAATGGAATTACCCTGAACTCGTACGTTGTTAGCTCAGTGGATACACCCATCGATCCATGACGACCCCCCCCCCCCAAAAAAAAATAAGGATTTAGATTTTAATATCAAAATTAATTGTGCCTGTTACATCTCAAATCAGCAAATTTTTATATTTTTGCATACAGTTCGTTTTGTAACGATTGCGTGGTTATTCATTAAATTCTATCTGAGTGTTTTATGGATTCTACTTTTGCAAAACTCGAAACTTCTATTACTTATCAATTAAATTTCTGTTATATGACCCGATTCTTGATTTCATTTCTAGTCTTTTTCCTTTACAATGCTTTCTGTAATTTCATCCAGTAATGGACATACACACAAACAAGGAAACTTTAACTGCCGAAGAAGAAGAGAGGAATGCACTAGGGGGAATCGAACTACCTAGAACTCGTAGGTTGCTAGTTCAGTGGATACACCCATTAAACCATGACGACCCCACAAAAGTTTAGGATTTAGATTTTAATATCAAAATTAATGTGCCTGTAAAACATCTAAAATCAAAACATTTTGTATTTTTGCATACAATTCGTTTTGCAATGATTGTGTGGCTATTCATTAAATTCCATATAAATGTTTTATGGGTAATTTGTAATTAACGTCGTACTAGAACAACACAACTACCGACGACAGTCCGGGATCAATCCCCTAAGAGACAGATCCGAGGACAACACCACGTCATTTTGAACCACGGTCAGATGATGATAAATGTGTTAAGGATTCAACATGTTTCGCAAGTCTACTTTATCAAAACTCAAAATTTCTATACATGTCAATTAAATTTCTGTTATATGACCCAATTCTTGATTTCCTTTGTAGTCTCTTTCCTTTTCAATACTTTCTATAATTTCATCGATTAATGGACATACACACAAGGAAAGTTTTAATGAAGACGCAGAAGAGAAAATACACCTATAAGGAATCAAACTACCTAGAACTCGCAGGTTTCTAGCTCAGTGGATACACCCATTAAATCATAACGACCCCACAAAAATCTAGATTTTAATTTTTAAAATTAGTCCTACCTGTAACATCTCAAATCAGAAAATTTTGTATTTTTCCATACAATTCGTTTCGCTATTCATTAAATTCCATATAAATGTTTTATGGATTCAACATGTTTGGCAATTCTACTTGTCCAAAACTCAAAACTTCTATACATATCAATTAAATTTCTATATTTCATATTTAGTCTTTCCTTCACAATGCTTTCTATAATTTCATCAAGTAATGGACATACACACACTGGGAAAGTTTTACTGACAAAGCAGAAGAGAGAAATGCACGAAGAGGGAATCGAATTACCTACAACTCGTAGGCCGATAGTGCAGTGGACATAGCCACTGAGTCACGATGGCCGAAAATGACGGAGAAGATCGCTCGAGGATCCTAGGGTACAGATTCTAGACTCCAAACATCTTGTATTACGAAAAGCTTCAGCGAACGTGCATTTAGGCTCGGTGCACACATCCGGTTTTTCAACGTGCGGCGCCGCTGCGGCACTTAAGCCCAACTATGCACACATAACCGTGAAATGACGCACGTACTTATTTCAAGCCATTTGCGACAAATATTCTATCGAAGAAAACATGCTTATTTCGCCTACTTGGTGTGAAAAAAGTATATTTCGAAACAAAATGGACGTTACTGGATACAACCATTTATTTATTATTATTTATATTCCATTTATTTATGAAAACAAGGTACTTCAGACCGGAGACGCAAGTTGGACGTGCGTCGCCAGAGGCATGTGTGCACTACTCCATTGGATCTAATGTACGAGGGAGTATCAATAAGTAACCCACATAATGTAAAAAATAACAATAATAAAAGCATATAAAGACAATAGGAAACAGAAATGAAAGTATTACCCCATTTATTAGTTTTCCACATCATTTCCATGCATGTTGAGGCATTTTCCCCAACGATGGATCAGTGAAAATCCCGTTCTCATAGAACTCCGTCGCCTGCGAGAAAAGCCACCTTCGCACGGCCCGTTTGAGTACCGTCATCAGAATCAAACTTCTTACCGTCAAGGAACTTCTTTATGGGTCCAAAGCGCAGTGCGACAAATCAACAGATTCGACTGCTGCACATCACTCGTCCGCATGTGTCTCGCCTAGTTCGTGCAAAAGTGCAGGGTTTCGGTTGGGAAGTTTTGGAGCACCGTCCATACAGCCTGGACCTGGCACCCTCCGATTTCCATCTGTTTGGACCCATAATGAAATTTCTTGACGTTAAGAAGTTTGACTCTGACGACGGCACTCAAACTTGCCGTGCGAAGGTGGCTCTTCTCGCAGCCGACGGAGTTCTATGAGACCGGGATGTTCAAACTATCCATCGTTGGGGAAAATGCCTCAACATGTATGGAAATTATGTGGAAAAGTAATAAATGGGTAATACTATCATTTCTGTTTCATATTGTAAAAAATTGCTTATTATTTTTTAAATTATGTGCGTTACTAATTGATACTGCTTCGTATCTCAGACCGCACTTGCGTTACCGCTGCGGTGCTGCACGTTGAAAAACCGGATGTGTGCACCGGGCCTTAGACACGGCTCGCCGAAACCACTCACCCACAGCAGACGAACTGCGAGGAGCGATCGTTGCAAAACTCCGTCGTGAACTCGCGTGCCCACGGTTTTTTTGTTGCCGTCTCCATCATTTTCTCCGCTCGCCCCATTCTCCTTCCTTCGACACGAGAGGGAGAGAAAGGATGCACCTCTCCCTACAGCATTTGTTATCGCCGCCAAGCAGCAGGCACCACACACACACGTGCGCCGCACATGCTGCACGCGCTACAGAAACGGCGATGCCAGTCCTGCGGGATGGTGGCTGCACTCATCTGGATCATCGTCGCCCGTGCAGTGCTCGCTATTGTTCCGAAGCGATCCTGATGGATTGGTGGGAAAGTCCAATTCGAGGTGGGCTGTGATAAGGAAAGGGTGGATGGGTTCAAATAGGGCCGTGTGTTGTTGTAAAACAATGGGGCTCACCTTGAAATTTACTTAACACCCATTTCAAAGTGCCAAATTCTAATAGATTGCATCGTGAAACTGTGAAGAAAAGTGACACAGGTCATGAAATAAAATTTTTGATGTTATGTCTTGTGGCTCTCGTATAACATTCACCCTTGAGTGAGGTCTTTCTTGAACATATCTCACCCCGGCAAGAAAAGTGACAAGTCAAAAAATAAAAATGTCGGTGTTATGTCATTGAAAAATGAGGTGCCCCAGCGTGTGTTATATATTACTATTCTATAGAACATAATGGAAGCTACCACCATAAATACTTATCTAAAATTTAAAAGAGAGTTATACTATTTCAATATAAGTTTTACAGTATCCTTTAAGTTGATGTTTCTCAAATTCAGCAATTTTGAGTTGTGTCACTTTTCTCGCCGGGATGAGACATAACACAAATGTGTATCACTCGTCAGTCGATTTATTCCTTGGTTGTTTGAGGGTTTCATGGTGGCATAATTGGTACTTTACTCACTACTTTAATTACAGGCACGTTTTATATTTAGAGGGCGCACTTACTCCGTACTAGGACTAGCTCGTCCTCTTCCCGTTTTTGTCAAAAAGTAAGCTAAATGCAGATAGTAATTTTGAATTAACGTCGTACTAGAACAACCCAACGGGCTATTGACGGTCCTGGATTAATCCCCTAAGGGAAAGATCCTATAACAGCACCACGTAATTTTGAACCGCGGTCAGATGACGAGGCACAACCTCTCCAAACTTCTACACCAACTGAACGTTAGGACTTTTGGCCACGACAGATTGAAGATGCACCAGCCGTCTCTACACCATAAGCTTACAAACATCCATGCAATGACCTGTATTCGAACCAGGAACCTTCCGATCTAGAGGCCAACACCTTAACCGGTTGGTCGTCACAGACATTAGTTGCATATATATTTATAAACAGAAAGTGCATTTTTGGGACACAAATTGCAACGGTAGTTCAAATAATAAGTGTTTGTTAAGGGGGGAAATGGCCGAAAATAATAACCATGGAAATCTTAAGCGCATGGGAGAAACATAATCGCCGATAAGGATCAGCTGTACTGGACGAAATCTAAATAAATAAACCCTTAACATTTCCTATTCAATAAATATTGGATATATGATATTTTATCTCGATTAGCTTTTAAAAACATCTCGAGTATTTACAGCAGGTAGCAGTACCTACATCAATTAGACACGTTTGCCAACTTTTCAGTTCGTGCCTGCTCTCTTGACGCGATAAGACGTTATCGGCAGCCCCCTCCCCGTTCCAGGATCCCATTCTTGTGTACTTAGGATAGTACGACTCTTTGTGTACTTAAGATTGTACAAATTTCAATTAATATAAGTAAACATTATTGCAGTTGAGTAGAGTTTTCGAGTAGAGTTGAGCAGTATTTTTCCACGAGCGACGACATGTGGCACGCTTCATCGGAGAATCGAAATTAGGCTCCAATGGGTAAGCTAAGCAAGATTACTAGGCAAAGTTACTAGGTTAGATACCTACATGAGAACTTTTCAAGAAGCACCAGAATCTGGTGTGTATGGGTTGGTTGGTTGGTTTGTTTCGGATTTATGGAGCAAGATCCAAAAAAGGATAGTCAGCGTCAAACACAAAATGGAATGCAACACAATACAAAAGTTCAAATATTTATAGTAGTCAGACCAATAATAAAAGTACAATATGAAATATAAACCAAGATTAAAAATGCAACGAAAACCTAAGATTAAAGTATTAACTTAAAACGGGTAAAATTGAGTTTTATATTAATGGTAATATTGACAACATATGAAGTGTGGTGTGGATTAAATGTTATGGACAAAAACATTGAAATGAACTTTAAAGAACAAATGAAGAATAAAAATTTACATAGATTTGGATTGGGATTTTCTCCCATCAAATCTTGCAAGTTTAAAAGTGGACGGTTTAATAAATTTCGATGATGTGGTTTAAAACTGGATAATTGATTAAAATATAATGAACAGTAAAAAGTACCACAAACGTGTTACACATGGAGACACTCTCCTAATAAAAGAAGTCTGAGTAACACGAGTATGGTCGATACGAAGGCAAGTTAAAAGCACGTCGGAATGTTTAGAAGGTATTGCTATTCACCGAAGAATCGAATGGCCACGATGAAATGCCTCGATGAATGCCATGGAGTTTATTGTTAGTTTAAATCTGGCGTGGAACATTTGTAAAATTAGAGGATACAAAATAACCAAAACATAAAACGGAAGATCTCCTAACGCAGTATTTTAACTTGCCTCCGTCTCGGCGGACACGCCTTCGCACCATTATATTTGACTAAGATCCGTCTGTCATTTTTCTAATGGACTTCCGATAAAATTCGATTTGCACACAATTAAACTAACTCAACCTTTATTTGGGGAACATCTATAACGTTTCGGGGGTGCCTAATCCTCCCTCTGAATCCAACCAGGAACGAGAAGGCGGACAGACTCATCACGTTCAATTCCCCCAAGAAAGACCGACTCAACCCTATAAAAACGTCCATCACACAGGTGCTAACGTTTTCATACCTGCATTCCTATCTACCCTTTTACGATGCCATTAATGGGACGAGAGAGATTTATACATATAAAAGAAGAGAACAGGTACGGGAAAGGGTGGGAACAAGGGTCCAAAAGAAGCCGACCCTGTAATCATCCCTTTGCGATGAGCCGCCGCGCTGGACAGACACACACGATGCAGGTGAAGGTCAAGCTGCTTATGAAAGACCCTCTGTATAAATAAAATGGGGATGATTAGTAGATCCCGTCTTTTTCCTGCTATCGAGAATGCGTCATAACTACCTGAAGACATAACGGCCCGACTTGGTTGGTTGTTTCGCAGTTTCATGGCGCAATGCAAAGCACAAGACAAAAACGAGAGAGGAAGCAAAAGGCAGTAAGGGTAGGCGTGGATTAAACAGAAGAGAGGATAGATCACTCGTGAAGGTAGGTATTAAATTAACGTCGTACTGGAGTAACACGACGGGCTATTGACGACAGTCCGGTTGGTTTGGGTTTTATGGCGCAAGGTACAAAATTGGACAAGCTGCGTCGATGATGCAAATCAGAAGGGAAAGATCCGAGGACAACTCCACGTAATTTTGAACCACGGTCAAATGACGAGGCAACACTTGAGTTGGCACCCCACTCTCCAAATATCCACACCAACCAACGTGAGGACATTTGAGGCCAAGATAGATTTAACGTGCACAGCCCCCCTCCCTCTTTGTACCCGACGATGTTAGTACATATCCAACAGCGCCACCGCGGCCCTAGATCACTAATAGCACACACTTAAAGATTGGTGAATAGAATGAGATGAAAGCTGTAAAGATCGTTTGGGCCTAACGGGAGCCAAACACCTATGTTGCCCATCGACAAATAGAGATTAATTATAGTGGAACCTTTTTAAACGTTCCAAACGAAAAATACCCTCAAGGGCCATTTTAGGTGTGCACTCGTCCTTTTTAGGAGTGCACACGTTCCTTTTAGGCGTGCACACGTCCCTTTTAGGTGCGTGGAGGTCAACCTCCCGGCATACCCACAAGTTGTCTTTTTTTACCTTCCACAATGAATTGATCTATCATAATTATTTCTGTATCATTACGATCTGTATAATACAGTGGATGCTTTGAGCCTCAGAGTATATAGTCAAGAAATCGATTTTTAATTGATTTTTAAATGTTAAAATTCCTGAAAAATTTTTGATTTTTTTTACTCTTTCTTTATTAAAAAATTGTAAAAGAAAACTATTTCTTCTAACAACTTGATGGAGATTCGAAACATGAAGAATAATATTATGAATAATTTCCAACAGGAATCGTCTCTCTGAACAAATTATAATTTAAGATATCCCGTTTCAAAAAACATTCTAATTTGCTAATTATATCTTAATTAGATAGTTAATTATTTGCACAATCTGTTTAGTTCTCCATGAAATTATTTGAAGAATACATCAGTTACCTATGGTTAAAAAACTGGATTTTTAAAGTCAAAATTAACGTACTACGTACACTTTAAGTTCTTGTGATAGAATTTGGAAAATGTTCAAGTTCAAAAGTTAAAAGTATATTCGGACAAGTTCAAAATTCGTTAGGAGACATGCCGGAAAGACTGCAGGCTGCAGCCCTGTTATGCGTGTGAGTCATCAACACTCAATCAAGTTACTTGAACGCTCTTAGTAATCTAGTTATGAAGCGCCACATCTAGTTCCTAGTAAGAGTAGTCCGACATCTAGTTATTAAGCGTCAGATATAAGCAACACTTAACAATGATCAATTCCAGTATCGACCATTTGAAGATTCTAGTGGCCAAATTTCCCAACGGAACCAAGCATCAAACCCCATCCAAAGACACAAAAAAAGTGGCGATTTTTAACGAATCTTTTTGTACACAACCTTCAAGTTTTGAGTTTTAAGAGGCCACGTCCGATGCAGATATATGGTAGCATTTCCCACGGGGTTAAAACAAGCCAATCCTTCACTGGATGGCACCGATCGAATGGCCGGAACGAAACGATAAAGGGGCTGGAGAAAACTGATAGAACGTCCCAATCGTCTGCTAAATCGGTATTTTTCTTTTAGATTGGCGAAACATGAGTTTTGGACATTTTTGGATTTATCTCATACAGCAAGCTGAAATGTCTGAAGCAGCAAAAACTATCGTACGCTCACAAGAGGCACATTATTATTAAAACAGATTAGAATACTTTCCAATACGACGAGTTTATAAACATCAGTACAGCTGTACTAATTTTTTTAAAGGCCTGCTCAGTTTAAGATTAGACAAGAAGCTTACAACAGATCGTGAATAGAAAACAGCATAAGTTTTAGAAATAGTACAGCTTGCCGATTGTTTTGAGAAAATATCCATTGATCATGGTTGATTGGTTGTCGTGGGGGTTTATGGCACAATGGCCATATTTGGCCAACCTGCGCCAAACACAAGACAACAAACTAAAAGTCTAGGGAGTCGAGGGAGGGGAAAAAAGGGATTGAGAGAAGAATAATGGGATGAAAATAGTAAAAGATTGCTTGTGTATCCAGGGACCATGACCCCCGAGTTTACTAAAGACAGCAAGCCTCCTTGGGTCCATGAAGCCAGTACACACAGAAAGGAGACCCCCCTGAAATTACAGTGAAACTTCGATTAACTGTCACGCTTTTAACCATCAGTTTCTGTTAACCGTTAGTCCATTATTAAAAGTTAATTAATTAAATATTGAAAGTTATTAGTACGTACACACATACATACTGTACTCCATGTACAGTAACCAAACTGTCGCGAAAAATCATTCTCACGTTACTGCTGAGCGGTTGTAATGAGAATTAACTTAATGTAAAAAGTAAGGTATTTTTAATTAACGTCGTACTAGAGCAACACAACAGGCTACTGACGACGATCCGGGATCAATCCCTAAGGGAAAGATCCGACGACAACACCTCGTAATTTTGAACTACGGTCAGGTGACGAAGAAGCATCTGGGCAGCCCACTCTCGAAACTTACACCTCAACCCAACGTGAGGACTTTTGGTCACGACAGATTTAAGGTGCACCAGTCGACTCTACACCATTCGCTTACAAACATCCATGTCCTGATTCGAACTGGGAACCTTCCGATCTAGAGGCTAACACCTTTAACCACCAGACCTACTTAAATTGGGAAAACCAGGCCAATCTCGAACGATCCAATTACAGAAACAAGCGCAATATTCCCACCACCCCCGAAGACGCCAAAAGGAATTCCTCAAGAGATTCGCTTACAACAGGATTACCTCATACATAACCCTCAGCCCGCCTACCTACGGTGGGCTTATGCAAAAAGCCTTCGATCTCCCTGCCCAAGGTACACCACGCAGCCATTTTTCTATCATCGCCTTTAATTACGGCGAGCAGGCCCTCGGGCGCTGTATAAATAATATTCCTGGTTGCGATTACCCGAGATGGCTCGTTCATTCGTGTCTCGGCGGCGTTTCGCTTTGAGCTTTTCGGCGCTCTTCTCGACACGCCCGTTCTTCCAGTTGGACAATCGCACGTTCCAACGGTGCTTTGAATGGAGATGAGTTCCGCGACAAGTTGATAATTTGACGGTGGTTTAATCCCGATGGGTGCCGCTGCATTTGGTGGGTCGCGGCGAAAGAACCAGGTTCGTCCAAGCCGCGCCAAGCAATATTTTGTTCGTCAAGAATACAGAAAATACACGCATCCTAGGTAGACGGTTGAATTAACGTCGCATTGAATCAACGCAATGAGTCAGTGGTTAATTTTGGTAATTTTTAATTAACTTTTAATTGGTGGGTCGCGGTGAAAGAACCAGGTTCGTCCAAGCCGCGCCAAGCAATATTTTGTTCGTCAAGAATACAGAAAATACACGCATCCTAGGTAGACGGTTGAATTAACGTCGCATTGAATCAACACAATGGGTCAGTGGTTAATTTTGGTAATATTTAATTAACTTTTAATTGTTGGGTCGCGGTGAAAGAGCCAGGTTCGTCCAAGCCGCGCAAAGCAATATTTTGTTCGTCAAGAATACAGAAAATACACGCATCCTAGGTAGACGGTTGAATTAACGTCGCATTGAATCAACACAATGGGTCATTGGTGAATTTTGTTTATTTTTAATTAACTTTTAATTAATGGGTCGCGGTGAAAGAACCAGGTTCGTCCAAGCCGCACCAAGCAGTGTTTTATTCGTCATGAAAATGTAAAAAAATACAAACATGGTAGGTAGACAGTTGAATTAACGTTGCATTGAAGCAACTCAACGGGTCATTGGCGAAGATCCGGAAGCTAAATGGCGGCAGCATTGTATCTTGGGCGTAATGTTTCAACAACGGTGAATAGTAATCAAACTCAAGCAAGCAGGTTGCTGCCTTCACTTTAATTCGATACATTTTATATTCACTTAGCGCACTTACATCTCGAACGCACTAACCCCACCTCACATTATACAGATTTTTATATAGGCCCTCATCTTTGAACTCACTAACAAACGAACGACAAATTGAATTTGTACATTTGTAAAAGCAAATCCAGACATATTAAATAGATATATACGTATGTTTGATATTAAACATTGTTGTTAGGCTATCCATATATATATTTCTAGTTAAGAAATTCGAACTTTCTGTTTATAAATTGTAAAAGATATTAAGGTACAAAGTTAAGGAAATGTGTATTATGGTGTACTCTTGGGATTTGAATAGCACTGGTCTATAAAAGTAAATAATTAAGCAGATCTGTTGACACCTTTTTTGAGATCGCGTGATTTAGTAAAGTAAATTCCAGTGAATATAGGAAACGAATACATGCTTCATTAGAATACTTTACTCACAAAATACTGGATTTCTTAGAAAAGAGCTGTGGAAAAAAATAATTGGCAGATGGACGATTCAGATATAGCACTCACCAACGATTTGAAATTCCAAATAAAGTAAAGTGAACTCACCTGAAAAGGAAAAAACACAATTAGACATTTGCATTATCCAGAAGATACATTTTTTCATATAAATGAAAAATTATATTTATAACTTTTAAAAAAGCAATAGAAAGCTTTAAGCAATTTAACTTAATTTGAGAAATAATTTATTAGCGGTGTTCTAGCAAATTATAAAGGGAAGGTTGTATGGGTGAGTGGGTGTTATGGCTCAAGGGTCTTAGACATAGTGCGCCAAACACAAGACAAATTCCTGAAATAAGCACAAACACAAAGAAATTTTTACTGATACAGCAGAGAAATAGACCCAGGGAGCGATCGAATCTGCAGAGCTCCGAAGAGTCACTCGACCAACCCAATAGTTGTTGCAGTCGTTATATTAACAAACAGGAACGCCAACTCATAGAAAAGAGCCAGAGCCATATGTCCAATATTTTTTTTATGGGAGCGCCTCCGATACATACTTGAAACAGATTATATGTGTATTGAAATATACACTACCCTACAGTAATGGACCGCACGCCAGCGGATTTGCATAAAATCCGACTACTTGTTTGGGGGTGGTTTTCAGGGTATGGCATGGGACCTTTGCATGTTGTTCCTGGCAAATTGAACGCCGAAGCCTACATGAACATTTGTGACAGTCGGGTTCTTCCTACGCTCTGGCAATTTTATGAAATGGACGAATGTTACTTCCAGGACGAAAACGTTCCATGTCATGCTGCAGCCTATGTCAAGCATCAAGATACGGATGCACAGCGTCTTCCCTGGCCTGCTCAGAGTCCCGACCTAAACCCCTGTACCGTATCGACGAAAAAGTAAAACCACTTCCTGGTTAAAATAGTTGTATTAAGAATTAATAATTACAGAATTTGTACAGCTAGAGTTTTATAATTAAAGACAATATTCATCACCGATACAATACAGCCTCCTTAAGATCAAAAGTTTCACAAATCGTCTCCGGCTAGAAAAAGCCTCTGTTCCCAAAGTGTCTCTTCCCAGCCCGCCTCCTCCAGTCGTCACTTCCGCAGTCAAACCAGGGGGTGGACTTGGTGAACGATTCCCGTTGTGAGCTCTCACGATTCTGGATAATAATTATGGATGCTCTCACGATGGTACACCCCATAGAACATGTGTGGGACGCGTTAGAGCGACGCTTACGGATCACGGAGCCATGTCCGAAATCTACAGCTGAGCTGGCGACATTCTTGCGGCAGGAATGGACACAAATACTCATAGCTGTGTATCAAAACCTTGTTGAAAGTATGCCCAGAAGGGTTGCTGGTGTAATTGCAGCACGTGGGGGACCATCCCCCTATTATTCTAACGAATAGTTTGTTCAGCATGTATTCTTTCCCTTATGCCATCACATCTTTCTGTCCGGTCCAGTATTGCAGGGAGTGTATAAAAAATTAATCATATAAACACTATAAATAAAGCAACTGAGCACACACCCTCTGATAATAATGTACCGCAGTAAGCGCCAGTCAACCCGCGAGAAAAAGGTTATCATTGTCACTAATATTCAACAATATCAATCAGGGATTGCAACAGTGGCACAACTAAGATAATCCTATTTTGAGATAAACCGTGTTTAAGTTTTCATTGCTTTCAAAGTATACAAAACGCTGTGAAACGCTTCAGCCATCTCGCTATCTGGTATTGAAGTAATTTAAGGTAAATCAAAATGGAGTGACACAAAGGGTTACTAGCGGCGGTCCGGGTAATTTATGGTATTTTAAATTAATTCCACACTGGAGCTACACAACGGGCTATTGGTGACGCTCCAGGATCAAAAGATCCGAGGGTCACACCACGTAATTTTGAACCACGGCCGTATGACGAAGTCAACACCTGACCTGCCAACCTACTCTCCAAACTTCCTCGCCACGGCAACGTGATAACGACAGAATTAACGTTCTCCAGCCTCCATGTACACGGTCTTCGGCAGGCTCTAGTTTCGAACTTGAAATCTCCGCTCGCTAATCCGCTACTCTGACAACCGGGCTACTGATGCCCAGAGCTGAAGTTGGTAGTTTGATGGCATTTTATGGGGCAAGGGTCATAACTGGCCAAGCTGAGCCAAACACAATAAAAGCAGCATAGTAAAGCATAAAAGCAAGTAATAGACACACAAGGAGATTTTTACTGGCAGGAGAGAAATACATCCAAGGTGGAAATGAGCCTGCGAGGTATCGAACCTGCACGCCTTACAACTCGCAGGTTGCTAGGGCAGAGGGCAAGTGCGAAGTTTGCCAATTTTCTGCTGGAGAGAATGTAATTTTCGACACATTGCCGTGTTCCCACTCCAGAAATAATATTTTCTGAGATCCATATCCCCATGAGCTTACAACCAGTGCCTCTTCAATAAAAATAAATATAGCTTTCCAACAAATTCCACCGTTCGTTCCCAGTCGTTTAACAGAAGCTCTCGCCCACTAAAGTGTCTCACGATGTCCTGTCGAATCTTCTTTCCCCAGAAGGAAAAGAACGACGCTTGCAGAGTCCATCCTTGACATTTGGTCTGGTTTACCTACTCGCAAACCGAAAGTGTCCCACGCCACCGTCGAAGCAGATCCAAAGTCACAGGCATCATGTCGAGCGGCAAAACAAAATTAAAACAAGTTAAGCCGAAGCTTATCGCGGCTACGTTGTCACTTTCGGTAAAATAAATATCACCGGGATAAGAAGGGGAAAGAGAAAAAAAAACGTCGTGATTTGTGATAACGTCGCTTCCCTTTGACACTTTCCGTAGCGATAAAGTCGCCAGCTTTCATGTTTTACGCCGATCGCGTTCGAGCGCGCGCCTTTTTACTATTGCCAGCGACATCAACTCTCGCGGGTGTATAGCGCCGAGATGGAAAACGGACGTCCCGGAAGGCAGGACCCTCCGCCGGCCGCCATGTTCGACCACCAGGTAAACGGAGGCTTCTCGTCTGGGATCCAGAAAGAGCAGCTTTTCTAAAATGGTTGCTGGATTGATTTGGGATTTATGATTCCAGATCCGAAGATGGATCAGCTGCGCCAATCACAAGACAATAAAATTCAATAGAAGCTTTAAAAAAATATCAAAATAACCAGACCAACATTAAAAAAGAAGATGCAAATAATAAAACCACATGAGTTGCCTAAAAATCAAATATTAAGGTTGGTTAAAATTTTTATGGAGTAAGGGATATTTGGTCAAATTGCGCCAAACACAATATAATGCCAAATAAGAAATGTGAATGTCAACGATAGTCAATCAACGAGCAACTGGAGCAACACAGCGGGCTATTCCCAATTGTCTGGGAGTAATTCCGAAGGTAAAGATCCGTGGATCCTCGTAATTTTGTTCCACGGTCTGACGACGAGGTCAACACCTGAGCTGGAATCCTACCTCCCTAAATTTTCACACCACGCCAACCTGTTTACATTTTAGGCCACGACAGATTTAGGCCCGTGCACACATCCGGTTTTTCAACGTGCGACGCAGCTGTGCGGTCTGAGATACATTAGAATCCAATGGAGTAGTGCACACATCCATCCGGAGCCGCTGCGGCGACGCACGTCAGACTTGCGTGCAATTTGTTCTCGCAGCTGCAATTCGTTTGATTGCAGCTCGCCGCACACGCTTCTCCGGTCTCAAGTACCTTGTTTTCATAAATAAATGGAATATAAATACTAATTAATGAATGGTTGTATCCAGTAAAGTCTATTTTGTTTCAAAATATACTTTTTTTTTACACCAAGTAAGCGAAATAAACACGTTTTCTTCGATAGAATAAAAATCGCAAATGGCACGAAATGAGTACTTGCGTCATTTCACGGTTATGTGTGAATCGTCGAGCTTCGATGCCGCAGCGGCGCCACACGTTAAAAAATCGGATGTGTTCACCGGGCCTTAACGTTCACCAGCCAGCCATTGCACGACGGTATTTGGTTGAGCCAGGTTTCGAACTCGTAACCCTCCGGTTGCTACTCCGCTACTCTACCAACAGGGCTACCGCGGCGTAAAGAATATCTGAACGACAATCAAATCGACATTAAAATAAGGTAATGGTAATTTTAGTTAACGTCGTACTAGAGCAACACAACGGGCTATTGACGACGGTCCGGAATCAATCCCTTAAGGGAAAGATTCGAGGACAACACTTCGTAATTTTGAACCACGGTCAGATGACGAAGCAACACCTGAGCTGGCACCCCACTCTCCAAACTTCCACGCCAACCCAACGTGAGGACTTTCGGCCACGACAGATTTAAGGTGCACCAGCCGCCTCTACACCATACGTTTACAAACATCCATGCCCGGGACCCGGATTCGAACCAGGAACCTTCCGATCTAGAGGCTAACACCTTAACCACTATACCGGTTGGTGGGCATTAAAAGAAGTGATGCAATAAAGGAAACCAAATATAATTTAAGTAAAAATCATTACATAAAATGCTAGATTCTGTTTCCGTGGCTATTAAAGTTTTGATTGGCTGTGTGACGTCACGAGTAGGCGGAGTTTCTAATTGTTTTGATTGGTTGTATGATATCACGAGCGAAACGAGATACGGAATATCAAAAATCATTACATTCGAAATCGTCATGGAAATAACATAGTGTACAAAACGATTACCGTACGCAGCTCATTGTTTTACCAGTGTTGATCAAAAATTAAGTTTTCCAATAATAATGTTTCACTAGTATAGCTCAAAAAACAACATGCGAAAGCAAGATAGTTGACAGATAGTGGCGATAAAAGGTTTATACACAGACAGTGATCATGTACAGTCATCTTTTAAAAAATATATAAATGAAGTTTGACCAAAATAAAAATAAAATTTTATGCACCAGTCGTATGACGGGCCATTTATTCTAGTTATACATAAAAGGTTAAAATTTTAATCACTAGAAAATGGAGAACCTTACAGTAAAATGAGAACTAAAATGGGGTATCCACATCTTAGATGATAGAACTTCATGCAATTCAATTTAAAAGCTGGTAAATTACAAATACGGTAAAAAAAAAAACTCAATAAAGGAAGGTAAAAAAAGAATGAATGCGGGGGTTACCCAACAAGATAAAATTGATGATGAGGTAATAAAAAAAATTGACGGTTAAAAGGTTTAAGATGAGGACGATAGCTTAAAATATGACGTGTGGTAATAGACTGTTTCCAATTATGGCGCGGTTTCCTCCATTAATAAATGTATATGCGTGTACCTCGAATGGCCGATGCAAAGACATGCACCATGCAAAAATCATCAATTTTTCAACTACACGCCAAAAGGTCTAGGCGTGTTGTATGTCAAGCTGAAGTCTACCCACAGTAGCAAAAACTCGGGAACCCTCAGCTCTGGCGTCATGAAATTTGTACAGCTTATTCAGAGAGGAATTTCTAGTTCTAGATCAGCGCGACTATGTTCAGCTCGCTAACCTTAGAAATATAGTAGTAAAATTTAATATAGAACGTTACGAAGTTGGTTGGCTGGATGGGTTTTATGTGGCGCAAAGGTCTTATTTAACCTAGCTTCGCCAAACACAATACAACGTCGAATAAATGGACTTAAACATACAAGACTGGTTTGGTTTTTATGCAGCAAGGGCCATGTTTGGCAAAGCTACGCCAAACACAAGACAGGCAATGTCGAGTAATTGTGAAAAGATAGGATGGAGAGTAGAGAAAGATCGTTTGGGCATCCTGGAGTTTCGCTCCTATAGGCATGGATGAAAATTAGGTCAATAAGTTACTTTTGGTTTGTTAAGGCCGTAGTGAAGATTTTCACACTACCTTCACACCTGTCGGAATGCAGAATATATTCTGACTGATTATTATTCCGAATCCTCTGCTGTTACAACGACTTGAATAAGTAGAACAGGTGGTGTTCGTCCACAATATCTCTGATTGGATCTCGACTGTTACCGTTGGATTCTTTTTGAACTGCTGACGAAGGACGGTTGCAGAGACAAGACAGAGCACCATAGACGATAGAGAGAGAGAGCTGGAGGCACGCTGGACTTCGAGAATAAATACTGATAGATATTGTGTACTGTAATTAATGCTATGATGTAAATATTGTACATATTCCTACGTTCTTCAAATATTAAGAAATTAAAATATTGGTTGTTAGTCCTCTCTTTGAGTACGGTACGTACTGTTTTCATGCTACCGTTTGGGGCGACGACATTACATAGCACACATTAAAAGATGAGCTGCAGAGTTGGCATTAACATACCAGTAAAGCTTTACTGATGCAGAAAGGAAGAATTAATGACCACTGAGCCAGGAACATTACGCAATAACAGATTAATCAACACAATATGTCGAAAGTTATCGCGAGGCGAGAAATCGGCAGAGAAAAGAAAACACGCGAAACCTGACAAAGCTCAAAGTGCTGTACGAGGATGCAATGAAACTGCCGAGGAAACAGACTACACTTGACTTGTCAGAACCAGCAAAATTTCTAGAATACCGAGCTATGGTGTCATCAAATTCGCGCAGCTTATTCTGTCTTGAATTTATTGATCAACACAACTATTTTCAGCTCTTTACGCAGTTCCCTTAGAGTCACAGAAGTAGAATTTAATATAGAACATCACGCAAGAATACACCAATATTAAATCCAACTAGAATAAACACAAAATGTCAAAATATGTCAACAGCCATGCAATCGGAAGACGAAAGAACACACGCACGTGAAGTGGTTGGTTGGGTTTTATATAGCAAAGAGTCAAGCTGCGCCCCAAACATAAATCCAATTTCAAATAATGGACAGTTAACAAACAATGAATGTTTTTACTGACACAAAGAAAAGAAATACACCCAGGTTAAGCTACGAATCGAACCTGCGCCGATTACAACTGTAATCAAAGTAATTGAACTTGCGCTGCGCACGTGAAGCTTACAATGCTCAAAAATATGTTCCACGAAGCAACGAAACTGCTGAGGAAACATGCATGACGGTTTATCTAACGCATCGAGCCCTGTGGGAAGTCGGGTAGATTTGGCAGTTTGTTTTATGGCTCAAGGGCCACACTAGGCCAAGCCGAAGTCGGGAAGGTAGCTTGTATTGTTATGAACACCGAAATTTCTACAACCTGTACGTGAGAACAATGGTAAGTGCTTTATTACATATACCTACACTTTAATTAATGTCATCTTACCACTCCATTAATTTGCATGGCCACCTTGCCACTCTTTGATCTTCATGGTCACCTTACCACTCTTTGATCTTCATGGTCACCTTATCACTCTTTAATATGAATGATCACCTCACCACACTTTAATTTGCACCAATCACCTTACCACTATTTCGTTTTCACCGGTTATCTTACCACTATTCAATTTGCAGTCACCTTATAACTCTTTAATTTGCATGGTCACTTTACCACTCTTTAATATGCATGGTTACCTTAACACTCTTTAATATGCATGGTTACCTTACAACTCTTTAATTTGCATGGTCACATTACCACTCTTTAATATGCATGGTTACCTTACAACTCTTTAATTTGCATGGTCACATTACCACTCTTAATATGCATAGTCACATTAGCACACTTTAATTTGCATCGGTCACCTTACCACTATTTCGTTTGCACCGGTCACCTTACTACTATTTAGTTTGCACCGGTTATCTTATCACTATTTAATTTGCAGTCACTTTATAACTCTTTAATTTGCATGGTCACTTTACCACTCTTTAATTTGCATGGTTACCTTAACACTCTTTAATATGCATGGTTACCTTAACACTCTTTAATATGCATGGTTACCTTAACACTCTTTAATATGCAGGGTCACGTTACCACTCTTTAATATGCAGGGTCACATTACCACTCTTTAATATGCAGGGTCACATTACCACTCTTTAATTTGCATCGGTCACCTTATCACTATTTCGTTTGCACCGGTCACCTTACCACTATTTAATTTTAATATGAAGGGTCACCTTACCACTCTTTAATTTTGCAGGGCCACCTTATCACTCTTTAATTTCCAGGCTCAATTTACCACTCTTTAATTTGTATGGTCACCTTACCACGATAATTTGACAACATTCTGCCTCAAATGATAATCGATATATGACCAAAGATGGACGGTACCCAGCCTCCCTCCGAGATCAAATGCATCAACGGGCTGCCTCGCCGCTCCGAAATTCTGTAACATAAACTCCGAACAAAAAAGACGAACTGCACATAAAACGTGAGCTTTTAGCGTCACATGTCACTCTGAAGAAGTGTCACGTCGCTAAAAACTTCCTCCGCACCAATGTTCCGTAACGCGCTAATGGGACATGATAGGATTTTGATGAACTCTTACCAAGAAAATGTGGGATCGATAAAAATATTTAAAAACCTCAGCGGGCCGCTGATCCTTATCGCACAAGTGTCCGCACACTATGGAGGAATAATTGCCCCAAAACGGTCCTTGTAACAAAGATAAGTGCAATTTATGCTTTCGCGAGAGCGTGAGTTTTTTGGATAAGCGGGCAAAACCTGCAAGAGAACTTAATGGAAATGTAGATGAAGGAATTTTTTAATATTCTAACGTGCGTACTTAGCATGTAAGTAATTAGATAGGTGTACATTTCTAGACATCCCTGTTATATGTATTTCTTTACTTTTGTTGGGAAACATGTACGTGAGAATATTGGTAAGTGCTTTATTATATAGCTACTCCTTCTGATGCATAAGGGATTAAGTGTTATAAATTTCTCTAATAAGCAGACAGGTATTATTTATGTTCAAGGAGATAATAAGCGATAACATCAGAGACGAAAATAACCTTAAAGATGCTCTGTGTCCAATAAAGATTGCTGGTAGCTGGAGAATGAAATGAAGGATTCCAGAGTGAAGTTGATGACTGAAAAACTAATTTTAAATTTTAACAAAAAGCTTGTTTCGGGCTTTATCTTACACTAGCTAAATAACCCGGTGTTGTTCGGGTTGAAATGGTTAAATATTGATTGAAAGTCAATTAGAATAATCACTTTTCTGACATAGAAAAATGTAATCATTAAAATTATACGGAAAATACTTTTTAACTTCGTTTTAACTTAGCTTCTACAGTTTACTTCGGATACAAATATATACATTTGATTCCGGAATAATATATTGCAATATGCAAAAGACTAAGACATACACAGAAACGAAATTCCGATGAAAAAATGCAGAATTCTGAAAAACGAAAGATGTGCAAAGTGTCGAATATCGACTTCATGAGCTGAAATAGAGCAATTAGAAAAGTATTGACAAAGACGATAATGGTTTCTGAAATTTAGGAATGCTCAAATATGACCACATTTCCGTGTGTTATGTTTGTTTCCTGTAGAACGTAATTCCTTATCAGTATTCATTTATTGCAAGAAAACAAACTTTAGACTTTAAAATTGGGGCTTCGGGGGGCACTTTTAGGACTACCTGTGTGCCAATTTTCAGGGTCGTAAGTGCTATAGATTGTTCTGAAGACAGGAAAGTGATACCCTATGTTTTCCGCAGTGTTCAAAAGTATAAGTGCACCAAATTTTGTGTGGATTTGTCAAACGGTGTGGATTTGTCAAACGGTGTGGATTTGTATATAGAATATACACACATACATACACATCCTTTTATACATAGATATCACACTTTATCCCTTTTGCATCAGAAATAAAGGGTAATTTTTCTAATAAACAGATAGATATTATTTGTGTTCAATGAGTTAATAAACGCTTGAGCCTTGCGAGAATTCGATAGTATTAGACAAAAAAAAACCTTAAAGGCGCTCTGGTTCAATAAAGATTGCATTATTGAGCATGGAAGTATTGTAGAGCAAAGTTGACCTTGCTGAAAAACCAACTGGAAGTTTTAGTAAAAACATGCATTTCGGGCTTTGTTACATGTCTACCCTTTCTGATGCATTTGGGATTAAGTGCTACAAATTTCTAAAAAAAAAGCGGCCAGATATTGTTTATATATTTAAGGAGTTATTAAGCGCTGGAAGCTTGCAAGAATTCGATACATTAGGTACCAAAAATGTTTTTAAAAAAATGAACAATTTTCATTGTTTTTATAAAATGTTTCCATCTGAATTTACTTATTCAAGAAACTTCAGAACACAATCGCGAAACTTTAGGATAGCATTAACAGGCGTATTGAAGCACGCGACGTAATGCTTCCAGGTGCACGAAATTATTCGTTAAAAGTATTGACAATGAGAACCTTGATTGTCAAATATTCATCCAGACACACGCAAATGACGAAGTCAAACTACTGTCCAGTGGATCTCGGAACACTGGTGTCTATGGCAATGAGCAATGGGCCGCACTTCAGTCTAGTGTGCTTACATACACATTAAATGAGATCCTTGATTGTCAAATATTCATCAATACCCACGTAAATCACGGAATAAGACTTCTCCAGTAGATCTCGGAACACTGGTGTCTATGGGAATGAGACTGGGACTGCATTCGAATCCACATCGAATGAGTGCTCTGCCTAAAACCGCAATAGAAACTCGTAATTGGGAAGCAAGATGATTTATGGGATCTAATGGTAAAGCCACCCTTTCACCTCCTTAGTTCTAAACATTTTTTATTCTTGTAATTAAATCCTTGCCAGTATAAAAAAATCTTCCAAATCACATACAAAATTCTATCTAGCATTATTTGTAGCGCTTCAAAACCTACGTTTCTATATGTCGGAAGCAGTCACTGTGCATTAGAAATACGTATATAATCAAGTTAAGTTCACCCCAAATACAACCAACTCAATTACTATTGCTGGATTACATATCAGTTTGCTCGTGAATACGAAGTATTAAACGTTCATCGCAACACAATCTACGCGTACAAAAAGATTACCACGAACAATGCTGAAAGTTGCGGGACCAATTTGTGCCATCACAAAAACTTTCATACTTCGTTTTTTTTTTTAATAATTAATTTAGACATCCCACTATCAACCTTACCGCTCTAAATGAGGACTGAGCAAATTGAATTTCGACGTCCCAAACACACTCAACTGGCCACCAATTTGTACTTACTCACCCCTCCTGGGGTCCTTCAACTCCTCATTTGAAACTTCAATTTCGTTTGTTTGCCTTTAACCCCTTTAATTCCCACAAGTGAGTGGGTCTCCCTCGACTCCCAACTCTTTAGGTGGTAAAAACAAGATGAAAGTTGTGAGGCATGATCATTTATAAAGCTTTTATTGGTCTGGCAGGGGTGAGGCAGTCCCCATCAACGGCACGTGACCTCAGAGGAAACTCATTTCGAACGACCCCCTCTGTTCCAGTGACTCAGGGGCTGATTTCGCGTTCCCCGATCCCCTTCGGAGGACGGACATTTATAATAAAGATTGAAAACGGAGAAATATCCATATCTGTGAGCATGTAGCTCTTTAGATGATGTTCGGGGATAAAATCTTTTAAGTCAATAGAGATTTACTTAAATATGAAGCGAGGATTCGACATTGACAGGGACCACAGATAAGGGCATCATCCCGAGATCCCAAAAGGTACCGATACTGAATTTTATGGATTCCAATCTAGGTAGCCCTCGTGAAGCAAAAAATGACTGTAGAGCGACAAACCTAAGCGCACGAGGATATAGACTGAGATTCCAGCGAACCCAAATGCATTTGCATTGAAGCGCCAACGAGGCAATTCAGAAACATCGTAGAAAAATGAATGACACATTAAAGATTAGGACAGCGCATTGTAGATAGTTTTCGTACTTGGTTTACAGGACAGACTCGTCACATCTTGTGGCTGCACATTTTTTTTTCTTAACTTTGGAACGCATTTTTCAAAAATCTATTGAAATCCCAAAAGGAACGAGTCCATATGGTACGAGCGCTATGCTACTCAATAACGCCACCCTTATCTTATACTTTTAACATACACTGTACAATTCGACGAACATACGGCCCTCGCAATTCGACGAACAGGCGGCACTGTACAGCTCAACGAACAGACGGCACTGTACAGCTCGACGAACAGACGGCACTGTACAGCTCGACGAACAGACGACACTGTACAGCTCGACGAACAGACGACACTGTACAGCTCGACGAACAGACGGCACTGTACAGCTCGACGAACAGACGACAATGCACAGCTCGACGAACAGACGACAATGCACAGCTCGACGAACAGACGACAATGCACAGCTCGACGAACAGACGACAATGCACAGCTCGACGAACAGACGGCACTGTACAGCTCGACGAACAGACGGCAATGTACAGCTCGACGAACAGACGGCACTGTACAGCTCGACGAACAGACGGCACTGTACAGCTCGACGAACAGACGGCACTGTACAGCTCGACGAACAGACGGCACTGTACAGCTCGACGAACAGACGGCACTGTACAGCTCGACGAACAGACGACAATGCACAGCTCGACGAACAGACGACAATGCACAGCTCGACGAACAGACGACAATGCACAGCTCGACGAACAGACGACAATGCACAGCTCGACGAACAGACGACAATGCACAGCTCGACGAACAGACGACAATGCACAGCTCGACGAACAGACGACAATGCATAGCTCGACGCGACGAACAGTCCTTGCCGTAGCCAAAGGGGTGAAATTATTGGAAGGACATAAAACTCTATTTGCTTTCACGTTTCTCGAAACAATTTACTTTCATTGTCCCATTTATGCAATGAAACCCCAAAACAAATATTGGAGGGAGCCCAAAATATTCAGGGCCATTGGAGTTGTCGCCTGTCTCCCCCTGTATCACGACAATAAGACTCATCGACTCACGTCGAGTTACGCTGTATACTCAGACTATCCGCAAATCTACTAGTATGTCATGTTTAGGGGAGACAACAATAAAAAATATTGGGGTCAAGATATTTGGTTTCCCCGGAGTTGGCGCCTGGATCCCCTAATATAGTTCGAAGAACATAAATCAGAATGGATAGGATAATCTACAATATTTTAAAGAGACTGATCAATGGTAGTACCCAAATCTAAGAAGTGAAACTTACTCCTACTAGTTCACACCGGACGAACATGCCCAATTTTAGCTCTCTCTATAACGCCTAAAGTTATCACAAAATTGTACTATGCCTTATGACTGAGGTCTGAATCTTCCTCACCAACTAACTAATGACATAATGTACAAGGTAATTAAGTGGTGGTAATTGTAATTAAAGATGCACTGGAGCAACACAAAGCGCCATTGGTGACGGTCCTGGATCAGTCCCAAGGACACGTAATTTTGAACCAAGGTCAGAAGATAAGGGCACACACACTCTCCAAACTTCCACACCACGCCAACGTGAGGACAGATTAGATCACGACAGATTGAACGTGCTCCAGCCCAGCGTTTGGATCGAGATTTGAACTCGCAACCCTCCGATTTTTAATCCCTTACTCTTCCAACCGGGCTGCCGACCAACCGGTCTGGTGGTTAAGGTACTAACCTCTAAATCGGAAGGTTCTTGGTTCAAATCCGGGTCAGTGCATGGGTTTTTGTAAGCGCATGGTGTAGAGGCGGCTGGTGCACCTTCAATCTGTCGTGGTCGAAAGTCCTCATGTTGGGTTGGTGTGGAAGTTTGGAGAGTGGGGTCAGCTCAGGTGTTGCCTCGTTATCTGACTGTGGTTCAAAATTACTTGGTGTTGTCGTCCTCGAATCTTTCCCTTAGGGGATTGATCCCGGACCGTCGTCCATAGCCCGTTGTGTTGCTCTAGTGCGACGTTAATTAGAAACTACCATCTTTCTCTTTGAGATTGATCCCGGACCGTCGTCAATAGCTCGTTGTGTTGCTCTAGTGCGACGTCAATTAGAAACTACCATCTTTCTCTGAGATTGATCCCGGACCGTCGTCAATAGCTCGTTGCGTTGCTCTAGTGCGACGTCAATTAGAAACTACCATCTTTCTCTTTGAGATTGATCCCGGACCGTCGTCAATAGCTCGTTGCGTTGCTCTAGTGCGACGTCAATTAGAAACTACCATCTTTCTCTTTGAGATTGATCCCGGACCGTCGTCAATAGCTCGTTGCGTTGCTCTAGTGCGACGTCAATTAGAAACTACCATCTTTCTCTTTGAGATTGATCCCGGACCGTCGTCAATAGCTCGTTGTGTTGCTCTAGTGCGACGTCAATTAGAAACTACCATCTTTCTCTTTGAGATTGATCCCGGACCGTCGTCAATAGCTCGTTGCGTTGCTCTAGTGCGACGTCAATTAGAAACTACCATCTTTCTCTTTGAGATTGATCCCGGACCGTCGTCAATAGCTCGTTGTGTTGCTCTAGTACGACGTAAATTAGAAATTACCATCACCATCCAACCGACGGTACCGGTCAATGGTATAACCCGAATCTCATAAACACTCATAACACAAACTTGTAATTTGTGATACAGTGTAGTGTTATATAGCTAACTTTGGACCAACTTGCCCAATGTTTGCTACATAACACTAAAATGTATCACAAACTGTATGCCTTTCGGCTCACAATTTTGAAAGGCAATTAAGTGGGACACGCGAAAACGGAACGTTATTAACTCGTGACACAATTCCAGTGCGCTTGGGCCAGCGGTAGCAGCCCTCTCTGATCTGACAGAAGGCGTAAAATTCACATTTAACGGCGAGATCATAAATCATGACATGTGACAGCCATAACGCAAAAAAAAAGACAGGAGATCAAAGATGTTCTCAGAAAAGAGGAATCCTACAAGGCCGTTGAAGAAATTTCAAAAGCATCCATCACAATAACAAAATAAATCGAACGCGAGAAAAAAAAACCAGATCCGAGCGAGATGCAGTCTTGGAGTTATGAGTGACATTTGACATTTTTACATTGATTAATTCGCTCCCGTGTGATTAATTGACTCTCCGGATTCAAAATGCATCACGGAGATTCAGATGGATGATGTACTTTTTAGTCGTTTAGTCTTTCTCTTTCAGATTCAATATCAAAGTGTTAAGTACTTTTTTTATATTTGAAACGCGGTAAAATTATTTGTTGCTAAAGGAGGATCTTGATTTGCTGAATGGGATTTTACATGTTAGTACTGCCAAGTTAGTTAATAGACCAGTACATCTTAGTTTGGTCAGTTTTTGCCGTTTATGGCGCAAGGGCCATATGCAGCCAAGTGTCATATTTGGCAAAGCTGCGCCAAACACAAGACAATTTCACAAATGTCGCGAAAGGGTAATTTAGTAAATGGTAATTTTTAATTAACGCCGTACTCGAGCAACCGAACAGGCAATTGACGACGGTCCGAGATCAATCCCCTAAGGGAAAGATTCGAGGACAACACCACGTAATTTTGATCTACGGTCAGATGACGAGGCAACACCTGAGCTGCCACCCCACGCTACAAACTTCCACACCAACCCAACATGACTTTCGGCCACGACAGATTTAAGGTGCACCAGCCGCCTCTACACCATACGCTTACATTCATGCACTAACACGGATTCGAACCAGGAACCTTCCGATCTAGAGACTAACACCTTAACCACTAGACCGGTTGGTCGGAGTCGTGAAAGGGAAAAAAAGCATTGGGGAATAGAATAATGGGTTATCAGCAGAAAAGATTGCTTGGGCATATCGGGATCACGAGTCATATGTTTACTAAAGACAGTAAACCCCATGGGAAACAAAACGATCACAAGAGCACCCCGGATTCGTACACACCAAGATAAAGTTATTTAATATCATACTGGAACAACACTATGGGTTATTGGAGACGGTCCTGGATCAATCCCAAATTTCCCGACTTTTCCATGTTTTCCCAGACAAATTTTTACAAAATTCCAGGTCATACTTAAGCATTCATTTCACGACATTTTTTAGGTGAAAAATAAAGAAATAATTTGGCCATTCAATAGACAATAGTAAAAAACAATTTAAGAATTATACACTGAAAAAATCGAGACACGAAGCACAAGTAATTTTGCATTCAAATTAACTTATTCAAATAATCCAACATATTTGACTTAAATCAATTTGTGAATGAATGTATCATACGCAGGAAATTCTTCAATTTAAGCCAGTGGACAAAACAAAATTTTTTACCTGTTAAATATTAGCCCTTTCTTTTTAAAAATCGGTAAAAATTCATAATAAAGTTATATGAAACTACGAATATTATTGGCTACTTTTCTTCAAAGCACCTGAGAAGCCATGATCAACCATTTTTCTAGTTTTAGATAAAAATTCAATTTTCTCAATTTTTTTTTTTTTTTTTTTTTTTTTTTTGACAAAATTAAATTTATTGACAATTCTAGTTTCTTCAGGTTTTTCCCGACCCGTGGGAACTCTGCTAGGGTCAGACGACAAAGACAGAACCTGAGTTAGCACCCCACTCCTCCAAACATCCACACCACGCCAACGTGAGAACATTCGAAGCTACGACAGATTTATCGTGCACTAGCCCACGTGCCTTTGACTGGCAATTTCTAAAATGATTACATACAATTTCTAAAACGATCCAGATAAAAAAAAATCGCACGATCAAAATACCTCTAATCTCGTAAATGGACACAAAGCAAACCGGAGAGAAATATCACACATAAAAAAAACTGAACAAAATGTCTCCAAAAGTAAAAATGCAAAATATAATCCGACTGCATTCAATTCGAAATGGAACTCGCATTTTGTTGTTATCGGGGAGGTACAATTCCAATCCGAACGATAATGTCCAACTCTCCTCACACAAAATCCTCACAATGGAATCAGCACGGCATGAATATACAATAACACCTTCGCCACCGGCGATCTGAATTGGCAGAAATTCAATTTCCCCGCCCTCCCCCCGTCATTATGTAAATGCAATATCGCCCCCTAAATGCGGGGGACGGCGAAGAACGGAACAAAAAAACAACAAACCTCCCCCACACCTCCTGAATCATAGCCGAAGGGACACCAGTGGAAGATTACAGGAACAGGAGGGTGTCGAAAAGGAATTTATTCCAGGTTTCCAGGATGACAAAAGGAACGCCAGCCCCCTCGGCCGAAGGGAATGAGTTAAGTCAATACACGGATGGTGAGGGATGAGAGGAAAAAATTGTTATTACTAAGTGTACGCTATTTCCGTCAGTCCTGAAAAAAATGGTGTTTGTGCTGAGGATTTTATGCGCCCTATGGATCTCGCTCGACGTGCACAACTGTTTTGATGGTGGGTCTATTTTCGTACGCCGTTTGTTAACTCAATGGCAGTCGTTTTGTTGCCTCAAAGGGGCCCACATGAAGACAGGATTCGTGAAAATAACTCGGGAAGGCGTCGAAAATGTTCATACCCGGCAGAACTAGAGGCGAAGAGTGGGATATTTCCTGGTTGTTGGTTGGGTTTACATGGCGTAAGGGACATATTTGGCCAGGCTCCGCCAAACACAAGACAGGCGACTTCAAGTAAATGGTTGGGTTGTTTTGTCGGTAGGTAGATAATTTTAATTAACGTCGTACTAGAGCAATACAACCAGCTATTGCGATGGTCCGGGATCAATCACCTAAGGGAAAGATCCAACGACAATACCACGTCATTTTGAACCACGGTCGGATGACGAGGCAACACCTGAGCTGGCAAACCACTCTCCAAACTTCCACATCAACCCAACGTGACGACTTTCGGCCATGTGATCGATTTAATGTGCACCAGTCGCCTCTACTCCGTACGTTTCAAATATGATGCACTAACCCGGATTCCAAGCAAGTAATTGGTATTTTTTAATTAACGTCGTGCTAGAGCAACACAACGGGCTATTGACGACGGTCCGTGATCGATCCTCAAAGGGAAAGTAATGGTAATTTTAGTTAACGTCGTACTAGAGCAACACGACGGGCTATTGACGACGATCCGGGATCAGTCCCTTAAGGGAGAGATTCGAGGACAACACCTCGTAATTTTGAACCACGGTCAGATGACGAAGCAACACCTGAGCTGGAACCCCACTCTATAACTACATTTTGCCAAACTGCGCCAAGAACAAGACAGCCAAGGCCAAGTTACACATACACAAGAAAAGTTTTACTGACACACAAGAGAGAAATACACACAGGAAGGTGGTAGTGGCGTCGGATTTGCAACCGGAGGGTTGCAAGTTCGAATCCAAAAAAAGACCGTCGTGAATAAAGGTGGCTGGGCGTGTTAAATCTGTCGCGGCACAACTGGCTATTGGAGACGGTCGAGGATCAATCCAATCAAGGATAACGCCTCGTAATTTTAAACCACGATCGGATGACGAGGTCAAGACCTGGGCTGGCATCACACTCCAAACTTCCACACTACACCATGAGGAAATTTGAGACCATGACTGATTTAACGTGCGAACTCATGTTAATATATGTGCTCGAATGCTTCCAATTATTCTAAGAGCAGTAAATCTGCTTTGAAAAATCTTTTAAGTTTACTAGGACTGATATTAGAATTGCCATATGTTCCGACATCCTTATATGCAGAAAACTAAAAAGCTTAGATATTTTCCTACTATCTGATGTGAATCGAGTCTCAAAAGCTCGGAATACAAACAGTGACGTTATTTTTACATCATTATTTTAGTCATATTTGTTCAGTAGCACAAGGAGTGCCGCATAAAGAAAAAGGAATTGATTTCTGAATAAATCTCTTCTGCAAATACTTTTTCTTTCTCGAGAAATGAAACAAATCGATGCGAGTTTCCTGATAAAAATTTAGGCGAATGTGAGTGTTTTATCGTATATATGAGGATTTTACGAAGTCTAGATAATTCAAAAGGTTTGGTTCGCATGTTAGAAATACAAGAAAACAGAAGTTCAGTGAATGGAAGTCTAATCTCAATTTCTATTGCACCATTCGATAATTTTTACATAACAAACTACCAGAGAAGATAATATTTTCAGTTTGGAAATAATACGATTATGAAATAGATTATTTTCGCATTGGTTGATGGCATTGATTTGTAGGGTACAAGTCCCAAACTGCGCCAAATACGAAACAAGACGAACATCAAGTACTGGACAAACACATAGCACTGTGTTCATAAAGTTCCCGGAATGCTGTCATAAAACAAAAGGTATCAATATTTATTGATCAAATTCTCTGAAAGATCTCGGAAATACAATTTGAAATTTGAACAACATAAGTATCCGATTTTCATTTGCCACATTTCCACCATCTTAAATTATGGCAAACGAGAATTTAATCAGCGCTGCTGTGTTTAATTGGCAATTCACCATGTGCAAGACATTTTTATTAATAAGATTCGCATCAACATAGATTGTTCTCGACAAAACTAACGTTTCCAAAAACAGGATGAGAAATTATCATATTTTAGTTCCATGGCAACAAATAATGTTAAAAATAAAATCGAATTTCTTGAGAATATATAAAAGAAAAACATAACAGAATACATTTTAGAATTTAAATTTACGTCAACAATACACTTTGGAATTTTTTTAATTTACGTCAATACATTTTGGAATTTTTTAAATTACATAAACAATACATTTTGGAATTTTTAAAATTTACGTCAACAATACATTTTGGAATTTTTTAAAATTTACGTCAATACATTTTGGAATTATTAAAATTTACGTCAATACATTTTGGAATCTTTAAAATTACGTGAACACAATACATTTTGGAATTTTTTAAATTTACGTCACCAATACATTTTGGAATTTTTTAAATTTACGTGAATTGCATTTTGGAATTTTTTAAATTTACGTCAACAATACATTTATGAATTTTATTTGCCACTACATTTCCACCATCTTGAATTCTCTCTAACGAGAATTCGATCAACCAAATGCTCTCTCAACTTAAAATTCACTTCGGTGGAATTCTAACGCGAAACAGAAAGTGTCATTAATGTTAAAATTTCGAGCGAGAGGACAAAATATTGGACGTGTTTCGAAACTTTTTCGCTTTCCCAAACAACTGAAACCGCTCATTTGTCGACGGCAACTAACGACTCGCTAATTTGAATTTTCGATCGGTTATTTCTGCGGAAAGTTTCGAAATGGCACGACCGACTGTCGAAACGGATTCGGAAAAGATTCATTAGTCCTGGACCGGCGACGGTAATTAAAAGAATTATGTCGGCAATAACGCCGCTTTAAAATACGCGAGGTGTGAAAATGGCGCAATGTGAGCTTTCAATAAATGGCGAGTTTTTGAAGTCGAACGTCAACTCGTGCATCCGACTAATTGCTGGAAAAAGTGGATGTCTGTAGCAAGTCTCCCCAAGCTGTCCATTGGAATGAATTAAGGCTTCGAAGCATTTAATTTAAGCAGTCAGTTTTCATTAACAGAGGCTGGAGGTACATTCGAATAAATTATAAAAATCTGACGTCTTGTGAGGAAAAAGTGAAGATGGGCTAAAAAGAATTATGCATGATTTCCTTTGGATGAATTTTTATGGTGCACGAATCGAATATGACCAAAATGAGCCAAACAATGATTACATAACCCAACATTAAAAATTTTAAAGAATAAAATCGAAATGAAGTAAGGAACAAGTTAAAAGGTGCGAGGCGTACAAGGAGAGGTGTTAAAAAGATTCAGATCGTATGTGTTAAGAGAGATGCTGCAAATGCGTAGTTAGGGTTGTACAAAAGTTAACAGTGAAGCATGTAAAAGTTATAAAGATCTTTTTATTTTATTTTTACTATACTTACTTAAAAATGTTTACGGGCCCCGAACCGACCTGCAGCGCAGTTAGGGGAATTCCATTGCAGCGTTATAAAAACTTAATTCTTTACTAATGGCTTTGAAAAATATTGTAGATAAAAAAGCGATGAGGCTGAAGCGAATTCGAGTGCTGCGTTTAAACGTAATCATGTCTGGTGTCAAAAGAATAGCGAATAAAATACAGTGGATGTTGGAACAATTGTAATTTTTTCAGTTCACACGTCGTTACGTAGTCCACAGCTAATATATCTAAGTAGCTCGTGAATTGCAGAGATGAGCAGAATCGAGAGATACGAGAATATACAGATGAGCAGAATCGAGTACTTTTTAAGAATCGAATACTTCGTATTCGATTACTTTCAAGTATCGAACACGCATTCGAATGTATATATAAAAAACGATTGATCGGTAGTAACAATCAGCCAACTGAAATATAAAATATAAGTCTATGATAGTATAACTGACATTCGAATACTTTGAACGCATGCTACTGAATTCGATTACTTGGATTATTCGAATACTTGGGATGAATAATTTCGTATTCGACTACTTGGGATGAATACTTAGGTACTCTAATACATGTGATGAATACTATGGTATTAGAATACTTGTGATGAATACTTTGGTGTTCGAATAGTTGTGATGAATTCTTTGGTTTTGGAATACTTGTGATGAATTCTTTGGTATTGGAATACTTGTGATGAATTCTTTGGTATTGGAATACTTGTAATGAATTCTTTGGTATTGGAATACTTGTAATGAATTCTTTGGTATTGGAATACTTGTAATGAATTCTTTGGTATTGGAATACTTGTAATGAATTCTTTGGTATTGGAATACTTGTGATGAATTCTTTGGTATTCGAATACTTGTGATGAATACTTTATCGAATGCTTGTGATGAATACTTTGGTATTCGAATGCTTGTGATGAATACTTTGGTATTCGAATGCTTGTGATGAATACTTTGGTATTCGAATGCTTGTGATGAATACTTTGCTATTCGAATACTTGTGATGAAAACTTTGGTATTCGAATACTTGCGATTAATTCTTTGGTATTCGAATACTTGCGATTAATTCTTTGGTATTCGAATACTTGCGATTAATTCTTTGGTATTCGAATACTCGGGGTAAATACTTTGGCATTCGAATATTTTGATTTAAATTTTTTTCGTAATCGAAAAACTTGGGATAAATTCTTTGGTGATCGAATACTGGGGATAAATTCTTTGGTAATCGAATACTGTGGATAAAATCTTTAGATTGGTTGGTTTACTGTTTTTGGATATTATGACGCATGTGCCATATTTGGCCAAGCAACGTCAATCACAAGACAACAAACATATGAAGACGAGGATATGAAGAAAAGACTAAACGCAGAAGGTAGGCGAAGGTAAAAATGAAAAGGAGAAAATATCACTTGTGCACCTCGGTTTTGGGATGCCCATACCCACTAAAGAAAGATGTTTATCCGAGGACATGAACACTTTAGAATTTAAATACTTTGGATGAAAACTTTAGCAGAATTCGACTACAACGAAAAGGTCGAGTACAACGAACACTTTTAGGGGGTGGGTGTCGAGTACTTTTGTACTTGAACCCTCCCATCGCTCGTTTTTCGTCAAAAGACAGGAAACACCGGTACGCGCAGTGACTGAATATTACGAGGCTGAAAACAGCGCAATTATTTAGTCAAAGTCAACAGCTCACCAGGGAGAATGCGGGGGGAAAACAGACGGGAAAGCCCACACGGGATGAATAAACACAGCGCCCTGGATACAAATCTCTTCTCACTCGGAAAAAGCTACGACCTTCCGTGAAAACAAATGGGGGAGAGGCGAAAAAATGGCTGATAAACATTTTTTCAACGTGGAAGTTGAACGAATCCCGCGATCAACAACAGTCCGTTTTAATTTCCGCGACAGGCAAAAGCAATAGCTTCCGAGCCTTTCACAAGGGCTCAGGGAAAGGGACTTTCCGGAAATTGCATTTTACCCCAACAAAGAACCTCGTGACTGAGACTGTCTGTCCCCTTTCAGGTTTCGGGGTCAATTTGGGTGAATGGAAGATAATAAAGACTTTACGTAATAAATACCATAGCGTACAGATTTCATGACACACGAAATGGAGCTCTACTTGGTTGGAAGGTAACATAATTGGAGCCCGAGGGGACAGGGAAGTGGAGGAAAGCATTTTGTAAAGAAAAGTGCAGTTCATTTTCAGGGTGGGTTAGGTGTTTTTAGGTTTTGTGGCTCAGAGGCCACATTTGTCCAAATATTTTGATGACAATGTCTGATTTGGATTTTATAGCATTCTAAGAGAGTAGTAAGATTGTGCCAAAAACAATCATCCATCTGCTAAAGAACCTTTGCCGACAAACATCCCAAATGCGAAAACGGCCTAATGTCGCTGTCCTAATAACGGCCTTTTTCTAAATCGCCTTAAGGGGACCAAGGACTTTTGAAACAAACTTTTACAGTTGTGATCTTATTGTTATAACATGTAGATGTTTTCCATTAAAATGCTGATATATGAAGATGGTCTAAAAATATATAGTTCTGCGGAAGGTATTTGAAAATTTTGAAAACATTGCCAGGTCCCATGCACTATTAATTTTCCATGCATTGACATACCTAAATTTACATAATAGTTTGTACACATAAATAAAAATTAAATCTCCCATTTGGAAAGTATCACTCTCGATTGTAAAGTTAAAATAATTTATTTTGTATTAAAACACCAAACATTTTTGAAAAAGAGAATACGCTAAGCAGTATTTTAAACCAAAATTTCAAAACTAGGAGACACGATGGATTTTTCATTTGCCCTTAGAAATATACGACAGATTAAAAGGATTATATATATATTCCAAAACATTTTAAGGAAATTAAGAAAAACCTAACGTACATTTCAAAATCAGAATCTGAGTAAAAAAGAGTTTTAAAGTAGCCCAAAAATAATCATCTACTGTTGTTTTTATGTTGTCTATGTAACTATCATATTGAATCGTAAAGGAGAAAAATTCTTGCTATCTGTTGTTTAACATCAATTAATTTTGAAACTGAAGAAATTATCAATTTTGGAAATTAGTCGTCCCCTTTTAATCTATTGGGCTCAAATATTGACGGGTAAACACCACGATCTAATCAGACCCTATTTCGAGACAAAAATAATCGCACACGATGTCTTGATCATCTCCCGTTTTTATTGCAATATAAGGATCCGAACAATACCCATGCACTTCCTCCATTTATTTCGATACACTGAGATTCATAGAGCTCGATATCACTGAGAAATATCGCAGAGAATCATTAGTGGTCATTGTATTACGATCCACTTACTTATCGACAGTAATCAATGATCACACTTGAGAAGGAGGAAGTTTTTATGCTCTGGTCTTGTCTTTGCTGACTGCATATTCCGCGCTATTACAGTGATGCGTTTGACAATTTCTCTTCTCATTGGGAACATAGGAAATGGAATCCTTGCGTGACAAAAGTTTTAATACTATGCTGCTGTGCGACAACACTCGTTATCATCAGTTTCCGATTCATTTGCCCCTCCTGGTCGTTGTCTCGGCGAAGTAACTCATCATTAGCAAAACTGACCAGAACTTGAGGAACGAGACATAAGGAAAACCGATCATACTAGGGGGCCCTCCCCCTGCTCGCTAACGCTCGCCAACCCCCGGAGGATTGCTTCGCAATTCTCATCGGTTCGCTGAGCGAACCTATGCTCGCTTCGCTCGCATCAATGAAGACACGTGTCCTAGCAGAAGGGATTGATTACAAAATATATTCCAAAAAAATATTTTTCAAATCTAAATTTGTTGTATTACTGTATTACATAAAATTCCAGTTTGTTGTATTACATACAGTACCTCTGAAATCAGAATTTAAATGAAAACTTTGAGCAAATTTTTACTCGCAATGTGAGCGCTGCTTTGGAAATTGAATACCCAGCATGTTGTTTGTGCGTACATTTCCCCAGTACTCGAGCCACCCATACACTTTTTGACTGAGTTTGTTGTCGAAAGCTGTAGTGCATGCGTCTTGTTGTACTATAATTGTTAGCCTTGAAAAGGACCGTTTTTTAAATAGCCTGAAAAGTTCCTCCGCTTTCTTAGATTTCTATTACAAACCGCAACAGCTCGTCTAAAATTCATTTTTTTCAATAAAATTTCATCCGATAACGCTATAGATTCAAAGGAGGCGCGAGGCTCCTAGTAAAGAAACAATCGCACAATGTTGCCAAAACGCGGTAACAAATACCGTCTTTTTTGCGTGCCACGTAAGAGAAATATATATATAGATCTTGATTTTATCGAAAACTCGGTACATATCTCTATAAATTGGCCGCGGTAGCTCAGTCAGTAGAGCGTCGGGCTCGCATCAGAAGGGTTGTGGGTTCTGTACTCGGCGGAACCTGCAATTCCGATTATTGCGAGATCGGCGCTTCGACCTGGCTAAAGACCGTCGTGTTCACTAATGGTGGCTGGGGCACGTTAAATAGGTCGTGGTCACAAAGTCCCCCATGTTCCCATACCAAATCAATACCTCTGGGGGTACCTGATCAGGGGGTTATCAGCCTCTGATTGGGATCTAAATTACGATATGTGTGAGTGAATGGATGTATGAAAGGGACCTTCCTGTAAAACGGATGTATCATGCATGTCGAGCAAAGTCGGACTTCCTTCCAATGGGGCTCACTTACATGGAAGGCGCACCCCCCCCTCGCCTCCTGCCGTCTTCGACGGGCCTGGCACTCCTTTGGTCTGCCAGTGTAGGCATGAGAAACAACAACAACAATTGATCAGATCTTGATGGATGACACATTTCGTCGAAGCTACTTGGGGGTTAAGTAAGCAACAAAAGTTGCTCGAGTATTATACCAAGCAAACACTGGACCTTCAATTGCACAGATACTGAAGATTATTCGGAGTTTTCAGTGCTTTTGGAAAAGGTCAAAACATCTAACCCTTCAAGAGCGACGAGGTTGATCAAGGTTTTAAAACGCAAGTGCCATATTCGACCAATCTGCGCCAAACGCAACGCCAAGTAAATTAACATCCACACAAGCTTGTTTGGATTTGACTTTTGTTACGCAAGCCATATTCAGCCACACTGCGCTAAGCAACGTCAAAGTAATTAACATACACACAGGGAAAGTTTTAGTAACACTAAAAAAGAGGAATGTCTTGTGCTTTTCGCAGCAATGGCCCTACAACTGTCTAAATGCACCATAAAACCCAACCATGCCCTCTTATTTATGATTCATAGCTTCTTAATTGAATAAAAACACGGAAAACGATTTCCAGAAAAGGTTTCTAGCGATGCTAAACGGGACACAATCATTTGAGTATACTGTAATCCGACTTTTTTTTAAACGAATCTCAACAATACAATGACTCAGTCTTTCGACTCGTGAATACATCATGCGTTTTTTCTGCCCCGTCCTCCCATACATAATCGGTAACTCAGGGGGGGGGGAGGAGGAGCACATTTTGAAATCCAACGAATGATTAATGATGTTTGAAGAACGCCTACAGAAGAATTGACACATTAAAACTCATCGCGTCAGATGACGTCATTGCACGACGATATTCGATTCCCCCTTGCCAGATCCCAACGCCCGTGCTCCCGAAGTGTAAAGACCTTGCTGCCAGATGGGAAATTCGAACCTGTAATAACTTAATGGTAATGAAGGTTCCACTTCGGAGAAGGTTATTACCGAGATTTCTTGTGGTTAAATTCAGTAAGTCGATTACCATCGATTTTTGAGTTGCGAGACATAATTAGTTCGAAAGACGTTAAAGAAAGTAATACCGAAGGAAAGAGTCTAAGATCCTGAACATACTGCACACGTGAATAGGGTTGGAATAAATTTAAAAGTTTAACCCTCCGAGTGTTTCGACGAGATATCTCGTCCAAGATTTGGTAAGTTTTACCAATGTTGAGACATCTCATCGAGACAAAACTGCCCTTAATCCAAGAGGGCGATCCAAATAGGCAACACAAATTGTCTCTTGACCAGAAATGGTGATGTTTGGAACAGATTTTGGCACTAGAGTGCTACAGTGCAATTTTCTAAACGAAGATAAAAAATCCTAAAAGGGTTAAGAGAATTGTTCAAAGTTCAAAAAAGAATATGAATTAGTGAGCGTTTCATTATTTAGAACAGCGGTCGCCAAAATGGTCAATATGAGATTGTTAGGGGTCATTTGGGGAAGTATACAAATATATAAGACATCATTGTACGGGTAATATTTAATTCGGTTAACTTGGATGACCTCCATCCTGAATGACAAAATAAAAATAAAATAATAAATCGTGGGGACAGTGACATAAATAGGAGATGAAGGTGGAGCAAGGTCATGAAAATACTATAATATGCAACTATATTATACATACAATGAACATAACTATAAATAAACAATCTAAAAACTCACAGAACCGTCTTTATTGCTTGTTCTGTTATAATTACATAATACTAAAATAAGAAGGGGCTATTAAAAGTCAAAACCTTGAAGAATTCGACGGTCAAAGATGGTTGGCAATCCCTGATTTTGAATAAGATTGTGCTGTGTTAAAATGAATAAACCATAACAGTGTCTGAACTAACATTATATAGAATGTATTTCTGTAAAGTTAACGTGACAGGTGTGGCACCAGGATCTAAATGGGCGGCATTTCAGAAGCATTTATTTAAAAGCTTTGTGGGAGGTAAGTATTTTATAATTTTTAGAACAATTTTGTCCTGTCACAAGTGAATTCACACCACGCCGTAATTTTGAGCCATGGTCAGATGACGAGATCACATCTGATCCGGCACTCCATTCTTTAAACTTCCACACCACGCCAACGTGAGGACGTTTGAGGTCATGACAGATTTAACGTGCATCATCTTGTTATTGGACAGAGAACGCCAGGTCCCAAAAAGCAATGTCATCAATTCAGCATGCCATACAACTACTGGCTATTGAACTTATCATTAAATTCGTGTTCTTGTACATTGCATAACACAAAAAGAACGATAGCTTGTTATCCAAATAAAAAAAGAACTTTGAGCTGCTTACCGAATTCCACAAACAAAAAAAATAGCACTCATTCGACAACACGAAAAATGGCGGAACATCCAACAAACCCTATTCCTTAAGCTGAAAATAATTGATTCCTCAAACAGTTCGTTAAGAGCAAGACGAAAGGCACGAGAAAAAACCCGTGCGTTTTCCAAATGGCCCGTGATTACGTGCTAGTTTACGTGATAAAAGATGTTTTTTAAATTGCCGACAAAACTTCCCGACTCAAAAGAGCCGCGATTCGGTTTCGCAAGAGATTATGCCTAATCCCTCGGCTAAACATGGAACAGAAGATGCGTTCCTTAAAAGGATTGGACGTCATTAAAAACGAGGGAGAGACGACCAATTTAAATTTAATGAGGAAGCAGAAACAGGTCCGAAAGCAACAATGAAGATGAAAATCGAGTGTCGTTTTGCCATACATCCTGCGAATCACTGCTTAAAAGCATTAAGTCGCATAATTAGGAGGAAATACTCGGAAAAATTGAGGTTTCTTGCAAGCAAGGGAGACATTTTTGACAGATGCTGATATTCAAACGGGTTTACGTATGGTTGTATATTGTGTGTATAAGTTACGGTTGGGAGTTGATCGAGTGAATTATTATGGCCCCAAGCTATTGGGCCAAGCAGTGCCAAACTATCGGTAATTACCTTTAAACTATGGCCAGTACAACAGTCGTACCATTATCACGCCAAGAAAGAATGTTGTTTCTTATGCCTACACTGGCAGACCAGAGGAGTGCCAGGCCCGTCGAAGACAGCAAGAGGCGAGGGGGGGGGGTGCGCCTTCCATGTTATTGAGCCCCATTGGGAGGAAGTCCGACTTTGCTCGATATACATGACACATCCGTTTTACAGGAAGGTCCCTTTCATACATCCATTCACTCACACATATCGTAATTTAGATTCCAATCAGAGGCCGATAACCCCCTGATCAGGTACCCCCAGAGGTATTGATTTGGTATGGGAACATGGGGGACATTGTGACCACGACCTATTTAACGTGCCCCAGTCACCATTAGTGAACACGACGGTCTTTAGCCAGGTCGAAGCGCCGATCTCGAAATCATCAGAATTGTAGGCTCCGCCGAGGACAGAACCCACAACCCTTCTGATGCGAGCCCGACGCTCTACTGACTGAGCTACCGCGGCTCTTACCAAGAAAGAATTTAAACAACGGCCAGTACATCAGTTGTACCATGAAAGTTATAAGAATCGCGCCAAGAAAGAATATTGACTACGGCCGTTCCAGAAATTGTACCTTAAAATTTATAAGAATCATGCCAAGAAAGAATTTCACTTGATATCTATAGCTGTAGTCAAAAGGTTAAGTTTCATCATGATTTATTTGTCCATAAATTTAAAACTAAGCATAAAAATTTAACCTTTTGACTGAGGCTAACTAACTATAACTTTCATCAAACCACAGATATACAGGCAGATATCTAAATTCATTCTAGACACGATCATGCTATAACTGCTGTATCTTCTTCTTTTGAATGGAAGTAATCCCCTCCGTACCGAGTTACTTAAAACCCACACTACAGGTTAAGTTTCATCGTGTTGTTTTCCATAAATTTTAAACTGAGCATCAAAATTTAGCTGAGAATTCGTAGACACATTTCAGATTCAAGGTTGGTAGTTCAATTTGCGTCTTACTGGAGCAACACAACGGGCGGTGCGGAATCAATACCAAAGGGAAAGATCAGATGACGATGCCTCGTACTTTAAACCATGTTCTGATGACGATATCCACACTTGTGAACGCATCCCAAATAAACGTGAGGACATTTTAGTTCACGACAGATTTAACGAAGTCCCCCCCACACGCACATTCTTTAAGTACATAGGATAGTGTAAGTCTTTGTGCACTTAGGATGGTACAGCAATCAATGTAAATACTGCTAGAGTCCACTAAAGTTTGTATTTTTGTGAGCCTCTAGAAATTAAGATCAAATCATTCATTGATTATCAATCATTCATTGATTCATTGATCATCAATTCATTGATTATCATTCATTGATTATCAATCATTTATATCAGCAACATCCTGTTGACCCCTGCCAGACTGCGTCCAGCAAATTTTTATTGGCTTCGCATTCAGTTCCAATGACAGAACTACACCTCATTGCTCATGGTTAAACCAACACTTATTTTCGCGGCTAAATGTCATGAATGTTATCAAAAAGCATCAAACCACATAATCATCTTTCAAACAGTTGGGGAAATTTAACAAACAAGGATGAAAGGAATTTGACAGTTGATAAAATTCCATCTGCTTTGCTAGTATGGTTTATTTAACAAGAGAGGGGACAGACAGGAACCGAGTAAGATAAGCATGGCACCGGTCAATTCGCCATATTCTGTTGACCCCGACCATTTTCATCAACTTCGCCTTTAAGTCACCCTTTAAAAGACACTCCATCTATATAGTCTGCGTTAGAAACTGAAGTCAAGGTTCAAGTGTCAAATCGGTTCCGATCAAATTGAATCGATATCTTTAAAAATGTCTCAATCAATTTATTCGATTTTTCTTTTTTGGTATCTTTAATATACAAATAACTGAGTTTCTTGTTAAATTGAAACAAGTGTCGACGACAACAACATCGCTCTGCAAGTCTGGAATCCAGTATCGCCTAATTTGACCACTTACTGGCCTTATTTGACCATTTACTACTACCAGCTGTGTTGCTTATTAAGTAGTAGCCACTGCGTGACCAGCACGACGTTGCCCGTGACAGTTCTTTTCGTGGGGTTAGGTATGACCACTTCCCGCTGACTCCCGGTGATTGCAACGTATTCCCATTTGGTTTGCTTCGCAAACGAACTCCACAGGGAAAGCGATGATAACCTCGAAGTGGCTATTATCAACAACATAAATCAAAACACGCTAGAATCGGAAAACTTGGCATGGTTCCAAAAACATTCGGGCTAAAAACGCTTGTGACGTCAGCGTTCGAAAATGGCAAAATCCGCTGGCTTCTTCATTCGAGGTAGGGATGACGTCACATTCCGGAAAGAAAGGTGAAAAAAACTAATAAATTAATTTTTAAATGTTCTAGACTAAATTTAAAAATTTGGGCTGGACACAAAAATCACAAAAAATTAGGACTACCTGTGTGCCAAATTTCATTATTGTAAGCGCCATAGATTCGTCAAGACACTGATTACAGTGATACGGCATGAGAAACACTTCCTTTTATAATAGCAGAGATTGTGTCGGGACAGATAGCGGCTACTCACCCAACCAAGAAAGGTTTAACTGGTTCTCCCTACCTCGAATGCAAAAAGCTCTTCCAATAAAGGCAGACAGACCAGATCATATGCGAGTCAACAGTCTTGAATATGGCATGCTGCAATAGCTTTCATGGAAGGTGGTTAGCATAAAAAATCAGATACTACAATCACTGAAAACCAAGCAGAAGAAGAGATATTTACGTAACCCCAAAAGATCAAACTTGGGAGATACTGCTTTTTGACTGGGACGGTAAAACAGAAATTTAGTCCTTTAACCCAAAAAATATGGTTTGTTTCCTGTAACCCGACCGACACTGAAATTACAATAAAAAAATTCCGACCCTAAAGGATTTTTTTTAGCTTTTTCAAAAAATTTAATTTATTTAAAAAAACACGTTTGTTAAAACGATTAATTGTTTACGATGTCAGTGATCGTAATCGATCAATACAATATACTGTCGAACATGATATTGAACCGCAAAAATAAATATACCCAGATATTTCATATCACTGATCACACCTCTGAACAATTTAAAATCAAACATTTTTTTTTTGTTTTTGTTTTCCTAATGGCGGGCACATTTTGACCGAAGTCATTAGCCACTACAAGGCCGGAAGTGATGGCCACTTGTGAAGGAGCACCCAGTGGGAGGGCCATCATTGCCCCTAACAATTACATCGTAATTTTGAACCATGTTTAGATGACGAAGCAACACCTAAGCTGGTATACGCTTACAAACATCCATGCCCGAACCCGGATTCGAACCGGGGACCTTCCGATCTAGAGGCTAACACCTTAACCACTATACCGGTTGGTCGGCAAAAATCAAACATCAATACTCAGATAATACATATTTCCTTATGCGTAGTTGCTAAAAATATTTAGCAAAAAAATTTTCCTTTCTACCGATCCTAATATTTTTGCTCATGTAACAGGAACGAACCTTTATTTTTTGGTCCAAAAATAATGTCTGAAACATTTCTCTTTCCTTCATGGATGACCGTTTTTATTACTTGCATGTCTAAACAAGTTCTGGAAATGATAGAAATGATTTTTGGCACCTCGCTTATGTTTAGTGCAACACGAAACGGTCACCTCAGTGCAGCTGAAAAAGCAGAAACCTCCTCCCTAGTCCTAGTAAGCTCTTTTCCAAACCCCCGATCCATTCGTTTTAAATCCACTTCAGAAAATTCTTGAGACGCACGGCAAATCCACCTGACAGCAAGTGCCATCCGGCACACAACGATATTCCTTCCTTGCCACGTGACGCCACCCTTCGAAACTCGGTTCTGTTGCCAGGTTTCCTAATGCAATTAATTAAAGCCGAAAGACGGAGGAGTTGATATGTCAAGATGCTGTTTTTTAACACTGTCCGTTCCACTTTGTCAATCGGGAAGGTATCAAGTTCGTGTTTGCGATCGCACCAGATCCAGTGGTGGATTCGGCCGTTCCGAGGCCCGAGGCACAAGTAACTTTAGATCCCTTGTCCATTACTATTTTGATTGCGAGGACTCGACTGTGTATTGTATTTTTTATAACAAAAGATAAGCTACCATTGTTGTAATTTATTATTAAATACTCTCTCCGTCCCTAAAATAAGTCAGATTTGCTTTTTTTTTAACATTTATAGACTTCCTTCAACTTTGAAATAAATTGTGCCGACGAGGAAACGAATTTTTAATTGCAGACATTGAAACAAAAGTGTTTGGTTGTTTTGGGGTGTTACGGCGCAAAGGCCTCGTCTAGCCAAGCTGCGCCAAACACAATACAACTTTTTGATAAAATGTCTTGAAAAGGAAAACGAAGGGTTGGGGAATATAATATAGGATAAAAGCATGAAAAGATCTCTTGAATATCTTGGGTAATTGGTAATGTTTCAGTTAACGTCGTACTAGAGCAACACAACGGGCTATTGACGATGGTCCGGGATCAGTCCCTTATGGGAAAGATCCGAGGACAACACCTCGTAATTTTGAACCACGGTCAGATGACGAAGCAACACCTGAGCTGGCAACCCACTCTCCAAACTTCCACGCCAACCCACTCTCCAAACTTCCACGCCAACCCAACGTGAGGACTTTCGGCCACGACAGATTTAAGGTGCACCAGCCGCCTCTACACCATACGCTTACAAACATCCATGCCCGGACCCGGATTCGAACCAGGAACCTTCCGATCTAGAGGCTAACACCTTAACCACTATACCGGTTGGTCGGCCTGGATATCTTGGGAGCGTAACACTCGTGTGTCTGTGTTTACTAGACAATAAATCCCATGGGTAGGTAGTTGAATTGATGTCACACGGGCTATTGGTGACGGTCCAAGATCAATCCCAAAAATATCGTAGGAATATATCCATTCAATGAAGCCATAGGATTTACGCAAAACCAAAGCACTATTTTTCCCAATACTATCTTTGTATTACAAGAAGTTTTGTATTCAAATCTAGAAATTACACCAGTTCTCCCATTGCTAAATAATGAAAACACTACATTAATTAGTTTCCCAAAGCTACCAAAAACGTTCAATTCGAATCAAGACTACACTGACCCCGTAGAAAGAAAAAAGGAAACTAAATTCACCTTCCGAGATCCAACCAAGAATAATAACAAAAGGGCGAGACAGTATTTGGATGAATAGGAGTCGGACGAAGAAACTTAGAATCCTGGTTGTTTTGGACTTGGTACATTGACCAAGTAGATTAGTAACATGCTACAAGCACGCATTGAACAGGGCCAGAAGGTTTTCAGGACTTGTACCAAGTGCTGAGCTGATCAGGCTTCGACAAATCATCTTTTAAAAGGTATTGACTTTTCAATGGACAAGGTTTTTTCGGAACCTCTACTTTTCTTGGACTTATTGGGGGTTTATGGACTCGTGGACTTGGTCTAATTTAAAGAGACCATGTCGGGGATTAGTAACAACAACAGCACGCATTTCCAATCACAACTGCACTCTTCCACTTAGAAAGAAAAACTAAATTCAACTTCTAGATCCCACAGAAAACGATAACAAAATGGTGAAACAGCACCTGGATGAACAAATTGGTCGGTATTTTAATTAACGCTACACTGAAGCAACACAACGGGCGGCTTGGCGTAAGTCCGGGATCAAACAACACCACGGTCACACCCGAGTTGGCACCCCCCACACTCCAGATTTCCACACCAAGCCAACGTTAAGACATTTTAGGCCAAGATAGTTTTAATGTGCTTCAGCTCCTTCATACTAGACGGTCTTTGATTGGATTCGACCTCTAAACCCTCCAGTTGCTAATCCGCTACTCTTCCAACCGGACTACCGCAGGACCCCTCAATGAACAGGAGTTGGTTGCTCTGCGACTTGAGAAACACGGACTTTTATACGTGGTCTCGGTTATACCTTGACAAAAGTGATCAATAACATGAGACAAGAATATAGACTTCGTTGGTCGCTCTGCGACTTGAAAAACATAGACTTTTATATGTGGTCTCGGTTATACCTTGACAAAAGTGATCAATAACATGAGACAAGAATATTGATTTCGTTGGTCGCTCTGCGACTTGAAAAACACGGACTTTTATACGTGGTCTCGGTTATACCTTGACAAAAGTGATCAATAACATGAGACAAGAATATTGATTTCGTTGGTCGCTCTGCGACTTGAAAAACACGGACTTTTATACGTGGTCTCGGTTATACCTTGACAAAAGTGATCAATAACATGAGACAAGAATATTGACTTCGTTGGTCGCTCTGCGACTTGAAAAACATAGACTTTTATATGTGGTTACGGTTATACCTTGACAAAAGTGATCAATAACATGAGACAAGAATATTGACTTCGTTGGTCGCTCTGCGACTTGAGAAACATAGACTTTTATATGTGGTCTCGGTTATACCTTGACAAAGGAGATCAATAACATGAGACAAGAACATCGACTTTTATACGTGGTCTCGGTTATACCTTGACAAAGGAAATCAATAATATGAGACAAGAACATAGACTTCCAATGAAGACTACACACCGACCCCCTTACAAAGAAAAAAGGAACTAAATCCAGCTTCCAGATCCAACCGAGAACACTCGGTTATACCATGACCAAGGAGATCAATAACACGAGACAATAACGCCGACTTCTAATGAAGACTACACCAACCCCCTTACAAAGAAGAAAGAAACTAAATCCAACTTCCAGATCCAACCGAAGAACAATAACAAAAAAGCCACTTCGCGAAACTTAACTAAGTTATTATTCGCCCAGGTAGGCCTCAACAAGCGAAAATTCCGCCCCCTTTTCGGAACCTCGTAAAGACACTCAAAAATCCCCCCCCCTTCCAGCCTCCGCCTGCACAACATCCCCTCGGGGTGCTTCTGCCGTGTGTGGCCATCTGCCCTACCCCCGACATTCCTTTCCACACACACACACACACACACGGCATTCAATCACCCAGCAGCCCCACTACAACTATTGGTATGAGTCGGAGGGAGAATCTTATCATCGGGAGGGTCTAGGAATCCACTCTCCAACAAGTTGTGGAAACGGGGCAGGCGCCGGATCTGTTGTGGTTTGTCCGGGCCTGACATACCTCGCGTATATTTCTGTTATCTTAAAAACCTTTAGGATAAGGCGAGTTTGTGTTTGAGTCAGTTGTTTACCGAGCACCAAAGCAGTGAGTACACAGGTCTTAAATAAATATAAGGAGATGTGTTTGGGGTCACGATAAGCAGTGTAGTGACGGGACTGGACACCCGGTCCAGGTTGTTTGGGTTTTAGGTTTAATTGGCGCAAGGACCGTATTTGGCCTAGCTGCTCTGAACGCAACGTGAAGTCAAAATTTTGAAAGGGGAAAGAGGGTAATAATAATGGTAATTTTTCATTAACGTCGTACTAGTACTAGTCCAACACAACGGTCCGGGATCAATCCCCTAAGGGAAAAATCCGAGGACAACACCTCATAATTTTGAACTACGGTCAGATGACGAGGCAACACCTGAGCTGGCACCCCACTCTCCAAACTTCCACACCAACCCAACGTGAGGACTTCCAGACCGGTTGGGAAAAGAGAGATTGGAGATACGTACACATACAGAAAAAGAACGCTTGGGTATACTGAAGATCAATCCCAGGGGTTGGTATGTAGACGAATTAACATCGAACTGGAGCAACACAACGGGCTATTAGTGATGGTCCGTGTTTAATCCCGAAGGGAAAGATCCGATGACACCTCGTCATTTTGAACCACGATCAGATGACGGTTATTTTCAATGCTCTACTATATTTAGTTTCATATTAAAAGTTTCTGATCCGATTATGTATGCCTTGTAATTTTGCAAAACCTTTTCAAAGTGTGTAATTTATTGCATAATTTGTGTCTTTTTCAAGAAAGTTTTCCTCGGTATATCCTTTTTTTTTTGTTCCCAAAAAATTGCGATACTTAAAGAGGTCATTGTATTTTTATACAACTGAAGAGTAGCAGTCAGACAGACCTTCCACATGTTTTAAATTATCACTCATTCATTAATTTTTAATACAATTTTACCAGCATGTTTTTACTAACTTTTATACGAATAAAAAATCTTGCGCTTGATTTTTTCCCCCACTCCTATTTAAACTTTTATAAAAACACAATCTTTCTTGTTTTATCTTGCGCAGGGCGCAGCTTATCCGGTTTTTTTACCTTGCACCATAAAACCCAAATATCCATTCCAAATCCTGTCTGACCGTCCCAGTTTGAAATCTTAATTCGATTCCAATTCGATGCAGAACAGGAGTCCCGACAACAGACCTGTCAGGAATTGGCCCACTTGTAAATTTTACGGACACCATTTTCCTATCTGAATACTATTTCATCAAATCGTCGAAAACGTTACCAATGGTTACTGTTGGATTTTCAGAATTTGTGTTCTAATTCAGAACTATTCGTATCAAATATTCTTTGACTGGCTTAATGATTTGACGAGTAGATCAATCGGGTATCGCATTCCGTTTTATTTATGTGTGAACTTGGGATTGAGAATAAGTTGAAGTTCTAGTCTCTTGTGCATTTGTTAAGCCGATCAGGTTGTTCAATTATGTTGTTGGTAGTAAAAAAATTTGATTTCTATTTTAAATAGAGTATGGATTTATTCCATTTGCGATTGACGAACAGTTACTAGCACAGTTTAAAAGCGCCGCATTTAAGCCACTATAACTACATTCACCGACCGATTTCAACGATCATAATTGGTAATCTCTTCAAGTCATGCATAATGGATAAGTGACCAACTTGGCAGCTGTGTTTCCATGGTTTAAGAAGCGCAGAGACCGAATGTCGCTTGCAATTCATCTGTTTCTTCACTTTCAACGCCCCTTTAGACCATTTCCAACCCCCCAAAAAAAATCGAATGTAACTCCGCGGCCATGCCTTCATACTTTAATCGAATATATTTAGGTTTGTCGATTAACGCCCGAGCTTACATCTTTCGTAGGTAGGTAGGTATTTTAACGGACGTCGCTCTGGAGCAAAAAAGGGTTATTGGCAACGATCCGGGATCAAACCCGAAGGGAAAGATCCAAGAATACCACCACGTAATTTTGAACCACGGTCAGATGACGACAATCTTTAGTTGGTTCGAGTTTCGAACTCTGCGACTCTTTAAATTGAGCTAACGTGGGGAAATTGGTAATTTTTTAGTTAACGTCGTACTAGAGCAACATAACAGGCTATTGACGACGGTCCGGGATCAGTCCCTTAAGGGAAAGAACCGAGGACAACACCTCGTAATTTTGAACCACGGTCAGATGACGAAGCAACACCTGAGCTGGCACCCCACTCTCCAAACTTCCACGCCAACCCAACGTGAGGACTTTCGGCCACGACAGATTTAAGGTGCACCAGCCGCCTCTACACCATACGTTTACAAACATCCATGCCCGGGCCCGGATTCGAACCGGGAACCTTCCGATCTAGAGGCTAACACCTTAACCACTATACCGGTTGGTCGGCCTAACGTGGGGATTTTGCAGTATAAACTAACTACCAGAAGGGAATTGGATTGGACGCCGTAGGCGGACACTGTTTCACCTGCGCGGCTTTCAGCTGTATAGTCCGCCTTACGGAGGAGATTCTGGGATAAGGGAGAGCTAAGCAATCCACAACACATACATAAACATTTAAGTACACAGAAGGAGAAAGGCAAGTGAAGGGCAAAACGTGTAAGCACAAAAATACAAAATAACAAAAGAAGAGGATGACAAAGTTTAAAAATTGACACAGAACAAAATGAGAAATCAAAAACATAAAAAAAAACATAAACAAAAAAACAAAATCAGAACAAAAAAAATAACGTTAAATACAGAAGTTAGAACGTTAAATACAGATGTCAGACAGCCAAAATGACCTATAAAAGTTTCGAAAGAAAAGCAGTTATTTTGAGAACTTCTCAGCTCTCACAGATATAATGAGATGTCGGAGCTGAGAAATCCCATCACTAAAAGGATTTTATGGTGACAGTGTCTGTTCTGGGCAGTATTTTGGCACCAATGAGACGTTGAAGAGAAAGTTTCAACAAATGCCACTGACTTGTGAGATCACAACCAGAAGGGGATTGTACTTCCTGTTACCCAATAAGAATAGGAATCCTGCTCACCCACAGAAACACCAGCTATTAGCTTTGCAGAGAAAGCCTATCACGCCAAAAAGATCCCGAACGTGAAAGCTAAACGAAAGTAACGGGGTTCATACCGAACCGAATGAACTCGCCAGCGAAAATGCTAAATAAAACACAACAGAGCAGCCTTCCAAATCACCGTAATTAGCGAGGCGTGAAAATAAATAAATAAGCCTCCCCTCATTTCCACCAACCTCAGTAGGCAAAAAAAAAAGCTCTCCTTCGAAGAGGGAACAAACTGAAACCGACGTTACAGACGAGGCACAACCACCCAAAAAGCAGGGAAAATCAACCCGATAACTGTCGGGTGACAGAGAATTCTTTGTAGCACCCGGAGAACCCTCCTAAATAACCAGTCACACTCTCCGCAGGACGGTTAGAAACACTCCGACACACAGTTCGCTGAACTTGTAGTGTGCAAATCGCAAGAGAGGGAACACAGCAGCTATTTCTGTTGACATAGCGAAGCCCGGTGCGACGTAGCTAAGCAGGCAGTGTTTGAGGAGCAGAAAAAAGCGAGCAGAAGAATGCAGGGGGGGGGGGAGAGCAGGAATGGGGCTTTTGTCTTTGTTGAAGACTTAAATGCTAAAGACAGATGGTAGCTTGAATACCAAAATATGTCGTTTTTTATCTGTATGCGCAGAACTTTGGATATTTATATATCACTAATAAACAAGTATGCTGTTTGAGTATTTTTGAAGTGGAGTGATGAGCATGATTAAAATTAATGATACGGGAAAGTAATGGCTTTCTGTTAGCGTAATTTTAAAACCACATACATCATGATGCTAGAGCAAATCTTTTAAAATCAATCTCTCAACGAAAAGCATTAGATCGTATCTAAGAGGTAACTTAAAATGGAATTGTGCGTTCGGCTTATTCATGACATCGAAATTTTAAGGATTAGTCAGATGGACGGATTTGTGTTTTATGACACTAGGGCCAAAAATTGTATTTGGCCAAGCTCCGCCATACACCCCAATACACAATGTAAAATAATTTGAGCATCCTGGGATCGCGAGCCCCATCCTAATCAGAGGCTGCAAGCCCCATGATAATCCAAAGCAGTAAGCCCCATGATAATCAGAGGCAGCAAGCCCCATGATAATCCAAAGCAGTAAGCCCCATGATAATCAGAGGAGCAAGCCCCATGCTCACCAGAGGCACTAAGCCCCATGATAATCCAAAGCAGCAAGCCCCATGATAATCCGAAGCAGCAAGCCCCATGATAATCCGAAGCAGCAAGCCCCATGATAATCAGAGGAAGCAAGCCCCATGCTCACCAGAGGCAGCAAGCCCCATGCTCACCAGAGGCACCATGCCACATGCGCACCAAAGGCACCAAGCCCCATGCTCACCAGAGGCACCAAGCCCCATGATAATCCAAAGCAGCAAGCCCCATGCTAATCCGAAGCTGCAAGCCCCATGCTTACCACAAGCAGCAAGCCCCATGCTTACCACAAGCAGCAAGCCCCATGCTTACCACAAGCAGCAAACCCCATGATAAAATAATAGCTCACTTGGGCTCCTCTCGTTCGTGAAGCTTGTACTCACTTAAAGATGTGCCCATGGGGGAAATTTTAAATTATTAGCAAAGGGTACGATTAAAAATTAATCAGTTCTAAAAGAAACACGTGGTTACTTATTCTGCTCTTCGTTAGTATAACCCTCCTGAGGGTTGTCTCGACAAGCTACCTCGTCTTTAGCAAAACTGACCAGATCTTGATGGACGAGATATCTCGTCATTAGAAGAAAACTCTTCTCGTTCGACCTATCTTCTCGGGAAGGTCGTTATTTAACATGTAAGCTCTTTGTTTACGTTCAAACCTAACACCTTGTTTAAAGAACAGACTCGTTCGAAAACATGCGACTCGACGGCCTTCTCGCGGAAGCCGGACTATAGGTATAGTCTGGGGACATTCCACATGTTAATGTTGTTCTGCCTCTCGGCTCATCATCGACTGGGTAAAGATAAAGTGATCTTTTATGTTCTTTTTATTGGATAATGAACTATGGACCGCCGGGCGAACGCAAAATTACACTCATTAACGATCACAAAATGAAGAAAGGGACGGGTGTGGACAAGGCTGACGCAACGCAAACCACCGACCCCAGTTCAGAACCTTTCCCCCCCCCCTCAGACTTCCCGTCTGAAATTCCTTGCCTCCCTCCAGACCTGGGCGAGTCTGGTATGACCAGCTAAACGCCGTTGGATAAATATATAATCATCGTGGTTACGGTTTTTCGAAAAGAACAATTTCTTCTCTGCCCCCCAGATTCCCCCAATTTGACCTGTCATCGAGACGTTGCGGAGAGGAAGCGACGTGTTTCGTGATTGGCAGGTATAACAAGAGCAAAATTGCCAGTCGGAACGAGACGACGGAATGGTAATCGATCGCTGGCAACTTCCGCTGGGTTGTTCTACAAAACGGGAATTGAGAAACTGAAAAAAAAAATGGTACGCGGATTTCTGGAATTGGGTTTCTGCTGGCTGACCATGGCCTCGAAACGAGTGTTTCAAGATGATGAAAAACGAAGATCTGATGAATTTTGTGTTAACGATCTTGTCCTTGATTCTGCCGTCCATTTCTGTGGAATTTTGTTTTCGAAGAGCAAAATTCCTTTTGAACCGCTGAATGGACCATGAACATTTGCGTCTATGTAAATCCGTGGTCACAATTTTGCTCTTCGTTTGTTGTGTAGCAACTTCCGCTTAGTTGTCCTACAAAACACGAATCACGAAAACAAAAACAAAAAAAGTGCGCGGATTTCTGGAATTGGGCTTACTATGGACTCGAAACGAGTGTTTGAAGATGACGGAAAACGAAGTTCTGATGAATTTTGTGTGAACGATCATGTCCTTGGTTTTGCACGTCTACTTCTGTGGAATTTTGTTTTCGAAGAGGAAAATTCCTTTATGGAACCACTGAATAGACAATAAACATTTGCGTCTGTAAATCCGTGGTTACATTTTTGCTTTTGGTTTGTACGTGAATCTGTTGTAGCAACTTCCGCTGGTTGTCCTACAAAACAAGAATTTGAGAAACTAAAAAACTGGTGCGCGGATTTCTGGAATTAGGTTTCTGCTGTCTAATCATGGCCTCGAGACGAGTGTTTCAAGATGACTAAAAACGAAGCTCTGAAGAATTTTGTGTTAACTATCTTATCCTTGGTTCTACACGTCCACTTCTGCGGAATTTTGTATTCGAAAAGCAAAATTCCTTTATGGAATCACTGAATACTGAGTGGACAATGAAAATTTGCGTTTGTTTAAATCCGTGGTCACAATTTTGCTCTTGGTTTGTACGTGAATCTGTGGTAGCAACTTGGTAAACACTTGGTTGTTCTTCTAATCAAGAATCGCGAAAGCAAAAAGAAAAGATGTGCGAATTTCTGGAATTGGGTCGAATTAAAACTCTAATTACACTTCAGATTAGATTTCTGATAACATTTGTCACTAGTACCCGTATTATAAAAGGATCCCTGATATACGAATAAAATGCCATATGAAAACCATTAGTTTCGGTAACGGAAATTCTCGCCCAATCGAAAAAAACGATATGCAATACCAGTTTAAAGGCCGACACTGCCCCTTTTCTTGGGTGTACCTCCTCTTTGTGTGATTCGGACAGCCGCATTCACAAGTCAGAGATTAACTAGAAAATCTCTAACCGGGGTTCAGAGTCCGACTTACCGATTATGTCCAAAACGCATTCATTTACAGTAAAGTCAAATGTAATCTGCCGTTTAGCAGCTTTGTAAAACTGACTCGCACTCTAATCTGCTGTATGCAGCAAGTTATCTATTATGCCTGCACCTCACTTCGAACAAGTATAATCGATCTGTGCTTTTGAATACAGGTGAAATAAAATGTGCTGTGTGTTTGTAAAAACCAAGGCTTTTTTAAATTTTAAAGAAATTTTACTTATGTTTTTTCATAGGAATAAGGCTTGTTAAAAAAATTTCAGGACATAAGACCACCTTCCTGATGGTGTTGTCTCGATGAAGTATCTTGTCATTAGCAAAACTGACCAGATCCTTAATGGACGATATATCTCGTTCCTCAAGGTCTGGTCTCTCGTCATTAGAAGAAAAATAATCAGATTTTGATCTCGTCATTAGCAAAATCTATCAAATCTTGATAGACGAGCTATCTCGTCAAAACCACTTAGAGGATCAAGGTCCCTAAAAACTAAAATAAAAAGTCAAATCTAGTACCAGGCCCTATACAATTGTATGCACATCCACGAAAATTAACTGGATTTTAAGTAATCGACAAGCAGCACAAAGTTTATGCACATACACGAAATAAAAATTGTACCCCAGTAAAACATTTTAGTGTTAAAGTGCCATTGACGTTTGACTTTATGCTCCTAATTCTGCCAGAACACAGTAAAAATTATACAGAAAACAATAACTTGCAGCACCTAGTGATTATCCATTCTCCTAATGACCGGGAAATTATAACTTGATCGCCCAAATCACAAAACAATCACCTAAAACAAAAAACAGCTAATGATCACCAGAACATCAGTTGATTTCCAATGACCGAGACGTGTTCATATTTGAGTGAAATGTAACGCGTGACGCTCGAACTGTTAGAAGGATCTGCAACATAAAGAGACTGTCGAATCATTAAGAACCTTACACGCGCTAATCTAGCTATGATTTGTTCTGTGGTAATATAAAAAAAATTAAAAGAACCGACGGGCAAAGGAACACCTGGATCAACAATCGCAGAAGCGAAATTTAATTGGTAGATGGGGGAGCGGCTGTGTTATTCCATCTGGGTTTTGACACGGTTGCGTTTTGTCTTAGTGCCCGTGTCCGGCAAGGATAAAAGGATTACTGTTTGAACTTAAATGCCAACTGAATTTTTAGCGTCGTTTAATTTAGTGCAGTGAAGGTTATATTCAAAGGTTGGAGCGTTAACGTCGTTAGGGACCAACACAGCAGACTATTGACGACGGTCCGGGATTGGTCATTTCGAAACAGTCAGAAAACGAGAATTGGTAATTGGTAATTTTTAATTAACAACGGGCTACAGAAAACGAGGACAAAACCAGACACCTCACTCTCCAAATTTCCACACCACACCAACGTGAGGAGATTTGAGGCCACGACAGATTTAACGTGCACTAGCCCCCTGTATACAAAGGTCTTTGGTTGGATCTAGTCTCGAACTTGCACGCTCTGGTTGCTAATCCTATTGTTGGAATGGTAAATTTAAATTAACGTAATACTAGAGCGACACAACGGGCTACAGAAAACGAGGACAAAACCCGAGATGGCACCCCACTCTCCAAACTTCCACACCACGTCAACGTGGGGAGATTTGAGGTATCGACAGATTTAACGTGCCCTTGCCCCCAGTACACAGAGGTCTTTGGTTGGATCTAGTCTCGTACTTGCAACCCTCTGGTTGCTAATCCTATTGTTCGCACATAACACTATTCAAGGGGTCTATGGGTCAACGAGTTTAAATTACTCAAAACAATCATAGGTAGGTACGTATTTAATTAACGTCGTACTGGAGAAACACAACGGGCTATTGGCGATGGTCCGGGATCAACACCAGAAGAGAAAAGTCCGAGGACAACACCACGTAATTTTGAGTCGCGGCCAGATGACGAGGTTACCTGAGCTGTCACCCCACTCTACAAACCTCCACACAACGCCGACGTGATGACATTTGAGTCCACGACAGATTTAACGTGCACCAGCCACTCTTTGTACACGACGGTCCTAGGGTTTGGGCTGAATTTCTAATAAACGCGGCCACCGGAATTCTAGGAATTTAAATTCAAGAAGTCAAAAAGTGTGTTTAAAAGCTTCCAATATTCTTGTGGCTTTCGTATAACATTCACCCTTGAGTGATGTCTTTCTTGAACATGTCGCACCCCTGCAAGAAAAGTGACACGCGTCAAAAAATAAAAAATTTTATATCATGCCATTGAAAAATATGTGTGAAATGCCCCAGCGTGTTATATTGCTATTCTATATAGAATATAACAGAAGTTACCACTATACATACCTACCTAAAATTTAATTGAAGTTTATATTATTTCAATATAAGTTTTATAGTATCCTTTAAATGATGTTTCTCAAATTCTGTAATTTTGAGTTGTGTCACTTTTCTTGCCGGGGTGCGATATAAAACTACAAACTTCCACCGATTCAGAAAAATATTCCAAAAATATCAAGACCAATTCGTGGGAAAGCAGTCCTATCTTATCGACCACAAGTGAGCAAGAAAGTTCAAAAACAGGCGGTCAGTCCAATTCCAAGGTTGACCACCAGGGGGGGGGGAACTCGAGGGGTAACCTCAGGGGGCCTGAGGACTAAAGAAAAGCCAGAAGGCGTATACCACAGAGAGCCAGGTAACAATGTTCCAAAAGGAAAGGTCAGTGGACATTCTGGAATGGGCATTCTTAGATTTATTGCAGGAGAGGAAATTTGAAAGGAAAAGTTTAGGGAAAGCCTAGACAGAAGGGGTTGTGAAAAGGCAAGCGAACAAAGGATCTCCCGGGTCTATTGATGTCCTTGTCAGGTAGACTACCTTTATGGTGCGCCACATTTTTCATACGGAAAGGGAAAATTTCGACCCAATTTTAGTGAAATATGACTAAAATTTGGCATGACGGGGTTGAATCGTTCGAAGCGTTATTGGAAATTAGTTTGGAGTTCTTGTGTGGTCTGAAAAGCACGAATTTTCTGGTAAATTCTTTCGACAACGTTGGGTTAGGAGCTCTAGATCGGAAGGTTTCTGGTTCGAATACAGATCAGTGCATGGACGTTTGTCAGCGTATGGCGACTGATGCACCTTGAATCTGTTGTGGCCGAAAGTCCTCACGTTGGGTTGGTGTGGAAGTTTGGAGAGTGGGGTGCCAGTTCAGGTGTTGCCTCGTCATCTGACCGTGGTTCAAAATAACGAGGTGTTGTCCTCGGATCTTTCCCATAAGGGACTGATCCCGGACAGTCGTCAGTAGTCCGTTGTGTTGCTGTAGCACGACGTTAATTAAAATTACCTTACCTTATTTTACCTAAATTGGGTAATTGGTAATTTTTTAACTAACGTCCTTATGCTTATATTAACTCAGTCTTAGTTTTCACCTTACTCCATAAACCTCGAGGTGGTTAAGGTGTTAGCCTCTAGATCTGAAGTTTCCTGGTTTGTATATGGGACAGTGCATGGATGTTTGCAAGCGTATGGTGTAGTAATTGTAATTTTAGTTAACGTCGTACTAGAGCAACACAACGGGCTATTGACGACGGTCCGGGATCAGTCCCTTGAGGGAAAGATCCGAGGACAACACTTCGTAATTTTGAACCGCGGTCAGATGACGAAGCAACATCTGAGCTGGCACCCCACTCTCCAAACTTCCACGCCAACCCAACGTGAGGACTTTCGGCCACGACAGATTTAAGGTGCACCAGCCGCCTCTACACCATACGCTTACAAACATCCATGCCCGCACCCGGATTCGAACCAGGAACCTTCCGATCTAGAGGCTAACACCTTAACCACTATACCGGTTCGTATGATGTAGAGGCGGCTGGTGCACCTTAAATCTGTCGTGGTCGTAAGTCCTCACATTGGGTTGGTGTGGATGTTTAGAGAGTGGAGAGTGGAGTGCCAGATCATGTGTTGCCTCGTCATAAAACCGTGGTTCAAAATTACATTGTTTTCTTCTCGGAATGGGGGGGGGGTTAACTTATGGGATTGATCCCGGAACGTCGTCAATAGCCCGTTGTGTTGCAAAAGTACGACGTTAATTAACTATTACCCATTACCTTTCGCCAACGTTGGATGGTGGAAGGTATTTTAATTAACGTCGCACTGGAGCAACACAACGGGCTATTAGCGTCGGTCCGGGACCAAAACCAAAGGAAAAGATCAGAGGGCAAAACAACGTAATTTCGAAACACGGTCAGATAATAAGAACACCTGAGCGGGCACTCCACCCTCCAAACTTCCACGCCATGCCAACGTCAGGAAATTTGAAGCCACGACACATTTAGCCTTCACCAGCCCCCTTTGTACACGGTGGTCTTTGGTTGGATTCAAACTCTCAACCTTCCGGTTGGTAATCTACTCTTCCAACTAGCTTACCGCGGAGTTGGATTGGTAATTGGTAATTTTTAGTTAACGTCGTACTAGAGCAACACAACGGGCTATTGACGACGGTCCGGGATCAGTCCCTTAAAGGAAAGATCCGAGGACAACACCTCGTAATTTTGAACCACGGTCAGATGACGAAGCAACACCTGAGCTGGCACCCCACTCTCCAAACTTCCACGCCAACCCAACGTGACCGCGGAGTTGGAATATAATTTAATGTTGCAGTATGCCGTTAGCAGCTAACTTAGTGTAATAGATTAATGTAAGGCGAGTGGCAGCAATAAAACTATCATTGACTTTTGCATCTTTTAATCTATGCAGCGAATGCCGACCAACCGGTATAGTGGTTAAGGTGTTAGCCTCTAGATCGGAAGGTTCCTGGTTCGAATCCGGGTACGGGCATGGTTGTTTGTAAACGTATGGTGTAGAGGCGGCTGGTGCACCTTAAATCTGTCGTGGCCGAAAGTCCTCACGTTGGGTTGGCGTGGAAGTTTGGAGAGTGGGGTGCCAGCTCAGGTGTTGCTTCGTCATCTGACCGTGGTTCAAAATTACGAGGAGTTGTCCTCGGATCTTTCCCTTAAGGGACTGATCCCGGACCGTCGTCAATAGCCCGTTGTGTTGCTCTAGTACGACGTTAACTAAAATTACCATTACCATTACCTATGCAGCGAACAGATTTTATCGAATACTTCACCATTCAAATTTTGGCAACAAAATTTAAACTAATACAATTATCGTCTTTTCTTAAGGTAATTTTTAAAAAACCACTTATTCGTCACGCATCATGTTTTTAAGCGAGTCCTAAGTACATGATTTCAGTAGTGAAATCGCACAGAAAGTTACTTCGTGCAAGAATATTCCCATGGGATTAATCGAGAAATCGGGACACGTGACAAAAGCAAACGCGTCGGGGAACATCAAAAGGTTCCTTATCTGGATGTTCAACACCGATCTAAATAAGCAAGTTTAAATGACTTGTATCGGGAAATAAATAATCAAACTAAGTTTTGGAGTGCCCGATTCCAAGCAACTTTTATCTCCAAATTAGTCGCTCTGGAAGAACGCAATTGATACAGATTTAATGACTCACTATAATACGTTATTTAAGTTTAAAAAAAAGACTCGATGAGAATGGTTTGAACAAATGTCCACGGTAAATGATCCAGTCTTCCTCGCTTGACTGATCGTCCAAGAGGTCGAAAGAAAGCTAATACAGGTAACCCTCGTATAGCACGGTACTTCTATACCACGGTACCAAAATGGCGGCATTCCTCATATAGCAAGCTTATGTAATCCATATTACACGGTTTACAATAACAATGCTAATCTATATAAATAAGAATGGAGTGTTTGTACATTGAATATTTTCGACCCATTTCTAGTTTTGTATTCGCTTTGGACCCTTATGCCAAATCCGCATCTTGTGCTTGTCTGTTTTCCATGTATGTGTGTGCCCTATACACGTACACGGTTTAATATATCTTCATGAAAATTGTAGTTTCAAAATAACACATATAACAGTCCTTTGGTTTTCATATAACAGTGTACGCATTATCAAATATATATGACCTCTGAGTTTTGGTTAACACGGTTTGTATAAAGCACGAGTTTTCCTATAACACGGTATTCCATATAGCACAGTACGCAATATCAAAATTTGTGGGACTTGGTAAGTTTCGTATAACACGGATTCTCTGCAGCACGGTATCAATTAACCGTGTTATACGAGGGTTATACGTATATTATCAGGAAAGTTATGTTTTTGAATGTCCTGGACAAAGGGCAGTTTTTTAATATTTACCCGGGCCGGTTGATTGATTTGGTCTTTACGGCACACAGTTGTACCAATCGTAAGACTAAATTAGATTCTATAACAGCTCTTATAAGTGGAAAATTAAAATTGGTTAATATGTTAAAAAAGCTATTCAAAAATGGCGCAAGGGACATATTTGGCCAAGCTGTGCCAAACACAAGTCAGACATCAAGTAACGGACATACACAAATAAGGAAAGTTTTAACATGACAGAAGAGAGAACTACATCCAGGGAGGAATCTAATCTGAGCTGCCCACAACTCGCAGTTTGCTTGCGCAGTGGGCATACCCACTGAGTCATGACGCGCCCCCGTTTAAATTAGAAATTTTCCTTCTTTATTAAGGTTAGTTCCCAAGTTCATGGGATTAAATATTGATTGCTTAAATACTAAAAAAGTTATTCTAAATGTGATCTGGCCTTGTATAAGGCTACAATGACTTCGGACAATTCTGTACTGTATTGTATTGTATTGTATTTCTGTATTGTATCATGTATTGTCTTTGCAATCTGTACCCAGCCTTGCCATTGGAAATTTAAAAAAAAATGTGATACGTATTACTTTTAAATAAATACAAGTAGTGAGTCAAACGTGCGACGATTAGGATTTGTTCTGCCGGTATTGTTAAAGTTATGATTTGGGTCATTTTTATTTTCATAACATTGTACTATAGCAACACAACGGGATAGTTTTGATGTGGGATGAGGACTTTTTGGTTTGGGTAGGTTGGTAATTAATTAAAGCCGCACTGGAGCAAAACAATGGGCTATTCTCTTCGGTTTAGGTAATTTTTAATTAAAGTCTTACTAGAAGAGCAACATAACCTTTTCGGTTCAGGAAATGGGTTTCGGGATAAAAAAAAATATAAAGGTTATTGTGAACAAAATCTAACATGTGGTTTTGGTCGTAATCGGTTGTGTTCCAAAAGCCAACAGATTGTTTTTCAGTTTTTGTTATACGTTGGACAGCATTTAAAGCTGTGAAATAAAATTTAATTATTGGAGATATTTCGCAGGAAATGATGCAGAGCTTGAAAATGATAAGTGCTAGATCAAAGCCAGTATTAGCGGCTCTAGTGCAAAGAAATACAGAACAACGTAAGCGCAAGTATCAAACAACGATCCTTGTTTGCAATACCATAGGGTAATTAGCGAGCCCAATAAATACTTAAAATCTATACTTGTATTTCACGGGTGTTTTGTATCAGTTAGAGCCTTGTCATCTCAAAAATTAAAAACGCAGCTCATCTAAGTTGGTATTGGGTCAGAGATTTCAAACCATAAGCAGAGCCCATCTAGCCTGGTACTGGTGCTGCAAATGTAGGGGCCTGGTTTTGAAGGATGTTGAAAAACATAAGGAATTACACTCACGTTCGGTAACAAATAATAACTTAAGTGTCAAGAGAAATATTAGCGCCATTGAGCGATGAGACATACAAAAAAAGTCGCGTAACTTCAATTCGCCGCCACATGGAAATACACATCATAGTTTTATTCTAGTTCTCAGAATGTAATGCAAAGCCGGTGTTATTATAGGAGGCTAAAACAGCATCGCTCACTTGAAGTGTAGGAAAACGAGAGAAAACTCGCCGAGAGAGTGTGAAAGTTTCCCCGATAGTATTTGGTGACCTAAATCAATTTTTGGAATTGCGTTGGGAGATGTTTCCCTGAGTCATGCAGCTGGTAGCACAGTTTTTAAAAACCACATGCTCATCACGTTTTCTAAACTAACAGTATCGCTTAAAATAATTTACAAAATTCGATGTCACACAATTTCTGGTGTATGAAAAAATAAAAATAATAAACTCATTGAATATGTATTTGTAAACCATTACCTCAATCGTATTTTAAATTATATCGCGCTTTTTAATCTTCGTAATAGAATTTGCTTTCTTCTAAAAACCAAGCAATAATTGAAGGTTCCCAGTTCTAAAATAACTAATCTCATGCTTCAAATTTTTGTAACAAAAGGGTAATTTATTTTAACGCAACTTTTTTTAAATAATATTTAGCTTAGTAGTGTAGACCTCTCACTACCTTCACATACATACGCATTACTAATAAAGTAGATCATACTTATAATAAAGTAAACCAATCTGAACGGAGTTGTATACGATATGAACTTGTTATAATTTAACCAGACGAAAAACAAGCATTCAAATCAAGATAACTTGTTATTTCCCAGTTAATAGAACTTGTTATAGATAAAAAAATATTTGAAACTGTCATTTACCAGTTCTTATGGCGTTGCCATTTTTCGATTTTAAAAGCCAACGGTGAGAGGATTTTATTTTATTTTTGTTCTGTGTGCTCCCTTTTTTTCCATAGTATTTTACCTTTATCCAAATTTGCTTTGTATGAGATAGACGGCAAGCAAATGTTTCTTTGTTAAAAGATTGAATTCCATAAAATTCAATCACATTTGTTTCAAAGAGTAAATAGAAATGAATATGATTATATTAATATCAGTCATCAACTAAACAGATTTTGTGTTAACAAAGTGCTGGATTTATTCTAATGATGTTATGAAAAATTATTTATTTATAAAACACTTAAATTACTAAAGATGCATTCAAATCAACTCCAATATATTTTTTCAAAAATACGTAAATTTTTTTTTATCTTTCAAAATCAATTCCAAAAAAAATCGGAAATTAAGAATTTAAATTTTATTAATTAGAAACTTGCAGAAAATTGCAAATCATTATAATCAAATCAAACCTATACACTTTAAACAATTTCTAAAGAGATTAATATTACTAAATAACGATATTTATATGCATCTGAAACATGGTAATATATTCACTGCCAATTATACACAATATCAAATTTCTCTTCACTAATAATATAATGATTAACAAAATAAATGGAAATAAAAAGACAAACCAAAAGAAAAATATTTCTTTTAGTTTGTTATTAGTTTTTCTAAAAAATATCCACTTACCAGAAATTGCTTGAAACGGAACATCTGAATTACTAAAACCTTTTGACGTGTAGGCGTATCTCACATCAGAACAAGCTAATTCTTTAGAACTTGAGACAGTACTAAGTACACTAGTGGATTTCACACTACACAAACACATTAATAAATATGAAGCTATACACAGCAGTCTGATGAGCTTTTCCGACGTACACATGCCTGGAGCCATGCTCTTGTCCATTACTTTACGATTACTGTATTTATTGGGGAAAAAATGTCAAACTCTTGCGATTCGAATACAGAATACGAACATTTCTCTAACACATGGAGTGAGTGGATTGTTGTGATTGGAACGAGTAAGAATCGAGCGCTTTCATGTTCTACTTCGATGTGATGCACAGGTTCAACGCCTGCTACCACACAACATTCCTACTGCTTGTATTGGATCACAGGGTGAAATGTATTTTGACAGAGAGCTCTGGCTGTTCCAGAAACTGTGCATCACCCCTGTCACGAAATATTATGCTCCGTTACTACAATTCAAGGAACTAGAGTGTATATAAATTACCTTAAACTTCTTTTCTGGGAAAATTTTAAAGTTTAATTAAGTATTACCCTCAATTACAAAGAAAACTTCAATAAATTAGTTGTGGGGAGAATGTTTGCTTTTTCAACAGCGGCACTTCGACGCTATGATTGGAGAGAGCGATAAGAGAGTTTAGTGTGCATTCTTGTCGCTAGATGGCAGTACTGAAATATGAATGAAGTATTGTAGTTTCTGTATCGTCCATTCCGGGAAATATATTTTTTGTATTCTATAAATGGTTTAAAAATAGCTATCCGAGAAATTCTAATGACATTCGCATCTTTTATCTAGATTTTATGAATATTCGAAAAGTGTACGGCTTCAGACGCTATATCTGTTCCAAAATTTTCCACAAATTGGAAATATATCTGTAAATAATAATGTAAATTAATAATACCTCTAAGTAGTACAATCATTTCTGTTTCTTTTAAACTTAGCAGTAAATTACGGATATCGTTTTCTTGTGATAATTTCTCTGTTTTTCTATATAATTTTAGCACGGTTTGTTTTTAACGATAGGAGACAATTCATTGGAATTAATATAAAAATTCTAAAAGTAAATTACAATGTGAGTTAGATCAAAATAACAACATGCGAATAAAATTGAGTTTTGTTTCACAACCGTGAACAGATTCTATAAGTATTATTTGCTTTGTTACCCGACTTTGTCCGAGAAGTTTTGCTCTTTTTTCACACTCTAAGTCCCGCTTTTGTGTCCTCGAATAGCTTTATGAGCTTTACCACTTTTCACGTGCTTTTGTTCTATCCTCTTCCATTTGCTCTACTCTTGACATTTTTTGGCGTTTCGTGTTGATTATGGTTGGATTAGAAATTTGTCTTGTGAAATGTTCTACATTGAAACTTATTTCTGTGACTAGACGAGACCGACGTAGGCAAAAAATTTCCAGAACATAATGAACTGTAAATTTCATAAGGTCAGAGCTCAGCGTTCGAGAATTTTGATGCTTCAGAATTTTTACTGTAAGGATTACCATACTTAAAATATTCTAAGCATGTTCATATTCAGTGAAATTCAGAATAATTTCATGATTGAACTTATTAATTTATATTTATTTCAGTGCACGTTTCACTGCTCATTCTTCGAAACGATAAGAATTAAAAGCACATTTGACTAAAATTTTCAAATTTGAACCGACTATCCAAATTAGCCAATGCTTAATAAGAGCTGTATACGAGGTACTAGGTGATGAATATGAATATTTGTTGCAATAGAAAGTTTAATGTTTATTATTTTATTTTCGGTGATCCACATATTTGGACTAACTTTCCAGAAAATTCCTCATGTTGGTATACTACCAATGTAAATATTTTTATGGCGTTTTAGCATACATTAAAGGGAACAGCTACACTCTACGTTTATGAGCGATGTCAACGGCCTTGGCGATTTTTTTGGCGCACTTATAAAGTTGCCAAGGAAAGAATTATTTTCTAACTCTTTTTCTGTCACAAATTTTTTTTTCTTTTTACAACACACTTTTTAAACACATTTCAGAACGTTTTAAAAAGTCTATTTTTTAAAAACTTTTACTAAAAGTAGTAAGCTTAAGCACATATCAAAACACATTTGTGAACCAGCAGAGAAACTAAGCTACGAATGTTGGGTAAGAATACCCTGAAACTTTTCAATTACACTAAATACAGGTTTACAAAAGAAAAAAAAGCAAGAAATAATACAACCTGATAACGTCAAAATACTTTCGTAAAAAAATAATGAAAACGAAAATGGTCAAAAAAACAAAACTCTTAATCCTTTCGTGAAAACTATTACAGTAAAATAAAAATTCCACAACTGTCAAAATAGAAATAAATGGACCAATGGTATCACAGAAAAAGGACTAATACAATCAAATGATATTTTAAACACAAAATAACCAATGGAAGGAAAGAAAAAATTTCAAACGAATCAATGAAATCAAACAACTTTAACGGATTTTGGAAGAACTTTCTAGAATATTCAAAATGAAAATTGAAGGTTTCCGTTTGATGAGGTTGCCATGAAAACCAAAAGAACCGTAACGAAAATGGGTTGCCTTAATTTATCGTAACTCGCTACAGAAGTGCGCCAAAAAAAAAATCGCCAGTCCGTTGCCATTGCTCATAAACGTAAAGTGTAGCTGTACGCATTAAAGAATAAAATTTTTTTAAATGTATCCTTTTGTATGCCACATAAAGTTTATTTAAAAAATACAGAAAGTACATAGGATTCAAAAATTCTGGAAATTGGTTCCTGGACAGTCACGTACTATCAACATACTGAATGTATTACAATAATTTATATGATTTCTGCATGTTTGTCAAAAAAGTATTAAACTAATTTTAATAAATTCAACTACGTATAGTCACTTTGTACTGAAAAAACGGTGGAAAATTAAAGTTATTAAATTCATAATTTTCCTATCAATATAAGGGTCATTTGTCATTGCGAACTTACTCCAAGAACAGTTGGCGCTGTATCCATTTTGAAAGAGAAGCGAGTTATCAACCGGTGGGTTACAAGTTCGAAACTCGATCGTCGTTTAGGTGCGAGCTGGTACACGTTAAATCCGCCGGGGCCTCAAATGTGTGGTGTAGAAGCTTGAAGACTGGGTGCGGGCTGAACTTGTCATCTGACCGTGGTTCAAAATTAAAAATTGTTGTCCTCAGATCTTTGCATCCCATTGGGTCCGGGACACATCAGAAAAAAAATTTTAATAATTAATTTAGAATTTTGAAATTTTTTTTGTACTGATTACCCATTTAACTAATAAGCAAAATCACAACACAAAAAACTTCCAAATTTTTTTTTTAATTTAAAATTAAAATGTTTTGAAAAAAGAGAGATCATGTCAAATTGTTAAAACTCAAAATATTCTTGATCAATTTTCAAAATTCTTGCAGTAAATTATTCACAAATTTATACACTTTAATTCTGATTCAACAAATTAAAAAATAATAATTCAACAAAAAAAAATTTGAATGAAAACTTCTTAAAATTTTAAGGTACTTTTTTTTAAAAGTAAATATTAGTTTCAAATTTGCTGAATTAAAATTAGAGTATAATGTTTGAAAAAGATGTATTCCAAATTTCAACCCTTAAACTTTATCGGTTCCTGACATATAACAATTTGAATACAGGAAATCTTAAAAAATTGTATCATGGAGAAAAACGCATTTAAAGTTTTAAAGACAGATTTACAATTAATAAAATGTTTAAATATCCTTTAAGAGCATCTAGATGAGTATTACTTAGTTTAGTTTGATTTTTGCAAGTCCTACCTTTTTTTCTGCATAGTTTAAAGGTCTCCGTAGACTTAACTGTCTTTCGCAGATGTTGTTGCCATGACAACAGCTGTCTGAGTGTTAGATTTTCAAAACAACGAACCACAAAATTAATTCTATCTCTTGTTCTAATTAAGATGAAAACATTATTCAGACGTCATTTTAAGCAGAAATACACAAAGAATTTGTTAATCTATAAAATTTTTGTTTCGAAAATGTGACGATTTTTGTGTCCCGGACCCCTTTAACCCTCTGACTGCTCAATTTGTGGACCGAAATCGCTACAAAAATCGTGTATTTTTTTTTGCATATTAAAAATCTATATATATTGGAGAATTGAAATATGCATTTTTTTCTTTCTAGAAAAGACTTTTTATATAGATTTTTATCATGAGAAACTAAACTGTCAGAAGTTATTGTTAGCTATATGCACAGAAATTCCCGGATTTCCACGAAAAGGAACTGGAGGAGGAGGAATATTCTTCATATCGATTTTGCACCACTGCCTAACGCTTTGCAAGTTTATTGAATCATGATCAGATTCATCGCTATCTAAGGAGCAGTCCGAAAAATCTATATCACTATCACTATCAAAACTAAAATAACTTTCAGAATCTGATAAATTATCAGGAATATATACTCTGTCAATCGCTGAACGTTTTCTAGCAGCCATTTCTGATTAGAAAAAGGCGCCAAACAAAGGCGCGAAGTTAGAGCGGTAAATACAAAGTACCTTCAAATGCCGCAATTTAGTGGACGACTAGCGACAACTGTTGACCAAAATCTAAATTTAACGTCTAACACTGTATGTAATTTATTTCATTGGTTAAACGGTGAAAAAGCGGGATGCGCTCCTCAATAAAGATAGAAAAACACCTCCCCTCGAAAATCGCGGGATGAGCAAATTTTGCTACATTTGAGTTGCCCGTGGAAATCGCGGGATAATCAGACAGTGGGTTAAAGACCGCACACGGCAAGTGTTGCTATGAATTGTCTTCAAGCTTTCCCTACACTTCCTTGGCCAGCTAGGTCTCCTGATTTCTCACCCATGGAGAAGATTTGGGATGTTATGGGAAGACGATTGCAACCATCCCGTAATCTTGACCATTTAGCATGACAATTGGCAAGAAATTCCGCAGGACACCATCCGGGAACTTTTTCAGTCTATGCCACGCCGGGTGACAGCTTGCATCCAGGCCAGAGGTGGATCAACACCTTAAGGACTCCATCCCTTTGTAACGGTCAAACTCGAAAATATATCATTCAATTGTTCTGAAATTTTATCGTTTGTTTTTCGATGTATGTTCTTCACATTCACCAATTTTTATCACAATCCGACAACTCCTTCTTGGTGCGTCTATTTTTGTTTTTGTTTTACAGAGTACAAAGAGCGCTAGTGTTTTGCTGAAATCAAATTGTCAAACATCATTTACAATATTATAACCAATTGCAAAAACGGAAATATGGAAAATTTTAGTTTTCTGGGATTATTTATTTATTACTATTTTAAATTTAAAAAAAGTCGTGTAATTTTCAGAATTTTAGACTCATTAAATCATTTATATCTTTAAATCTAATTGTTCCATTGTACTAAATTAAGACTTATTTTGTAGATGAACGTGCAACCATTCGAATAATGTATAACACGACACGTAAAATGGCTTTTTGTTTCAACCTTGTTATTTGGGTTGAATTGTAAAAAGAAGTGTGTAATTATTTTTGTGACGGTTCTTCCTTAGGCTGATTTCCTAATCCTCTGCCTTGTCGTCCTCCAAACAGTAACTCTAGTCCATGAGCATATTTCAGTATTTATTTACAACTCTTGACTATATTATTTACAGGATCATTCAGTCTATAATACATGGTCGGGAATAATCCCCTTCGATCTCCAGCGCAAAACAACGCGTCCTGCTTCCTCGCTGGCCTTGGTGCAAGTCCCTTTTCTTTTCAACCCTCTCCAAACGGGTTCCTTTTCAAAAACCCGGGGGACCCCCGTGGAGTTCGATTCCCTGTCCATCGACCTTACCCAAACTTGGTGAGGTTACGGGGAACTTCACAATTTATTTTTCGAAAAATATGCATTTTAGGTACATTATTGATTTTTTTTTAGCTCTGCTTTCTGAAAGTTTCAAGTTGGAACTCGTATGAATGCATATGGGAAAAGTAATAACAAATAATAAATCATGTAATTAGTATTCATAAATGTGCCTGTATCGTTTGATCTAATGGTCCGATATTACTCTTATAAACTTATTTTGTAGGTAAAATTATTTGCCTAAGGATTATTCTGATAGGGATTTATTACTTGAGACTTTGAATAGCCTTTTCCAAATCTAATGTCACTCAATTTGACCTGATCATCAAATACACTACCCTACAATAATGGACCGGACGCAAGCGGATGTGCATAAGATCCGACAACTTGTTTGGGGGTGTTTTTCGTGGTATGGCCTGGGACATTTGCATGTTGCTCCTTGTCAATTGAAAGCCGACGCCAACTTGAACATTTTGGACAATCAGGTTCTTCCTACAATTCCTCTGGCAATTTTAGGACGAAAACGCCCCACGTCATGTTGCAGCCTCTGTCGAGAAGTGGTATCGAGATATGGACGTAAAACGTCTTCCCTGGCCTGCTCATAGTCATAGAACCTAAGCCCTATAGAACATTTGTGGGACGCGCGCTAGAGCGACGCTTACGGACCAGGGAACCACGTCCGAAATCTACAGCTGAGCTGGCGACATTCTTGCAACAGGAATGGACGCAAATACCCATAGCTGTGTATCAAAACCTTGTGGAAAGTATGCTCAGAAGTGTTGCTAGTGTAATTGCAGCACGTGGGGAACCAACTCCCTATTAAAGCATGTATACTTTCCTTCATACCATAACTACCATAACATCTTGCTATCTGGTCCATTATTGAAGGATAGGGCACAAAAGGTATATTTAATTTTTTTCCCAAAAAAATATTTGTTGTAGACACACTACATGTGGTATTTGCTTTCTGAAAGTTTCAAGTTGGGACATGCATTGGTATACATCAACAAAATATTCGAATTGAATCTTATAAGCAATATTCGTGAACGCCTGTATTTTTTTATCATCATATTGCCCTTAAAATTACATTTCCATGGAAAAAGGAACTACATTTATTTGAGACCTTATAATTCTCTACAAAAAGGTTTTTTAATAAATATGGTTAAGTATATTTTTCTCCCAACAAAAGTTTTCTTCGGACAAACAACGCATATATCTGTGTTTCTTTCTACTAATAAAAAGTTTAAAAAATAAAAAAAAAATAGGTACACATTTGAGTCTTTTTTCTTCAAAAAAAGGTTCTGTAATAAAAAAAAAATTAAGTATAGTTGAGTGTTTGTTGTAGAACAAAAGGTTTTATAATGATAACATAAGCATGATCAGTCTATTTCTCCTACAATAAAAGTTCCTTTCACGAAAAATGATGTACAGTTGTATCTTTATTTTTTTTACAAAAAAAATTTTTTCATCAAAAAAGTACATTTGAGTCTTTATTTTTGTCTACAAAAAAAAGACTTTTAATGTTTTAAAATGTATATTTGTGTCTATTACCAACAGTAATTATTACTTACAAAAGAAAAACAGAGCGCAATTGAATCTTTATTTTTATTACAAAAAAGATTATTATATAGAGTGAACTGTATAGACCCTTTAAGCCATTTAAATTTGAAACAGCGTCTCGTATAGTCCAGGAAGTAACGTGTACCTATAGTAAAGTGATCATGCTGAATTTATCGAGACAGCTTACAGCGCCCCTAGGGGCGAAATCAGGAAGTTAAAAAGATAACTAAAAAATTCGAAGGAGATAGGTCAAAAATTTCAATTAGAAATATGTGCACAATACCATAATAAAATCACAGAAAAAAAATAGTTTCATCGAGTTATCTTCAAAATTGGCAGAGATATTCGCGATTGAAATTTGAATTATTCCATGCCTCGAAAAAAGGGTCGTCCTGAAATTGCAAAACGTGTTCATCGGTGTTATACAATTTTTCTGAGTTAAGCAACAATGAATTTAAATTCAGACAACAAACAAAGTTGAAAAATATATATATATATGTACTATCTATATATATATTTCTCTTACGTGGCACGCAAAAAAGACGTTATTTGTTACCGCGTTTTGGCAACATTGTGCGATTGTTTGTTTACTAGGAGCCGCGCGCCTCATTTGAATCTATAGCGTTATCGGATGAAATTTTATTGAAAAAAATGAATTTTAGACGAGCTGTTGCGGTTTGTAATAGAAATCTAAGAAAGCGGAGGATCTTTTCAGGGCTATTTAAAAAACGGTCCTTTTGAAGGCTAACAATTATAGTACAACAAGACGCGTGCACTACAACTTTCGACAACAAACTCAGTCAAAAAGTGTATGGGTGGCTCGAGTACTGGGGAAATGTACACACAAACAACATGCTGGGTATTCAATTTCCAAAGCAGCGCTCACATTGCGAGTAAAAATTTTCTCAAAGTTTTCATTTAAATTCTGATTCCAGAGGTACTGTATATATCTTTTATGTAATACAACAAATTTAGATTTGAAAAATATTTTTTTTGGAATATCATATTTTGTAATCAATCCCTTCTGCTAGGACACGTGTCTTCATTGATGCGAGCGAAGCGAGCATAGGTTCGCTCAGCGAACCAATGAGGATTGCGAAGCAATCCTCCGGGGGTTGGCGAGCGTTAGCGAGCAGGGGGCGGACCCCTAGTTTAATAATAATATCCTGATAAACTTTGAGCAGATGCCAAAATGACAGAAACAAATGCGCGTTATTCCGTTTGGCAAAAAGGAAAAGGAAAAGACACAGATGAGCATAAGCAAGAAATTTGTTACTTCACAAAAACATGGCTAGTGTGTTCAAAAAGATCACCATCGGACACAGTACACATTTGTAATCGATCAAGCACGCCGACATGTACATTCCTTATCATCTGCGGTATGGTAGTAGCGCAGCTATCGATGATATGCTGCCGCAGATTCGGTAAATTTGTTGACGGAGCTTCTTACACCCGATCTTTAATGTAACCCTAGAAGAAGAAATCGAGTGGGGTAAGATCTGATGATCGGGGAGGCCATTCAACACAGCCACCGTAGACCAGGGGTGGCCAACCTGTGGCGCATTGGATGAAAACAAGTGGCGCATTGCATCCTTTCGCCTACTTATTCTTTTGAATTAGGCGCTATAACTGAATCCATCTTCATATTTTCAACATCAGAGTGTTCAATTCATACAGCCTTCTTACTCATCAGTTCGTCGCCATTTTTTAAAAGCAAATCCATATTTGAAAATGAAATTTGATAAGCAGATTTGAAATTTTCAAATCTAAATGGCTTTTGACCTGATTAATGTCTGTAAACATTGAAAAAACCCAGAACTAAGAAAATTTGCAACAAAAAAAAATATGTCGTTTGGGAACGACATACATACACAAACAAACTTTTTCATCCATGAAATTTATTAAAAGCAAAACAATTTGGCGAATGACCTGATTCAAATTTGAAGAATTCTCTGGTGCTCTCAGTAACAAATTTAACACCAAACATTAAAAGACTAGCGAAATCGAAAGAGGCTCAAAAGTCTTATTAATGGTAAGGGACGTTTATTTGCTGTAATACGTACAATAATTGAATCATTTAAAATTGATAATTATGTCAAAAACATACTTATATATAAAAGATATTAAGAATATGCCAAGTTTCCTTCTAGCAAGTAGAGAGAACAGACGACTCCCAAGTTCCAACCTGACCTCGCTCTCGGAACTCCATCTCGCTCAGAGCTCTCTCTCTCTCTCTCTCTCATCATATCCGCCAACTGTGGTCCAGAGTTATCTTCACCAAACGCGATGGCAGCTGTAGCACCATCAGCGGGCTCCATGACTGCGATCACCCTCACGTCCAAGATATCATCTCTTACTAGTGTATGATGGTGCCCTAATAAACGCTTGTCTTTTGAGCTGGCGCACATTAACTAATTTAGTTTCCCCTAAGTGAAGCAGATCCTACCCCAATCTTGAATGTAAGAAGGTAGAATAGGTGCGTGACATATGGCGCATCTGAACTCGTACGTGAAGTAAAATTGGCGCATGGTAAGTAAAAGGTTGGCCACCCCTGCCGTAGACGATTATCTGTTGGCAAAATCTGTTGTTAAGAAACTGTCGCACTGCGTGCGGTATGAGCGGCGGAGCGCCATCATGTTGGAACCACAAGGAAGACTAAAACGCCAGAAGAATATAATCGACGAAGTCTGGAAACACATCTTGTAATAGCTGGAGGTATTTTGGTCCATTTAGTGAACCGTCATGAAACGCGGGTCCTATTAGACGATCCTTCCAAATACCGCATCACAAATTCGTCGACCACTGCACCTACTGTCTGACGGAAATTCCCCATGAGGGATTTTCTAGTGCTAAGAAATCGGTGTTGTGTTTATTCAGCATCCCGTTTCGGTGAAACGGCCTCGTCCGACCATATTATGTTTGAAAAATTTTTGGCCTCATCTCCAATTCGTTCAATGCCCTTTTGCACTAGTCAAAGCGTCGCTGTTTGTCTCCTGGTAACAATCCTTGCTGCGAAATTGCATGGTAGGGATGTGCACCATTGTCGTGAAGTATTTGCCATACTTGGCTTTGTACTAAGACACTCTTGTTGCTAATTGTCTAGAACTGCCGTAGGGATGGGCTAAAGCGTACGTCAGTATGTCTTCTGCTGGTATTCTACTAGGCATACGTGGTCTGCCCGAATGAGGACGACTTCTACTGCTGCCTACGTCCCTGAGACGTTTCCAATGACTGCCGAAGTTGGATGTAGACCATTTCAAAGCCGAACAGCGTAAGTCCGTGCAGTCTTTACTGCATTACGTTGGAATTGGCCATATAGAAGCACCATCTCACAATACTGACTAATAGTGTAAGTCGCCATTTCCAAACCGCTTTTATCGTGTATTTTAGTTGTTGTGCGAGAAAATTGTGATTTCGGATCGTCAGTTTTGTTTTTATTTTCCAAAGTGCGTTTTCAAAGATAGTTTTTTTTTTTTTTTCTTTCTTTGTTGTTTGAATTTAAATAAGGTTTTATAATAAAACGCATGATGCAGTCTATTTTTCCTACGTTAATATTAGCCGACCAACCAGTATTGTGGTTAAGGTGTTAGCCTCTAGATCGGAAGGTTCCTCGCTCGGGTCCGGGCATGGTTGTTTATAAGCGTATGGTGCTCCTTAAATCTGTATTGGCCGAAGTCCTCACGTTGGGTTGGTATGTAAGTTTGGAGAGTGGGGTGCCAGCTCAGGTGTTGCTTCGTCATCTGAACGTGGCTCAAAATTACGAGGCGCTGCACTCGGTTCTTTTCCTCAAGGGACTGATCCCGGACCGTCGTCAATAGCCCGTTGTGTTGCTCTAGTACGACGTTAACTAAAATTACCATCACCATTTTAGCCTCTTCCCGTAGACCCCGTTTAGAATTACAAGTGAATGGTCATCTGTTTCAACCAGTTATTTTAGCCTCTTCCTGGTTCGAATCCGTGTCCGTCATGGATGTTTGTAACGTATGGTGTAGAGTCGGATGGTGCAACTTAAATCTGTCGCGGCCGAAAGTCCTCACGTTGGGTTGGTGTGGAAGTTTGGAGAGTGGGGTGCCAGCTTAGGTGTTGCTTCGTCATCTGACCGTGGTTCAGAATCACGAGGTGTTGTCCTCGGATCTTTTCCTCAAGGGACTGATCCCGGACCGTCGTCAATAGCCCGTTGTGTTGCTCTAGTATGACGTTAATTAAAATTACCATCCCCTACATTTATAGTTTCATACAACGAGAAAAAAAATTACAGACGAGTATTTATTTTTCCAATTAAAAAAAATCAATTGTTCATACAGATGAGAAGTGTACCAAATCTGGAACGATCAGCTACATAGCACCACCTTAATGTTCTGGAACATTTATTTGATAATTGCGTGGGAGGTAGAGGAGCAATTAAAGAAAGATGCGTGGGATGATATGGGAGAAAATTAAGATTTCATAATCCTCCTCTCGCAGGGTGGAGTTAGATTTCCCCTCCGAAGTGTACCATCGATCTGAGCACCAGACATCTGCGAGTGTTGACCTCACGGTACCTGGTAACGGAAGTGTTAAGCAGACGATGTCTGTGTGCCCGGAGGGACGTGGTGACATTCGAATAAAAATCAACAAAAGTTAACAATGTTGGCTGAAAGAAGTAGTTATAGTTTATAAGTACTCGTGCAGTTGAGGTGATACTCGGACTGCTGACCGAACATTGGGCCAGCAAATTATTTTTTGCGAAGGAGTTTGTTGAAAGTCTTCGAAGATAGAAACAGGTGTGCTAATACGGAGGGGGACTGTTGGTGTGGACTTTGTCCATCCCAGGACTCCAAATGGAAAAAAATATTCATACTTGATTAATTCGTCTGTTCTCTGTAGTCGATCTCATCAGAGATCATCTACATAGAGTTCCGTGGAATCGCTCTCATCAGTTTCAGAGAGTTCCATGGAAACGATCGCATCGATTTCAGAGTTCTATGAAATCGATTTCAAAGAGTTCCGTGGGATTGCTCTAATCGGTTTCAGAGAGTTCCGTAGAATCGATCTCATCGATTTCACAGAGGTCCGTGGAATCAAACTCATCGATTTCAGAGAGTTCCGTGGAATCAATCTCTTGTTCCGTGTAATCGATATCATCAATTTCATATAATTTCGTGGACTTGATCTCATTGATTTCAGAGAGTTCCATTTAATTGATTTCAGAGAGTTCCATTTAATTGATTTCAGAGAGTTCCATGGAATTGATTTCAGAGAGTTCCATGGAATTGATTTCAGAGAGTTCCATGGAATCTATTTCATCGATTTCAGAGAGTTCTGTGGAATTGCTCTCATCGGTTTCAGAGAGTTACGTGGAATCGATCTCATCGATTTCACAGAGGTCCGTGGAATCAAACTCATCGATTTCAGAGAGTTCCGTGGAATCAATCTCTTGTTCCGTGTAATCGATATCATCAATTTCATATAATTTCGTGGACTTGATCTCATTGATTTCAGAGAGTTCCATTTAATTGATTTCAGAGAGTTCCATTTAATTGATTTCAGAGAGTTCCATGGAATTGATTTCAGAGAGTTCCATGGAATTGATTTCAGAGAGTTCCATGGAATCTATTTCATCGATTTCAGAGAGTTCTGTGGAATTGCTCTCATCGGTTTCAGAGAGTTACGTGGAATCGATCTCTTGTTCCGAGAAATCGATGCAATCAATTTCATTAGAGTTCCGTATAATCAATCTCATCGATTTCAGAGAGTTCCGTGTAATCGAACTCATCGATTTCAGAGAGTTCAATGGAATCAAACTCATCGATTTCAGAGAGTTCAATGGAATCAAACTCATCGATTTCAAAAAGTTCCATGGAATTGATTTTGTTCAATCAGTTAAAAATTAAGAGTAGGGATAGAAACTGGTGATCACCTACAGGAGAGCCATCCCTACGACTAAAAAATTACAAAAAAAAAAAATATTCACATCGTTTTACTTTTGTATTCAATTTCGTCGATTTCAAAGAAACGATGAGGTGAAAATTAAAAGTAAAGTTAGGAACAAGTGCGTAGCTGCTGAGGAGACTATGGGAACTTATGTCCACCCCATAACTTAAAAGTAACGAATACACTACTCTACAATAATGGACCGGACGCCAGCGGATTTGCATAAAATCCGACTACTTGTTTGGGGGTGTTTTTCGTCGTACGACATGGACCTTTGCATGTTATTCCTGCTCAATTGAACGCCGACGCCTACATGAAGATTTTGGGCAGTCAGGCTCTTAATATGATCTGGCAATTTTATGGAATGGACAAATGTTACTTCCATGACGACAACACTCCGTGTCATGTTGCAGCCTCTGTTACATTTGTGGAACGAGTTAGAGCGACGTTTACGGGCCAGGGAATTACGTCCGAAATACACAGTGGATCTGGCGACATTCTTGCAGCAGGAATGGACACAAATACCATTAGCTGTGTATCGGAAATTTGTTGAAAGTATGCCCAGAAAGGCTGCTAGTGTATTGGCAGCACGTGGGGGACCATCCCCTTATTAAACCATGTCCCAGGAACATTTGTGGGACGCATTAGAGCGACGCTTACGGACCAGGAAACCACCTCCGAAATCTACAACTGAGCTGGCGACATTCTTGCAGCAGGAATTTACACAAATACCATTAACTGTGTATCGGAAATTTGTTGAAAGTATGCCCAGAAGGGCTGCTAGTCTATTGGCAGCACGTGGAGGACCATCCCCTTATTAAACCATGTCCCAGGAACATTTGTGGGACGCCTTAGAGCGACGCTTACGGACCAGGAAACCACCTCCGAAATCTACAACTGAGCTGGCGACATTCTTGCAGCAGGAATGGACACAAATACCATTAGCTGTGTATCGGAAATTTGTTGAAAGTATGCCCAGAAGGGCTGCTAGTGTATTGGCAGCACGTGGGGGACCATCCCCTTATTAAACCATGTCCCAGGAACATTTGTGGGACGCATTAGAGCGACGCTTACGGACCAGGAAACCACCTCCAAAATCTACAACTGAGCTGGCGACATTCTTGCAGCAGGAATTTACACAAATACCATTAGCCGTGTATCGGAAATTTGTTGATAGTATGCCCAGAAGGGCTGCTAGTGTATTGGCAGCACGTGGGGGACCATCCCCTTATTAAACCATGTCCCAGGAACATTTGTGGGACGCATTAGAGCGACGCTTACGGACCAAGAAACCACCTCCGAAATCTACAACTGAGCTGGCGACATTCTTGCAGCAGGAATGCACACAAATACCATTAGCTGTGTATCGGAAATTTGTTGAAAGTATGCCCAGAAGGGCTGCTAGTGTATTGGCAGACCGTGAGGGACCATCCCCTTACTAAACCATGTCCCAGGAACATTTGTGGGACGCATTAGAGCGACGCTTACGGACCAGGAAACCACCTCCGAAATCTACAACTGAGCTGACGACATTCTTGCAGCAGGAATGGACACAAATACCATTAGCTGTGTATCGCATATTTGTTGAAAGTATGCCCAGAAGGGCTGCTAGTGTATTGGCAGCACGTGGGGGACCATCCCTTTATTAAACCATGCTCCAGGAACATTTGTGGGACGCATTAGAGCGACCCTTACGGACCAGGAAACCACCTCCGAAATCTACAACTGAGCTGACGACATTCTTGCAGCAGGAATGGACACAAATACCATTAGCTGTGTATCGCATATTTGTTGATAGTATGCCCAGAAGGGCTGCTAGTGTATTGGCAGCACGTGGGGGACCATCCCCTTATTAAACCATGCTCCAGGAACATTTGTGGGACGCATTAGAGCGACCTTTACGGACCAGGAAACCACCTCCGAAATCTACAACTGAGCTGACGACATTCTTGCAGCAGGAATGGACACAAATACCATTAGCTGTGTATCGCATATTTGTTGAAAGTATGCCCAGAAGGGCTGGTAGTGTATTGGCAGCACGTGGGGGACCATCCCTTTATTAAACCATGTTCCAGGAACATTTGTGGGACGCATTAGAGCGACGCTTACAGACCAGGAAACCACCTCCGAAATCTACAACTGAGCTGACGACATTCTTGCAGCAGGAATGGACACAAATACCCTTAGCTGTGTATCGGAAATTTGTTAAAAGTATGCCCAGAAGGGCTGCTAGTGTATTGGCAGCACATGGGGGACCATCCCCTTATTAAACCATGTCCCAGGAACATTTGTGGGACGCATTAGAGCAACGCTTACGAACCAGGAAACCACCTCCGAAATCTACAACTGAGCTGACGACATTCTTGCAGCAGGAATGGACACAAATACCCTTAGCTGTGTATCGGAAATTTGTTGAAAGTATGCCCAGAAGGGCTGCTAGTGTATTGGCAGCACGTGGGGGACCATCCCCTTATTAAACCATGTCTCAGGAAGATTTGTGGGACGCATTAGATCGACGCTTACGGACCAGGAAACCACCTCCGAAATCTACAACTGAGCTGACGACATTCTTGCAGCAGGAATGGACACAAATACCATTAGCTGTGTATCGCATATTTGTTGAAAGTATGCCCAGAAGGGCTGCTAGTGTATTGGCAGCACGTGGGGGACCATCCCCTTATTAAACCATGTTCCAGGAACATTTGTGGGACGCATTAGAGCGACGCTTACAGACCAGGAAACCACCTCCGAAATCTACAACTGAGCTGACGACATTCTTGCAGCAGGAATGGACACAAATACCCTTAGCCGTGTATCGGAAATTTGTTAAAAGTATGCCCAGAAGGGCTGCTAGTGTATTGGCAGCACATGGGGGACCATCCCCTTATTAAACCATGTCCCAGGAACATTTGTGGGACGCATTAGAGCAACGCTTACGAACCAGGAAACCACGTCCGAAATCTACAACTGAGCTGACGACATTCTTGCAGCAGGAATGGACACAAATACCCTTAGCTGTGTATCGGAAATTTGTTGAAAGTATGCCCAGAAGGGCTGCTAGTGTATTGGCAGCACATGTGGGACTATCCCCTTATTAAACCATGTCCCAGGAACATTTGTGGGACGCATAAGAGCGACGCTTACGGACCAGGAAACCACCTCCGAAATCTACAACTGAGCTGGCGTCATTCTTGCAGCAGGAATGGACACAAATACCCTTAGCTGTGTATCGGAAATTTGTTGAAAGTATGCCCAAAAGGGCTGCTAGTGTATTGGCAGCACGTGGGGGACCATCCCCTTATTAAACCATGTCTCAGGAACATTTGTGGGACGCATTAGATCGACGCTTACGGACCAGGAAACCACCTCCGAAATCTACAACTGAGCTGACGACATTCTTGCAGCAGGAATGGACACAAATACCCTTAGCTGGGTATCGGAAATTTGTTGAAAGTATGTCCAAAAGGGTTGCTAGTGTATTTGTAGCACGTGGGGGACCATCCCCTTATTAAACCATGTTCCAGGAACATTTGTGGGACGCATTAGAGCGACGCTTACGGACCAGGAAACCACCTCCGAAATCTACAACTGAGCTGGCGACATTCTTGCAGCAGGAATGGACACAAATACCCTTAGCTGTGTATCGGAAATTTGTTGAAAGTATGCCCAGAAGGGCTGCTAGTGTATTGGCAGCACGTGGGGGACCATCCCCTTATTAAACCATGTGTCAGGAACATTTGTGGGACGCATTAGAGCGACGCTTACGGACCAGGAAACCACCTCCGAAATCTACAACTGAGCTGACGACATTCTTGCAGCAGGAATGGACACAAATACCCTTTGCTGGGTATCGGAAATTTGTTGAAAGTATGCCCAAAAGGGCTGCTAGTGTATTGGCAGCACGTGGGGGACCATCCCCTTATTAAACCATGTGTCAGGAACATTTGTGGGACGCATTAGAGCGACGCTTACGGACCAGGAAACCACCTCCGAAACCTACAACTGAGCTGGCGACATTCTTGCAGCAGGAATGGACACAAATACCCTTAGCTGGGTATCGGAAATTTGTTGAAAGTATGCCCAAAAGGGTTGCTAGTGTATTGGTAGCACGTGGGGGACCATCCCCCTATTACAGCATGTATTATTTTCCTTACATTATCACATATTTCTGTCCGGTCCATTATTGTAGGGTAGTGTACATTCATAATTAAATAATCTATCTGTTCTCAGTAATCGATTTCAGAAAAGCAGTGGGATCGATCTCGATCTGTACAATCAGTCAGAAATTAAGTGTAAATAGAGTTACGGTCAGCTACGCACCTACAAAGGGAACTATGGTTACCTAAGCTATCCTAGAATTTGACCGCGGTTCAAAATTACAAGGCGTCCATAGATTTTCGGGAAATTGGTATTTTTTAATTAACGTTGTACCAGAGCAACACAACGGACTATTGACGACGGTCTGGGATCAATCCCTTTTTGAAAGATTCGAGAACAACACCTTGGACCTTCGGGATTGATCTCTTTGAATCCATTCTGCAGCCAATGCGGCGCATCTAGAACTACCTGCCTACCATCCTGGAACTTAAAAACAGCAGTCATATCTATTTTAACAATGGCTTATTTGCCATCTAATTGATTAAAAAAAACGACTCTATTTGCTCTGTATATATATATATATATATATATATATATATATATATATATATATATATATATATATATATATATATATATATATATATATATATATATATATATATATATATATATATATATATATATATATATATATATATATATATATATATATATATACAGAAAATTGGTGGTATCGATTTCGATATTTGATCAGTCAAAAATTAATAGTAAGAAGAGATAGGTTCGTACCTCTGACTTTATTCGGGACCGGACTGACCGGGGGTTGGCGAGCGTTAGCGAGCAGGGGGCGGGCCCCCTAGTAGTTATTAAAATACCTACCTAATAACAATTATTAAAATACCTACCTAATAACAATAATTAAAATACCTACCTAACAATAGTTATTAAAATACCTACCTAATAACAATTATTAAATTACCTACTTAATAACAGATTTAACGCGTACCTGCCCCCATCCTTGTTCTTTGACTTGATGCTAGTTTCGAAGTCGCAACCTTCCAGTTGTTAATGTGCGACTCAATCAACTGGGCTACAACGGCTTGATTAGTTAATGAAAATTAATCTGACTCAAATTTTAGGATAACTTGTCTATCATTTTAATAGATTACTATTTTCATTTTTGTCACGTAATTTTTCTTTCGGACAAAAAGCGGCATAGACATCATTTGTCCCAGTCTAAAAAAATGTCTGGCTATAGATATGTATTCAAACTGTTATGTGAATCAAAGTTTTGCGACACATGGAAAATTAATTCACCCGAGACTGTTGAATTTTTGTTAAGGTATAAAAATGTTTGACCACGTTTTGTGCAATAATTTCCGAATGACTTAATATTTTGAGGTCAGACTTTTTTTTCAGGTAGGTCTTTTAGTAGAAAACAGTCTGTAAGAATATCATAACAAATGGATAAGGGCTGCAAAGGTTTGTTTTGCAAATTCACTTTCGACTTTTTCTGGTTTTGAACTTCAGCGGCACCCCTCTCCCGCTTCCCCTTCCGTGTATTTCTTTATGAAGAGGGGCGCAATATTGTTAGTACCCCACGGGCGCCAAACATCTTAGGACAGCTCTGGCAACCCTTAATCCCCCTTAACTACGCCACTGGATGACACTTTTAAGTACTGAAACAGTGAAAAAAAGGAAAAACTGAAATGAAACAACTGTTTTTCTTTACAAACTCTTATTCATTAATAAAACTTGCAAAAAAAAAATCGAGATATAAACAAAAATATAAAAAACTTTAAACTAAATGTGAGTAATGAAATTAGCACAGAAATGTTTGTTTAAAGTCTTAAAATTTAATCTTAAGTCTTCTCAACCTTCAAGTCTATTTCAAATTTATAAATACCGGAATCTCCTACCAACTGTTTCAAATTCTAAAATTTGGATTTTACAACATAGAAGAATAGGATAAAATTAAGGAAATCTTTTCGTACGCTCTATTTTGGTAAGTGAAATATTGCATGTTGTCCGCGGACCACACATTCGGAATCACATGCTCCGAAATATAGCTTAAGTTTTCTTTTTTACGAGTTAAACTTCACACAAGAGTTTCAGTTTTAGCAAATATATCGACTCCAGTTTTTAAGTTGTTTTGGGTTCGCTGAAAACAATCGGATATCCTCTTGCGTGTGCACTGTGGTTTTTTATGATAAAAATATATTGTTTGCAAAATTAAAGTATTTAAACAAATTATTTGAATTTATTTCATCCAATAGATGACGCCACGATAGCAGTGTTGTTTTAGTCTGATCTGATAGAAGATATTGATACATCACCTCGGGATATATTGTTTTATAAATCGTTTGAGATCATCGAATATCGTTCTCAAAATCAGACCTTTTTTCATATTGAAAGAAAAAAAAATTATTTTTGCTTTTTATGAAAATTGAAAATATTGATTACAAAATTCTAAACACATTTTTACACATAAACACATGGAACTATTTTTGATTTCAAAAGTATATGGAATGGAATCAATAAAAGTTTTCTGATGCAAAATTTCCAAGTTTCACAAGACGGCTTGAATGTTTCACGAATATTTCATCTAGTAATTGCAAAAATATCCTTCAAGAACAACACCTGAATAAATTAATTCCAATAATTCTCACTAGATGGCAATGCACCGTTAGTATATTGGGGAAAAATATCCGTTGAAAACATCCAAAATTAATCAATCAGAATTCATCAGATGCTTCAAATTTTTGATATATGCGCAAACGGAATGAGTAAAAGCAACAAAATCCTTCCATTCGGTTCGGAACAAATCCAGATTACATCTTTATTTACTTAATAGAACTTGCATTGGCGACCGAGACCCGTGGCGTGGTCTTGTAATCCAGCTGCTTTGGAGGTCGCGACTGTTGCACCAACAGTCTAATGGGAGTTCGTCTCCCGAACGCGCTGTGCTGTTGAGGTACACACTTCCAGCAATGTGCAAATGGTGAGGAGTCTGCTTCACCTTTTTATTGTGTGCGCCTGTGAAGACAGTTCTTTTTTTTGTTGTGCTAGTTTAAATTTATTATTTATGCTCAAATAATTTTCTCACTTGATTAATGTGAATCCACACCAGTTTTTTTTTTGGTATAAAAATTATTTTTCTCTGTAAATTATTCATTAAAAAATAATGGATTAATAGAGGAACGGATATTCTAACGCACGTAGCCCCATGACACTCTATGAAAAAAGATTTTATGCAAGAATAAGTTATGCATTTTCTTAACATTTGGTTTATGTGGATACGCACCAGTATTTTTTTTTTATATAAAAATTTGTTTCTTTTAAAGGTTTGCTTTGTTTCTGTTTTCTCTAATTTACATTTAACAATAAGCAAATAATGGTTTTATTGCTATGATTGTTGTTAATTTTTATATCTATGCTCAATATTTTTAAATGCAAGTATTAGAAAATAAATTTATTCAGAATGGGTCGACTAAAAAATAAAAATGTTTGCAGACATTAATCTTAAAAATATATTCTTACTATTTGATTCAAAGGAATCAGAATTTTAATTTATTTGAAGTATAACTTTTAAATAAGAACTTACATTCTTTTGTGAGCACATTTATAGGGTATATATCGATCCAATTCATTAAAAAAATTTATACTTCAGACCAGGACTCTAAATAGATTTTTTAATACAGGAGCACCTTATGCACCTAAGGTTTTAAATTAGGTGCACAGATTATATTTTAGGTGCACATTTAAAAAAACATTTTATAAGATCATTTATGTAATGTTAACTACTTTATTAGTTGTGTATACCAACAACTATTTCTTTAGTCTTTTCTTTCTCAACTATTTCTTTAGTCTTCTCTTTCTCAACTACTTCTTTAGTCTATTCTTTCTCAGCTATTACTTTAGTCTTTTCTTTCTCAACAATTATATTTCGTTATCATCCCGTTCTGCTACTATTTTATTTACATAATTCCCACCAATGACTTTCTTTTGTTTGTCAAGCAGCTTTGAATCGTTTTGGTCCGCAACAGTCAATTTCGCATGCATTCGCATCTTTACGAAAATATTTCTGCAACGTATTATTTTTCTAGATAGATGGTAGATGACGTTTCTTCGGTAGCATCTTAAGAAATTTTGAATAATCCATCCAATGGATTGATTTGTTAAATGATTTTAGCTATTAAAACGTTACCCTAGGTACAAACCAAATTCCAAGGGAAAGGGAGAAATGAAAAACGCACAAAAAATAAACGAGTACACTATATTTTAAGCTGATAAAACCTGAATTTAAAAATAAATAGTGAAAATATTTGTTTACGATATGCAGTGGGCCAGACAATTCTCAGGAATTGCTACGGCTGTCCCCTTTATTGAAACACGAGGTGTTTACAGAAATATGGGATGCCTAACATTCGCGAGAGGTCACGTGATCTATATTATCCCTTCTCCGGCGCACGGCTGTCACAACAATCGCTTCAACAAATGTTTCCATCTGGAAAATGTTTCGATCATCGAGACGTTCTGGTGACAGAAGCACAAGTAAACCTTCCTCCTGTATAAACCCGTTACGGCCCAGCAATTTTGTTTACGCATAGCGTGTATACAGGAATTTTAATTACGTTCCTTTAGAACGGGAGAGGTCGATAATAATATTTTGTACAAACATCAAAATAACATAAAAAAAAACCTCCCCCCCCTTTTTTTTTTTTTTTTTAACGTAAGCACCTAATTTTTTAACTAACGGGGAAAAAATTAGGAGCACAATTTTATTTTCATGTGCACAGTGCACCTGTGCACCCAGGTATTTCGAGCCCTGCTTTAGACTAATACTAAAAACTCCAGATGTTTCTTGGGTGCGTAAATTTCAGTAGTTCAAGGGTGCTGAAACTGAACTGTACTGGACTTCCAAAATAAGTAAATAGGAATGTACTGATTTAATCTACAATTCGATCCAACCAGGCAAAAAAAAAGAGAATTTTGGAGAAGACCCGATATTCACACCCTGAATTCTATTCCAATCAAACATACTTTACGTTCTACGGTTTATTGCTGTTTCCAGACATTAATTACAACATGCATTTAACCTATGCGTTAAGCAAAACTTCGATTTACGATGTTTCAATTAGCTTCAATGGGGTGCCAGCTCAGGTGTTGCTTCGTCATCTGACCGTGGTTCAAAATTACGAGGTGTTGTCCTCGGATCTTTCCCTGAAGGGACTGATCCCGGACCGTCGTCAATAGCCCATTGTGTTGCTCTAGTACGACGTTAACTAAAATTACCTTTACCATTACCATTCAATTAGCTTCAGTGTATATTTACGTATTATTTTTTGACATTTAAGATAATACTTCGGGGACAGCCGGACGGGGGAATACGGCGACTAAGCGAATAGATAAGAAATATTCTCGTCTTATCCAATCAATCCCTTCCTTTTCAGTCACGAAACAACGATTTTAAACCAATGTGCCGCAAGAATGGTGCATTGGTTGAATGGATAAATTTTGTCAAACGGGTTTAAATGGTAAAGATCTAATTTATTTCAACAGTTTAGTTTCAGACAAGCGTGTTCAAGAATCTTTTCAAGAAATACGCTTATAAATAACGTTGAGTATTATTTCACTAAAAATAGTCATAAATAAATTTTTTCTCAAAAAGATTTCTTAAAGTCACTCACTAAACCAAAAAAAAGTATGTAGTTTTTATTACTTTTTGTAAATCAATCAAAATTATACCTTTTTTTTGTCAAATCGGTTTTAAATTAAAAATGCATTTTGGTGTTCCGTAGAATTTTGAGTGCCCATAAGATGAAAATGGTTGACAATCGCTGACAGATGGATTGTTCTCTTGATTTTGCAATCGAATAAAAAAAAATGAACAGTTCATTAACCCTCTGAGCTTCATGAGGTTTTGAAATGCAATTGCTTTCTCCGACAACATACAAATTGACTAAATAATTACCTCTACTGGTTAAAAGAATCATAGGAAAAGTTCTATTAGCCAAGAAGGTCAAGCTTAGAAGTCATATAGGGAAGTGAGCAGGTTCCAGAATGGATATGGCATGTAAACCCCACAGAGGAGTAAGATTTCATCAAATTTTCAAAAAGGTCAGTTATTTTTTGGTTATCAGAATGCTAACTTTCGAGGCATTTCAAAAAGAGCCAAATTGTTGAAGATCATCGCAAAACATACCCTGACAGCAGGAAAATTACCCTGTCTCAACCTTTGCCAAGGCAATAAAATTTTATTGTAAAATGAAAAACTGATAATCTTTACAATAAATTGCATAAATTGTTTAAAACTAATGCATTAAATACATTGTAAATACATATGTTAAAGTATAGCTAATAATCTTAATTTTTCTAATTTTATAAACTTTGAGTCAATTGAGCTGCCCCTAAATATTAAAATGTATTCCTCAAACTTTTTATATAGTGTTTTTATATATATAAAAAAACAAAGTTAGAGGCAGGGCCGGATTTAAGATTATGCCGCCTATAGGCTGAAGTCCATTTGCCGCCCCCTCTTTAGTTCATATTTGCTTAATACATTTGTTTTATACAATAAAAGGATATAGTTCATTGGTGTTTTTATCTTTTTTAAATACTAGGGGGCTCCGCCCCCTGCTCGCTTACGCTCGCCAACCCCCGGGGATTGCTGCGCAATCCCATTTGGTTTGCTTCGCAAACCAACACTCCTTTCACAGATGTCATTTGGTTTGCTTCGCAAACCAACATTCCTTTCACAGAGTGAAACTATCTGAATAATTCGTATTATGCTGATTTCACTTTCCGGTACATGACGTCACAGCGAGGGCTTCGCGCCCTGCTCGCTTACGCTCGCCGACCCCGGGGATTGCTACGCAATCCCGTTTGGTTTGCTTTCTCAAACCAATACTTCTTTCGCAATTGATTTCACTTTTTTTTTGCTTTAACACTTAATGCACCCTAAACTAATAGCCGCATCAGTAAAAAATCTTCTGTATCTTGTTCCCTGTACAATTTTAAGTAAACAGTGTTAATATCAAAACTTTACGATTGTACTTTGTCGGTAAACTGTCTTGAGAACAGAGGGAAAAAAGCGAGCCTTTTTCCTCGCCAAATAAAAAGAAATCGTTTTTATGGCAATTGTTGCTACGATAAATTTGATATCTGGCAAACCCGATAGTAGGAAATGCAACCCACTGCTGTTTGCGGAACCAGCTATGCGAACTGAAAAATACGAAATTTGTGTCACCAACTTTTGATTGCATCGAATTTATTTATGAACCAATTTTAAAAATAATTGTACCGTAAGAAAGAGTACATTGTGAGGTATACTGCAATATTTTTAAAATTAAAAACTAACAGTAATACTATATAGATATGACCATTTTAGTTTTGTATCGGAAGTTACGATCTGAAAGTTCCGAAAATTGTATGACCTACTTTTAATTGCATCGATTTTGTTTATTAACCAATTTGAAAAATAATTGTACCATAAGAAAGAGTGTAATGTAGTGTATTCAGTGATGTTCTCAAATTTAAAAAATAATGGTTTTTGCCGTAGACATAACGGTTTTAACAAAACGTAGCGAAAATATCCGAAGATTCCGAATTTTGTATCACGAACTTTTGATCGCATCCAATTTAATTATTAACCGATTTCAAAAATAATAGTACCGTAAGAAAGAGTATATTCTGAGGTATACTGCGATATTTTAAAACTTAAAAACTAATAGTAATTAGATATAGATACGGCAGTTTTAAAAAAAAGTAACAAAAATGTCCCGATTTTTCCCGAATTTCAAAAAAATATTATCAAGAACCACATTTAAATTTCAAAAAAAACTCGACGAGCTGCAAAAATTTACGTTGAGAGGTACTCTTAAAAAAAAACTCACGACTAAAGACTGAAATTTTGAATGTGTTTTGCTCACTCGCGGAAGAAATTTCACTTCTTCAACTTTAACACTTAATAAAACCTAAACTAATAGCCGCATCGGAAAAAAATCTTAATAATTATCCAGGGAATACGATGAAGAACAAAGCATGTTAATTTCATATTTTTCCGATCAGTACTTTCTCGGGAAACCGTCTAAGAATGGAGCTAAACAACAAAAATTTCAATTCTGCGGCGGCGGCGGCGGCGGCGGTAACTTTTTTTTAATATAGAGAGATAAAGTTTTTTGTTTGTTTCATAACACGTTCTTGAAGTTTCCGTTTTGTTCGTTTTTTGTATTCAGCGCCACTAAGTCTCTTCCTACCGTCACTCATAGTAGCTAGTAGGGAGTTACTTGTAGGAGTTACTAGCCGACTTGTTAAAAACTGTACGTTATGTATTGGAATACTCTAAACTATAAGGCAAAATCGTAACAAACAACACGAACACGCCTCGCTCAACACAATCATCAACGATCCCGTTGTGCACACCGATAGACATGAAGGACAGCGTCAGACTCAGACAGACTTGACTGACACTACACTACTGACAGCGTGACCACTAGCGGACCACTGGGCCTTCCACCAACTGTGTTGCCAGATCGGCTACAGTGTTGTCAGATCGAATCGCTGGGCTTGTGCCAGTGTTGTCAAACCAAATTAGATTGCACTACAAGAAAGTTATAATACAATATTACGTGCTGTGAATTTGTATTATGTTATAGTTTTAGAAAGTAGGCTATATGGTAGGACTAAAACATATTTTTAAGTTACATGTATTCTTAAATTTGTACGGAAAATATTATTAACGTCTGAAATACTTCATTTCAACTTTTGACTAAATTGCCAAACTGCCGCCCCTGAAAAATTTGCCGCTCTAGGCTGCAGCCTACTTAGCCTATTTAGAAATACGGCACTGGTTAGAGGGTGAGACTTGAAAAAATAAATTTAAAAAAAAATCATGGATTTTAAGCTCTTTTCTAGTCTATACATTAATCAAGAAGAATCTTTTTTTGAACATAAGGAATACTGTAGAACTCCAACTATCCGGATCAATTGGGATCATACTCCCCCATCCGGATAATCGAATATCCGGATTAATGGATAAGTCACGATAAAAAGTTATTTTTAAGTAAAAAAAACGGATTTTGCTTTAGCATGTAATGTAATTTAATGACTCTGAAAACAATTTTTGTTTACATTTTGTACTTGGTATACTCTATTAAAATGTATCATTGCTTGAACATATCGGTCAAAGTCAATTGTTGTGCTGAATTTACTTGTTTCCGTGCAGCCAAGTCACGCATGCGCTTGTTTGAAAGAATTTAATTGCTTATTATAACTACGCTTACATCGTTTGTACAAGAACAATATAGTTTTCTCTTTCAAAAACTCAGAGAAATATCGGATGATCAAACATTAACTATTAGACTAACCATTTCGGTAGAAACATAAGTGCTCGTAAATGCTTACAGAAATAAAATTTTTAAATAAAATTGAAATTAATAGAATTGAAACTCATTACAGAAATAAAACGAAAAAGAATAGAAGTAATCGAGTAAGAAAAAAGTAGTACTAAAAAAACTGAGGAAAATTAATGTTACTGAAACTGAAATTCATAAGAAGACTCCCGAAATTTCACAAATGGGCGAGAATAGAGAAACTGCAAACTAATACCTTTTTGTGTGAAGGAGAATCTATTGAGACTTATTATATGCTGAAAAAACACAATTACTTTATGTATTTCTATTAGTTAAATAGTACCAATGTTAGTTTCACAAATATAACAATTAATACTGTACTATTTAGATTAAATTCTCTTTTATAAAAATATTTTTTGACTTGCAAGAGCCATTATCCTCTCAGTTCAGAAATATCACATTTGATACTCATATTTCTGAATTTTTCAGAAATGACTAATATATACACAGTCCAGTCACATTAATGTGACCACCTGTCAAAAGCCAGAATAACCACCTTAGGCAGAGCGGACCGCTGCGAGACGTGCAGGAAGAGAATATTTTTTGACTTGCAAGAGCCATTATCCTCTCAGTTCAGAAGTATCACATGTGATACTCATATTTCTGAATTTTTCAGAAGTGCCTAATATATACACAGTCCAGTCACATTAATGTGACCACCTGTCAAATGCCAGAATAACCACCTTTGGCAGAGCGGACCGCTGCGAGACGTGCAGGAAGAGAGTCAATTAGGTTTCTGATTATGAGTGCACCCAGTGAATGCCAGGAAAACAATCCCCAAAAGTTTTTCTACTGCAGAACTAAGAGCTGTAGTGAACGGCCTAACGGCCTAATGATACCGACATATGTAATCAACACAGATAAATGTACTCGAAGTCAGAAGAGAAGAGACGAAACATTTTTAGAAAATATTTTTGTAAAAGAAACAAAACATTTATCTTTCAGATATGTCGCCACTTTAGACATTTAACTACGCCACAGATAAGGGAGTATTATAGATGGGAAAACGAAGCTGCTAGCAAATAAGTGCTACTTTTAATCCCCCTTAGCTACGCCACTGGATAACACATTTAAGTTCTGAAAGAGTGAAAAAAGGGAATTACTGAAATGAAGAACTGCTTTTCTTTACAAACTCTTATTTACTAATTAAAAAAGCTCTTGACTTGAAAAATATATATCGCGATATAAACACCAAAATATATAATTTAAGCTAATTGTGAGTAACGAAATTAGCCCAGAAATGTTTGTTTAAAGTCTTAAAACTGTAATCTGAAGTCATTCTCAACTTCAAGTTTTTTCAGATCAATAAATACCTTAACCTCCTGCCAATGGTTTCAAATTCTAAAATTTGGATTCTATAACATAAAGAAATAGGAGAAAATAAAGTACTTTTTAAGAAGGCCCTATTTTGGTAAGTGAAATATTGCATGCTGTCCGCAGACCACACTTTCGGAATCACTGCTCCGAAATATAGCTTAAGTTTTCTTTTTATGAGTCGAACTTCGTCAGTTTTAGCAATTATATCAACTCCAGTTGACGTTATCAGATTGTTTTGGGGTGACTGAAGCCAATCGAATGTCCTCTTGCGTGTGCACTGTGGTTTTTTATGATAAAAATATATTGTTGACAATGAGGGAATTTAAACAAATTATTTTAATTTATTTTATCCGATAGATGACGCCACGATACCATTGTTATTTTAATCTGATCTGATAGAATATATTTGTATATTGTTTTATAACTCGTTTGAGATTATCGAAAATCCTTCTCAAAATCATACCTATTGTTTCACATTGTGAGAAAACGGAACAAAAATTATCTAAACATTTTATGAAAATCGAAAATAATGAATGCAAAATTCTAAACACATTTTTACACAGAAACACATGGAACTACTTTTGTTTTCAAAAGTATATGGATTGGAATCAATGAAAGTTTTCTGATGCAAAATTTCCAAATTTCACAAGACGGCTTGAATGTTTCACGAATATTTCATCTATTAATTGCAAAAATATCCTTCAAGAACGACACCTGAATGAATTCATTCCAATAATTCTCACTAGATGGCAATACATTGTTAGTATCTTGAAAAAAAAATGTCCGTTGAAAATATCCAAATTTAAACAAACCGAATTCATCTTTGATATATGCGCAAATGGAATGAGTAAAAGTGACAAAATTCTCCCATTCGGTTCGGAATAAATCCAAATTACAACTTGCATTGTCGACCGGGACCAGTGGCGTGGTCTTGTAATCCAGCTGCGTTGGAGGTCGAGGCTGTTGGACTGCATGCGGTTATCGCCATCGCGCCAACCGCCAGTGCTAATCAGGAGTCTGCTCCAAGCTTTAAAAGTGAGGAGAGACAAGCTAGCGCCTGTTAGACGGTGTCGAACACAGTCTTTTTTGTTATGATAGTTTTCAATTTAATATTTATGCTTAAATTATTGTTTTTTGATTTGCGAAGCAAACCAACACCACAGGCAACTCCGTTATGGTTTTTATCCAATTTTCGAAGCAAACGATAGTTTAAGATATTCATAATTTGGTTTGCGAAAATTAGAATTCGCAGAGAATTCATACCAACACCACGTGCAACACACGCCGACCAACCGGTATAGTGGTTAAGGTGTTAGCCTCTAGATCGGAAGGTTCCTGGTTCGAATCCGAGTCCGGGCAGGGATGTTTGTAAGCGTATGGTGTAGAGGCGGCTGGTGCACCTTAAATCTGTCGTGGCCGAAAGTCCTCACGTTGGGTTGGCGTGGAAGTTTGGAGAGTGGGGTGCCAGCTCAGGTGTGGCTTCGTCATCTGACCGTGGTTCAAAATTACGAGGTGTTGTCCTCGGTTCTTTCCCTTAAGGCACTGATCCCGGACCCTCGTCAATAGCCCGTTGTGTTGCTCTAGTACGACTTTAACTAAAATTACCATTACCATTACCCACCATAATTCTTTCATAGGGCCTGGTCGGTAGAGCGTCGAGCTCCTGACTGACTGATCATGAGTTCGAGCCCAGCAGACCGAAAACTCCCGTGTATGCTAAAGGTGACTGGTGCACGAAACATCTGTCGTGGTTACAAAGTCCTCCAAGTTCCCATAATATTCCAATACCTCTGGGGGTGCCGAACCAGGGATTAGTTGGTCTCTGGTTTGGATCAAAATTACAACCGTGTGCCTGAGGATGATTGAATGTTGTGAAAATGTGACCTCTCCGTTAAAACGAAACGTGTCGATGTGCTGCCATCTGTTGGCTAAAAAAAATTCGAGCTAAGTCGGACTTCCTCCCAATAGGGGTCACTTGCATGGAAACCGCATCCCCCTCGCCTCTTGACGGGCCTGGCACTCCGATGGTCTGCCAGCGTAGGCATAAATAATAACACGTGCAACACCATTATGGCTGTTATCCAATAGGCTACGAATTTGTATGGGAAGTCGTTGCAGTCACTGGGGGTTCTTCTTCTTCTAGACCCACCCCAGACCCACTCACCGTTAGGTTTAGAGTGTTATATGGTCTAGGGGGGAAGGGGAGAGAACCTCCATCGCAGCACGGAGGAGGGCCAGAAGGCCCAACACCAGTCAGTCGCTCGAATTGAGTGCCGAATTAAAAAAAATAATAATAATAATACATGGGGAAACAAGCCCAAAGAAGACATAACACTTCCGGTGTAACCGGGAATTTAAGTTATGGAGACAAACAACTACACAAACCTCCGGGAGAAAAAACCGGGTAAAAATAAACTCTGGCAACACGCCAGGAAAACATCAATACAAATTAAAATAATAAACCAAATACATAAATACACAAAACGACAAAAGAACACAGCACAGTACAAACACATAAAACACATATAGTTAAAAGTTGGTTTTATCTTAAACAATTAACAACTCAGAAAAGAATAATGATTATGTTTAATGTTGAGGAATGAAATAAATATTATATGAGAGATTTAATGACTATTTTAATGTACAATGCAAAATGAACAAAAAAAAAAAAATTTAAAGAAAAAAAAAATCTAAAAAGGTTAAAATTCTGTAAAATTTAAAAAGGTTAAAATTCTGTAAAATTTAAAAATTTTTAAATGTTTAAAATCTTAAAATAGAGGGAAACCTAGTTCCATCTCACTATCTAAAAAAAAAAAAAAAAAAAAAAAAAAAAAAAAAAAAAAGTCAACCAAATGGGGGTCCCAAGGAGCCACCACTTTTTTTACCTATGGGTCGTGGGGACCGGCCACCATCTCCATGGCCGCCATCACGCAGGATTTTATTTTTGCCATAGAAGTTTTGCTTCTAAGGACACTTTCCAACCAAATTGGCTTGTGTCTCTCATTTGGTTTTTTCACATGAATTTCCTTTGTGAGTGGACAGTCAAAGAGAAAGTGGTCGGCATCCCCCACTTCCCCGCAGCTACAGAGGTCCGAATTTTTGAGCCCAAACCTGCGAAGGTAAGCATGGAACGGTCCATGACCCGTGAGAAACCAGACGAGCTGGCGATCAGCGATGAGTCTATCTCTTGTAACTCTAGTAATGAATCCCCTGAGCCTGAGACCCTTATTTGATTCTAAGTAATGATTTTGCCAGGTCTTCTCAGTAAAATCTACAATTTTCCTTTTAAGTAGGCTCAGGGGGAACGGAATGTCCAAGACCTCACCACTGATCGAGGCAAGTTTTGCGTTTTCGTCGGCCAGCTCGTTACCAGTAAGACCCGCATGAGCCCGAACCCAACTCAGGCCAAAGATGTTAGTAAACTTTGATATTTTCTTTTTTATTTCATAAAGGTAATTGGATTTATTAGTTGCGGTTTTAAGGGCCTGAATTGAACTGAGGCTGTCACTATAAATGTTTATCTTCTTTTCCTTGGCTATTGCCCAATCAATTGCTTTATATATTGCTGACAACTCTGCCTGAAAGACAGAGTTGCCGGGTAAAAGTTTGAATTGTAAAATTTCTATTAAATTATTATTTTTAAAGATGCACACCGCGGCCCCGACATTGCCATCAATGCCCGAGCCGTCGGTGTACACCTCGTATTCTGCATCTTTGATGGCGTCCTGGAAGTCCAACCTTAGTTCAGCCATCCGGACGCCACCAACCATGATATTGTAGTCATAATGTACTGGTGACAGCCTCAGCTCCGGGTCGGGGAGCCGCCTCTTGATAACATTAAATTTTTTGTACAATGACAGCAGGGTCACATGGAGCGGCGGAATTCCGCATAGTGTATTTAGGGAGACGGTCGGAGAGGTTCTATATGCTCCAAGAATTTTTAACAGAAATGGCCTCTGTATAGTACCAAGCTTCTGGATCTGAGCTTTAGTTAAGCTGCCTCCCCAAATGCCAGCTCCATAGGTGAGGATCTTTTCCGTGACGGTCAGATACCACACCTTCTGGAGCTGGCCACCGACTCCCCAGCCACCTCCTCGAATTTTTTGGAGTGAACCTCCGAGCCGCATACAGCGGTCTCTTAATTTCTGAATGTGGTCGCTCCATGCGAGCCGGCTGTCAATGTTTAGGCCTAAATATTTTAAATAACTGACTATTTTTATTTCTTTACTATTTAAGTTTATTTTTATACTGTCTTTTAATTTTGGATTTTTTGAAACTATTAGGGTCTGGCATTTGTCGGTCGAGAGAGCCAATTTCATTTCATTTAGTCTATTGAAAACAATAGCCAATGAATTATTTGTATTTCTCTCCAGGAGCCCCGCGGAGGACCCATGCGTTATTAATGCCAGGTCATCCGCAAAGGCCTGGAGGTAAATCCGATCAGAATTTAAATCAAGTATACAATTAAAATAAATGTTCCACAGTGTCGGGGCCAAGACCGAACCCTGTGGGCACCCTTTTATTAGATTACGTGTTATATGTACCCCGTCTATTTCAAATAATACTGACCTAAAATTTAAATAAGAACATATAAACTTAATAAAATACCCCGGGAATTTAAGAGAATCGAGTCTGTTGACCAACAGTTGCCAGTTCATGTTATCAAAGGCGGCGGAAATATCCAGTGTTGTCAATGCGGCATGGCTGGTCTTTTTGAGAGGTCTGTTGCGGTTTGTAATAGAATCACTGGGGGTTAGCGAGGAGTGGTCATACCTGACCCCACAAAAAGAACAGTCACGGATAACGCCGTATTGGCCCGAGGCCAACGAAAAGATAAGGCATGGGAAGTATTTCGTGACGTCACCAACGGCGACTGATAAATCTCACATCGCTGTTTTCTTGTGTAGGACAATTTATTACATCAGAAAATTTATTTTAAATTTGTAAAAGTACTTCAAAATAAATCTGCAGTTAAAAAGATAGCATTTTATTCTCCTCAAACTTCTTTTCAAACATTTCACCAAATATTATTTAAAATATCGAACAAAACACATCACATAAATTAACTATTCATTATCCCACATTATATTTAGAAATAAGCTTATCTATATATATATTTCTCTTACGTGGCACGCAAAAAAGACGTTATTTGTTACCGCGTTTTGGCAACATTGTGCGATTGTTTGTTTACTAGGAGCCTCGCGAGTCATTTGAATCTATAGAGTTATCGGATGAAATTTTATTGAAAAAAAAAAGAATTTTAGACGAGCTGTTGCGGTTTGTAATAGAAATCTAAGAAAGCGGAGGATCTTTTCAGGGCTATTTAAAAAACGGTCCTTTTCAAGGCTAACAATTATAGTACAACAAGACGCGTGCACTACAACTTTCGACAACAAACTAAGTCAAAAAATGTATGGGTGGCTCGAGTACTGATGAAGTGTACACACAAACAGCATACTGGGTATTCAATTTCCAAAGCAGCGCTCACATTGCGAGTAAAAATTTGCTCAAAGTTTTCATTTAAATTCTGATTCCAGAGGTACTGTATATATCTTTTATGTAATGCAACAAATTTAGATTTGAAAAATATTTTTTTGGAATACATTTTGTAATCAATTTCTTCTGCTAGGACACGTGTCTTCATTGATGCGAGCGAAGCGAGCATAGTTTCGCGCAGCGAACCAATGAGAATTGCGAAGCAATCCTCCGTGGGTTGGCGAGCGTTAGCGAGCAGGGGGCGGGCCCCCTAGTAATTATTTATTTTTGAAGTTATAAAATGAACACATTACTAGATATGTGAATGATATTTCTAATTTCATAATATTTTTGAACCTAAAGAAATTTGGACTAGACAATTAATATACTTATATTTTCTTAATTAAAGTATATTAAGTTGTAAACTTTCTTTCATCAGTTTAAGAAGTAAGCTGAAGAACACACAAATTTTCCCCCTAGTAAATTTAAGGTACACATTTATAGGAATTTATTTTACCTGTGGTATGTGAACAAAAGAAAATTCAACAAATAAAGCAAACTACATTTATTTTTAAAGAAACAATCTTTTCGTTACATAACATGTTTTCATACTTGTTATCAAACATTTCACCAAATATTTTTGGGAAATAGAAAAAAGCACATCATATAATGGGACTCTATTAATATTCCCGCACCATGTTAAGAAAAAGCATATAACTCATTAACATTTGAAGTTATTAAATGAATATTACTAAATATTTGAATGTGATATTTCTAATTCATGAAATTTTTGAACTTAAAGAAATTTCGTCTATACACAGCTTAATATATTTAAGATGTTTTAAATTTTTCAACTTTCTTTCATCAGTTTCAGATTTAAGCTTATCTCTCATTAATGTTTCGTGCACCAGCAATATAAATAAGAAATATTCAGCTCGTGTTTTGTAATGGTATTTAGATCAATGTCATCTGCTAGAAAAATGAAAGGACTATTATCAATATCACTTTTGTCACTGTTATTTACGCATGTTAAAAATTCTTTTAGAGGAATTTTTCTATGTTTTCTTGAATATAGCTGTAAAATACCTTGCACTCTCAATTTTCTTTCAGATTCTGGAATTTGTTGGACAGAGATATGATCATTGGTACCAGACATTTGTCTATACTGACCAAACCTGGCTTCTAGATTATCAGTTTGAAACTTACTAGTCAACACAAATATTGCACCGGACAGTAAAAGGTTACTTAAACAGCCACTTCCAGGTTTTTGGTTCATATCTTTCCATTCATTAAAACAATATGCAAATTTTTCTAAAGATGACATTCTGCTATCAGTTACATATTTAAATGCATTGGAGTTTTCATTGTGAGTGTTACGACCTTAATTTAAATGGGTAACATTTACAATAATCCACCAGCATTTATACAAATACAAATATAGACGACCAGCCACAGGCTCTAGCCCAACAAGGCTGGTCCTTTGTTTATGAACTCCCCAATTCCCACTGACTATCCAATTGTATCTTAAATTCGTACACTCCCTTTGAATTAACTATATTCTCTGGCAACGCGTTCCAACTGTCTATTACCCTATTAAAGTAGTAGTTTTTCTTTAAATCCCGATTAAAATGTGTCTTATTCAATTTATACCCATGGCCCCTTGTTCTGTTATCCCTATTGGAATTTAAGCCCTCTGTGTCCCCTTGTTTTACAAACTTGAAAAGCTGAATTAAATCACCCCTTCTTCTTCTTTCCAGTGTATGCATGTTTAGCTTACTTAAACGTTCATTGTAGTCGAGATTTGCAATCCACTTTATTATTTTTGTAGCTCTGTGCTGAACCCTTTCAATTAATTCTATATCCTTTCTCATATATGGAGCCCAGAATTGTACAGCATATTCTAGATGTGGTCTTACTAAAACCTTATATAACGGCAAGATTATATTCTTATCCCTTGAAGTTACAGTCTTTTTAATATACCCCAATAACCTATTATCCTTTTTACCCGCAGCTGAACATTGGTGACCCATTTTAAAATCCCTGTGAATTATCACCACAATATCCTTGACTGTTTCTCCCTCCTTTACTTTTACTCCCTGCAGACAGTACTCGGCTCCACTGTTACTGTAACCCATATGCAGAACTTGACATTTCCCTACATTAAATGACATACCCTATTTTACAGCCCATTCGGATATCTTATCAAAATCTCCTTGTAAATTTTCTATCTGTAACTTGGTATCCACTGTCCCCCATATTTTTAAGTCATCTGCAAATATACTGATTCTATTCTTGATTCCCTGACCTATATCATCTATGAAAATTATAAATAAAATTGGTCCCAAAACTGATCCCTGAGGCACCCCACTTATAACTTCTGTCCACTGTGAATAATTTCCTTTTACCTGCACTCTCTGCTTTCTACCCAATAACCAATTTTTTATCCATATTAATGTCTTTCCAATTTAAACAGTAATGCCTCATGAGGTACTTTATCAAAAGCCTTTTGAAAATCTATATACATGATATCCACACTGCTCTTATTATCCAGGTCCTCAGTAATTTTTTCATAGAACTTCAAAAGGTTTGTAGAGCAGGATCTGCCCTTCCTAAACCCATACTGATTATCTGATAACAGTCCCCCTTCCTCCAAGTATAACATTATATGCTTTTTTTTAACAGAGATTCAAATATTTTGCAAATTACTGATGTTAGACTTACTGGTCTATAGTTGCCCGGATCACTTTGTATTCCCTTTTTGAAAATTGGAGTTATGTTGGCCAACTTCCAATCCATTGGTACCCAACCCGTGCTATATGTTGTATTAAATATCGTGTGAATTATTTCCCCCAATTCTTCCGCGCATTCCACTAGTACTCTCGGATAAATATCGTCTGGCCCTGGAGCTTTAGATGACTTAATTCTTTTCATCTGATGTACTATTTTTTCCCTGTTAAATTCGCATTCTTTAATTGTACCCCTGCAAAAGCTCCATCCTTGGAATCCTTTTTTAATTTATAGTTACCATTGAAAACCCCCAGAAAAAAGTCATTTAATAGGTTTGCCATTCCCACCTCGTCTTGAATTAATTCCCCTCCCCTCCAACGGGCCCAGTGTAGTACTAAATTTATTTTTACCACTTGCATATGCAAAAAATTCTTTGGGTTTGTACTTATTTCCCTTGCTAGTTTTTCCTCCAAGGACACCTTTTGCTTCCGACTAATAGTTTTAAACTCCTTTCTGGCTTTCAGATATACCTCCTTGTCCCTGTCGTTAACAGTGCTTTTATATACCCTGTATGTTCTTTGTTTTAATTTTAAAGCTTTGTGTGTTTCCCCTGAAAACCACATAGGGAGCAAGATTCTAGATTTTCCTTTTTTCCTGAACGTTCCATGTTTTTTTAACACCCTGTCTAACTTATTCTTGAATTCATCCCATTGTTCAGAATGATGCAGTGCTAATAATCCCCCTTTGAATGTCTCATTTAACTCTTCCCTTATCCTATGAAAATTTACCTTTCTGAAATTTGGAATTATCCTACTATTGATTGTGTATGCTGACTGAAAATTTATGCTTAATCTGAAACTTCTATGATCACTTTCTCCCAGTGGCTCACCTATAACCAAATCCTGCACCCTATCCTCATCATTGCTGAAAATCAAATCCAATATTGCATTGTCCCTAGTATCCTCATACACTATCTGGTACAAAAAACAATCCTGTACCACTTCCAAAAATTCTGCTCCTTTCCCATTTGTAGCTAGATTATTGGTCCAGTCAATATTTGGATAATTATAATCCCCCATTAAAATTAATTCTCCTTTTTGACATGCTTCGTTTATCAGATTGCACATACCCTTTTCCTGCGCTTCACTACAAACAGGAGGTCTATATATATTACCCAGAATTAGTCCTTTGCCTTTGTCTGTATTCAGTTTCACCCAGACTGATTCTATACACTAAATTTTACTATTTAACTTTATATCCGTACAGTTTAAGAATTCTCTCACATAAATCAAAACCCTACCCCCTTTCCTATTCACTCTGTCCACCCTAAACATTGTGAATCCACTTAATTCTAAAATTTGTGCTTCTTCACTGCTTGCCCAACTTTCAGTTATCCCAATGATATCTATATCCTCTGCTTGTGCAATTCCCCTGAGCTCATCCATTTTATTTCTCACACTGCCGAGCATTACAATAAAATACTTTTAGCTTATTTTTCACCCTCATATTGCACTTTCCCTTAGAAGTATTAGTCTTTGTATTGTTTTTCACCCTTTTATTGCACTTTCCCCTTGTATTATTTGTCACGGTATTGTTTTTCGCACTTACATTGCACTTTCCCTTTGTATTGTTTGTCTCCTGTAATTTAGACGCTGTTAGTTTTCCTGAGCAATTATTGTGTACTGTGAACCCTCTATATCCTACCCATCCCTGCTTGTATTCTAGTTTTTTGACTCCAGAATATTCAAAACCCGCTTGCCAACCTCCCTATTACCTATCAGGCTTAAATGCAAATTGTCCCTGCTTATCCAATCCCTCCTACACTCCTTCCAAACATCTAAAAATCTAACCTCCTCCCTCTCACACAAATCCCTTAAAAACCCGTTCATCTTATTGGCCCTTTGATTTAACCACCCATTACCTAACCCATACCTAGGTAGTAATCCTAATACTGTTACATCTACCCCATGAGGCTTAATGCCTCTTAAAAGTGTTTCCGCTTCCCTCTTAAACTCAACATTAGTGGTCCTCTCTACATTATTAGTTCCCACCCACACTACTGCCTTTTCCTCCCCTTTAACTGCACCTGCCTTAACTGCCTCAACTACATGTTTTACCCTAGCGCCTGGCAAGCAACACCTTGCAAAATTGCGCTTTTTACGCCCTCCATGTCTCCCAAAATCCTAACCATTGAGTCGCCAACCACAACCCCTTTAGTTACCTTATGAACCTCATCCCCTGATCTACATGTCCCAAGTCTACACACGGAACCCCCTTTTCCACTCCCTCTGCAAACCTTACCTTCAAAGCCTCCAGATCCTTCCTCAAATCATCCACCTCTAAACAACTCTTACATGTAAATTCAACCTTCTCTGACATTTTAACCCCACTCAAACCACCCTTTCCTGCCTCAACCATATTCCTACACGTCACATTCTACATAGAACTCTCCACTGGCTCCCTCTGTCCTCATCTCTTTTAACATCCTAACTAAACCCATGCTAATCCAAAGTAACAATCAATGCACAGAAATAGCACTAAACAAAATTGTACTAAACAGAATTGCGAAGCAATCCTCCGTGGGTTGGCGAGCGTTAGCGAGCAGGGGGCGGGCCCCCTAGTAATTATTTATTTTTGAAGTTATAAAATGAACACATTACTAGATATGTGAATGATATTTCTAATTTCATAATATTTTTGAACCTAAAGAAATTTGGACTAGACAATTAATATACTTATATTTTCTTAATTAAAGTATATTAAGTTGTAAACTTTCTTTCATCAGTTTAAGAAGTAAGCTGAAGAACACACAAATTTTCCCCCTAGTAAATTTAAGGTACACATTTATAGGAATTTATTTTACCTGTGGTATGTGAACAAAAGAAAATTCAACAAATAAAGCAAACTACATTTATTTTTAAAGAAACAATCTTTTCGTTACATAACATGTTTTCATACTTGTTATCAAACATTTCACCAAATATTTTTGGGAAATAGAAAAAAGCACATCATATAATGGGACTCTATTAATATTCCCGCACCATGTTAAGAAAAAGCATATAACTCATTAACATTTGAAGTTATTAAATGAATATTACTAAATATTTGAATGTGATATTTCTAATTCATGAAATTTTTGAACTTAAAGAAATTTCGTCTATACACAGCTTAATATATTTAAGATGTTTTAAATTTTTCAACTTTCTTTCATCAGTTTCAGATTTAAGCTTATCTCTCATTAATGTTTCGTGCACCAGCAATATAAATAAGAAATATTCAGCTCGTGTTTTGTAATGGTATTTAGATCAATGTCATCTGCTAGAAAAATGAAAGGACTATTATCAATATCACTTTTGTCACTGTTATTTACGCATGTTAAAAATTCTTTTAGAGGAATTTTTCTATGTTTTCTTGAATATAGCTGTAAAATACCTTGCACTCTCAATTTTCTTTCAGATTCTGGAATTTGTTGGACAGAGATATGATCATTGGTACCAGACATTTGTCTATACTGACCAAACCTGGCTTCTAGATTATCAGTTTGAAACTTACTAGTCAACACAAATATTGCACCGGACAGTAAAAGGTTACTTAAACAGCCACTTCCAGGTTTTTGGTTCATATCTTTCCATTCATTAAAACAATATGCAAATTTTTCTAAAGATGACATTCTGCTATCAGTTACATATTTAAATGCATTGGAGTTTTCATTGTGAGTGTTACGACCTTAATTTAAATGGGTAACATTTACAATAATCCACCAGCATTTATACAAATACAAATATAGACGACCAGCCACAGGCTCTAGCCCAACAAGGCTGGTCCTTTGTTTATGAACTCCCCAATTCCCACTGACTATCCAATTGTATCTTAAATTCGTACACTCCCTTTGAATTAACTATATTCTCTGGCAACGCGTTCCAACTGTCTATTACCCTATTAAAGTAGTAGTTTTTCTTTAAATCCCGATTAAAATGTGTCTTATTCAATTTATACCCATGGCCCCTTGTTCTGTTATCCCTATTGGAATTTAAGCCCTCTGTGTCCCCTTGTTTTACAAACTTGAAAAGCTGAATTAAATCACCCCTTCTTCTTCTTCTTTCCAGTGTATGCATGTTTAGCTTACTTAAACGTTCATTGTAGTCGAGATTTGCAATCCACTTTATTATTTTTGTAGCTCTGTGCTGAACCCTTTCAATTAATTCTATATCCTTTCTCATATATGGAGCCCAGAATTGTACAGCATATTCTAGATGTGGTCTTACTAAAACCTTATATAACGGCAAGATTATATTCTTATCCCTTGAAGTTACAGTCTTTTTAATATACCCCAATAACCTATTATCCTTTTTACCCGCAGCTGAACATTGGTGACCCATTTTAAAATCCCTGTGAATTATCACCACAATATCCTTGACTGTTTCTCCCTCCTTTACTTTTACTCCCTGCAGACAGTACTCGGCTCCACTGTTACTGTAACCCATATGCAGAACTTGACATTTCCCTACATTAAATGACATACCCTATTTTACAGCCCATTCGGATATCTTATCAAAATCTCCTTGTAAATTTTCTATCTGTAACTTGGTATCCACTGTCCCCCATATTTTTAAGTCATCTGCAAATATACTGATTCTATTCTTGATTCCCTGACCTATATCATCTATGAAAATTATAAATAAAATTGGTCCCAAAACTGATCCCTGAGGCACCCCACTTATAACTTCTGTCCACTGTGAATAATTTCCTTTTACCTGCACTCTCTGCTTTCTACCCAATAACCAATTTTTTATCCATATTAATGTCTTTCCAATTTAAACAGTAATGCCTCATGAGGTACTTTATCAAAAGCCTTTTGAAAATCTATATACATGATATCCACACTGCTCTTATTATCCAGGTCCTCAGTAATTTTTTCATAGAACTTCAAAAGGTTTGTAGAGCAGGATCTGCCCTTCCTAAACCCATACTGATTATCTGATAACAGTCCCCCTTCCTCCAAGTATAACATTATATGCTTTTTTTTAACAGAGATTCAAATATTTTGCAAATTACTGATGTTAGACTTACTGGTCTATAGTTGCCCGGATCACTTTGTATTCCCTTTTTGAAAATTGGAGTTATGTTGGCCAACTTCCAATCCATTGGTACCCAACCCGTGCTATATGTTGTATTAAATATCGTGTGAATTATTTCCCCCAATTCTTCCGCGCATTCCACTAGTACTCTCGGATAAATATCGTCTGGCCCTGGAGCTTTAGATGACTTAATTCTTTTCATCTGATGTACTATTTTTTCCCTGTTAAATTCGCATTCTTTAATTGTACCCCTGCAAAAGCTCCATCCTTGGAATCCTTTTTTAATTTATAGTTACCATTGAAAACCCCCAGAAAAAAGTCATTTAATAGGTTTGCCATTCCCACCTCGTCTTGAATTAATTCCCCTCCCCTCCAACGGGCCCAGTGTAGTACTAAATTTATTTTTACCACTTGCATATGCAAAAAATTCTTTGGGTTTGTACTTATTTCCCTTGCTAGTTTTTCCTCCAAGGACACCTTTTGCTTCCGACTAATAGTTTTAAACTCCTTTCTGGCTTTCAGATATACCTCCTTGTCCCTGTCGTTAACAGTGCTTTTATATACCCTGTATGTTCTTTGTTTTAATTTTAAAGCTTTGTGTGTTTCCCCTGAAAACCACATAGGGAGCAAGATTCTAGATTTTCCTTTTTTCCTGAACGTTCCATGTTTTTTTAACACCCTGTCTAACTTATTCTTGAATTCATCCCATTGTTCAGAATGATGCAGTGCTAATAATCCCCCTTTGAATGTCTCATTTAACTCTTCCCTTATCCTATGAAAATTTACCTTTCTGAAATTTGGAATTATCCTACTATTGATTGTGTATGCTGACTGAAAATTTATGCTTAATCTGAAACTTCTATGATCACTTTCTCCCAGTGGCTCACCTATAACCAAATCCTGCACCCTATCCTCATCATTGCTGAAAATCAAATCCAATATTGCATTGTCCCTAGTATCCTCATACACTATCTGGTACAAAAAACAATCCTGTACCACTTCCAAAAATTCTGCTCCTTTCCCATTTGTAGCTAGATTATTGGTCCAGTCAATATTTGGATAATTATAATCCCCCATTAAAATTAATTCTCCTTTTTGACATGCTTCGTTTATCAGATTGCACATACCCTTTTCCTGCGCTTCACTACAAACAGGAGGTCTATATATATTACCCAGAATTAGTCCTTTGCCTTTGTCTGTATTCAGTTTCACCCAGACTGATTCTATACACTAAATTTTACTATTTAACTTTATATCCGTACAGTTTAAGAATTCTCTCACATAAATCAAAACCCTACCCCCTTTCCTATTCACTCTGTCCACCCTAAACATTGTGAATCCACTTAATTCTAAAATTTGTGCTTCTTCACTGCTTGCCCAACTTTCAGTTATCCCAATGATATCTATATCCTCTGCTTGTGCAATTCCCCTGAGCTCATCCATTTTATTTCTCACACTGCCGAGCATTACAATAAAATACTTTTAGCTTATTTTTCACCCTCATATTGCACTTTCCCTTAGAAGTATTAGTCTTTGTATTGTTTTTCACCCTTTTATTGCACTTTCCCCTTGTATTATTTGTCACGGTATTGTTTTTCGCACTTACATTGCACTTTCCCTTTGTATTGTTTGTCTCCTGTAATTTAGACGCTGTTAGTTTTCCTGAGCAATTATTGTGTACTGTGAACCCTCTATATCCTACCCATCCCTGCTTGTATTCTAGTTTTTTGACTCCAGAATATTCAAAACCCGCTTGCCAACCTCCCTATTACCTATCAGGCTTAAATGCAAATTGTCCCTGCTTATCCAATCCCTCCTACACTCCTTCCAAACATCTAAAAATCTAACCTCCTCCCTCTCACACAAATCCCTTAAAAACCCGTTCATCTTATTGGCCCTTTGATTTAACCACCCATTACCTAACCCATACCTAGGTAGTAATCCTAATACTGTTACATCTACCCCATGAGGCTTAATGCCTCTTAAAAGTGTTTCCGCTTCCCTCTTAAACTCAACATTAGTGGTCCTCTCTACATTATTAGTTCCCACCCACACTACTGCCTTTTCCTCCCCTTTAACTGCACCTGCCTTAACTGCCTCAACTACATGTTTTACCCTAGCGCCTGGCAAGCAACACCTTGCAAAATTGCGCTTTTTACGCCCTCCATGTCTCCCAAAATCCTAACCATTGAGTCGCCAACCACAACCCCTTTAGTTACCTTATGAACCTCATCCCCTGATCTACATGTCCCAAGTCTACACACGGAACCCCCTTTTCCACTCCCTCTGCAAACCTTACCTTCAAAGCCTCCAGATCCTTCCTCAAATCATCCACCTCTAAACAACTCTTACATGTAAATTCAACCTTCTCTGACATTTTAACCCCACTCAAACCACCCTTTCCTGCCTCAACCATATTCCTACACGTCACATTCTACATAGAACTCTCCACTGGCTCCCTCTGTCCTCATCTCTTTTAACATCCTAACTAAACCCATGCTAATCCAAAGTAACAATCAATGCACAGAAATAGCACTAAACAAAATCAAACATACAGAAAAAGCACTAAACAAAATCAAACATACAGAAAAAGCACTAAGTCATATACACAGAAAAAGCACTGCACCGAAACAAATATACAGAAAAAGCTGGAATTAAATATCTTATAACCTTATAGTAGTCAACTAACTGAATGAAAACAAAAAAGACACACAAGATTTAGGCACAACGAGAAAGACGTGAATTAGGCCTAACGAGACAGACGTGAATTACACCTAACGAGACACATTTGATTTAGGCCAATTTAATAAGTCAAAAACTAAATACTAGGACGATAAAAACACTTTTAAAACAATTAGAAATGGTTGAGCCGATAGGAATACAAGTAATTCAATTTAATTAAGCTTAAAAAACAAGCAGTGTCTTTCCAGTTAAAAAATGAGTTCACTATAGAAAAAAATTCAAGTGCAAGGTTAGACTCATGAAAAATATTTAAAACCAAATTAACCTTCTGTCGCTCAATATTTTAAGGATACAATGCTTTATAGTTTAATTTTGTAGCATATTTTATTAAATTTTGACTTTCTATTTTGTAAAGTTTTCTAAATAAGGCAAATTGAGCTTTTCTTACAATGTTGGTACCATCAGAATCAGGATATTGTAAAAATTTTTCACTATCACATTGGTTGATCCAATTGCTTCTAAGACTTAATCAAATGTACAGTATCGAATAACAAATATAAAGACTTAGTATTATTTACAGGATTTTTTACATCACGATAAAACATTTTATCACCAGCAATATTCTCAAACATTCCTATTATTATCTGCGAGAACACACAAGACATAATAACCAGCATTTTCAGACATTTTTAAAACTGTACATGTAAAATTAAACAAATCATCTCCTGTCAATTTAGTGACAGGCACTAATGCAGCATTTTCTTTAAAATTGGAATAAACGAGATCATAAAGCTTTGAATGCTTTTTGCTTCTTCTAAAGGAATGTTTTCAGGAAATCCCACATTAGTTTTTCCTTTATACGATACATTTACTTTAGCCTGAATTTCGTCGAAAAGCAAATTTACAAGTTTATCTTTTGTCTCTAATTTACTAAATTTCATTTTCATATATGCTTCACTATCTGTTGACATAGAACATTAATTTATTTTAAAAGAATTTAGTCGTTTCAAGTATCGGCAGAAAGTAAAGATAATAGATTGGAACACTATAGAAAATTATATGCTGATGGAGACTTTATATACACAATTCAGTCACATTAATGTTACCACCTGTCAAAAGCCAGAATAACCACCTTTGGCAGAGCGGACCGCTGCGAGACGTGCAGGAAGAGAGTCAGTTAGGTTTCTGAAGGTGTTCACTGGCATGTTGAGCCATGCCGACTCCAGTGCCGTGGCCATCTGCGCTAGATTACGCGGTTGAGGATACATGGCAATTGTTGAAGGGTGTTTGCTTTCAGACGTTTCACGCCGTATACGCCAACGTCCATCTGTCCGATGGAGCATAAAACATGATTCATCGGAAAAAATCACCTGTCGTCACTATGTGGACGTCCAGTCACGGTACTGGCGTGCAAATTCCAGCCTTCGTCGCCGATGAACAGCAGTCAGCATAGGTGCATTCACCAGGCGTCTGCTAAGGAGGCCCATACGCAGCAACGTTCGCTGAACCGTTGTTGAGGATACACTCTTGGTAGCCCCTTGGTTCATCTGGGCGGTCAGTTGCTCAACAGTTGCACGTCTATTCGCCCGAACGCATCTCCGTAGCCTTCGTTCGCCTCTGTCATCTATAGCCCGTGGTGCACCATATGCACCACGCCGCTGATTTTGGAGAGTGCCATTTTGCCATGCACGGTATACTTTCCAACGGAGGCACGCGGACAGTTCACAAAATTAGCCGTTTCTGAAATGATTCCAACCTTGGCCCGAAAGACAATAATCATGCCCTTTTGGACGTCGGATATATCGCTACGCTTCTGCATTACGACAGCGATTGAAATGCTTTCCGATGCCCTAGGACATCCTTTATATACACTCCACTGCAATGTGCTGCCACCTGCCTTTTGTGATTGGTTATTTCACGTTGACGTCGAAAGTAGGTGGTGGTCACATTAATGTGACTGGACTGTGTATCATTATCACTTTAAAATAATACCATATGTGTAGGAAATAAGACACAAAACAATTTTTTAACACAATTTTTACTATCACTATTTCATGAAACATATTTTTCATGATGCAAATGATTTATGGCTCCCTCTTTTGAACAAAATACATTTATATTATGTGCAATTTAGTGTTATTATGTGTATCTGGCGTCACATTTTCTTTTGTATACCAGTAACATTTATGTGAACAGTAAGACGTACTGTTTTTATCATATTACTTTCTATTTATTAAATCCTAAATTCGACTAGCTATCACTTTATTTCGTTAATATTGCAGCAGATTATAGGTTTTAGCGACATTTAACTGCACAGATAAAGTAACGATGGCTCTGACGACGTATTTGAATCACAGATTTTGAGTTTTGATTTCACCATTTTTGCTGGAATGTGTGTAGGTAGACGACTGTGTACCAATAGCTTTTATTTTTGTCGCACACTTTGATAAATTCAGTAATATTTTTATTCATGCCCGGCTAAGAAGTGAAATTCCATAACAATCAGCAGTTGGCTGTTTGCTTTATTTGGCAATGGGGACTCGACAAGATATTGCTTACGCAGTGAATTTGGTGATTCATAAGTTGGACAACACCACAGACTGATTGGGGAATTGTGCAGACATTAAGATACCTTTGCAATACCATTGGACATGGCATTGTGTACAATAATGAAGACGACAGAAGCCTGATGTTGTTTAGTGATGCAGATAACAGCTGTGCAGAAACATGCAGGTCTCGCAGAGGTATAGATTTTCTACGGCGGAAGTGTAATTACGTGGCGAAGCAAGCTACAGGAGGCCATATCCAATTCAACGACAGAGGCAAAGTTCATTGCATGCTGGCAGGGTTTGAACTGTAAACAGTTATTCGAAAGCATGGATAAACTGACCATGAACATGTGTTGTAGCATATATATAAACAATTATTGAAAAGCATGATGGAGGGAGATCAGGGATAATCTATGACCACGAGCATGTAATGCAGGCAGGTTTTGAAATTCAAACAGTTCTTGAAAAGCATGGATAAACTGACCATGAACATATGATGCAGGAAGGTTTTGAAAAGTAAACAGTTCTTGAAAAGCATGATGGAGGGAATAAACTGTCATCACGAACATGTGATGCAAGCAGGTTTGGAAATGTAAACAGTTCTTGAGTAAACATAGAGCATTTGTGGCTTGTTCCATTTCACTTTTGAAAGCAAGAAATTCTACCTCAGAATTAAATTGCTTTGTTTCTTTGTCAAATTGTATTTCATGTACATCCAACAAATGACTTTCTAGCTGCTTCTTTTTAAAACTTGTGTCAGACTGCAAATTGGGCACGCCAGGCAATTTTTACCAGCACTGGTGACTTCAGATGCACTTGATGCTGAAATAGTCTAGAACCTGTCTTGAAAGACTTGAAGCAAATCGAAAAGATGTGATCGGAATCCATCACAAAACGTTGTATGGAAAAATCCCCAAATAACAATACGATCGTGCTCGAAACAAACAATACTAAATCTGATAATGCCAAATCTAAACAAAATTAAAGAGCTAATAGCCAATCGTATCGCACTCGGGAAAACTTTCAAACTGATATAATAAATAACAGTTTGACTTAACCAAAAAACAAAAAAGCATGTATTATCGATTAACCGTGTCTCCATCCGCTTGTCTTGTAAAATTGACATCCGTAGTTACTTATATACTCTCAAACTCAAAGTGGAGGCTAAGTGACGTAACTTTTTTCAACCAATGAGATGAGGTTGGCTCGATGGATCAAGCTGCCTTGAATAACTTTTGACAGCCCTTTCAGGGCAGCTCAATCCATCGAGCCAACCTCTTCTGATTGGTTGAAAAAAGTCACTTGATTTTTCCTCTATTTTTGGGATCGAGAGTGTATAAGTAAAGATAAAGATATAAACAAGTTTGTTTACATTTTACGCTGTGTTTAACTAACGTTACATCAACAGTTTCCAAAATGCATTCGTTTCCGAACACACTTATTGCAATTGGTAACCATTTCATAACTTTAAAAAAGAACGATATTTTTCTTCCAGCAAACCTCTTTATAAAATATCCGATATTTTCCAACCTTGGTTTGGTAAAAAAAACTTTCATTTGAAAGGAATTACGGGTGTACGTTGTCAAAAATACCAGAAACTCATCTAATTCATCGTTTGTAATAAAACTTCCAAAAAATTGGTTTTAAAATAAGTATCTGATTTTAAAAAGAACTAGTAAACAATTTGATTCATGAAATTATTATCATAGTAGGCTGTTGAAGTAGAGTTTTAAATTTCAGTTTTAATTAAATTAACATAACTTTGCAGATAAACTGATTTTATTGTAAAAGAATGAGTTCTTCGGTTAATATTTAGTTCTTTTTCTACTGGAATTTCTTCTCAAAGGTTTTTTTAATTCATGGTTATAAAAACAAATGTTTTATACTGATCAGTTATATTAAATATTTTAAATTAAAATGAATCTTTGTGGTTATTTTATTGCATTATATAAAAAGTTAAAAACCATTATTTATATCAAAATATGCAAAAATAATAAGGCAGCTGAATGAAGGAGCATAACCCCAAGGTGTAGGGCTAAAATAGGGGAAATTTTTTTTTTTTACTATTAACCATAACAAATCCAACCCTCAGAGTTGATACTTTTTAACTGTTAACGTTGCAAGTTAGGAGAAGATTAGCATATTTTTGTTTCTTTCAATCAAATATTTCCCAAACGAGAATGTCGGAGCCATTGCTTGATTCGAGCAACATCATTTTAAGTGGTCAGATATACTGTGGGAAATAGCACCTGTGTGTGCTCATCACAGCATTTTTATAAATACCAACATGCTTTGTGATGTTATCTTCTACCATTTAGGTTTTAGTATTGATATGTTTTTTTAACTAATAAATATCTGAACCAGCAACCAGACAAGAAACAAAATTCCAGTAATGGTAATAAAACATAAAAAGTTTCTTAAAGTTTAATGTTTTTATAGAGTAAGTTATGGATTTTTTGCTTATGTTGATGTTAGTATGTAAAATAATGGTCAATATTTAGATATACAAAAAGAAATTTTTTATCTGATATAAAGGCGGATTTTAAGAATTGAAACGAAAAGCTTGACACTTGGAATGATTATTGCACATGACATGAGAAATGACAGATATGATATTATGGTAGAGAAGAAAATAAAATACTAGTAAACTTAAGTAAAATTACAGTATGCTCTCAATATCTTGAAGTCAGAGGGACGCAATATTGAGATAACAAGGTCAAATAAAACATAAAAAAAATTAAGTCATCACAATAGAAATAGTCTAACTCATAGGCGTAAAAAGTGGGGGGGGGGTTCTAATAACCCACCTGTCCGTTGAGAATTTTTTTCACAAATCACTCCTTTATTAATACCTATACTTAAATTGTTCATAATACAATTAATCACTGTGTTACTTGCATAATTAATTATACGAATGAAACAATGGTAGACATTAGCTTTTTAAACATCTTGTAAACAGTTATTTACTTGCAGACACCTACACATCCATTTGGGGGGTTTTATGCAAAATGACTCTTTTGAGACTGTCGCTTTAAAACTTTAGTAGTAAACGTTAAGCACCCTCACCACTTCCCGACATGCGTGTCACCAGGAGGCTTGGGGGTTCAACACCCCATCAACTAAGAAAACTTTGCAAGTGCTTTTTTTTTAATCAATTCTCTTTTAAAAATAACTCAAATTATTCAAATTAGAATTCATCAATTTTACTTGTGTTAATATTTTTTTAAATTACGTTGAGGAATGGGTCGTATTGACTATTTTCCTTCGTGCAGCCCAATATAAACCAGACTTGTGTAAATAGTAAAGGATTTCAATGAAACAGTGGTACATTAGCTGTATGAAAACATTGGCATAACCAAAGGAGTGTTGGTTTAACACCCCCCCCCCCCTTCACTTAAGAATTTTGTTTCAAATATAAGTTTTTTTTTTCACAAATAACTAATTTATTAATACTTAAATTGTTCATAGCACAATTCATCATTGTTTTACTTATGTAATTGATAACTGATATCAAGGAAACAATGGTTCATTAGTTGTAGATTTTAATATTTACAATGTATAATTGTTATAAGAATATAAGCAATGCCGGAAGGCTCCACTACACTCAATTACAGTGGTAGTTTGAACTACTATTTCTTCATAACTGAAAAGTGCTCATAGAAATAATCTTTATTAACACATAATTTTATATGTTGTAGATAGAGAAAAATTTTCAAATGACAATCACATATAATTGAAGTAAAATAAAAAAAGGTCTAGTTCTACACTCTATGTAACCTCTTCACAACCAACCATATAATTTTTTTTTCCTTCTGATAAAAATGATGAACTACTTCAACCTTGGGTCTCAACTATGCTGAAAGCCTAATAATTTTTAAATGATAAGATATTGCTGAAGAACTCATGGTTTTGTAGAAAGCTCTATTATTATCACTTTATAAGCCCAATTAAAATAGGTTAGAAACACAAAGTATATTTTTTTCAAGTGATATTGTATCTTGGGAAGCGCCTTTCATATACATAGGTACATTATTATTACGAAACATAAATTTTGTACATAATATATCATTAGCACTAAAATAACACAATATGTGTAGGAAATAAGACGTAATACAATTTTTATGATCCCTATTTCATGATGTAAAGGATTTATGGATCCCTTTTTTGAACAGAATACAGATTAATATTATGTGCAATTTAGTGTTATATGTATCCGGCATCTCCTTTTCTTTTGTATTCCAGTAAAATTTATGTGAACAATTAAGACGTGCTGTTCTTATAATCTTACTTTTTAACCGTCTCCCTTGGCAAGCTCAGTTTTTTTTGGGTTTTAGGGAAAACGATTAAAAGAAAGAAGGGCCAGTTTGAATTTAAATAATAAGGTTTATTTACTTAAGTATGGAAAATTAAAATATTGTTACATAGGATCAACTTGATCAAAAGGGTAGGAAATATCTCGCATACAAAATGGCGAACGCCAGTGAATTAGACAACCACAGTCATCACGAGAGCGGGGAAGAGAAGTGCCTCGTAGCCTCGCTTCAACTAGCAAAGTACTTGTGGTGCTCTTGGCGCCATCTCTTGGTAGGAGAATGAAAATATGACTGTCACAGACTCCCCCTCTGGTTCCGACGTCTTTCAGACCGTCTCGGTAAGGAACCAGAAGTTTCAGCTTTTCGTGGTTCTCCACGTTTTCTCAGGGGGTGCACTGGTGTCACACTTTCGTCCTTTGTGTACACTTTTAGTGCCGACGTGTGGTATGTTCCCATAGGTTCATTTGGATTGTCTGGGTTGGCGATTATACAAGAAGTGGGTGATTTCTGTGTGAATATGATGTAGGGACCATATCTTTTCGGCATAATTTGGAGGTCTGCCCTTCTGCAGCGTTACTCAAATGATGAGCGTTGATGTACACTTTGTCTCCATGTAAGTAATGAGGAGCACTCCGTCGCTTTCTATCACCTCCATTATGGCGTCCGACATGTAGCCACCCACTGGCAAGTCCATGTAGTGAAGGCACAGGCGAAAGGTCGTCACGCAACACTCCAGCTCCGGGGTCAGGATCTGTGTAAGGAAGGCCACATCCTTCTTGCTGTAGGACACGAAGGCGTCGAACAGCTTGTCCTCGTCGCCGCCGCCTGTGTGGGACGCGCACCCCTTGCTGCCCTGGAAGAGGCAGATGCCGTACTTGGCGTAGAACCAAACGCCCATCTCCTTTCTGTAGACGAAGACGATGATAACGATGAATATCACAACGAAGAGGACAGTCGCCGCGATGATCAGGACCGGCAGGAGCTCGTTCCAATCGAACTCCAGCCGCATGGCGGTGGCCGTGAAGTTGGTGCACGCAGTGGTGTTGAAGTCGAGCATGTAGTGCGTGCTGCTGTGGTTGTAGTTGCAATCTAGGTCTTACAGATCCCGCACGTGGTTCCTCTTGAGGTGCAGAAACTCCCTCAGCTCGCCTGTGATAAAGCAGTCGCACATCCAGGAGCTGTGTGCGAGCTTGACTTCCTGCAGGCGCGGGTTTACGTTGAGGAGCCACATTTAGTAGTGGACTATGTAGTTGTGTTCTAAGTGCAGGATCTCTATGTTCTTCCGGTCGATGAAGGTGTGGCTGGACAGGGTAGGGATATCGCTGCCGTCCAGGTACAGCTCGGTGACATCCATGGGGATTTTGCGGGAGACGGCGGTGTGCCGTTTGTTGTTCCTGTTTCACATAAGGGGTAGGGTCTCCCCCTGGTTTGAAGACAGTGTCAAACTTTCCGAGCAGAGAGCTCATCTTACTTTGCACTGTGTTCAAAGGTGTACCTTCATCATCATGGTGGTGGAAAGAGTTTGCTGTAGAGCTATCAGCAGTCTGTAGCGAACCTACATCAAGGTCTTCCTTGAAATAAATTTTGTAATTAGGCTCGTCGCCAAAATACCATCTTTTGTTCTTTAGGTCTAGAACAATACCAGTCTTTTCCAAAAAGTCGGTACCTAAGAGGGTTCTGTTACCCCTTGCTTCTGGTAGAGCCAGCATATCAATGGACACAGTTCTTCCTTCTATATTAATGGGCACCGTGGCGGTGAAAGCTTCTACGGTAGATCGACTGCCGTCTGGTAAAGCCATTGTAACTTCAAGTTTTCGGAAATAAACTCCTCGTTTCCGAAGCAGGTTGAACATTATTTCACCAGCAATGGAGCGAGTGGCACCAGTATCGGCACAAACTCTTCCATGGATATCTCCTATGCGGATATCTAACAAAGCTGTTGGTGCTGCAGAAACATGGATAGTATACAGAGTTATACTATTGAAACTGAATTCCTCTCTAGGTGTACTGGGCGTACACGATGGACACTTGGCCTTTATGTATCCTGGCTTTCCACAGCCATAACAAGTTAAAGTTGATCGATTTTCCATTCTATCAGGTTTGGGCTTATCCGAGAATTTTGTTTTATGTTCTGGATACCTTTTCTGGTTTGGCATGAGATGTGATCTGTTATCAGTTACTCTGCGAGAGTGGAAGAGAGGGACATCTCTCTTGATTCGAACTGCATCATAATCATCTAACTTGCTAGTTAATTCTTCAACATTGTTGAGTTGACTCCATTCGTCTATGAAGTGCTCGCGCACTTCGGGGGGAACTCGACGCTTGATTTGATCCGAGATGATTAATTCCTTCAGCTGGTCAAAAGTGGAAATATCTAAACCACTGATCCATCCTTGAAAATAGTTCTTGACTTCATATGCAAAGTCTTTCCAGGTAGCAGTAGACGACTTACTATGTTTGGAGAACAGCTGTCTGAATTTCTCAGCTGTAAGTTTGTACCTTTTCAGTAGAAGGCTCTTCACTTTTTCAAAATCCTGGGATACCTCTACTTCTTCTCTGGCAACGAGCTGTGCTATTTCGTAGGGTAACAGACGCAGTAAATTTGAGGCCCAAAATTCCTTCGGAACGTCTGCGGCCTGAGCTTGGCGCTCAAATAGGGTTAAATATAAGCTGATATCATTGTCTACTGGATCAAACCTAGGAATCATGGAGAGGAACTCTATTTTCGGACGTGAAGATACATAACCAGTTGAATTGAAAGATTCATTTTGAAGTTGCAGTTTTTTCAGTTCAAAGTCCATTTCTTCTTTTCTTATTCGTTCTTCGCTGTCGAGCTGAAGTTTTCTTTGTTCAGCTTCTTCGATTCTTTGGGTTATTATGGTGTTCAACAATTCTTTCACATAATCCGGCTCATAGTTTGGGCTTGCTAGTATTAAATTCTTTAGATCTATCATCTTTGAATCCGGAGTAACCTTCTCTCCAACCTCATTGGCGAGAATGATAAGATCTTCCTTACGGGCTTTACCGAGGAACGCCATGTTTGAACTTTTCTTCACAATCGGGTGCAAGAAAGTTCGTAGCACTGGAGTGGACGGATTCACGGTAGTACACACAGACAGAGCCGACGATACGTGGAGCAATGGAATCGACCGATTCTCGATAGCGCACACACAGATGCGAGGAGATTTGAATCGACTGATTCAAAGTAGCACACACAGATGCGATGAGATTTGAATCGACTGATTCAAGATAGCACACACACAGATGCGATGAGATTTGAATCGACTGATTCAAGATAGCACACACAGATGCGATGAGATTTGAATCGACTGATTCAAGATAGCACACACAGATGCGATGAGATTTGAATCGACTGATTCAAGATAGCACACACAGATGCGATGAGATTTGAATCGACTGATTCAAGATAGCACACACAGATGCCATGAGATTTGAATCGACTGATTCAAGATAGCACACACACAGATGCGATGTATCACCCACTTCAAATGTAAAGTTTTACTTTGAAGTACACTTTCGTTTTCGTTGAAGGCGGATGATGAACACATTATGACACACAATAAAGTAAATCTTAGAATTTACGAAAATTGCACAATAACTAACAATGCTTTCTAAAGTTAAATTACTGCAATACTTAAATACATCACCAAAGAAAATAGGTTTTGTTTCTCTTGTTTTCAAAAAGGGATATAAAATTGATAAAGTTAGCTCTAATTAATTACATTTTTAATCAATTAACCAGCAATCACAAGAACAGTGCTATTGAATAACATGATTAATTTCACCACTAATCATCAATCATAATAACAGTTAAATCGAATAATATTCCAGCTACACGTATGTCTATAAAATTGCTTAACAAAATGAAAATGTGTAGCATGAAACTACGATCAACAAATTAAAACTTCGGGTTTCAAAAGTTCCAAACTAGAGTTTTAACACCTTTGGTCAAAGACTAACATGCGAATACATTTTTACGCAATGACACGTGCGACCAGACTTCCAAAATAAAGTATTTATGATTAAATTTTCGACAAACTATCACTATATTTCAAAAGGAAATTCGCTATTATCATTTTAGAACCTGGATGCAAAGTTATACTTATCCAAAATCAGAATGCAGGAGGATTCGGCCTCGAGTTCGGGCGCCAGTTTTAACCGTCTCCCTTGGCAAGCTCAGTTTTTTTTGGGTTTTAGGGAAAACGATTAAAAGAAAGAAGGGCCAGTTTGAATTTAAATAATAAGGTTTATTTACTTAAGTATGGAAAATTAAAATATTGTTACATAGGATCAACTTGATCAAAAGGGTAGGAAATATCTCGCATACAAAATGGCGAACGCCAGTGAATTAGACAACCACAGTCATCACGAGAGCGGGGAAGAGAAGTGCCTCGTAGCCTCGCTTCAACTAGCAAAGTACTTGTGGTGCTCTTGGCGCCATCTCTTGGTAGGAGAATGAAAATATGACTGTCACAACTTTCTATTTATTAAATACCGAATTCAACTAGCTATCACTTTATTTCATTAATATTGCAACAGGTTATGGGTTTTAGCGACGTTTAACTGCGCAGATGGCTCTGACGACATATTTGAGTTCACCATTTCTTCTGTACTGTATGTAGACGACTGTGTACCAATAGCTTTTCTTCTTGTCGCACACTTTGGTACATTCAGTAATATTTTTATTCATGCCCGGCCAAGAAGTGAAATTGCATAACAATCAGCAGTTGCCTGTTTGCTTTATTTGGCAATGGGGACTCTGCCAGATATTGCTTAAGCAGTGAGTTTGGTATTTCATAAGTTGGACAACCCCATAGAGACTGATTGGGAAATCGTGCAGACATTAAGATACCTTTGCAAGATCATTGGATATGGGCATTGTGTACAATAACGAAGATGACAGAAGCCCAATCTTGTTTAGTGATGCAGATAACAGCTGTGCAGAAACACTCAGGTCTCGCAGAGGTGTAGTTTCTTTCTACGGCGGAAGTGCAATTACGTGTGAAGCAAGCTACAGGAGACCATATCCAATTCAACGACAGAGGCAGAGTTCATGGCATGCTGGCAGATTTTGAAATGTAAACAGTTCTTGGAAAGCATGGATAAATTGACCTTGAACATGTGATGCAGCAGATATACAAAGAGCTCTTGAAACGCATGCTGGAAGGAAAGCAGAGATAAACTGTTACCTCGAACATGTGATGCAGGTAGCTTTTGAAATGTAAACAGTTCTTGAAAAGCATGGATAAACTGACCATGAACATGTGTTGCAGCAGTTATATAAGCAACTCTTAAAAAGCATGGTGGAAGGAAAGAAGGAATAAACTGTGACCACAAACATGTGATGCAGGCAGGTTTTGAAATTCAAACAGTCCTTGAAAAGCATGGATAAACTGACCATGAACATACGATGTAGGTGGATTTTGAATTGTAAACAGTTCTTGAAAAGCATGATGGAGGGAAAGTAGGGATAAACTGTGATCACGAACATGTGATGCAGGCAGGTTTTGATATGTAAACAGTTCTTGAGTAAACTTAGAGAGAATTTGTGGCTTGTTCCATTTCATTCTTTAAAGGTTGTGTCAGACTGCAAATTGGGCACGTCAGACTATTTTAACCAGCTTTGGTGACTGCACATGATGCAACGTGAAATTGCCCTTAATGCTGAAACATTCCAGAACTTGTCTTGAAAGACTTGCAGCAAATCGAACAGATGTAATCGGAATCCTTCACAAAACGGTGTTTGGAAAAGTCACCAAATACAATCGTGCTCGAAACAAACTATACTAAATGTGATAAAGCTAAATCTAAAAAAAAAAATAAAGAGCTAATATATTAGGCCAATCGTATCGCACTCGGGAAAACTTTGAAACTGATATAATAAATAACAGTTTGACTTAAAACATCTGCAGTTACTTATTTTACTTATCTCGAACTTGCATGTATTATCGGTTAACCGTGTCTCCATCCGCTTGTCTTGTTTGTTGTTTATTTACATTCGTAGTTACTTATTTTACTTATATACTCTCGAACCCAAAAATAGAGGAAAAATCCCGTGACCTTTTTCAACCAATGAGTTGAGTTTGGCTCGATGGATCAAGCTGCCCTGAACGTCTTTTTAACTTTTGGCCATGGGGTCCTTTGACCGGCGGAATGCCGGTTGGTATCGAGGGTATTTTCATCGGTATCCTCGACTGCTCAGGCCTTTTGGTCTGACTAGAATGCCTATATAATAAGAGTGACGACAAGGGACCAAATTTGGCCCAATGCGCATGCGCGGCAGCCATTTTTCTACCAGAATCGTCTCAAAGAAAGTTGCTGGGCGAATTAATATAACATTTCAAGGAGAACAAAAAGCATATGATTGTTATAATATGGATACATTCGGTATAAATGAATCATATAAACGCTAAACTACATGCGTAATTGATGAGATGGATTGCACAACGCGCTAACTTAGATTGCGGAAAACACCATGTTGTTCAAAAAAAGCTATTTACTTAAAAAGTCTTCAAATTTATACTGACAAAACACTAAAATATTAATAAATAAACATTCTAGAACACGAAATGGAACATGAATAAACTATATTTTCTTTTTAATTTAATATACACACGTTTTTCTCGAACACACAAAAGTTCGCACGTTAAGTCTACGGGAGCTGGGAAAAGACAGCCTCGGGCGGTAGAAAAGGTCTCTAAGCCAATCAGAAAGTGTTTCCCGTATGTCGCCACTCTTATTATATAGGCACTCTAGGTCTGACTAGTAGTCATTTATACCGAATGTATCCATATTATAACAATCATATGCTATTTGTTCTCCTTGAAATGATATATTAATTCGCTCAGCAACCTTCTTTGAGACGATTCTGGTAGAAAAATGGCTGCCGCGCTTGCGCATAAGGTCAAATTTGGTCCCTTGTCGCCACTCTTATTATATAGGCACTCTAGGTCTGACTAGTGTCTCGAGCCTGCTCTCCGATCCCTATGGGAAACGAGAAATCGTTCACTACGCATGCCCAGAGACTTAGATTTTAGACAGGTCCCACTATTTCGTAAGGGGTCGTATCAAAATTTCGGAAACGTCGTTGAAAACATTACAGCGAAATATATCGTAAATTCTAGAAGTTAAGTCCGTGGGCATGCGCATTGCGCCGGATTTTGTTTCCTATAGGAATCGCCTAGCAGGATATAGAGACGAGAGTCATTTCGTACGGATCTCTCGTGCGATAGATCAAAGCGTTTTCTTTGTTAACATTTTTTTTTAGTATAATTTTTTAACACGCTTTTCGTTAATTTTTTGAGAATGTCTGAAAAATTGAATACTGCTTCTGGATCCAGAAGAATTTTCATGCTCTGTGTGTAAACGTACATTTATTTAACTTGATTTTTTTTTAAATCAATGTTTTTTACTACCTGAAATTAAAAGGCATAATCATATTACTGTACCCCATGTTAAAAAAAAAGGGTCATTAAAACTTGCAGCATTTCACATTTTCAGGTTTTTTAATCTCGATTTCATACTAAAACCATGTGTTCCTGAATTACATGGTATTCATTAATTATACTAAAACACAAATCATTGGTATTTTATATTAATCACCGAAAAAAATTTTATTTTTAAAAATACACTAAGACAAACTTAAGTTTTAATAAAAGATGCAAGAGATTCATCACAGTAAAAACAGTTTGTTTTTCAACTCTCAAAATTATCCCGAGAGGCGTTCAGAAAGTTTTGCAAATATACATCAGACTTTTTTAGAAGTTCCAAGATAATAATCTGCAATGCTGATTACCAAATGAATCAAATGGAGTAAAACATGACAACGATCATGAATGTTATTGTATTGTTTACATGTGAATAAAGCTGTTACTTTTCACAGAAGACCATTACCACAAAAAGAACGATTATTTTGTAGAAAACAGCCAATTATAAAACGTATGATCGTTCTCTCATTATCGACAAGTCATTCTGGGTGCTTCACCGGATTCGCTAAAACTTTCAGTTTTTAACATTGTTAATCGTTCTCTGTCCGCTAATCGTATCCCTAGCTTCTGCACTATTCACATCACCCCTTAATGAAACATTGAGCACTGGAGAAGTCCGTGGGAATGCGCATTACGCCGGAGTTTGTTTCCCACAGGGATCGGTGAGCAGGCTAAAGATGCTAGTTTTAGTCTGAAACCGGCATAGCTGTCCGGTAGGTGATGACGTTGTTAGATATTCAAATAAAAGTACCATAAAAATACGTTAATTCAAATTACTGAGATTTATTAAATATGCAAATAAGTAATATATGGATGAAATGAATTTAGAACAGATTAATAAAATGACGATCACAAAAAAAGGCACGATACATTTTTCAAATCATTTTCCACAGTCCACTACAACGCACTGTTGCCACATAGAGAGAAACTTACATACAAGTAGCAGTCAATTTATTTGGCTCGGACTTAGAGCAGCATTTCCAACACACACCCTTGCTGATCTGTGTCCCCACGCAAAAAAAAAAAAAAAGGATAATCTAAGTACCCAATTTACTCTTACATCCACACAAAGTTTGTCTTGTCACAGACTTCGTAAGTATGTCAGAAACATTGTCTTGAGATGGGACGTATACAAAATTTACTACTCCTTTGTTGACAAGATCACGCAAGAAGAAATACTTCAAATCGATGTGTTTGCTACTTTCCGAGGTTTTTTGATTCTTGCCAATACACATTGCTCCTAAATTGTATACCAAAATGGGTTGGTGTTCACCAATGAATATCTTCATCTGTAATTCATTCAGCAAGTTTGTGATCCATAGAACCTCCTTTGCAGCTTGGCACATGGCGACGTACTCTGCTTCCGTAGACGAGAGTGCAGTGCAAGTTTGATTTCTACTGCACCATGAAACAGTTGCTAATGCCAGGACTATGACGTATCCACAAAAAGATTTCCGATCAATTCGATCACCACCCCAATCCGCATCAGAGTATATCTTCAATATTTCTCCCGTCTTCTTGTACGTTAGTTGCTTTCAGGTACCTGAGTATATGTTTAATACCTCTCCAATACTCGTCAGCATGATGCTCATTGAATTGGCTCATAAAAGTCGAGGGACATGACAGGTCTGGCCGTGTTCCACAGGCTAGGTATAGTAGACTTCCAACCGCTTGTCTATAGGGTACAGTTGCCTTTTGGATGTCAGGATCTGGTAAGCGATATTTCAAACTAGGGTCTAATGGAGTCGACGCACCCGTAGCACTTTCCATCTTGAAGGTGTTGAGGATTTCTTCAGCATAAGAGGATTGATGCAAAGTCAATGATCCATCCTCTTTCCTGTCTATTCTCATGGACAATATATGTCTTGCTTCACCCAGATCTTTAGCTTCAAAGCGCCTTTTTATCTTGTATTTAAAAGCTTCAATTTTTGCTTTCTTCTTTCCAAGGATAAGTAAGTCATCTATGATGATTTCTCTTTCATCGTCATAGTATATACATGGCTCTGCAATAGGGAATATGCACTATGTCACAAAAGGTCCTAAAATGGTACTTTTTTTTACAAATTCGATCATGAACAATCCGAAAATAAACTTTAAAAATCTCAAAAAAGTTTAATTTAAGCGTAATAAGCGATTAAAAAACGCGTTGAAGTCACGTGACTGAAAACGGGGTGGAGCTTGGTGTGACGTCATAGTTCATGAAATCTCTCGCTACATTCGCCGGCTGCATGTTATTTCAGGTTGCTTTCATTGATTTTACGCTAATTTTATTTTTTAAATAATTGTGTTGAATTATAGTCTTTACATTATTATTATTATTATACAGATTTCTTCTTTAAAAATGACGACTGTAGAACAAGGCTTTGTAAAAGGCCAGTCGGATAATCTACCTAAATTGGATGCTATATCCATGTTTTCTTTTTTGAAAAAACCATCCAAATTTTAAGGGAGTAGAAATGAAAGGCGTGAAAGCGAAGAGTATGATAATATTTTGTACACCATATTTATTTTTTAAAAACATGTACTTTTATATTGCTTTTAAAGAGTAGTGCTATTATCAAAAAGTTGTACTTAAGAAAATAGAATATTAATAGTTGTTCTCTTTTCCTTAATAACTAACAAAATTCATTCTGAAACAGATTTTTTTTGTATAGATAATTAGAATAGTATAGCAAATAAGAGCTTTATATTAAGAAAATAATTTCAAAGTAGATTAAAGTTATTGGGGTATTAAAACAGTAAATTTTGAAAGCTAACTTAAAATTAATTTTCTACATTAATTTTTTAGCAACATTATTTTTGTTAGTTAATAAACAATAATTTTTTTAATATATTTAAGCGATAAAACGTAATGCACTAAAACATGATCCAAAAATAATGTGTAGAAAAACTTATTGCGAGAATTGCAACTGCATTAAATATTGAACACAACATTTGGTAGTCCAACATTTTAAACCATGAAGAAGGTAATGTGATAATTTGATTAAAATTGCAAGAATTTGAATTCTATAATACTTATCATTCAGTTTAAAGAAGAAATATGACACAGTTTTACCAACTGCAAATTAAGTATCATGAGTATAATAATTCAATGTTTATTGATGTTAGCTCTTTGTATATTTTTTTAACCAGTTTTGATTTATAAATATATAGTATTCCTATATTTATTTATTAAATTCTTTTTCATGAAACAAGAAATTCTGCATTATGAGTGACTTGATACCGAAAGAATATTTTTTCGTTTTAGCAAAAACAGAAGTAGTTATCCACAAGCTTAAATCACACAATTCTTAATTTAAAAAAATTAAAAATACAAATAATTTTTGGTATTTTAAACTTACCAAAAATGATCTTCACAGCAATGCAAGCAAGAAGTATAGAACACAGCTTTTTGTTTTTCTTTTAATCTCTCTTCATAACGCTGCACCATCTTCTACGAACTTGTTCATATTTTGGTACAACAAAAAAAAATACTTTTTTGGTGTTTTAATCGTTGAATTATGACACAAACGGAACAATACAATATTTGTAATTCTTCTTTTGAACTATTTTCGAACCTTCCATTGCTGAATTAATCAAAAATCTCTGTAAATATAAAACTACTAAAAAGATACCCATAGAGATAACACAGTTCAAGAAAAGCTCGATGAGAAAATCATGAACTATGACGTCACAGGCAAAAATCGTCAGCGACTGCAGTTTCTCGTTGAAAGTGACGTCAGAGCAATTTAAAAAGCGTTTTAAATATAATTAATATCGTCAGATTGCAGTTTAAGTGGCATTTTTCTACTTGGTTTTTCATGCTCTTTCAGTTTAAATTGAATTTGAAAATCATGCATATTGTCCATTGAACGATTTAGGCCACACTGTCTTAGAAATTCATCTAAGGAATTGTTCCATTCAAGCCCCGATTGTCGCAAACCATAAAAGCTTCTTCTTAAATGGCAAACAAGATGTTATTTCCCTCTTTCAGCTGTCCCTTCAGGTTGAGTCATGTAAACATCTTCTCTCAGAGTGTGCCGTTAAGGTACGCAGCTCTTATGTCCATTTGATGTAATTTGTAATCCATTTCAATGGACAATGCTAGTAGCATACGAATGGACTTGATTTTTATTACTGGCGAGAAGGTTTGATTGAAATCAACACTAAGGATTTGGGAATATCCCTTTGCAACCAATCGTGCCTTGAATTTGGAGATGTTTCCTTTTTCATCGTATTTTCTCCGGAATAGCCATCTTGAACCAATAACTTGAGTATTTGGTGGTTTTGTGACAAGTTCCCAACCTTGATTACGTCTCAAGTTATTAAGTTCTTCGGTGATTGCTTCTTTCCATCTCTCTACATATGGGGATTTCATTGCTTCTCTCAAATTTGCAGTGTCTTTTTCATCTAGTGTAGACAAATTTGGTTCAGCTGGCATGTACTCTTTCACTTTGTACAGAACATAATCTTCTAAGTGCCTTGGTGGTTCTCGAGTCCTGTTGCTTCTTCTAATTAGATCATCAGCATTTGTGGGATATGCATCTGAATTGGTATCTCCATTTGCTTCTTGTTCAGTTTCACTTGCTTCATTATTACCATCTTGCATTACCTCAAAACTATCCTAATTTCCTTCATCGGGGGAATTTGTGGTAAGTGTCTCATCTGTGATGTCTCTTTCAGGTACATGGAGTGTAAAATCTTTCGGCTCAGAGTTTGAGATGGATAATTTTTCTTAGAAAGGGAAAACGGTTTCTTCAAAAGTCACGTTTCGACTTACAAAGAATTTATCATTCTTAACGTTCCATAGCTTGTATCCCTTAACTCCCTCTACATATCCAATCATGATTCATTCTTTTGCTCGGGGAGTTAGTTTTATACTAATTTGATTATTGTCAAGTTTATAGAGAAAACCCTCCCTTCGAAACAGGTGAAATTGGTCCAGTGACATTTGAGTGGAGGATTTCTAGTGGTTTTGAGGCTCGTTCTGCTTCTTTAGTAGGGAATTTATATTTCTTCATTTTTCCCAGAGTACATACTGTACACAATTCATTTGTCTCTTCACTACTTTTTTCTACATTCAAGTTCTTCAAGGTGTTAAAGCTCGTACTGAGTTTCCTTACTCCGTCCACGTGAAGGTGGTCCTATCTGCTGTGCCACAATTTTTCTTGGACAGATCTCGTCAAGTAGGTGGTTTCAGGCATTTCATCCACTAGATAGAGTCATCCCTGTCGGTATGCAGTTAAGATAAGTTCTTCAGTTTCATATTTCAATACCTCTGCCTTTCCTTCTTTGAAACGTACTTCACAGCCCTTTTGTTCTATCCGGTCAACTGATAGTAGGTTTGCTCCGAGGTCAGGAATATACAAGACATTTTGCAATGTGATCTTCCTTGAGCCACAATCTTCATTGACATTCAGTGAAATGTCTCCAATCCCAGTCACTTTGACTTTTTCAGAATTGGCAACTTCAACCATCGATGATGTAGGTTTCAGGTTTGAAAATTTGTGCAGATGTGATGACATATGCTCAGTGGCTCCACTGTCTAAAATCCACGAGTTTGAGTCAACAATTCCAGGATGGTTTATTGTTAGTGCATGATGGGTTTCTTCATCTATGACTGTTTTTGCCGAATTTTTTTTTTTTTTTCTTTCTAGATTTATCACAAAATCTTGATATGTGGCCCCATTCTAAACAGGAAAAACGAGTGTTCCTTTGGTGTCACATCCTTCGAAGTTATTTGTGTTTTTTTTTTTTTTGGTACATGTCGTTTAGGGAACTTACTCGTCCCTTTGTAGTTAAGGCTCTTTCATCGGGGATCTCAGTTGAATTTTCTTCTGCTTGACGAGGTATTCTTCTTCTATAGTAATACTTGCCTTTACTGTCAGATTTTCTTCATCTTTTTCAAGGCTTAGGATTAAGGGTTCATATGCTTTTGGCAAGCCTATCATCATTACAAGTACACCCTCTCTATCTGTGAATGCATATCCTCCATTTTTAAGCATTCTATGAATGTTGATTAGTCTTCCTAAGTAATCTTAAACTGGTTCCCCAGGCTTCATGATAACGTTGAAAAAGTCAAGCATTAACTGCAAAATGTGCAAAAGACCGAAATGGGTGTGCAGTTCTTCAAAATATCCCAAGCTTCGGCAGCACGAAGGCACTTTCCTATAACCTCCAAAAATGTGTCTTCAACTATTAGGAGTAATAGTGCCAATGCTTCTTCGTTTTTTCTTCTTTCATCGTTCGTTAGTTCCAGACCAAACCCAGGTTGAATGGCCTCGCAACAGCGTTTCTGGACCAACGCTTCCCTGGCGTGAATGCTCCATGTGTGATAGTTCTCGCCATTTAGTTTGCAAAATCTGTGTTCTTCGTGAGACATCATTTTGATACGCAAAAGCTTTCTTCTATAAATGTCTTTTACTTCTCCGGAAAGTCTTGTGTCCTTTCGATTTCAACGTTCCGTCTTCTTCTGAACGTCTTATTTCTTCAAAAGAAAAATCAATGTATGGCACTTCGCTTTTAAGTAAATGTTCACAAAAAAAACAGGTACAGCTACACTCTACGTTTAAGAGTGATGGCAACGGCTTGGCGATTTTTTTTGGTGCACTTTTAGTAGCGAGTTACGATAAATTAAGGCAACCCATCTGCCGTTATGGTTGTTGTGGTTTTCATGGCAACCTCGGCAAACGGAAACTTTCAATTTTCATTTTGAATATTCTAGAAAGTTCTTCCATAATCCGTTAAAGTCGTTTGATTTCATTGGTTCGTTTGAAATTTTTTTCTTTGCTCCCATTGGTTATTTTTATTTTAAAATATTCTTCGATGGCATTGGTCCTTTTAAATCTTTTTCTGTGATACCATTGGGTCCATTTATTTGTACTTCGACAGGTGTGGAATTTTTATTTTATAATATTAGTTTCACAAAAGGATTAAGAGTTTTCTTTTTTTGCCCTTTTCGTTTTGATTATTTTTTACGCAAGAGTTCTGACATTATCGGGTTGCATTATTTCTTGCTTTTTTCCTTTTATAAATCGTTTTCTTTTTCACCATGCCCACTGTATTTAGTGTAATTGATACGTTTCAGGTTATATATATATTCTTACCCAACATTCGAAGTTTAGTTCTGCTGAAACACAATTGTGTTTTGTAATGTACTTACTTTTTGTGATATTTTAAAAATATATACTTTTCAAAACGTTTTCAAATGTGTTTTCAAACCTTCATTTTCCGTTGTGAAAAGAAAAATGTTTTTGAAAGAAGAAGATTTTTGAAATAATTCTTTTCTTGGCGACTTTAGAAGCGAGTCAAAAAAAATCGCCAATGTCGTTGCCACCACTCATAAACGTAGAGTGTAGCTGTTCCAAAAAACAATATTTGCTACTTCAAGAAAAACAGTTCGTTTTTCAATAGATCTCTTCCTTAACGATGCTTCATAAAAAAAATGGTACTTTCGTTTCTTCAGTAAGAGTCCAATTCGTGCTGATAACGTGTTAGATATTCAAATAAAAGTACCATAAAAATACGTTAATTCAAATTATTGAGATTTATTAAATATGCAAATAAGTAGTATATGGATGAAATGAATTTAGAACAGATTAATAAAATGACGATCACAAAAAAAGGCACGATACATTTTCCAGTAGTCCACTACAACGCACTGTTGCCACATATAGAGAGAGAAACTTACATACAAGTAGCAATCAATCTATGTGGCTCGGACATAGAGCAGCATTTCCAACAGATGTTCAGTTCTCTGATACCGAAAGTTGGTCATTTTCACTGGAGGTGCTTGGCTGTGGGCTGGCGGTAAATGCTTACCGATTGGGATTACTTTCGGAAGACTGATTATCGGTTCGGGACGGTTGAAGATGGCTGTAGGGTCCCTCAGGAGTAGTGACCTGGCGGGTAGGGGCAGCGCCGGCCATACCCTTTGATCAGAGTAGAGCGATTGTCTTTCGGCGCCCTTTGGTCTACGCTTTCACATCACATAAATTGTATTTTAGTTCGTTAAATAAATAATAATTACCAACTTTTTCAAAAAGCAACACTCATTGAATTTAAATTAAATTAAGTAGCTTTAAAGACAACACTCCTGCTGTTTCTTTAACATAAAAAAATTTGCTACCGCTATATAATTAAATTAGTAAAAATTTCAATCAGTCACTAAATAATAAAATCTGTTACTTACGTAGGTATTGTCACAGAGAAGTAGTATACAGAGGGTTCACTGCCATAGGAAGCAATGGACTTATAAATAACATGGGAAATCGCATAGACGCTGGCGTCCCCAGACCTTACTATAGCGTCGGGTCTAGACCTCGTTTCCATAACAACCAAACTAGGTTTCCATAACAACCGAACTAGGTTTCTACAACAGCTATCTCAGGCTATTTTATTTTTTCGAAACCCAATTTGCATTTTTGATTGAAATCTAAATATTCTTTAAATAATTTTTAGCATAAATGCTTCAAAATAGCACTTTTTTAATGTCTTCTGAACTTAAAAAACCCCTTTATTTATGAAATCTTACCAATGTATGAACTTTTTTCTTACATTTTAGTTTATTCTTTTATGTGAATGCTTCTTTAAAAAAATATTCCAAAACATGTTTGATTTGGAAAATTGTTGATCTCTGTTGATAGTGTCTAAAATATTATTTGAACGAAAAAGTACATAATAAATTTATTTTATTAACTTAAACAGGTCCATTATTCATTTTTGTACAAATTATACACATTTAATACACAAGAATACACAATTCTTCCCTGTGAAGAAAATAACACAGAAGGGTATTGAACCCCAATGCAAAATTTCTCACGCTGCTGTCTCCCCACACACTCAGAATACGAATACAAAGAGAAAGAAGTTGGCGCCTAAAAAACTAAGATATTACCTGATCTTGTTCTGCATGCAAAAAAAGAACTTAGTTCAGCTACTGTTACTAGCTTATACATATTTCTGTGTGATCCATCTAGAAAAATTTTAGCATAGCAAACGAACAATAAAATACACAACAGGATATAAAGGAATGAAACACTTGGGTAAAATAAGCAACTTAACAAGAATCTTCATTTGCCTTCCAAAGAGTAAAATTCATTGTTTAGCATTCATAAACAAGCTAACTCAACGTAATTCACCATTTAGAGTAGCAAATGAATGGATAATATTACTTATTTTATTCATTATTGGAGCTAAATCACACAATTTTTCCCCATTTAGTGTAACAAATAAACAATAAAATACGCAACAGGATATGACAATTTTTTGTATCTCGAAAATCTTCACAGGGAAAGTGTTAGTTTCAGGATATGTTGATTTAAATCAAGTAATTTTTGTATAAAAAATATCATTATTAAAATAAAACTTTTAAATTTAATTTTCTTTTCTGTATTAAGTTCACAGTATCACACAAAAGCATTCCAATTTTGCAAAAATATCTTTATAAATGTTGGCATAAAACCGGTTATAATTCAGAAAAAAGTAAATTTTAATTACACGAAAACAGAATGTAAATAAAAAAAATCAACAAATACACAAAATGCATAATGAATAGAGCACAATTGTACAGAATTCTGAACACCACATGTTTCTTAAATTTAAGAACTATTGATTTTGATTAAATAAAAAATGCACAAACTAACACTGAAAGAATTTTAAAAATTAGTTATCTTGGGCGAATAGTCTTAAAATTAAATAGAACGATTTCCTTTTCTCTCTCCTTCAATTGGGTTTTAAAAGAAGTGTTATTAATTTTACTTGATTGTAAAACGATTTTAAAAATGGCACATTATTCACATTAGTAGTTTCTAAGTTATGATTATATTTTATGAAAAACAAGAGCAATTTACCTTTCAACGGTTTTTATAGGCGGCAAACTTGAACAACGGCTTTTCTATTGATGATGGTATAGTATTTTTAATTAACATCGCACTGACTCTGCGCATTGGATCAACACAACTAGCTATATGTGACGGTTGGGATCAACCTTTTCTGTAGATGGAGAGTACAGTTTTTAAATAATTATTAAAATGATGCAAAGAATATTCAACTGTATGAAGCTTCAAGAAGTCTGCCGATTAGAAAATAAAAAATGGCTTCCTGTCGGATACCGGTCTCGAAACTCTATTAAGGATCGACATTCCTAGCTCTCACTACTCATATAATGTGTAGAATATAAAACTCAATACTCTTTAAAAAAACTATATAAAGCTTTTAATTTAATTTTATCTACATATATTTACATTTAAGAACATCTAAAACTACGAACAAGCATAACATTCTAAAACTACGAACCAAAACGATAACTCATCCTACTGTTGCCACAAAGAGGTTTTTAAAGTTACAATTAAAGTATACTCCCGAAAGCAGTCAGTTTCGTACATCCTTCTACCTTGAGTTGGGAGAGTTCGCAACTCAACAAGTCACAAATCGAGTCTCTTTGGTCCATGGACGAGTCTTCCATCCCGAGTTCTTACAGTTAGTGAAACAGGACCTTCAGGGTCTACTGCTTGTATCTGCGACAAATCGGATGGAGGAACTTGCTCACGTTGCACTTTAGCTTTGACATCCTCAGCCATATCGCAAGTGATCTCCAACGGAAACAGCCGTTGAATTGGTCTGAGCATTTCACCACGGGCCGTTTTAAGTCTCACGAGCCTGGTATAATACCGTCTATTCCCGGGATAATTTCTGTTACACGTCCCAGAGGCCAGTTGATACGCTTCTGATTATCGTTTCCTACAAGAACAACATCACCAACATAAATAGTCGACCACTTTTGCTGTTTAGGCCTTTGAACCAACGAACCTAAATACTCAGACCTGAATCTTCTCCCAAGGTCTTTTTGCAATGCAAGACGATATTTTATCCTTTTATTTAGGCTTTTGTGGTCCGCTGCATCACAATCGGGCACTCCAACTTCTTTGATGTCTTGCAGGAATAATGACGGCGACAATGGAACAAAATCTGAATCTGTCTCTGAAATATAGGTCAGAGGTCTTGAGTTAATAATAGACTCACAGTCGCATAAAACCGTGATCATCTCCTCATATGACAAACAGGCACGACCTATCACTCTCTTTAGCACAACTTTCATAACTCGAATCAACCTCTCCCACCAGAAGACAGTAGGGGGGTTAAATTTCCACTGAATGCGATTTACCGATCCGTTCTCGACAATCAGGTCCCAGTCCGAAGAATTAAGCAAATTAGCCGCACCAACAAAGTTTGTTCCATTGTCACAGTAGATTATTGAGCATCTACCTCTTCGTGCCACAAATCTACGCAAGGCCAACAAAAAGGTGCCAGTAGAAATGTCTGAAAGCAGCTCAAGATGTACTGCTCTGTACACTGCGCATGTGAAAAGATAAATCCAAGTCTTCGTTTTGTCTTTCAAATATAATGGGCCGGTCAAGTCTATTCCAACAACTTCAAATACTGCAGTATCTCCAATTCGATCTTTGGTGATGGGGGCTGGGTCTGCTTCTAAATTTCTTTCGGAATGCCTCTTGCAGATAACACATTTTGAGATGATCGATCGCACAGTTTTTCGGCCATTTAAGATCCAGAAGTGTTCTGTCAGCAGGTTAAATAGCATTTGAGTCCCCACATGACCGTGTCTTTTGTGAAAGGAAACTAATAAAAGTTTCACAACGTGATGTTGAGAAGGAGAAGAACTACAGGTCTTCTAAAAGAATGGCTGTATTCGCGATATTCAATCTTTGTTTTCAACCTGATGACACCATCCTCATCTTTATAAACTTATAAAGTTTTCAATTTCTCGTTCTTCTCGTTAACGATTGCTTCGCTTTGAATGATCTTTCTTACTAATTTCTCCGTTTCTGTAAAGTCCTCGGCATCCAGAATACCACGTTTTCTCAGCTCTTTTGGTTTTCTACAATTTCTCAAAAATCTCAATATCCAGCCGATCATACGTACAATTTTCTCATACTGTGAAAAGTAACGATAGTACCAATCAGGCTCTTCCATATTCATGTTTTCGATGGTGTGAGCACTCAAACAGGCAGTTGGGGAGGACACAATAGTTTTCTTTCGTTCCTTCAGTACCTCATCTTCATTGACGACTAAATCTGAGGAAGGCCATTGCTCAGCAGGTAAATGTAGCCAGTTAGGGCCCTCCCACCATTTAGACTGCATTAATTTCTTCGCCGAACAACCTCTACTAGGAAGATCGGCAGGGTTAAACGAACCAGGCACGTGTCTCCAGTTTTCTTTGGAAGTCAAAGCTCTGATTTCAGAAACACGGTTTTGAACGAAGCATCTTCTCTTTCCCAAGCATCTTCTCTTTTTATCCAAGTTATCACTGTCGTCGAGTCAGACCACAAATAGATTTCTTCATGTGGGATCTCTCGAGTGATAGATGAGGCAAGGCGTGCAGTGATTGTGGCCGCCAACAACTCTAATCTTGCAATAGTTGTCTTCTTCTTTCCCGTTGGGGAAACTCTGGATTTAGCACTTAACAACTGAACTTTGACACACTCACTCACCTCAACTCGGAGAAAAGCAACTGCCGCATAAGCATACATGCTCGCATCACTAAAGAAATGTAAAGAATATTTCTCATTCTCATCACCAGTTTTTAGGTATCGAGGAATTTGCACTTTTTCTAGATGAAATATGTCTTTCATCCACTTCAGAAACTCTTCTCTAGTATCAGAGTCCACCTCTTCCTCACAATTCAACTTTAGCCTCCAAGTTTTCTGTAGTAGTAGTTTCGGAAACAATGCAACAGGACAAGTTGTGCCGATAGGATCGAAGATGCGATGAGCCGCGGAAAGTATAGTTTTCTTCGTCACGCTCTCCACGCAAAGCTCCTTCAGGCTGTTCATGTTGATACCCAATGTATCGGTATCTTTGTACCACTGCATTCCCAAAACATTTGTGTCAGGAGTGCTTTCATCGGTGAAATGTGTGTTTTCCCAGCCTCTTAGGTCAAAACTTCGCTCAGCCATAACATTGGTTGCAACTTCAATGAAGAGCTCTAGTTCTTTCTCATTTGGCACACTTGTCACGCAGTTATCCACATAGAAACTTTGCATCAATAATTTTACCATCTTCTCGGGATATTTCTCATCTTGACGGCCCAAAACATCTTCAAAGTGGCGCAGAATCACGATTCCAAGCAAAAAGGGGCTGCATGATACACCAAACACTACACGGCAATGTCGAAAGTACTTCAATTGGCCATCTTTTCTAATCCACAGAAAACGCAAAAAGTCTTTATCAGAAGGCGACAGACTAACTTGCAAAAATGCCTTTCGAATGTCAGCAATAACTCCAATTTTCTCCAAACGAAAAAGATATAGGATATTTGGTATCAACTCAATTAAATTAACTCCAGCTTCCAAACAATCATTGAGACTTGGGGCACCTTTATGTTTGGCCGAAGCATCGAATACAGATCGGATTTTGGTCGTACTGTTCTCCTTCTAAACAGGACGGTGTGGTAAATAATGTGCAGGGAGATCAACTTCGTCTTTAGGCACTTCTTCTATGATATTTTCTTCTAACCACTCTTTAAACACCGCTCCGTAGGCTTTGAACAGTCCTTCAGTTTTAAGTCTCTTTACAACTTTGTGTAATCTCTTCTCCGAAAGTTCAAAATTGTCAGGAAGTGGGAGATGATCGTCAATCCAAGGTAAACTCACAACGTACCTATCGTTCTCTATTTTAACTGTGTCTAAGAAATGCTGCTTCGCTGCTTCTTGTAGTTCAACAGCTGTCTTCTTTTCAGAAGGATCAGTGATACCAAGAGAGTCTAGAGTCAACAAATCTGTTATGCAAGCGCTTGTTGTGAGCATCGAAGTGATTAAAAAGCTTGAATTCTCACTATTGGCACGCACAACGACTGTCCAACCTAATTTTGTTTCAATTGCAGTGATTCCATTGTTTAGTTGTAGATGGTTTCCTGTAATCAGCTCCGATAAGAATTTCAATTGGACCACCCAGATCTTCTGCCAAATGAATGTTGTAGTCCCTAAGTTCTTTAAAGTGTGACCCTTGTTTTCTAGATAATATTGTGTCACAAATCACTTCTTGTCCGAGTACTTCCAAATGACAGTTATACTCCTCTGTAACGCTTGACAAGTACATTGTGTACACATCATGTTGGCAAGTTGACGTATTGGAACCACCGAACAAGGAATATTGCAGAAACTCTTTCCTTTTGGACTTGTACTTCATTTTTTCAGCCGTTGTTTTAAGAATATACGATCGCTGAGATCCAGAATGTATGATGGCTCGAGCTTTACGTTTAATATTTTCTCCTCTCACAATAACGGTTAAAGTTTGTAGAAAAACAGTGGAAGATTTAAACAAGTTGGCCAGAGTCTCGTCGTGTTGTATCATTGATTCTCTAACTCCATCTTTGTGGACAGATGAAGAATTGGGTTCTGGTGACAATGTTCTACATAAAAATAAATGATGTTTCTTTCCACACAATTGGCAGTTGAACTTAGAACGGTACATCTTCACTCCATATCTTTCTCTCAAACACAGGAAACAACAACGGGCCTTCTCAACAGCACTTTGTTTCTATTTCGAAGTCAGTTTCGAAGTTTTTTTACAGTTCCACGAATTATGTTCCTTCGCACAAAAAATGCGAAGCTTCTTATTATTGAGATTAGATGCCAAAAGGTCAGTTGCTGATGATACTCTGGGTTGAAACTTCTTGTCGATAGACTCTCGGCGGTTGTTAAAAAAGCTTGACTTACTGGAATAGCTTGTAGTATCCGAAGGGCAGTCCAAGTGCTAGAAACAAATCGCACCAATCATTTTTGTTCAAGACACTGAGAAAATCTTTTGGTCTGCGTCCAAGAAATGCTTTAGGCTTAGTATTTCTTGAGACAGGTCCGCTCCAAAAATATCGTTGTGTGAATCATGTGTCACAAAATATTTTACAAATTTTAACACGATTGATCCAATTCAAGATTTATTAACTGGTCACTTTAAATCATACAAGAAACACTAACTTGCATCAAAATTAGACATCTGTTGGAAACGGATTCCGAGCGAATTTACAATTGTATCTATCAAAGGATAGAATACGTTGGTCTTAAAAAATTTTTTTGTGAGTCTCTTGGAGTTTCATCTTGAGATTCATAGACGAACTTTCTTTACCTTCTTCGGTTTCTCTAAATACTGGTTGAATTTCAACTTTATCGGCAATTTCGTTTGCTATGATTACATCTGATGCATAGCCCAGTATCCCTTAACAAATTGGCAAACTTTGTGAAATAGATTCGTTTCATTTAACAAGTCTGTCGATTCTGATTGCATGGATTTGCTAACAATATTTATTTGGTACAGTAAATCATACCAAATCACAAGTATGAGCAAAAATTCCTATTGATCCATGTGTTGGTCGAGAGACCTGTCTTCTGAAGTAGCAACGTGGTCGGTACTTTCCTCGTATTGTTCTTGTAGCGCTTCTCTCACTTCAGTATATTGACACTTAACAGCTTGAAGGTTTGAGACTCTGCTTTCCCAATGTGTCTCAGATTTTTTTTAATGTGAGGGCCTCTGTATGTTTTGAGATTATTTCTCATCTTTTTGTGGAAGAGGAGGAAAAGAAAAAGCCGTGGGAAAATCCCGAACAACGACACTGATTTAACTTATAGTGCTACACACCAACGGCGACAGCAACATTTTGTCGCCTGTCTCTGTTGTTGTTAAAAAAGCCTTCACGCCGACAGCGACAGCAATTTATATGTGCATAATGTTCTTTTTCGAAAGCAAAACATATATTTCTGATTCTGCAAGATGGCTGACCGATCGCGGCTCTCCGCCTTTAAAAAAACTCCTTTTATTCTTGTTGGACGTTCTTAGCGGCCTTAATCTCCGGTAGAACAATTTTGGTGGAGTGACTTAATTCTAACTTGGAATGCCCAGAATTAAAAAAAAAATAAAAATAAAAAAGAAATAAAATAAAATAAGCTGTTTGGAAATAAATAAGTTGCTATGAAGTGGTAATAAAGGTTTAAAAAGTAGTATTGCATCAGTAGCATCGGATTAGGCTTTATTCTGGTTGGCTGTCAGCATGGCGACAGAGACAAAAGTTGAACTTTCTCCAAAAATTGAAAGCGCAGGGAGAGCGAAAGAGACAAACCGGGAGAAACAAAAAGTGTTTGTAAAACGCATGCGCAAAGTGAAGAGTGCCGTGCCGACAGCCCATCAGAATAAAGCCTAATCCGATTTTGGTTGACGTTTTTCAACCAGCAAGCTAAAATTTAATAATATCGAAATCCCATAGGCTCAGGAAGCTAAATACCTAGGTATTATCCTAGACAGAAGACTCGCATAGAATCAGAACACAAAATCGTTATCCTTAAATTCCGAGACGTATAACGTAATCTTTTCCACCTAATTGCTCGGAATTCGCCAATGACTATTGAAAACAAAATACTCGTGTACATAAGCTCTCTCAGAGCATTAATAACATACTCAAGCCAAATTTGGGGATCTCTACTAATAACAAAAATATAAATTCACTTGAAATCCTTCAAACTTCTACACTCCGAACCATCGCCAAAGCAAGATGGTTCCAACGAAAAACAGAAATTATAAGACACGTTGTTAGAATTGCCTCCCTTAAAACCCATATCGCTAAACTTTCGAAAAGAATAAACCACGACATTTAATGCAAATAGCTGATTAAAATATAACCCCTCTTTGAAGAGACATTATAAAGTCGCTCTTAGCACTATCTTTTCTTTACCGAAAACTAACTTGTTTTTAACTATTCACCTTATACTAGCAATAAGCTGGAACAGTCAGCACAGCAACGTCCCAATTATGGGTAATTATTATTTTTAAGCACCTCCTCTCGCGGTCAGTACTTGGGAGGGTGACAAGCAATCGGTTTACTGATGCAATACTACTTTTTAAACCTTTATCACCACTTCATAGCTACTTAATTAATTCCAAACAATTTATTTTATTTTATTTTTACAATTTTTTTAAATTCTGGGCATTCTACTTTAGAATTAAGTTACTCCACCAAAATTGTTCTACCGGAGATAAAGGCCGCTAAGCACGTCCAACAAGAATAAGAAGAGTTTTATTAAAGGCGGAGAGCCGCGATCTGTCAGCCATCTTGCAGAATCAGAAATAAATGTTTTGCTTTCGAAAAAGAAGGTTATGCGCATGCGCAAATAAATTGCTGTCGCTGCTGGTGTGAAAGCTTTTTTAAGAGCAACAGAGACAGGCGACAAATTGTTGCCTGTCTCTGTAGCTGTGGAGTCACCATTAGAGTGCCTATATAATCAGAGTGGCGACAAGTGACCAAATTTGGCCCAATGCGCATGCGCGGCAGCCATTTTTCTACCAGAATCGTCGCAAAGAAGGCTGCTGGGCGAAGTAATACATTATTTCAGGGAAAAGAAAAAGTATGACTGTTAAAATATGGATACATTCGGTATAAATGAATCATATAAACGCTCAATTACATTCGTAATTGATTAGATGGATTGCACTACGCGCAATGTTAGATTGCGTGAAACAGCATGTAGTTCAAAAAAAGTTATTTACTTAAAAGTCTTTAAATTTATACGGACAAAACACTAAAATAATAATAAATAAACATTCTAGAACACAAAAAAGCTATACTATCTTTTCAATTTAATGTTAACACGTTTTTCTCGAATACACAAAATATCCCCATGTTAAGTAGTCTACGGGAGCTAGGAAAAAACCGCCCCGGGCTGTAGAAAAGGTCTCTAAGCCACTCTGATTATATAAGCACTCTAATTTAACTGAAGTTTTAGCACAGACAGAAACAACCAAGTTTAAGCTGTGACAGCCGCAAGGATTAAAAAAATGTCCTTGGAAATTCTCAGGTAATACGGCTTTGGACGCCTTTTTGGTTCCCCACCATATTCCACCACCGTGGGTTCCCTGAACTCCTAATCGCCTGACTTGCCTTAGCCGGCTACAAAAAAACGCAAGTAAGTGTGCCACGCCGCGCAGCCCCGGGCCATCAAAATTTCATTTTTCGCATTTTGGCGCCCCTTTGCCACTTGGCGCCAGCCCCTCTCGCATTACCCCAGGGCTGTAGCTGGGTAGGGGCAAAATAATCGTCCTTACGGTCAAGTAGCGGCGGAAACCTCCTTGATGTGCCAATTGGAACCTAGGATAGCTGGGGATTCGCTCCTTCAGACCTACCCTAGACTAATACCTGTTTCACTTACGAATTTAGGCTATCTGGTAGGCGGCAGAGGTCTACATATCACAATGGATGATGGACGCGGTACTACCGACCACATAGAGTGAGAGAACAGAATGCTGGGCTATTGAGGGCCTTCCTAGTAGATGCCGGGGGGGGTGAGCTTCCAACCTGTGAGTGGACGTACTCGCCACTAGATGACGAAAACAAATCCAGCTAGACTCATGACTAGTGGCCTCCAATTCGATGAGCTAAACTTGTTCGGATGACTTCTCTCTTGAGGTGAGCATAATGAATCCAGCCAGGCGAGTACGATGGCCCAGTGTTGATTGACAATTTTGAGCTGGCATCTCTTGCACCAATGTCGCAAAGGGCGGGGCCTATTCATTGTCGTTAGGTAGCTACGACTAGAGTGCCTATATACTAAGAGTGGCGACATACGGGAAACACTTTCTGATTGGCTTAGAGACCTTTTCTACCGACCGAGGCGGTCTTTTCCTAGCTCCCGTAGACTTAACATGGGAACTTTTTGTGTGATCGAGAAAAACGTGTGTACATTAAATAAAAACGAAAATATAGCTTATTCATGTTCCATTTCGTGTTTATTTATTGTTATTTTAGCGTTTTGTCAGTATAAATTTGAAGACTTTTTAAGTAAATAGCTTTTTTTGAACAACGTGGTGTTTCCCGCAATCTTAGTTAGCGCGTTATGTAATTCATCTCTTCAATTACGCATGTAATTGAGCGTTTATATTATTCATTTATACCGAATGTATCCATATAACAATCATATGATTTTTGTTCTCCTTGAAATGAAATATTAATTCGCCCAGCAACCTCCTTTGAGACGATTTTGGTAGAAAAATGGCTGCCGCGCATGCGCATTGGGCCAAATTTGGTCCTTTGTCGCCACTCTTATTATATAGGCACACTAGCTACGACTTCTCGAAGGATTTCGTGCGTTTCCCATATGCGCACATCCCCTTTAGTTTCGTCTTGAAAAAACGACATCATTTTAAATTTCTATTCTTCGTCGTTCAAGGGTACGGTAAAATAGCATTGTTTATATTCATTTGCTTGCCGTTAGAATAGAATAGTGCTCAGATGGATTCTTTCGACAATTTTTCACAGTCTAAGCAAGTAAGTAGCACTTTTTTCGCTATAACCCCTTAGGAAGATTTATTTGAATGCAGGTGAGAGAAGCATTATGGAATACAGATTACTCTGCAGTAAATCTAAATTAAAAAATCTGAAAAAAATACCAATAGATGGCTGCATTAGTACTATCTTTAGCCTGCGTTTTCAGAGCGGTGGGTCATTTGGTTTTTTGGTTGTGACCTGTGTTTTAAAAGGAGCAAAGTAAAATAGTCTTAACACAAGTTATTGGTATAAAAATAATTTCAATACAGTTTTTCAATTAGAATTTCAGCATTGCAATCTATAATAGCAAAAAGAAGTTGCATCAAAAAGTTTTGTTTCCCAATTTCAACTATAAATATATATATATATATATTTTTTCAAAGTTAGGCTTGTGTTAAGAATTTTAATTTTGGGAACATTGGAAGTTTAAGTTTGGTTTTGGAATAAGATGAAAGACTCATTTTATTTTTTTCTTTTGAGTTTCTTTTTACAATTTCTTCACAGAATGTGGAATTTTAAAATTAGGTATCAACCCTATTTCGTTAATCTTTCTTTTCAAAAACAAAAATTGTTTTTCATAAAAATAAACTTGAGTTGCTAAATATCTCCTAATTTAATTTTTTTGAAGGAAATTGATTAATTAGTTTGAATTTATTTGAAGTAGCTTTGATGAAAATTTTCATTCAACATTCTATTCATTTTTCTAGAAAAATTTCGTTACTGTAAACATTTCTGTATTTAGCACTGTTCTATTATTTTAAAGCAATCAAATTATATTTTGAGAACATTTACTACTAGTTTGAAATTTTTTTCCTTCATATGAATCAACAAAAAATCTCAATTCTTGTGAGCTTTATATAGGATGTTATATTTTACTTTATTAAAAATTATCATGCAATTATAGTTGCATGAAAATTAGTAGTTTACTTATAAGTAAGTAAACTACTTCAATCTAATTCACTGATATCTCTACTATAGAATATGTGACAAAGAAGGTCTCTAAATCAGCATGTTAACCTTTAATTTCAAATGAATACGAATTTTTTAATACTATTTAATAGAAATATTTCGATACTAGAACATGTGGTTTATCAAGCATGCAACAAATGTCGCTTGAAAAACCTTGAGAGTAAAGTTATAATGTGTGCTAAATTCAAGTTGCGAGAGGTACGATACCTTTTTAAATCATTATTATATTATCGAGGACAAACAAGGATGTTAAGATTTTTTTAGCCATGAAAATATGACTTGTTGAAGAGGTGACTCCGAAGAGTGCCAGCATACTGACTAATAGTCTATTGAACTGAAACCTTGAAGTTACATTTTGTGCAATTGTATTTTGAGATGAGGCCACAATAACCCGGTTGGAAGAGTATCAGATTGGCAATAGGAGGGTTGTGAATTCAAAACTCCATCGAACCAAAGACCGTTGCGTATGTATGGGCTGTTGCATGTTAATTCTGCATAACCTCACGTTTGCATGGTGTGGAAGTTTGGAGAGAGGGATACCAGTGTTATCTGACCGTGGATCAAAACAACGAGGTGTCCTCGACTATTTCCCTTCAGAATTGATCCCAAACAGTTGACAATCTCGTTGTGTTGCTCTAGTGGGACATTAATTCAAGTACCTACCTGTTTTAAAATAATTTATTTACTACTTTTAAAATTATTTTTTTGAGTCATTAAAAAATTTCTCATTCTACATGAGCTTTATATAAGATGTTAGATTTTCATTAATTAAATGATCAAGCAACTGAGTAAACTAAGTATAAATATTATGATGATAATAATCTGTGGTCGACAAAGCAAAAATATCTCGCAAAACCTAGATATTAAAGTTCTAATGTGTGCTAAAGGTTGAGAGCAATGGCACCAACTTGGAGAAATTATTGAAAGGATTCAAAATAATAATTGTATTACATATTTATGAGTGTTTCCTTAACAGTTAATTTTATTAATTTCTTTACAAAGATTATCTATGTATTCGTTACATTTATCTCTCATGTTTGGGGAAGGCAGATCCTAAGCATAGACTAGTCTTGATTGCGCGACGCGTTTCCTACCCGGTAAAATGAAACATCTTATTAACTACTGATAGCTCAGGGATGGACCCCAATTAGTTTTTTATATAAAGAAGCCCATTTGAAAAACCTGCAATTTTATTTACATTTTTTTTTTCAAGTTCAAAACATCTACATTGAAAGTGTTTTGAGAAAATAATACATTATCTTAGCTTACTCTGCTAAGAATCTGTTGTCTATACAGGATGGGTACATTATATTAGCCAGGTAAAAAAATGTCTGCATTTGTTGTATCTGTTGCTTATATGGCAACAATTGGATACTCATGGTGAGGTCAATCCAGACCTCCACAGCTGTTGAGAAGTTTGCCGAATTTCCTTACAGAAACTTCCCTTAATTGCTTCTGTAACGGTGAACTTTCGCGGTACAGCCCAACATTACTTTCAATTACTCCAAAGTTCGAGTCGACTCGCTGTTCACTTTCAATAATTTCCACATATTTATGAAAGTTTTTGATGAAAGTGCTAACACATTCACCTTGCGAATTCCAACGTATATAATTTTTTTTGAGGCACGAGTTCACCCTTTTCCTTTAATAATCCATGAGAAACGTGGTGGTTGCAAAAAAAAGTACTTATCTACATCCACAATATGTTTAAGACACTGAGGACAATGAAAAATAGTATGGGAATTTGTCAAAAGTGGTAAAAAAATACTGTGTTTTAGAGCTAAAATTTTTAATCAGAAATTTGCTTTTAATTGAATAGTACTCCATGCACATTTTTTAATTATATTCTATTAAAGCAATGTATATTCATGTTATGTATTTATAGAAGCCAAAGATGACACGAGCTGGAAGAAGGTTAGTTGAAGATTTCCTTCTGCCTGCACTGGAAAGTGGGACTTACGGAGAATTGTTGCAGTGGATTGATCGTGACAAGAGGTGTTTTAGTATAAGATGGAATCATAAAAATGGTGCCAAGTGGTCTCTCGACGACACAAAAGTATTCCAAGTACGTAAACAAAACTTCTTGAAAGTATTTTTAACTGATATTATAGAATTAACTCTGATATGAAAATATATTTTTACTCTGGTGCCATGATATTTTGTAGTATGTTCTCGTGTAAAGTAAAGTGGTTTTGTCAAATAAGGAATTCATTACAAATAGGAATAATTTTCCAAATATTTATAGATATTGTTGTGATTTTACTCAGTAATACTAAAGTCAACTTATAATATAATAGCATGTATAGTAATGTAATCAAACTCCACTGTGAAATACTTTGCGATAGACAAAGTTGGTACTGTCATGCATACCTCTTGCTGAATTAGAGGTTTGACTCAATGGGTATGTCCTCTGTACACTACAGTGTTAATAGAGCATACTGCAAGTGTGCTCTATCAACCCCTGTTTCAGGATATCAAAAGTTAAGCGAACATATAAGATAAACATGGTAAACCCAAATATTATACAGTTAATTAACCAGTGCATTCTTTTGCTTTGAGCCCAAACTTTGGCCTTCAGATATTTCTTAAGGTACATTTACATTTTAGAGATCTGTAATTACATCTGACAAACAGTATTTCCAGTAATGTAAATACTTAGGAATTTCTGTCTGACAATTATAAATTATCTATCAGTTTTTTCTAAAGATCTTTTGTCGGTAATTGAAATACTAGCGGGAGACATGTTTGAATCTGTCTGTCACTCCTGTAGCAAGTTCACCGACCATCTGTCTACTTTTATGATTGCGTCTAACAGTTCATCAAATTTCGTTGTTCGACTTTTGCAATTATTTTATTAGCTCTTGTATGCATATATTATCTTTGCAATAGAACCACAAGGAAATAGGGTTAAAATATTGATGTTTATAGTATATATAATTCAATAAACTAATTCCTAGAATCTTTTTTTGTTTGAACAATTTTGTGGAACATCTATTAATTAGTTGTTTAAATAGATAAAGTACATCAATTTTGATAAACACATAAACGTAACTATGAAGTTATATTTATGTATTTATCCATGTATGTATGCAATCTATTTGTGGGTATATAAGAGAAATTAAAGCATTAATAAAAACAGTTTGCAAACATTAAAATTTATACTTTCATATGAATAATTATCACTCTATAAAATCTATGCATGTGTGGCATAATATTTCTGGCATCTATGTATGACACAAACAATCCAGAAATATCAATTTGAGCTGTACAAGATAGTTGTCATAGCAAACATGCTCAAATGTGAACAGTCTGGATGTCACTGCCGGACAGTTGATGAAACTGTAGCTACAGATCTGTTAAGGCTTAAAGTACCTTCAGGAAAATAAAAATAAAATAACCAATCATGAAATACCTTTATTCATGTTTATGAAGTGCTTCAAAAACATTCTTCGCAAATTCATGATTCAACATAGGTTTCCATGACTGTCCGTCGTCCAATGTAGGTGCAACTTAAGCAAAGGGTCATCCGCTGTTGAGACATATGGTTTTCATCTGTGACAAGAGTTTTGGGTGAAGCATTGCTTGTAGTTTGAGTTCCACAGTTTCAACAATGCCTTCTGTCATACGTGATGGTAGACTTATTCCTTTCACTAGTATCAGACAAACCTGTAAGATTGAAACACAAATTAGAATAAAGTTTAAATAAATATTTGGTATGAATAATAATTTATTACAAAAAATGAAAACCGTTGAAAATAAATAATCAGATTCGACAAGCTTGAAAACTGTAGCTGTGGCAGTTCATCGACAAGTGTATTATTTTCAGTTTTAGAGGCATACATTTGTAAATGAAGTTATTTAAACCTTTTGTTTTAATAAAAAGGAACTTATTTCTTGGAAACATTTGCATAGGGCATTTTGAAGGTGATAAATGTAGAAAAGTATGTATGTAGGTCTAAAAATTGGACAGTTGTGCTTAGTATAAAAAAATGTGGTGGAGCAGTTAAAATTAAGATGGTCATTTCCGAAATTTAAAAAAAATCTAGTGTTAAAGAAATTTTAATCTCTTTTCAAAACTTTATATTTATAAGTACAGTAAAACTTGGATGATTCAAAATTGAAGAGACTACCAAAAATATTAGAATTTTTCAAGAATTCGATTACAAACTTGACTGGATTGAATTACAAACTTTTTCGCATTTGTAAAATGAATTTATTTTGCTTTTTTAACACCATAATTAATGCTTTACAAATTCCCCGTACCTGATGCATTTTTCTCTTATGTGTCAGTAAAACTTTTATAGTGGGTATTTGCATGTTCATCACTTGGTGTTGTTTGTCTCGTATTTGGTGCAACTTGGCTAAATATGATTCTTGTGCCATAAAATAATCTGAGAGTAGTAGACAGTGCCAGTTCGATTTCAGTCAGGTGCTTCACTGGATGTACATTTTTGTCTGTAAAACTTTTATTGTGTATATGTCCATTACTTGATATTGTATACCTTATACCTGCTGCAGCATGACCAAATAAGGCCCTTTTGCCATAAAAGTCAAACAAAACAATCTCTTGCTAAATTGGCGACAGTGATTATTTATGTGCAATTTCGAGAACATGCCCAGGCCACTGTAGCCCAGTTACAAGAGTAACTGGGGGTTGCGAGTTCGAATACAAACAAAGACCTTCACGAACAAATGGTGCTAGTGTAGATTAAATCTGTTATGGCCTCACATTGACATGATGTGAAAGTATGGCAGTTCATGTGTGACCTGTCATCTGACCATGGTTCAAAATTACATGGTGTTCTTGGATCTTTCCCTTTAGTGTTGATCCTGGACCATTGCCAATAGCCCATTGTGTTGCACCAGTGCGACATTAATTAAATACCTACCTCAAAGGCGAGCCAGATAGTGCTTCTAACCAAATTCAGATGTGCCTTGCCCCGTTCAATGCACATTTTAATGGATGGGTGCACGATGAGTAGTTGAATTACCAATGTGATGCATATCACTCTTAACAACTGTCTGAAGCTGATTCCCATAATTCTTCCATTTTCATTACATCTTTACTCTTGGCTGCTGCTCAGCATTATTTCAACAAAAATTAACTCTGCTGCTGCTAAAGGCAACACAGGACAGTCTGGTCACAAACTTCCATTGCTTGACCACACATACGAAATTAAACTAGTGATCTTAATTACAGCTCTCGCGCAATGGGCAACCTATCAACTTTTTGTTGCATTATATCAAATTTAGCCACTAAATTTTGGAGGGGCAGTATTGTAGTGAAATTAGCCACCAGTACAAAAGTTAACTTGTAATTTAGTATATATATATATATATATATATATATATAATAACATAAAATATACAAAATAACATAACATTTTATGTTGTTTGGGTCAGGCTCCTCACTGATGACGCCCTGATCCACCAACATTTCTTTATTTTTTAAGACTTTTGTTACATTTTTTTGGAAATTCTTGTGTTCTTGAAATTATATATATAGATAGATAGATAGTATCTCAATGCTATCATGAAGTACACTTTGGAAAATTTATACTGTCTTACACACCTCTTGCTAAAATACGGTGAATTTATCTGAATTTTTGTATCAGTATCTATAACTTGAATGCTTAACAAAAATTTTTTTTTAGGCATGGGATTTGTTAAAAGGCCATCACAACCCTTCAAATAAAAGTTACTATATGCAAGCAAAGCAACGTTTTCGAGCAGCCCTATATAAGCTCAACTCAGTGATACAATTGCCTTGTGAAGATAAACACGTTAAAAGATATCAGTTAGTCTTGAACCATGAGAAAAAGAAGCCAGGTAAGTGAAGTTGATTTTACATTAATAAAGATATCAACTTGTATAAAGTTTATAGCTAGCATAAGGAAAAGTGCTCACATTTGTGAGATCAGTGGTTCCCTAAGTGTGGTGTACATGCAATGTCACGTAAAAATAAAGAACTAAAAAAGTACTCCCATTATTTTCTGATTCTTTTATGTTCTAAAAACTCAATTTAAGAATCTAAAACAATTTGGAGATTCCAGTATAGATATGACATAAACTTAAAGCTGATAATGACTGAATATTGAAGTTTTCAGACATTTTCAAGCTGAAGAGTAGCTTCATTGTTTATTTTAGAATTTAACAAGTTAAACACCTTTTGATTTTAGTTAATAAATAGTTTGTATATTCACTTTCTGTTTCATAACTTTAAATTTTCATCCTTAATCCTTTTGGCCATATTCACAAATCTGCATCAACGATAATCCTCAGATCATAAAAGAAATTGCTTTCGCAGTGTCGGATCCAAGGTTTAAACTCCATTTGGGTGCTCAATTTTGATCCTCGGAAATCGGTGGTATAATGCTCACTTGGGGATGCACAGTACTAGTGTTTTACGAATTGAGTGTTGCTGATTCTGAAGGAACCAAAATGGATGATCATTCTATGCTAAGCTGCAGAACTCTTAACTACGAATTCTCAAATATTAGGTATAGGAGCTGAGATTGGAACCAAAATGTTCATGTGATGAAACTGTTTATGTTACGAGCTCTTTAGGAATATGGCTGATTCATAACCATGCAGGTGCATTGACTACGGTAGATACAAATTCCTTGCAGAGTAAAAATGCTTTTGTAGATTTATGTATAAAGAAAAAGGACAATGTATTTTGCATAAACATACCTATACTGACAGGCGCAAAAGTTACATTGTTTTGTTAGGGGATTGTGTATAATTCTTGCTTATAAAATTCACATAAAAATCCAATCTGAAATTAAATACCTTTACTTCTCTATTTTCAATCCTGAATTAAAATGTGTTGTGCATCTTATTTTAACATTGCACTATCTTTATTTTAAAAAACCAGGACATAAATCAAAATTTCAAAAATAAATTTTTCTTTTTACGTTTGAATGAAAAATTCTTAAAACAGAATGGAAAGCTTTATTAGTTGTGACAAGTTATAAAACTTCTACTCGTTAATATCCCGAGAATCACCCTTTTTAAACTTAAATAATAAGCTTTCGTTGTTTGATGCCACTGATTTGATTTGGACGTTATAGCTCCAATTTTGGAAAGGAAATTCATGAGAAAACCATTTAAAAGTGTTAAAGCACTATTTTGTGTGCATTTTCCATAACTTGTATGATCTTGTCTAGTATAAGAGAGAGAGGTATATTAAACCTGATTTATACTAGACAAAATTGTTTATGTTAAATTTGACTAAGTTAGGTGTTTTGGGAGGGTTTTCAGAAACGAATCGCCTTTTAGCAAGACACTTGGTTTAACGGGAGTCATCTCTTCCCTGGCTGCAAGTAATAAAAGCTCACACAGATCTTTAATTTCAAAGAGTTTCATGTGATAAAGTTCAAGTTTCATCCCGAAGATCAGGGCTTCTTCAACAGAATTGCTCTTTTCCAATACAGGAGATATCCTTTGGATGTAGGAGTTAGTCTGGTGTACGTCTCCATTAAGTTGGTGGATTTTATTGACGATTTCATCATAAGTGGCCTGTTATAAATCAATAATTTGTTTCACCAAGTCATGAAAACATGGTTATCATGCCCTGCACCAAATGATTAACTCAGTTTAATCTCTGGTAAAGATGACGACTATTTCCTGACTGAAATAGTTTTAAGTGTATGAACAAAATGAAAATCTCTAATGATTTACATTAACTGTGAATTTGTTTCATATTTTTAGCCCAATCAAAGGCCAGAATGCCAAAGAAAGAGGAGAACCAAACAGCCATTCCCACCTCCGTCATTTGTAAAAATACTTCATACAGAGGAAAGGAAAATACTTCTGAGCTTGCATCTTCTCCCCCCTCATCTTCTCAAAGCTATGAATCCGAAGATGAAGAGATGCAAATATGCTTCAAAGATTACATTGAAGGTCTAAGGAGAGCCAAGGAAGAAAATGAGAATCAGAAATCATCTGAAGAGGAAAGTTATCCAATGGATACAAGTGATTCTGATCAAAATGAAAGTTCCATTAGTCCAAGAGTACCTTACATACCAATACAACATGAAGCAAGCTATCCTGGGATAATACACTTGTATGAAAATAATCAACAATTTGAAAACCCACAATTATTGCTAACATACGATGAAGTATGTGTAGAAGTACTCTGATGATGACGTAAGTATTGTTTTGCAATCAAGTTACCCTTTAACCAAGTACAAAATATGTTGAAATATATACATTTAATTGCATTTTGACACTACAAGGACGAGTACCTAATAAGTAAGTTACTTATTAGGTCCTTACATTAAGTTGAGATAATGTAAATAAGTTACTTATTAACCCTCCTGGTGGTTGCCTCAACAAGGTATCTCGTGAACAAAACTGACCTCAATGGATGGGATACCTGGTCATTAGCAATATTGGTCAGAACTTGGTATAGCTGTCGTATCAAAACCACTTGGGAGGTTGATTAAGTAAGTCCAAAGTGTTTTCAGTGGTTCAACCACCAAGATCAAAAGTTGATAAAACACAATGCACTCAATGAAAGTTTCTTCATGCGCATTTGCAGGTTAATTTATTTCATGCTATATGTAAAATCTACCCTTAAAAGTAACTATTGTTATACTTGACGAGAGGAATCCTCGATTCTGTACCAGAATTAACTACCGGTATTTTACTGATTCATCACAACAAGAGTTTATTTGCCAACGTAAACAAAAATAAAATGATTTTTTATTGCTAAAACCACAAGAACATAATACCGAGAATTTAAAATTTGTGAATTGAATAGTCGTTTTATTTAATTTGGATCTTTCCCTTTGGGATTGACCGTCGGCAATAGCATTGGGTTGCTCCATTGCTACGTTAATTAAGATGCCTATCTGTTTATTTAATATGGATTTTTTACTCAAAGCTGGTGTAGAAACTAATCAGATTGTGATTTTTGTGTCATAAAACACTAACATCCAGTCCTAATGTAATCATTGATGCATTTCTTAAAGTGTCCACTTATAATTGGTATATATATACACCACTTAGATCCTATTTTTTCTAAACATTACTCAAAGTTTGTAAAATTTTCTCATGTGCGAAATTTTCAGAATTGGTGTAAGTACAATTGATTAGCCTAAAAATGTCTGAATGTGATGGCTGTTATCCACTAGGCTACAAATTTATTTTGGTTTATAAAGCAAACCAAATGGGATTTCGTAGCAATCAACTGGGGTAGCGAGCAGTGGTCACACCTGACTCCACGAAAAGAACTGTCACTGGCAACACCTTGCTGGCCACGCAGTTACTGGTGTTTAATATTTATTAAAGTTGATACAAATACAATGATTTCTAAGATTTAAGTGTGTTCAGTCACTTACTGTGAATATTATTTTTTAGATGATCAAAGGGAATCGACACTGAAAATAATTGTTTGGAGAACATGGATACAGATATGAATAAGAATGACATTCGTGAAAGAAAAGGAAATCTATAAATACAATATTTTGCTAATCATTTTATTTTATACATTTTTACATGATGCTGATACATTTTTACATGATTACACAAGCTGGGTTTTATGTCATAAAATCTTTCAGATTATTTTTTTATTTGGTAAGCAATATAACAAACAGTAAAACCCTCGAAATCTGTGTTTGCTTCATTCTAACGAAAACCTTCTTTGAAACAATAATTAAGATAAACCTACAAATATTAGATTGAAACACGAGAAAAACTGCTAATTTTTGTTTATGTTTGACACTAGTTCGTAAAACGTCTAATCAGTTTTGTCACTATATATATTATGGTAGAAGATAGCAGGGTTATTTTTTTCATATTTGATTTGCTTTCATAAATCCTTATTTGGCACTTTTAATTTCTTTTAAGAATTGTTTTCCATTTGTGAACTTTGCAAGTTGAGTTTATGTCATAAGAATCATTGATTAAAAAAAATTTTTTTTGGTAGGTGACAGGTGTGATCTAGGATACAACTTATTTCAAATTATTAAGATTGCCAAGTAATTGAAATATGAATATTTAAAATGCTATTTGCTCAAAATACTTTTCTATAGGGTGACCAAAAATAAGTATAATCAACCCTTCCTATTACTTTAACCCTGATATTAGCACTTTTTGAAGAGATGTTTGTACAATTTTCCTTGCAGAAAACTACACAATTTGATTAGCATTTAGATTTAATTTTCAATAATTTTGTAATTCATCTTGCATTGTTCAACTGCATCAGTCATCACCTTCTGGAAACTCATCCTTAAATGTCTTCATTAAATAAATTCGACAATACTAACCATAAAATAGAATCGTGTAATTCAGAGTTCAAAAAAAAAAATTAATAATTTAGATAATTTCCCCCTGAATGATTAGAAGTGAAAAAATTTACCTCTAAAGTTGACTTGAAATACTGGTGAACACACTCAGCATGTGCTTAATGTAGAAATTGAAAAGCCTTCAAAACAATGACTAATCGTGATATAAAAACAATCAATGTAAAATATCGCCCATGACAGTTTCAGTGGTACAATTCATCTACAATCATGAGGGCAGAAGTTTCGATACTTTAAATAGTGTCGACTCGCTTTTGATTAGTGACAGTACTGCTTGTAGTGACTTCTGTCCTGATAGTTACGGATGCTTTGCTCCAAAGAAATGGCTATTGAAAATCTTACATTGTCTCCAAATTTTTAAATTATAATGAGTCAATTTTTTAAGGTTTGCAATTTTGTGTTTTCATCTGTATCTGACTGCATAATGATCTAAGGGTTAAAGTATTCAGATTTAATGAGGAATAGAATCAACACTAAAGTAGATGCTGCCAGTGTAGATCAACTCAGATTTGTTATATGTTGCTCAAAAAGTTAAACTTGAAGTAATTTAGAATGTTGGCCATTAACATATTTCACTGTATAGGATCATTACAATTTAAGGGTGTTAGTCTGTTTGAATTGCATATAATATTTTCTTCATTGTATCAGTTTTAGGAATTCAGCAATTTCATTCATTCCATCCCAATCATCTGCTTCTGTATTAATGTTTTGTTGTGGTTTCTTCACTCATTCAAGTCAAATTTTGTTTTAAAAATTCTTTTGAAAAGTGGCATACATGCCCTGCCTTGACACCATTCACTTCTAATTTGTATGAGTATCAGTTGTAAAAAAATATCAGTGGTAAATTATATAGAAATGCTTTTAAAGATATTTCGTTTTTAAATTCTCATTTCCATGTTAAACGTAAAAAAATGCTGCCTATTCTTTGTAGAAACTAACAGCCTTATTTGCATCAGTCATTTTTTAACATGAGATATGTACCTTTTCTAAATGACTGATTCAATGGAAATTACTTCTGAATTATATATAATATTTTATTTTGTTAGATCATTACAAGAAATTCAATTTTGCATGCCTTCAAAATGCATTTGTGTATATTACATTGTATTGTGCACTACCATCTCTTCAATTTGTTGATTAATTTACATACCTAATTAAATTTTTGCAATTATGGACCAAATTGTATCTTTTAAACTTAATATCTGATTAACTTATACATCTATAAAGATTTTTAAAAAATAAAAATAATTAATTTTATAATTCTCAGTTTGTTGTTTTTGAAGTATATTCTAAAATATGCTGCTTGTAATTAGAAGTGAAAGCTCCATTGTCGTTCAAATTATGCTAAATAAAATCTATCACTCACTATTAATCAAACATTATGCCAAATATTAATTGCTGTATTCATCCAATCATATGTCAGCATTTTTAATAAATTTTTTACAGCTTTGCAATATGATTTTATCTTATCAGGTTTAATCAAATTTTGTAGATTCTATTTTATCCATTGCTATTTCTACCACTTTTACAAAATGCAATCATTCAGAAATCAAATGCTTAAATTATTTTTTAATATGTAAAGAATATAATTTTTAATACACTTAGCATGTATGGTCTATGCTACTGAAAAGATAAAAGAGCTATCAATTGTTGTTATACCTTGTTATTTGTCTTGATTAAAAAAAAAAAAAAACTGTTGATACCATAAATGAGTTTTTATTATGAACTGAACATATTTCATTTCCAACAGCAGGCACAGAGAAACAACAAAAGTACACATATAACATCAATTAAAAATCTAAGATGAAAAAGGAAAAATTATAAGTTGTACATCCATCTTTAGCCTTCTAGTATTAGGCTTAGGTCTCGACTAGAGCATCAGTACAAATTCGAAGGTGACGAATATCTTTTCTCAGGATTTGGAACAAAGACAGCAGGGGTTATACTGAATTATTTAGGCAGTAGAGGTGTTTAGCCAAACAATCGGGTCATTGCAAGTTTCTGGCATGGGCATCGGGATATGTTTGTTTAATTAACCAAGATTTCTAGTTACTGGTTGGCAGAAAAGGTTTGTGCACTGTAGAGCAGATCTACAATGCATTCCAGCAACTGTTATGTTTAGGAGTATCGGTATATAAGTGACATGTCCAGGTATTTCATGTCTAGTAATTTTTATTGGTGTTTTAATTAAATGAAAAATGACACTTAATTTTGTATTTTGGTTGATTTTTAATGCTGTGTGAATAGTCTGCTTTATCAAATGTAGATGCAGTTTTCAACAGGGATATAAAAAGCAAAAGCTTCACTGAGGACTCCTGTACCAGCATTCATAACATTGTGAGTTGACTCATTTTCTGGGTAACTAGAATGGATAGTCTAAAGAAAGGGATTTAAAACCAATTAGTTTTACTCTGACAAGCTGTAGTAAATCCCAATACAGGGTGAAAACAAAATCCTTCAAAAAAGTTCCCTGATTTTACAATTCCCTTAAGAAATGTCGTGATCCGTAATTGGTATTGATCTTCCGAATCCACACAACAATATTTTAAATATTTAGGATCAGATGGGGTAATTATGGGGATGAGGATATTTAGGATCACATCACCCTATCCTACTATGCATCAAAATCAAATATAAAAAAACATACAAAAATTTACAGCTTTAGTCAAAGTAAATTGCGATGGCAACGGTCTTGGCGGTATTTTAGCACACTTTTTGTAACGAGGTATGAAAGGTTAAGGTAACCCATTTGTATTACGTTACTGCGGTTTTTATGGCAAGCGAAAAGTTAAATTTTTTTTTTTTTTTTAGAAATCCGAAATTTTTAAATTAGATCAATTGTTGTTTGATTTCATTGGTTCATTTGAAATAATTCTTAAAGTCGCCAAGGCCGTTACCACCGCTATAAACGTAGACTGAAGTTGTGCCAAAAATTCTACAAAAATGTAATTGCAAGCAAAAGATATTAATTTAATGCACAAAAAAAAACCTTCATTAGTTGCACAAATTTAAAATTTTTCCACAAGTTGTATGGCAAGACTCGCGCGCATCTCTAAATAGGACAAACGATAATAATTGCTGTTAATGCATCAAAATTTAAAAAGTTCCGTTATATTTTCAAAACTAAAAGTTCCTTGTTTTCCCGGTTCTGTTACCACCCTGCAATAACATGCTACTGAATGCAACTTCACCTTCGTTCATTGGCAATGTTACTAGCTGATGTCTTGTTAGCCTCGGGTTATATCCACTAGACCCGATGTATTACGAGAGAGCTGAAATATAGGCTCGCACCCATGCTTCAATGGTATTCTAAGTACCTTCATACTGTAGAACAGTCTTTTAAATGATTGTACGGCTATTATAAGAAAGGCAATATATTGACCTTACCTTCTATTTCACTTCTTTTGCTTAAGTTTAAGTATTGCAGTTAAGCATCAGCTTTCGTGACATCAGTTTGTCGCCTTACTTCAGTTCTAAACAAAAGTCAGTTTACACAGCAGTGATGCCATCTAATGTCAGGAAAATATTGAATAATTGCTTTATAGTCAAACTAACGTCTCAACGCAACACCCCCTATAGAAAAGAAAGTCCTCGAACGGCAACCATAAAAGCTGATGACGTAAAGCATATATGGGTAATCCCCGGCCCGAGGGCCGTATGTGGCCCGTCCCGGCTTCTGATACGGCCCGCCAAACATTTTAAAATCGCGCTCGACAAAAAGTAAATATTCTCAGTTCTCGCCAACAAGAGAGTGACGGGGGAAACAAAAGCCTGAACTACGTGGGTCAGTGTTTCTCAACCTTTTTTAGTTGACGGCACACTAAAAATATCTTGAATTATATGCGGCACACCTGAATATAAAAATGTAAAAGTTGATATTTCCAATACTACCTTATATAGCTATTATTACTAATAAAATTAGTATTGAATATATGAGATGGCTGAGCCTGGTTTCTTGAACAAAATCAAAACGAATTTAAAGTTGCCAGACAAGTCATCGGCGACACTTCGCGCTACTCAATTCCACGGATAATCGGGAATAATAATTATAAATTTCGTTATTAATTGTATTCGAGAAACAGCCTTGCTCTTCTTGATTCCATTCCTTATTTGCGAATGTGATTGTTATAAAAACACTGATATATATCAACAATACTCAGATAGTTCGTTTCCATGATGAAAACTAATAAATCGAAGTATCGAACCAGGCCTACAGATGTAAACTTGGAAAACACTTTGTACTTGTGTATTAGTGGGATTGATCCCGACATTTCTTACCTGGTTTCTCAAGTTCACGCTTCTCATTAATTTCGGGTGATTCTAAGTAAATACTTAATCAATACGATATTATTCTGTTCATGTAACTTTACCATTCTACTTTATAAATATATAAAATAAACCTCATCAGTATTACTTTTTCACAACTACCTATTATCTACGGCCCGCAACTTCATTAATATCCTAAAGTTTAGCCCGTAACTTTCCAAAGGTTGCCCATACCTGACGTAAAGTCTGTTTCACCCTAACTTGGCTGTAGAAAAAAAGCACGTTGACCGCAGGGCCGTTGTCGTAGAAACTGGGATTGCAATCTCAGAAGAGGTCAACTATAAGCGACGAAATTCGCCCTTTTTGGCAAGGAGAGATAAATGCACGTGCTATTTCTATACGTTTCACGGATTTTTAATTTCTAATGGCTCTTGCATTACACTCGTTATTTAAACAAAAAGCTACTATTTGTTAATATAAATCCGTTTTGATTTTTCTAACTGAGTACTATTTTTATTTATTTAAAAAATTATATAGTTAAATAATTATTAACAATTAATGTAATTAAAAAAAAAAAGTCTATTTAAAGATGGGATGAACCATAAAATTCATTTTTTAAATTTACTTACCTGAAAGCTATTACACCTTGATTAATACTTCTTTTATCAATTTTTGTAAAGGAAATTACTCCTATTTAATACAGCCCTTTCAGGGCAGCTCAATCCATCGAGCCAACTTCTTCTCATTGGTTGAAAAAAGTCACGTGATTTTTCCTCTTTTTTTGGGTTCGAGAGTGTATAAGTAAAGATAAAGATATAAACAAGTTTGTTTACCTTTTACGCTGTGTTTTACTAATGTTACGTTACATCAACAGTTTCCAAAATGCATTCGTTTCCGAACACACTTATAGCAATTAGTAACCATTTCATAACTTTAAAAAATAAAGATATTTTTCTTCCATCAAACCTCTTTATAAAATATCCGATATTTTCATATTTATGTAAATATCTAGATATTTTCCAACCATGGTTTGGTAAAAAAAAACTTTCATTTGAAAGGAATTACTGGCGCATGTTGTCAAAAATACCAGAAACTCATATAATTAATTCATCGTTTGCATTAAAACTTCCAGAAAATTGGTTTTAAAATAATTATCTGATTTTAAAAAGAACTAGTAAACAATTTGATTCATGAAATTATTATCATAGTAGGCTGTTGAAATAGAGTTTTAAATTTCAGTTTCAATTAAATTAACATAACTTTGCAGATAAACTGATTTTATTGTAAAAGAATGAGTTCTTCGGTTAATATTTAGTTCTTTTTCTACTGGAATTTCTTCTCAAAGGTTATTTTATTTTAATTCATGGTTATAAAAACAAATGTTTTATACTGATCAGTTATATTAAATATTTTAAATTAAAATGAATCTTTGTGGTTATTTTATTGCATTATATAAAAAGCTAAAAACCATTATTTATATCAAAATATGCAAAAATAACGAGGCAGCTGAATGAAGGAGCATAAGCCCAAGGTGTAGGGCTAAAATAGTGGAAATTAGTTTTACTACTAGCCATAACAAATCCAACCCTCAGAGTTGATACTTTTTAAATGTTAACGTTGCAAGTTAGGAGAAGCTTAGCATATTTTTGTTTCTTTCAATCAATTATTTCCCAAACTAGAATGTCAGAGCCATTGCTTGATTCGAGCCACATCATTTTAAGTGGTCAGATCTACTGTGGGAAATAGCACCTGTGTGTGCTCATCACAGCATTTTTATAAATACCAACATGCTTTGTGATGTTATCTTCTACCATTTAAGTTTTAATATTGATATGTTTTTTAACTAATAAATACCTGAACCAGCAACCAGACAAGAAACAAAATTCCAGTAATTGTAATAAAACATAAAAAGTTTCTTGAAGTTAAATGTTTTTATAAAGTTATGGATTTTTTGCTTATGTTGATGTTAGTATGTAAAATAATGGTCAATATTTAGATAGACAAAAATAAATTTTTTATCTGATATAAAGGCGGATTTTAAGAATTGAAACGAAAAGCTTGACACTTGGAATGATTATTGCACATGACATGGGAAATGACAGATATGACATTTTAGTAGAGAAAAAAATAAAATACTAGTAAACTTAAGTAAAATTACAGTATACTCTCAATATCTTGAAGTCAGAAGGATGCAATATTGAGATATCAATGAAACAATGGTACACTTTAGCTTTTTAAATGTAAACAGTTATTTACTTGCAGACACCTGCACTTCCTTTTGGGGGTTTTATGCAAAATGACTCTTTTAAGAGGGTCGTTTTAAAACTTTAGTAATAAACGTTAAGCACCCTCACCACTTCCCGACATACGTGTAACCAGGAGGCTTGGGGGTTCAGCACCCCATCAGCTAAGAAAAACTTTGCAAGTGTTTTTTTTTTAATTCTTTACTAAAAATAAATCAAATTATTCACAGTAAAATTCATCAATTTTACTCGTGAAAATATTTTTTTTAAATTACGTTGAGGAATGGGTCGTATTGACCATTTCCCTTCGTGCAGCCCAATATAAACCAAACTTGTGTAAATAGTAAAGGCTTTCAATGAAACAGTGGTACATTAGCTGTATGAAAACATTGGCATAACCAAAGGAGTGGTGGTTCAAACCCCCCATTCAGTTAAGAATTTTGTTTCAAATATGAGATTCTTTTCACAAATAACTAATTTATTAATACTTAAATTGTTCATAGCATAAATCATCATTGTTTTATTTATGTAATTGATAACTGATATCAAGAAAACAATGGTTCATAAGCTGTAGCATTTTATATTTACAATGTCTAATTGTTATAAGAAAATAAGCAATGCCGGAACGCTCCACTACACTCAATTACAGTGGTAGTTTGAACTACTATTTCTTCATAACTGAAATGTGCCCATAGAAATAATCTTTATTAACACAGAATTTTATATGTTGTATATAGAGAAAAGGTTTCAAATGACAATCACACGTAATTGAAGTAAAATAAAAAAAGGTCTAGTTCTACACTCTATGTAACCTCTTCACAACCAACCATATAATTTTTTTTTTTTTTTCATCTGATAAAAATTATAAATTACTTTCAACCTCGGATCTCAACTATGCTGAAAGCCTAATAATTTTTAAATGATAAGATATTGATGGAGAACTCGTGTTTTTGTACAATGCTCTATTATTATCACTTTATAAGCCCAATTAAAATAGGTTAGAAACACAAAGTATATTTTTTTCATGTGATATTGTAACTTGGGAAGCACCTTTTCATATACATAGGTACATTTATTGCTACAAAACATAAATTTTGTACATTATTTATCATTAGCACTAAAATAACACAATTTGTGTAGGAAATAAGACATAATACAATTTTTATGATCCCTATTCAGGGTGGCAACAAAATCCTCCAAAAAAATTTCCCTGATATTTCCCTGATTTCCATGATAGTGTGACAAAAATTTCCCTGATTTTACAAATCCCTTAAAAAATGTCGGGATCCGTAATTGGTATCAATATACAGTACCCACAAGACAATATTAAAAAAAATTTAGGGTCAGATGGGGGTAAAAGGATAATTCTCCACAAATATTTTGTATTTTTTCTTATCATATATTTTAATTGTTATTGTAAGGGTTGAAACCCTTAATGGAACTCTAACAATAGCAATTGAAAAAACTGGGGAAAAAATAAAATTATTTTCAATATGAACTTTTTACACCTGTCCCTACATATCCATATACACATCAAAATCAAATGCAAATATGCACAAAAAATTGGTACAGCTTCAGTCTACGTTTAAAGCGGTGGCAACGATTTGGCGCCTTTTTTTTTTTTGCACACTAGTAGCAAGTTAGGGCAGGTTAAGGCAACCCATCTGCATTACGATTATTATGGTTTCCATGGCAACCTCGGCAAGCGAGAAGTTAAACCTTTAGGCCCGTTGCACACATCTGGTTTTTCAACGTACGACGCCGCTGCCGCAAAGTAAGTGCCGTCTGAGATACATTAGATCCAATGGAGTAGTGCACACATATATCCGGCGCCGCTGCGGCGATGTACGTCCACCTTACGGGCAATTTGTACCGCAGTTCCCCATGGCGCAGCAGCTCGCCGCACAGTCTTCTCCGATCTGAAGAAATTAATAAATGGTTCATCCAATAACGTCTATTTTGTTTCAAAATGTACTTTTTTTACACTATAATAGCGAAATAAACGCGTTTGCTTCGATAAATTAACTATCGCAAATGGCGCGAAATGAGTACTTGCGTCATTTCACAGTTATGTGTTCATAGATGGGCTTCGATGCCACAGCGGCGCCGCACTTTGAAAAATCGGATGTGTGCTCCGGGCCTTAGACTACGGCCGGTAACGGCAGTTGTAAAATGATCGCGTCAAGGAAGAATTTAGACAACGGCCGTTACAGCAGTTGTGCATTAAAAGTTATAAAAATCGCGCCAAGGAAGTATCGCGCTTCTTATATCGATAGTCGTAGTCAAAAGGTTAAATTTTCATTTTGAATCTCTAATATTATAAACGGAAGTGTTTGTCAGTCTGTCTGTTTGTTTCCTGCACACAAAGTCCTGACGAATCTATGGCACTTACAGCACATGTAATCCGAATGTTTTGCAATTTTAGGGTCGCGGCGAATTTTAAAATTGAATCTAGAACATTTTAAAATGAATTTAATGATATGTAATTATTATTAAATGCAACAGCATAGAAGATCACAGATTCTGAATTTATTTTTTTAGCTTCCGTTATCATTTTGCGCGGAGGAATGATTTTCCAGTTGAAGATAAAAAACAAACTTTTAACTGGAGTTATTTAGTTCTTTTATCTATCTACTAGACCGTTAAAGAGAGAGTAAAATTTCGACGGATTTGAAATCTGCGGAAAATTTCACATTAGATCAATACCTAAAAATATGTTGTTTTTTTTAAAATTGAATATCTTCCAAATTTTCGCAAGAGATTGTGACGTTTAGAGAGATTTTCAGCGAAAGAGGAAAATAAAAAAAAAACATTTTGGCTGGTATTATTTAGTTCTTTGTTGTAAAATAGGGATCGTTAAAAATAGATTGAAAATTTCAACGGATTTGAAATTTCACACCAGATAGATACCTTATACGATTGATTTTCTATTAATAAATCGTTTTTCAACAAATTTTTATATTTTCTTAAGAGATTGTGACGTCACGCCGAATTCCCATTTGGTTTGCGAAGTAAACCAATAAACACACGGGCAACTCCGTTATAGCTGTTATTCAATTTGCGAATCAAATCATAGTTCACTATATTCAAAATTTGGTTTGCTTCGCTAACTTGATTCGCAGGGAATTCATTCCAATAGGCTACGAATTTCCATTTGGTTTGCAAAGAAAACCAACACCATGGGCAACGCCATGATGGCTGTTATCCAATAGGCTACGAATTCTCATTTGGTTGGTTTCTCAAACCGTATTCGTAGCAATCACAGAGGTTAGCGAGCAGCACCTAGTTAGTAAGCACCTGGCCCCACGAAAAGAACTGTGGCTAGCAATGGCTAGTATTCTTTGAAGTTCTTTCAAAATTCGTTGAACTGTTGGTTTTATTTCATTGGTTCATTTGAAATAATTCTTTCCCTGGCAAATTTAGAAGTGCGCCAAAAAAGAGCCAATGCCGTTACACCGCTATAAAAGTAGATTGAAGCTTTACCAAAACATTCACCAAGCAAAAAATATTAATTTAATGCACAAAAAAAAAAAAAAAAAAAAAACATCATTAGCTACACAAATTTAAAATTGTATACCACAAGTTGTATCGCTGGCCTCACGGCGACGAGACGCTCTGAAAGCAAAAACCACGGTGGCGGTTTTCGCTGGGTTCGAAAATTACGACGCCAGTGTTCGAATTTTAGTTTGTGCCTTTATTCGAATTACAATTTCGGCAAAAACGATATATTCAATTCTCAAAAGTACTTGTAATCGCCCATATATCTAAATAGGCCACAAACGAAAATAGTTACCGTTTTCATAAAAAATTTTAAAATTCCCTGATTTTTTGTGAAATTTGGAAATTTTCCCTGAGAATTCCCTGATATTTCCAGAATTAAAAAGTTCCCTGAGAATTCCCTGATTTCCCGGTTTTCCCGGTTCTGTTACCGGATTTATGGATCCCTTTTTTGAACAGAATACAGATTAATATTATGTGCAATTTAGTGTTATTATATGTATCTGGCATCTCCTTTTCTTTTGTATTCCAGTAAAATTTATGCGAACAGTAAGACATGCTGTTCTTATCATCTTACTTTCTATTTATTAAATCCCGAATTCAACTAGCTATCACTTTATTTCATTAATATTGCAACAGGTTATGGGTTTTAGAGACGCTTAACTGCGCAGATAAAGTAACGATGGCTCTGACGACATATTTGAGTTCACCATTTCTTCTGGACTGTGTGTAGACGACTGTGTACCAATAACTTTTCTTTTTATCGCACACTTTGGTACATTCAGTAATATTTTTATTCATGCCCGGCCAAGAAGTGAAATTGCATAACGATCAGCAGTTGCCTGTTTGCTTTATTTGGCAATGGGGACTCGACCAGATATTGCTTACGCAGTGAGTTTGGTATTTCATCAGTTGGACAACCCCACAGAGACTGATCGGGAAATCGTGCAGACATTAAGATAACTTTGCAAGATTATTGGATATGGGCATTGTGTACAATAATGAATATGACAGAAGCCCGATGTTGTTTAGTGATGCAGATAACAGCTGTGCAGAAACACTCAGGTCTCGCAGAGGTGTAGTTTCTTTCTACGGTAGAAATGCAATTACGTGTGAAGCAAGCTACAGGAGACCATATCCAATTCAACGACAGAGGCAGAGTTCATGGCATGCTGGCAGATTTTGAAATGTAAACAGTTCTTGGAAAGCATGCATAAATTGACCGTGAACATGTGATGCAGCAGATATACAAAGAGCTCTTGAAATGCATGATGGAAGGAAAGCAGAGATAAACTGTTAAGAGATAAACTGTTACCTCGAACATGTGATGCAGGCAGCTTTTGAAATGTAAACAGTTCTTGAAAAGCATGATGGGGGGAAGGCAGGGATAAACTGTGACCACGAACATATGAAGCAGGTAGGTTTTGAAATGTAAACAGTTCTTGAAAAGCATGGATAAACTGACCATGAACATGCGATGCAGGTGGATTTTGAATTGTAAACAGTTCTTGAAAAGCATGATGGAGGGAAAGTAGGGATAAACTGTGATCACGAACATGTGATGCAGGCAGGTTTTGATATGTAAACAGTTCTTGAGTAAATTTAGAGAGAATTTGTGGCTTGTTCCCTTTAATTCTTTAAAGCTTGTGTCAGACTGCAAATTGGGCACGTCAGACTATTTTAACCAGCTTTGGTGACTGCAGATGATGCAACGTGAAATCGCCCTTGATGCTGAAACATTCTAGAACTTGTTTTGAAAGACTTGCAGCAAATCGAACAGATGTGATCGGAATCCATCGCAAAACGGTGTTTGGAAAAATCACCAAATACAATCGTGCTCGAAACAAACTATACTAAATGTGATAAAGCTAAATCTAAAAAAAAAGTAAAGAGCTAATATATTAGGCCAATCGTATCGCACTCGGGAAAACTTTGAAACCGATATAACAAATAACAGTTTGACTTAAAACATCTGTAGTTACTTATTTTACTTATCTCGAACTTGCATGTATTATCGGTTAACCGTGTCTAAATCCGCTTGTCTTGTTTGTTGTTTATTTACATTCGTAGTTACTCATTTTACTTATATACTCTCGAACCCAAAAATAGAGGAAAAATCGCGTGACCTTTTTCAACCACAATCAGATGAGTTTGGCTCGATGGATCAAGCTGCCCTGAACGTCTTTTCTATTTAATTACCTCCTTTCTTCTTTGGTAATGGTAATGGTAATTTTAGTTAACGTCGTACTAGAGCAACACAATGGGCTATTGACGACGGTCCGGGATCAGTCCCTTAAGGGAAAGATCCGAGGACAACACCTCGTAATTTTGAACCACGGTCAGATGACGAAGCAACACCTGAGCTGGCACCCCATTCTCCAAACTTCCACGCCAACCCAACGTGAGGACTTTCGGCCACGACAGATTTAAGGTGCACCAGCCGCCTCTACACCATACGTTTACAAACATCCATGCCCGGACCCGGATTCGAACCAGGAACCTTTCTTCTTTGGTCTTACCTTTGGTTGGACAAGATAGCGGAGAGTGCGTTGTCTGCTAAAATATGTGTTTGAATGAACAGCCAAATATAGTCTCCAAATTAAATTTATTCTGACATTAAAGAAAATAAATAACTAATAAAAATACATATAACCTAGAGGATATAAAATCCTGCGTAGGTATAAAAAGATACAAATATATTCATAATAAATAAATAGAATATAAAAAATACAAATATAGTGAATATACATATAATAATTCAAAAATGAGACCATATTAAAAATTAGAGTTAAAAAATGAGCCTTTTATGTGAAACATATTGTGAAACTGGCGTAAATAAGTAGTGAATTATTAGTAAATAAAAAAAATAAGTATAAAAAATAGTAGTAAATTATTATTTTTATGAATCATTTAAAAGAGCTTACAAGAAAGTGTACAGAAGAAACCAATCTCTTTCATGAATATTAGTTACAATGAGAAAACTATATTTACGTTATACTTATTCATCACATGCATTTATACATCATCAATATGTATAAAGTCGCCGCATCAATCCTCCGCTAGGTGTCTAGCAGTGTGCGTCGCGTTTTCGTAGCTCCCGCGAAATTCAAGTTATTTTTGCGTTATTCTTCATTTATTTAGTACTAAGCAGTGTATTACTTCCATTTCTATCAGTTCAAATATTTCTAATTGTTTTTAAAGTGTTTTTATAGTCCTTGTACTTAGTTTTTGACTTGTCAAGTAGTCCTAAGTCAAGTCTCGTTAGGCCTAATTCACGTATGTCTCGTTAGGCCTAATTCGCGTATGTTTCCATAGGCCTAATTCACGTATGTCTCGTTGGACCTAAATATTTTGTGTCTTGTTTGTTTTCATTCGGATAGTTGACTACTATAAGGTTATAGGATATTTAATTCCAGCTTCTTCTGTATATTTGTTTCAGTGCAGTGCTTTTTCTGTGTATCTGACTTAGTGCTTTTTCTGTATGTTTGATTTTGTTTAGTGCTTTTTCTGTGCATTGATTGTTACTTTGGATTAGAATGGGTTTAGTTAGAATGTTCAAGGAGATGAGGACAGAGGGAGCCAGTGGGGAGTTCTATGTGGAATGTCAATTGTGTGGCAATATGGTTGAGGCAGGAAAGGGTGGTGTGAGTGGGGTTAAAATGTCAGAGAAGGTTGTATTTACATGCAAGAGTTGCTTAGAGGTGGGTGATTTGAGGAAGGAGCTGGAGGCTTTGAAGATGAGGTCTGCAGAGGGAGTGGAAAAGGGTGTTCAATGTGTGACTTGGGACACGGAGATCAGGGGGATGAGGTTGATAAGGTAACTAGAGGGGTTGTGGTTGGTGATTCAATGGTTAGGGTTTAGGGAGAAATGGCAGGGCGTAAAAAGCGCAATTTTGCAAGGTGTTGCTTGCCAGGCGCCAGGGAAAAACATCTAGTTGAGGCAGTTAAGGCAGGTGTAATTAAAGGGGAGGAAAAGGCAGTAGTGTGGGTGGGAACAAATGATGTAGAGAGGACCACTAATGTTGAGTTTAAGAGGGAAGCGGAAACACTCTTAAGAGGCATTAAGTCTCATGGGTTAGAGGTAACAGTATTAGGATTACTACCTAGGTATGGGTTAGGTAATGGGTGGTTAAATCAAAGGGCCAATAAGATGAACCGGTTGTTAAGGGATTTGTGTGAGAGGGAGGAGGTTAGATTTTTAGATGTTTGGAAGGAATGTATGAGGGATTGGATAATCAGGGACAATTTGCATTTAAGCCTGATAGGTAATAGGGAGGTTGGCAAGCGGGTTTTGAACATTCTGGAGACAAAAAACTAGAATACAAGCAGGGATGGGAAGGACATAGAGGGTTGACAGTACACAGTAATTGCTTAGGAAAACTCAAAGGGTCTAAATTGCACGAGACAAACAATACAAAGGGGAAGTGCAATGTAAGGGAGAAAAACAATACCAAGACAAATAATACAAGGGGAAAGTGCAATATAAGGGTGAAAAATAAGCTAAGAGTATTTTATTGTAATGCTCGCAGTGTGAGAAATAAAACGATGAGCCCAAGGGAATTGCAGAAGCAGAGGATATAGATATCATTGGGATTACTGAAAGTTGGGCAAGCAGTGAAGATGCACAAATTTTAGAATTGAGTGGATTCACAATGTTTAGGGAGGACAGAGTGAATAGGAAAGGGGATGGGGTATTGATTTATGTGAGATAATTTTTAAACTGTACGGAAATAAAGTTGAATAGTAAAACTGAGGGTATAGAATCAGTCTGGGTGAAACTGAATACAGACAAAGGCAAAGGACTAATTCTGGGTAATATATATAGACCTCCTGTTTGTAGTGAAGAGCAGGAAAAGGGTATGTGCAATCTGATAAACGAAGCATGTCAAAAAGGAGAATTAATTTTAATGGGGGACTATAACTATCCAAATATTGACTGAACAAACAATCTAGCTACAAATGGGAAAGGGGCAGAATTTTTGGAAGTGATACAGGATTGTTTTTTGTACCAGATGGTGTATGAGGATACTAGGGACAATACAATATTGGATTTGATTTTCAACAATGATGAGGATAGGGTGCAGGATTTGGTTATAGGAGAGCCACTGGGAGAAAGTGATCATAGAAGTATCAGATTAAGAATAAATTTTCAGTCAGCATACACAATCAATAGTAGGATAATTCCAAATTTCAGAAAGCTAAATTTTCATAGATTAAGGGAAGAGTTAAAGGAAACATTTAAAGGGGTTTTATTAGCACCGCATCATTCTGAACAATGGGAGTAATTTAAGAATAAGTTAGACAGGGTGTTAAAAAAACATGTAACGTTCAGGAAAAAAGGAAAATCTAGAAAATTGCTCCCTATGTCGTTTTCAGGGGAAACACATAAATCTTTAAAATTAAAACAAAGAACATACAGGGTATATAAAAGCACTGGTATCGACAGGGACAAGTAGGCATATCAGAAAGCCAGAAAGGAGTTTAAAACTATTATTCTGAAGCAAAAGGTGTCCTTGGAGGAAAAATTAGCAAGGGAAATAAATATAAACCCAAAAGAATTTTTTGCATATGCAAGTGGTAAAAATAAATTTAGTACTACACTGGGCCCGTTGGAGGGGAAGGGAGGTGAGTTAATTCAAGACGAGGTGGGAATGGCAAACATGTTAAATGACTTTTTTCTGGGGGTTTTCAATGGTAACTATAATTTAAAAAAGGATCCCAAGGATGGAGCCTTTGTAGGGGTTATAATTAAAGAATGCAAATTTAACAGGGAAGAAATAGTACATCAGTTGAAAAGAATTAAGCCATCTAAAGCACCAGGGCCAGACGATATTTAACCGAGAGTACTAGTGGAATGCGCGGAAGAATTGGGGGAAGTATTTCACACGATATTTAATACAACATATAGCACAGGTTGGGTACCAATGGATTGGAAGTTGGCCAACATAACTCCAATTTTTAAAAAGGGAATACAAATTGATCCGGGCAACTATAGACCAGTAGGTCTAACATCAGTAATTTGCAAAATATTTGAATCTGTTAAAAAAAGCATATAATGTTATACTTGGAGGAGGGGGGACTGTTATCAGATAATCAGTATGGGTTTAGGAAGGGCAGATCCTGCTCTACAAACCTTTTGAAGTTCTACGAAAAAATTACTGAGGAGCTGGATAATTAGAGCAGTGTGGATATCATGTATATAGATTTTCAAAAGGCTTTTGATAAAGTACCTCATGAGGCATTACTGTTTAAATTGGAAAGACTGGGGATTCAGGGATAAACATTAATATGGATAAAGAATTGGTTATTGGGTAGAAAGCAGAGAGTGCAGGTAAAAGGAAATTATTCATAGTGGACAGAAGTTATAAGTGGGGTGCCTCAGGGATCAGTTTTGGGACCAATTTTATTTATAATTTTCATGGATGATATAGGTCAGGGGATCAAGAATAGAATCAGTATATTCGCAGATGACTTAAAAATTTGGGGGACAGTGGATACCAAGTTACAGATAGAAAATTTACAAGGGGATTTTGATAAGATATCCGAATGGGCTGTAAAATGGGGTATGTCATTTAATGTAGGGAAATGTCAAGTTCTGCATATGGGTTACAGGAACAGTGGAGCCGAGTACTGTCTGCAGGGAGTAAAGGTAAAGGACGGAGAAACAGTCAAGGATCTTGGGGTGATAATTCACAGGGATTTTAAAATGGGTCACCAATGTTCAGCTGCGGGTAAAAAGGCTAATATGTTATTGGGGTACATTAAAAAGACTGTAACTTCAAGGGATAAGAATATGATCTTGCCGTTATATATGGGTTTAGTAAGACCACATCTTGAATATGCTGTACAATTCTGGGCTCCATATATGAGAAAGGACATATAATCAATTGAAAGGGTTCAGCACAGAGCTACAAAAATAATAAAGGGGATAGCAAATCTCGACTATATGAACGTTTAAGTAAGCTAAACATGTATACACTGGAAAGAAGAAGAGGGAGGGGGGATTTGATTCAGCTTTTCAAGTTTGTAAAACAAGGGGACACAGAGGGCTTAAATTTCAATAGCGATAACAGAACAAGGGGCCATGGGTATAAATTGAATAAGACGCATTTTAATCGGGATTTAAGGAAAAACTACTATTTTAATAGGGTAATAGACAGTTGGAACGTTTGCACAAATTAAACACATCGGGGCGATTGCAACTGTGCATATGACTGCACAAAAATGAACAGCTTCTTTTTACACATTTGAGATAGCAATGATCGACCATCGGACAATTACTGTTAACTAGTTTTACTATATAGGTTTTGCGTTTTATGGATTGTGATTTCATAGACCAAGTATTGTTAGAAATATTAAGGATATCTTTATTTGGGATTTTTAAACCTTTCTTATGCCTAACTTCAATGTCTTCGATATTTTCCTTAGGTGGAACACTATTTAAAATTCTGCATTTGTAATTTAAAAAGTGATCTTTCTCACTATCAAAGAGTACCTTAACCAATGTGCCAAGTCTTATATTGAATTTACGACCGAAATAAACAGTTTTTAATTGGTTATGGAAAGATTCCCAGTGTTTATTCGTTTCTATTGAAGCATGAAAATATATCCTGTAAGATGTGGCCCATAATTCACATCGATTATAATAATTATCTTTAAAATATTTTACTACTTCCAAACAATTTTCAGAACATTTAAGAAACTCATTACAAAGATAATGAAACTGAGTAAGGTCTTTTTCATTTAACAAATATCGCAATTTTAATTTTAAAGCATTCCGCTGCTCTTTGTTAGCCACACATGAATTTAGTTGCCTATTCCACGATCGTAGTATGTGCCACTTACATAGTAAATGCTTAACACCTTGCCCAAACACTCTTTCAAATGCACTAAATGTGGTCCAGTCATCATCGGTCATAACACAATTTACCTTTAAATTTGGAACGCGATACTTGAGAATCTTAAAGAGGCAAATCATTGTATCAGAGTTTAAGGAATTGGTAATAAAATTGGGCAACAGGATAACCATGGCCAAATTCATCAGAGACTATCAAATTAATCAAGTAAAAATTGTATTGATTCATTTTGTATGTTGAATCAATGCATAATGCCCTAGAGCAAGACTTAGTCATCACATCTCTTTGCTCTTTTGTTTGAAAACCCAAAGCAAAAGAAGAATCGCTACTGTGTAAAAAATCTAAATCAGGAGGACCATACAGGGTATTGGAACCTTGAGGTTTAAAAATTAATACTGGGTCATAATCCTCAATACTAAGCTCTGCAACAAGAGCAGCGACAGAAATCGCATCATTTTTAAGCTGCAGTGCACAACGCATGTATCGAGAATAGGCCTGTTTTGATTTACGTGAAAGGAACACTTCTTTCACAGGAAAAAATTCTCTGCAGTCACGATTTCCCAAACCATCCCTTAAAAGTAATTGAATTTTACGAATTGGAATAGAAAGCAACAAATTGGATTTAATTAGATCTCTTACACTTTGTTTCAAAGGTTGATACTTACAATTTTCAAATTTAAGAGAATGATTGTGATTAGGACTATAAGAAACAGAAACTAAGTCTTTTTGCTCACAGGCACAAATCCGAACTGGACAGTTTAATTGAGGTAATGTACCTTTTAAATTTCTACGATAAGTTTTTCTGTAGACATCAAGCTTAAATAATGGAACATTAAACTGACAAGAGTAATAATGGAAAACTTTGGAACCACGTAGTTTACTTCCTGTTGTTTTCTTTAATGATGTAAAAGTAGAAGTGCCTTCTAACTCTAACCAATTTTGAAAGCTGTTCATAGAATCAAAGGATAGAAGTTTGAGATTACTTGAATTGTGTACTTCATTTAAATGTCTATTTAAACGTTCGAGGTAACTAAATGGTCTACCACATTCTGGAAAAACACAATGATGGACCTCTCGCTCATTACTTAAATTACAAGACTGTTTATGAATATCTAAGTCCTGCATATTCTTGAAAAATTTCCCACAAATCTCACATTTTCAAAAGTCTACAGTTTTATCTAGGATCCCAGGACATGCTTTTAAATGTCGATTAATGCTAAACTTGTTTGAAAATGTTTTTAAGCATTTCTTGCATTTGTTTTCACTTAAATTAGAATCTTGCGAGCACTGAATGGGTTTACATCCCTTTTTATGATTAAAAAATGATGCTTTTGAACGATAGAACTTTAAACAAATCTTACATTCACGAGGGTAAGAAATTTGGGGATTTAAATTACACCTTTTAAAGTGTTTACGGAAAGATTCCTTTGAATAATAAAATCTTTCACAAGATTCGCATTTTCTCGGGTATACGGTATTGTTCAGCGGATCCTGGCACCCCTTACTCCCTCCAGTTCTACTATGAGCAACAAAATTATTCAGACATGAGCAAATTAATGTAGGGTTTACAGTAGAAACAGAATGAGAAGGTGAAAATTTAGAAACACAAGATTTAGTGCAAGTGGATACCATAACAGAAGTGTTAGTAAACACAGGTTTAATAGAAAGAGCATCTGATACAGATAAAGAGTTAAAAGAATTGTTAGAAAGGACATGCTTTATAGTGATTCTACCAGCAACAACATCAGAATACAAAGGTTTAGAAAGAATGGATGAAAGGTGGAAAGCATCAGAAAGGACAGGTTTCAAAGAGGTTTTATTGGAAATAGCAAGCACAGAAAGAGGTTTAAGAGAAAGCGAACCTTTTGAAGAAGTGTTACAAGCATTGTTAGAAAGGATAGGTTTCAAAGAGGTTTTATTGGAAACAGCAGGCACAGAAAGAGGCTTAAGAGAAAGCGAACTTTTTGAAGAAGCATTACAAGCATTGTTAGAAGGGATAGGTTTCACAAGGGTTTTACTAGCAACAGCAGGAGACAAAGAAGTTTTAACAGAAAGGGCAGATGAAGAGTATTAAGAGTTATTAAGGATGGATTTGACAGAATTTTTATTAGCAACAGCACAGAGAGAGAGAGAGAGAGAGAGAGAGAGAGAGAGAAGACAAAGGAGGTTTAACAGGGGTTTTAATAAAAACAGCAGGATGCAAAGAAGGTTGAACAGAAAAAGCAGAAGAAAAGTTTTTAAGGATGGATTTTTCAGAGGTTTTATCGGAAACAGCAGGAGACAAAGGAGGTTTAACAAAGGTTTTATTAGAAACAGCAGGAGATTTAACAGAGGTTTTATTAGAAACAGCAGCAGAGAAATGAGGTTTAACAGGGGTTTTAATAAAAACAGCAGGAGGCAAAGAAGGCTTAACAGAAAGAGCAGACGAAGAGTTTTTCAGAATGGGTTTTACAGAGGTTTTATCAGAAACAGCAGGAGACAAAGGAGGTTTTACAGAGGTTTTATTACAAACAGCAGGAGATTTAACAGAGGTTTTATTAGAAACAGCAGGAGAGAAAGGAGGTTTTACAGGGGTTTTAATAAAAACAGCAGGAGGCAAAGAAGGTTTAACAGAAAGAGCAGATGAAGAGTAACAAGAGTTTTTAAAGATGGGTTTAACAGAGGTTTTATTAGAAAGAGCAGATGAAGAGTAACAAGAGTTTTTAAAGATGAGTTTAACAGAGGTTTTATTAGAAAGAGCAGGAAGCAAAGGAGATTTAACATAAATAGCAGATGAAGAGTAACAGGAATTGATAGAATGAACAGGTTTCATAGATATTTTATTGGAAACAACAGCAGAATACAAGGGTTTAGAAACAGCAGATGGAGAGTAACAAGGAGAATTGATAGAATGGACAGGTTTCACAGAAAGGTTATCAGAAACAGCAGAAAGCACAGGAGATTTAAGAGAGAGAGTAGGTGTAGAGTTACACTGAACAGGTAAGTTAGCAAGTGACAAAGAACTAACCTTCTTACAGATTGCAGCATCCATAGCAATCAGTCCTTTTAATGTTTTCACAAACATTCTTGCTAGGTAGTTGTTGCCTTTTCTGTTGAGATGCAATCCATCTCTGCCCCAAAGACCTTTCCATGAACCGAGAGACTGACAAAAATAAAACGCCTCTCGGCTCAGACTAGCCTTTTCCACTTCCGCGTTGACAACTTTTGTCTTTGCGTTCACGGACATCAGATGAGAAGACAGAGCACAACGGGATCGAAAATCTAAAAAAAAATTAGGACCACGATGTATGATCCCAGAAACAACCACCTTGACTCCAGCATGTAGACGCGAGATTTCCTGCAAAAGTATGGTGTATTTCTGAAGAATTTCAGAAACATTGCCATAAAGATTATTAGTTCCCACATGAAACAACATCCAATCACATCGATCTAATCCACTAAGTTTACCTGTTAACCTTTCAATTGTAGCACCTGGAAATGAAATGAGATCAACTTGATGATCAGACAATTCATCGGTCAAGTATTCGTTCAAATACTTGACCATAGAATCGCCAACGATGAGCAGTCTCATTATTAACAAATATATATATATATTACTTTTGAGAGCTCAAAATAAAACACAGAATTTTATACGCTTCTGAAAAAAACAAATGTACACACTTTTTCAAGTAATACCTAAAGGCCGGTTTACACGCTACGATAAACTGTAGCAATTTATCGTAACGATCGAATTGTTTCGATTTATCGTTGGGTGTAAACAGGACATTGTAGCGATTAATTGGAATTGGATTGGATGTGTGGTTGATGCCGGCCGGCATCAATTTCTGCGAATCGTAACGATATGTTGGAACGTGTAAACAAGTGGCAGCCATTTCTCGCTACGATTTGACTCAGTTTGCACTTGCGTCTGCATCAAAAAGGTTGTGTCTTATAGTTCGTTCTTTGATTAACTGTTATTTTTATTCGAATCATGGCAGTTAAACAAACTCCTCGAGAGTTTTTGAGTGAATTCATTAAACTTTATCGGAGTTTTACCTGCTTGTGGCTCGTTAAGAGCAAAGAATACTCCGACAGGAATAAAAAAGACCTTGCTTATACAGAGCTCGTTAAAAAATACAAGGAATTGGATCCGTCGGCAGACAGAAACATTGTTGTGAAAAAAATTAATGCATTGTATTTTACATGAGAGAATTCCCTTTTCTTTAGCAACCACTGGCGGCTCCACTTTGTTCTGGGTCTTCGCGACTTTTTCACTTTTCTCGCTAAACAACCCATATATAACAACAACACTACTTCCTCAATGGTTAAAGCTTATTTAGAGGTCGATAGCGGTCGACAACGAATATTTGACAAGAAATTGTTACGATTTATTGTAGCGTGTAAACAATGCTCACACTTTCGATTTATTGGAACAATAAATTTGTCAATCACATCGTAACGATTTATCGTAGCGTGTAAACCCGCCTTAAGAAATAAAACACAATAAATATTAAAACAGAAATAACAAAATCCAAGAAATAAATGAGAATTAAACCACGTAAATAGCTGATTTTTGTTCAACAATATGGCGGCGACAAACAAGCAGCACTAATTAGGGTGAAGTCGCGAAACGAAATGGCAATTATCTTCGAAAATCACGCCAAATTTTTGGCAAAAGAATTCATGCCAAATTTTCTCTGAAGATTCCAGATGATTCGTCCGTCTGTCGCCCATCTGTCTGTGATGTCTCGAACTGACAACAAATGGTCAGTCATGGAGACGAAGGAGCAATCAGCGCGCGGACCCAAAAGGAAATGTGTTTCTGCACATCAGCTGGGAGTTCCAGATTTCTGTAAAGGCAGGTTTACACGCTATGATAAATCGTAACGATGTGATTGACAAATTTATTGTTCCAATAAATCGAAATGTAACCAGCATTTATCTAACAATTCTAATTAACAATGTTTGGATTTTTGATGGGACTGGAATTTAGTCTGTATTAAGAGTTAATTCATATTGAGTGGGTCTTTAATGTGGCTTGGCTGGCTAACTGCATACTAATATGTCAAGAGAAAAATCACCAGAAGTGTTTTTCCTAAATAGGTATCAATAGAAGCAAATGATCTAAAATTAATTTGCCTGCAAATAAAAGTATATCTTACTTGTTAGCATTCCTAGCAAAGTTGACTTAATAGAACGTACCATTTGGAAAATTACGAGACAAGAGATTACAATTATTAATGAAAGCAGATATAAACATTGTTATTTACATATATTTAATCCTTATGTGTATTAGTTCTTTGTATTCGATGGAACATCCAGCTGTCATCAAGTTGTGATCTAAAATGTATATTCTTTTTTTCGTTTGCTTGAAGTAACGTTCCCAAATGATTTCCTTGAGTAATCCAACTTCTTGAATGTTTAGCAAAAGAAAGGATATTTCCGTTTAATTGCTGTAACATCTGTTTGCTCTTGTATGTTGTTTTTTATTGTTCATAATGCATGTTTTCTACATTATTCAGCTTCGGAGCAATACGCTTGAGCCATGTTTGTAACGTTGATGACAGCTGGATGTTCCATCGAATACAAAGAACTAATACACATAAGGATTAAATATATGTAAATAACAATGTTTATATCTGCTTTCATTAAGAAGTGCCAAAAAAAGTGTAATAAATGCTGTCGCGTACCTTGATTTATTCATTCAAAGATACCTGGATTGAAAGATTATAGCTTTCAAGGAAAATAAAAATTTTCACAGAATATGGCTTACGCCACAAGCATTTGTCATGGGCCAACTGAAAATGGCAGAATTAGAATTGCGAATGCGATTAATGGAGCCAATTCCGATTAATCATTCGTTTGAAAACTTCGATCTAACAAATGTGACCAAACACTTTATTAGCGCCAAAAAAAAAATCACAAAAGTAGAGTAACCCGGCGCACCCATCACGTGACACCAGCGTAAAGTTGTCCTGAAATGAGTAAGTTTCGAATTCTTCAGTCAACAAAAATTGCATCATGTCCTGAAAAACAAATCTCCAATATATTTTCTTTTACTCTGTAACCTGGCAACATCTATAGAGGACGGCGCAAGACTTTAAATCTACATGGATCTCTGTTCTGTTGTAAATTATTTCGTAAACAAAATAGGTGTTCATTATCACAAATCCATCGACTTTTTAAGGTAAGATTCACTGTTGTCGATACTTTTAGCTGCAAAATTTAAAAATTTATTTTGATGCTTACCTTTTATTCAACAGAGTAGGTATTGTGTTTCGTTTGCTAAGTGATTGTAAATTCTCTTCCTGTTCATTAAAAGCTGAATCTATTTTACTATAATTCGCGTGTAATATATTAACTTTTTGTCCCCAGAAATTCTTCCTAAGTCACCGTTAATTGCTTGTAAGATTTTGCTCTCTACTCCTGACACTAACTAGTTTCTAATTTGAATCAAACAATGTATTCTTGTAAAGTGTATTCAGTTCACACCTTTCATACCACTGCAAACTGACGTTAATCTTGATGAAGAACGATGTGAATAAACAGAATTCTTTCAAGATTTATTTGACTTTAGATTCACAATCACTTCATCAAATGGGGCATGTCACAAAGTTGTTACGGACTCTACACTTCAGAAACATATTTTATCCTTATATTCTCTTACAGTGAAAATGTTTTAGCTAAACTTCAAGTAATTTTATATTTTAGTATGTAATTAAAACATTAGCATAAAAAAAGATTTTAAAAATTCAAATGTATATCAAAAATAGAGATTTATATAGCATGTTACGGACTCTACATTAAAAGGACATGGATTTTTTTTACTTAAATGGAAAAGGCATTCCCTCTGAAACTAACTATTATTTCTATCTATTAAAATTTTATTTTCATATTTTAGTTCATATATTATATATATGCACCACAAAATAAAAATTGGAAAGGACAAAAAGAATTTTAAATGAATTATTTATTACATAACTCCTTGTTTACAAGCCTATTACAGACTCTACACATTTGTCTCTAGTGAATACTAATAAAAGTACTGTGTTCAGGCTATTACAACAGAATTTTTTTACTTTCAATAGTGTCTATGATTGACGAAATTTTTTTTAGCCATTTCCTCATTATGTGCAAAACAATTAATTGGTGGTGGGTCACTGGGTAGAATTGACAGATCAGTTTCCCGATTAATTTCTTCAAACTCTGCTTTTGGCCTAGCTTTAAATTTATTTTTGAGATGGGTTTTAAGTTCAAACTTAACAAGCAATTTTCTTCTGGTAACATTTTTACTATTTGCCCTGGTTGCCAGTCATTACTGTAAAGTACAGCTATCCAAGTGCCTAAAATGTCAGGTTTGGAAATGCTTTGGTCAGTGCTTTTAGCTAATGATTGAGAATTCTCATTCCTATGAATATCCCCATATCTTTTCTCAATATATATTGGAGTTAACTTCTGCAAATACTTTGTCATCATCAACATAAAAACTGCATTCTTCTACTGCCAGGGATTTGTGTGACTAAGCTCCATCTATTTTCAAGCTTAAAATCATCAACAGTTGCTACCACCTCAGTTTCAGGTACAAAAAGAATCTTTATTGATTTAGCCTCTCTTTTAGCAATTACATAGAAATAATGGGCATTGGATGGCACATCTTTTTTTTGCATGGTACAGTGCCACACACTTCTTTTTACTTCTCCTATAACATATATTGGTCCTTTTCCATGCACTGTAGGAAAAAAATTCCAGCCAGCAGTGCAGTCGTAGTCTTCCATGTGGTTTTTTAAATTGCTCACAAGGTTTTAATTATTTTTAAATTGGCTACCACAAGCATCTTACCAGTAATGAACATGTGTAAACGGTCTTTTCAGTTTGTTTTCTACGGCATACAAAATAATTCTATTAAAGGTGAAAACTTCCTTTTTGCAATGGGTTAGGACATCTGAGACAATTGCATAGGAAATATGCTGTAGTTCTTCCCCAACCTTATAATATTCAACAGCTGTAAACATAGTCACTTGCTCTGGTGACGAGTGAGCTTTCATGATTTCATTTTGTTGTTTCTGGCTATAATTTTCTGCAAAATCCTCTTGAATGATAATCTGACTATCTGTCAGTTTCTCTTTTAGATATTGCATGTTTTAGTGCTGCCATTTTACATTATATACATGCCGAGCAAATGAGTGCAGCTGTTCTTTAAGAACTTGCATCTCTTCAACTAAATCTGTTTCAACAGCTTCCTTTCCAACCTGACCATCACGGGTAACCCATTAAAAATAGCTAATTGGCATGTCTTCAATCAAATTCAAACAAGGTGGAAAAGAAATAAAGATATGCAAGTACTGGAAAACTGAAACTAACTGTTCTAAAAGTTAAAGAAGTTTTTTTGAAGTGAAAGTTTTATTTTACCTTTAAAGTTGAAGTTCTGGTTGTTTTATTTTTTGTGCAGACAAATAGCAAAATGAAAACCCTGTAGATAAAAAACATTATTCTTGCCAAATGTAGAGTCTGTAACATTTTGTAGAGTCAGAAACAAAATTTTAGAAATTCATAAAAAATAACAGAATTGAATACTAGTGGAAATCAGCTAACAATATTTGACACTATTGTTGGAATTAGAAAATATCGATTTTGGTAAATATAAAATCGTAATTAAAAATTTGAACAAAACTTTTCATTCTAATTTTGTTACGGACTCTACAACCATCATTTTCACAAGCTGTTAATTTTTACAGAATACATTTATCAATTAAAATTATTAGCCATAATGAGATGTGCCAGAACATTATTTGTCCCCAGTTAAAGTTTTTGTTTAAAAATCTGTTCAAGCCATTAAAAAATTAGAATTTACTGTAGAGTCCGTAGCATTAGAAACTACATTTTTGATGTTCTAAGTGCAATTCTATGCATAATATGAAGTAAAAAAAGAAAATAATGTGAAATTCATGTCCTTTAGAATGTGCTCTTTCAATATATGTAATTTTTTAAAAGATTTTATTAAGTTTTGTTACGGACACACCTATGTCTCAAATACCGTGAAATGCCCCTAATGTTAATTTTTGTGAAAGTTTATTGTCAGCTGCATAATAATCAGATATTTCCTAATATTGAAATGCTATATTAAATGAAGGAAAAGTAAAGACTGAATTTCCTTAATTTTTTCTGCAGATTGATTTTGGATAAGTTTCTGCTTGCATATCGGTTCATTCATGTTAAAATTTTTTTTTGAAATGTATATCGTGTGTCTGCTCACTTTTTGTATGCCTCGGAAGGTGAACAGGCGTCATTCAGAAGAGGGGAGCAATTCCCCTATTTCTTCTGAATGACGCTGTGTTTCAGCATAAATCAAACCTTTTTTATATTTTGAGGCATTTTTAATGTGATGCTACAGCTGGTGCAATATTAGTTTCGTTTCGTAAAATGAATTGGAGCCTCAAGTATCAACAAATAAGATAATCTTGTCATCAAATAACCAATAGCAACCCTCTAAATACAACGCAACCTTTAATACGGATAATAGTTTCCTTCCTTCATAATTTCCAAAAAGGCAGTGGAACGCCGTTCCATCGAAAAATCCTACAACTCCCTTGGTCACATAGCCTGGTGCTAAGGAATTCGATATAGGAAGAATGGGAGAGTCTGCTTTAAAGTCCAATATGAAAGATACGTTGTGTACTTTTATATTATTTATTTTTAATTACCTTTTTTTTTGATATGGTATAAAACTGGGTTTTTGATTATTATTGAAAATTTCACAATTTTTATCGAATCCAAGAAAAAGTTTCGATTTTGCAGAAATGGGCTAGTTATTACTAACAGTGGTGTACGTAATAATGAATCTGCAATTCTAACCTTAAGACAAAAATTGCAGTGTGTGCGACGTGAGATGGTGTTTTTCGGCAACCCTCTGGTTCCGCAATGTTGATCCACGTTCCCTGCGCAACACTATGTTTTGGGCGTGGTCTAATGCTGGCATTACGCGCGATCTTTCTATTAATTTAATTTTTGAATTTTCAGGCATTCAACAATTAAAATTAATTTTCAGGAATGAATTTGGGGTGATTAACTTTCATTGCCTCCTGAATTATACTGGCAATAATAACAATGGAGACCTCAAAGTGAGACCAACATAGTATATGCATGGAATAAGCACTCTTTGGGTCCTTTCAAGTCTTGCTTTAGAAGGAGGGGGATTGAGCTTTGCTTATTTTGTCAACACATAAAATAAAATTTATTCATAAAAACAACATAATTTTATCTTATAAGGTGCAGCTGGTATTTAGAACTGCTTCAGGCGGCAACAGTTCTTGGCGCTTTATTTTGCGCACTTTTAATTTTGTGAAGGTAATCTTACAAATAATTTTTTTTAAAAAGATATAAATAACATTTTTACGGGAATAACCAATGAAATCAAATAATTATTTAACAAAAATCGAGCTTTCTAAGGTTGCCTTAACAATTGGGAAGAAAACAATTATAAAGATGGGTTACCTTAATCTGCTATTCCTCACTACTAAAAGTGCAGCAAACAATGCGCCAAGATCCGATACAGCACTAGATACAGATGTAACTCTTGCAATAACACATAGGGCAATCGAGTCATTCCATATCAAATCAACCAATAAAAAATTATTTTAAAACTTGACGTTTTCAAAATGCATCATATTTAGTGATTGCGTTCTACTCATTAATATGACCAAAAGTACAAAGTTTTAATTTTTTTGGTCCTTTCGTTTTTGAGTTATAAATTTTTGAAAAATTGAAAAACACCAGTTTTTATGTGCGTTTTGATAAATTTAAAAGCAGTTAACTCGAGAACCATTTGTACTAGAAAGCTCAAATTTGTACCAGTCTCTTAAGAATTACAAAGGCTTTAATTTGACATATAGCTTGAGTGTACCACATCACTTTATATTTTTTTAATTACTAAAAACAAATTTTGTTTTAATAAAAAAACAAAAATAGGAATTTATAATTTTGATGAAAATATTATATTTTTCACTAAACCTCAATAGTAAGTTGTGTGCAAAGTATCATGATGGTATTCCAATGGTGTCATATTAAAATAATTTTTTATCTGAATTGAGACGAACGGAAATTTGTTACTAGTTAACCTGGATAAAAGTTAATATCCTAGCTAACACTATTTTGTTTAAATTTTTATATCCTCTATTTTATTTAAACAAACAAATTTAACTTACTTTACACTCAAGGTACAGTTTTTTTTCTTCTTTTAGCACTTGAAATTAGTAAAGATGAGTTCTTTTCTTTGTCAAAATTTGGGCTGCTTCAGTCATCTTATCTGCTAGAACTTGGTAGGTTCTACCTGTTGCTGTGGTTGGATGTATTTTCACAAAATATTGCTCATTGTCAGTGCTAAGGTATCTGCTCTCCTATGATATGTGAATGATGGCCATGGTCCTTTTTTGGGTGACGAACGGTAAGAGGCTTTGTCTGTGAAGCTAAATAAAATGTAGATGGTGCAAGTGTTTTTGTGGTAGAACCTGCTTCCTATGCAAACCAGAAGTATTAACCTCATTTTTTAGTAGTATGTTTATTCTAAAGCATCCCTCTCCTTATTATTAATGTATAAAGCTGAAGTGTTTTAAAAATTAGTTCGTTTTTTTACAATTCTTGAAAGTACTTAGTCTAAAAAGTGAAATCTAGCACTTCTAACAACCACAAACAAAAATATGAAATAAATTTAGGAAGACTTTCTTGGATACACTTGTCCCTTGGTATCACATTAAATTGTCTGTTTCAAAAGTTCAACATTTTAAAATTTAAAAGCAATCAAAACTCATAATATTTAAATCAACTATGGCGATGTAATCCATTAAAATACCTGTTTAGCATTATAGTTTTCTATATTCTATCTCTATAGCCATATTTCTCAGTGGGTATGCCCACTGCACTAGCAACCTTTGAGTTGTAGGCAGTGTAGGTTCGCTTCCTGTCAGATGCATTCCTCCTTGGGTGTATTTCTCTTTCTATTGGTAAAACTTTTATTGTGTGTGTATATTTTTTCTTGATATTTTGTGTCTGGTGCTGCATGTCATTAAACCAAAAACCAACCTAACATTGGCCAAAATAAAACTTTTGGACTAATGGCTGATTGCTAATTTGAATAGCTAGGTGCTGAATTTGTAACTTTAAAAACACTTTCTTCTGATTACTTAATGTACATTTTGATAAACCAAACCCAATTTTTCATCACACGTGCCTTCAAGTTGTAGGCAGTGCAACTTTGATTGATATAACTACCCTTTGTATATTTTTCTATTCTGCGCCAATAAAACATTTGTTTATCCACATAGTTCACATAAAAAAGCATTGCTTCATGCAGCTTGGACAGGACCCTTGTACAATTAAACCAACCAACCTTGATCACATATAAAAACCACCTTGCCAGTCTACCTTTAACTAACCTGTTTTGAGATTTTAAAGCATAGTTTTTTGGCTGAATACACCCCTTCTCAAAGAATTTTTATGGCACCCTAATCTCTAAAACTATCTAAACTAATTAATTGAAAGCACAGCTGTGCATATGTTATGAATTTCAACAAAATACTTACTAAGCTGTAATTTTAGAATTTCGAAAAGCTAATTTGGAAATTAAACTTGGAACTGAATTTATGAAGCTACATTGGCACACAATATTTTGTTTATGAGCAGTTGAAAGTCATACTTCAAACATTTAATGTTATAGTGTCTACATTTCTACTCTTTCCACCATGGTGAAAAAATGCTAGATGTAACAGACATTTATTGTTATAAAGTTCTTTTAGAGTTTATGTATTTCAAATATTGCTTTTGATTTGCATGGGTAGTAACTGAAAATCAAGTGTTTTGACTTGTCATGACGAACTTATCTTTCTTATATAAATGTAGGAACGGAATTCTTTCGTCTCCCCACCTACTATCGAAAGGAGAAAGGGACTATTTCATCCAGGAAACGGAACACCACGAACGCTAGGGGGAAAAAGGCTTGATCCCTTGCCCGCGGCGGAGGGTCTTTAGTTTTTTGTGTGATCGGAGAGAGTCGAGACCTGTGTGGCCGCTCTTCCGTGCTTTTTTTATGCGAATCTATTGAGACCTCTGTGGCTCATATGTGTACCATCTTCAATTAATGTAATAAATGTTATGTTTTACAACACGTGGACTCATTCCAAAATACCATATCAAGTAATAGCTACAGTGCCATTCCAGTGTTGACATCACAAAATGGGGGCTGGTGCCGGGATTACCCCATGCAAATTGAACGTGGACTAGAACCCTAGAGAGCCATCATCATCGCAAACTGTGAGTACATTTTGCTCATTTTTAAGATAAAGATGTCATATTTTGGTAAAGCAAGAAAGGACGATATTTACCGTCTTGCAACGGAATTAGATATAGAAATACCCTCAAATGCGACAATTTCGAAATTAAAAAAGTTAGTGACGAACCAACTCGATTACGATGAGGAGTATACAAAAACACTTCTGGATACAATAATAGTTGAAAGAATCGAAAAAGAGCAGCTGGAGAAAGACAAACAGCAGTTAGAGAGGGAAAAAGAAAAAGAAAAAGAATTACGCCAATTTGAATTGGAAAAACTGAAACTGCAAAATGCGACACAAACAGTTAGGGAAAATCACATGACAGAATCGAACACTGCATGGGATAGAGGAAAGGAATTATCAAAGATAATTAAATGTTTTGATTCGAATGAATCGAATGATATAAGTACGTATTTAGCGCTATTCGAGAGACAAGCGACGAAAATCAAAATCGAAAGTGAAGATTTTGTAACGCATTTACTAGGTTTATTACCCTTAGAGATAGCACAGATTATAACTCGCGAACCGGAGGAAAGATCTAATGACTATGAACACATAAAAGAAATCTTACTCAAAAGATTTAAACTTACGTCTGAACAATTCAAACAAAAATTCCTGAATCATAAAAAGGAAAGTACAGCCACTTGGCGAGATTTTGCGTTTGAAATAAGTCATTATTTTGACGAATGGTTAAGAGGACTCAAAATAACAAATTTTGACGAGCTCAGGGAACTAATGGTATCCGAGCAGATAAAACGTAGAGCGCCGTTTGAAATCAAAACACACTTCATAGATGACTGGCATCAATTAAAATGCGCAGAAGTTATAGTGAAAAAGTTAGAGGAATATGAGAGTGCGAGGTTGCAATTAGGAAAAATGGAGATACGGAATGTAAATAAATACAGAAAAAATGTTTCGCAAGATGAAACTCGATATAAAGGTGAATCGTCGAACTTTCGTGCTAACCAGAATAGTAGAAATTATGATAATTGTTATAAAACTGTTGGTTATAGTACAAATGTCAATAAGTATGTTAATAAGGTTGATTATGATGTACCAAATAGAGATCCATATAAAAGTAATAGAATTAAGTGTTATGCATGTGGAAATTATGGGCATAAGAGTAATACTTGTACATATAATTTTAAAGGTGAAAATGCAAATGTGAATAAAACTGTAAACCAAATATATGTAGCAACTCCTAAGAAAATTGAAAAGAGTGTTTATATTGAAAAGTGTTATATTAATGCAGTAATAGACACTGGATCTGAAATAACTCTAATTAATGAGGAATGTTATCATAAAATAGGATCTCCTATATTGAATGGTAGTAAGATATATTTAAATGGAATAAGTCAACACAAAATAAGTACCGAAGGGTTTTTCCGATCAGAAATTGTTATTGATAATATTTCTTTGTGTTCTGATGTGCATGTCGTTAAGAATTTACAATTTGAAGCAATAATTGGTATGAACGTATTATCAAGGGTAAAGTTTGCATTTTCTGGGGGAACATTAAACGTTACCGATAGAGACATAAATGAAATAAGGAAGTCAGAAGTAAGGGGCGAAAACGGAAGCGAAATAAAAAACAAAGCAACAACAACTTCAGGCGTTGTCATAAATCACGGGGAAGAAGAGCGCGTGAGTTTCCCTCAACATCCCCTCGTAGACTTTCAAGTATCGAAGGCGCATGAAAATGACTCATCAGCAGGTGCTTTTGTTTACACTTTAGGCGCCGTAGCGTTGGATATGTCTAGCGAAGAGACAGATCTCTCCCATATAATGAATCCCTGTTTACGAGAAAGAATCTGTCAAATTGTAGGAAATTATGTGCCTCAGCAAGTAACAAACACGGATGTTAAGATGAGAATTCTTCTGACGGACGAAGTTCCAGTTAGTCAGCGTGCTCGGCGGTTGCCGATTACTGAACAACTTATAGTTGAAAAACAAATCCAAGAGTGGTTAGAAAAAGGGATAATTAAAAACAGCTGTTCGGAATATTCTGCCCCTATAGTGCTTTGTAAGAAAAAAGATGGGAATCACAGACTTTGTGTCGATTTCCGAAAGCTCAACGAAAAAATAATTAAGGACCGTTTCCCGTTACCTCTAATCGAAGACGTGTTGGACAAATTGGAGGACTCGCAAGTCTTCACAACGTTAGATTTGAAAAACGGCTTTTTTCACGTCGACATAGAAAAGGAGAGTACAAAGTACACCTCTTTTGTTACCCACGAGGGACAGTATGAGTTTTTAAAGACACCTTTTGGATTGTCAACCAGTCCAAGTGTATTTGAAAGATATATTTTTCACGTTTTTAAGGATTTGTTAAAAGATAAAACTGTTATTATTTATGTAGATGATATTATCATACCAGCCATGAATGAGGTAGAGGGTTTAGAAAAATTAGAACGTGTTTTAAATACGGCGTCAATGTACGGATTAGAACTAAACTTAAAAAAGTGTCAGTTTCTAAAACGAAAGATAGAATTCTTGGGTTACGTAGTAGAAAAAGGAACTATAAAGCCTTCACCTTTAAAAACTGCAGCCGTACGGAACTTCCCACAGCCCAAAAATGCCAAACAAATACAGAGTTTTCTGGGGTTGACCGGTTATTTTCGAAAGTTTGTTCGAGATTATGCCAAGATAGCGAAGCCCCTCAGTGATTTACTTCGTGATAATAGGGAATTCCATTTTGGGTCGAAGGAGAAAACTGCATTTCAAGAATTAAAGCAGGCCTTGACTGGCGAGCCGGTGCTACAAATTTTCAGACAAGGACCGCCACTGGAACTTCATTGTGATGCAAGCTCACACGGATTCGGAGCAGTACTATTGCAACAGGCAGATGACGGAAAGATGTATCCAATTCAATACATGAGTAAGAAGACAACAGCACAACAAGAAAAATACGGCAGCTATGAATTAGAAATTCTAGCAGTGATCGAAGCTTTGAAAAAATTCCGGAATTATCTACTCGGAACCAAATTTAAAATAATGACGGATTGCTCAGCCTTCCAGCAAACCATGAGCAAGAAGGACTTAACCCCTAAGATAGCGAGATGGGCGTTAATCATGGAGGAATTCGAATACGAAATAATTCATCGACCAAGTGCTCAAATGAGACATGCAGATGCTTTGAGCCGAAATGTCGCTGTGATAGTACCGCAACCAACGGGTGAAGAAATAACGTGCAAGTTAGCAGCAGCCCAACGACAAGATGAGTATATTCAAGTTATTAAAGAATTATTGATGAGAGGGGAGAAGAACGACTACTTGATCAAAAACGATGTATTATATCGATATGAAAACGGAAGTGAACTGCCTGTCGTCCCCGAGAGGATGCAATCAGATATTATAAAGGAATTCCATCAAAAAGGACATTTTGCCGTGGCGAAGACCGAGGAGTTAGTGAAAAGAGATTTTTCCATTCCAGGACTCAGGAAAAAAGTGGAGAACGTCATAATGAACTGCGTTAAGTGCATCTTGACGAATAAGAAAAGGGGCAAGCAAGAGGGTCAATTAAATCCAATACCCAAAGGGAGTGTACCGCTTAGTACATACCATATTGATTTTCTGGGACCTCTGGCGACAACAAATAAACACTATCAACACATCTTCGCTGTGATAGATGCCTTCACTAAATTTACTTGGCTATATCCAGTAAAATCAACTTCTACACGTGATGCGTTGGAGAAGCTAGAATCGCAGTCACATATTTTCGGAAATCCGTCAAGAATAATTTCAGATCGAGGCACCACATTCACATCCAAAGAATTCGAAGGTTACTGCGACGAAAGAAGCATTGAACACTTCAAAATCACCACAGGAGTACCTCGAGGAAATGGTCAAGTTGAACGAATATTTGAAACTGTGATACCGGTACTGACGAAATTAGCGATCAACGAACCAGAAAAGTGGTTTAAATATGTCAACTCAATTCAAAGAATTTTGAACAGCACCTCTAGTAAAAGTACAAAAATCACACCATTTGAATTGCTAACAGGAGTATCAATGAAGAACAAAGAAGATCTGAAGGTCAGAGAAATGTTGGAACAAGAATATGAAGAATGGTTCATAAGAAACCGAGAAGGACTTAGGGAAGAAGCTAAGGAACAAATCCTAAGGATGCAAGAAGAAAACCGAAAACAGTATAATCGGAAGCGGAAACCTGCAAGAAAGTATGCAGAAGGAGACCTGGTAGCGATACAGAGGACCCAATTTGGAGCAGGACTCAAATTACGACCAAAATATCTGGGCCCATACGAAATTATCAACAGGAAACCACATGACCGTTACGAGGTGAGGAAAGTGGGCAGTCACGAAGGACCTATCAACACGTCCACTGCTGCCGAACACATGAAGCCATGGACTAATTAACTTTAAAGAACTCTGGGAAAGAGAAACTAATGTGGAGAGAAAAATTATGTTTATTTTCAGCAATTCTCTCAAAAGTGAAATAGATACTTTTTTTTTGTTTTTTTTTATTTTTTTCAGGTCCCATTGTACGTGCCTAAATGAGTGCAGTGATGTTCGGGGCGAACACCGTCAGGATGCCCCAGTGTAGGAACGGCATTCTTTCGTCTCCCCACCTACTATCGAAAGGAGAAAGGGACTATTTCATCCAGGAAACGGAACACCACGAACGCTAGGGGGAAAAAGGCTTGATCCCTTGCCCGCGGCGGAGGGTCTTTAGTTTTTTGTGTGATCGGAGAGAGTCGAGACCTGTGTGGCCGCTCTTCCGTGCTTTTTTTATGCGAATCTATTGAGACCTCTGTGGCTCATATGTGTACCATCTTCAATTAATGTAATAAATGTTATGTTTTACAACACATGGACTCATTCCAAAATACCATATCAAGTAATAGCTACAGTGCCATTCCAGTGTTGACATCACATAAATTAACATACTATTCGAGTCAAACTAAAAATGTTCATAAGATTTTAATTGTTAAGAAAACGAGAATTTCTGGTATAGTAAAAAAGCACTCTCTTGAAAACTGAAGTCGTATTGAAATATCCATTGTATGTAATACGAAGAAACCCTAGAAAGGCAGTAAAATTCTCGGGTATATCACTTGAAGTGCCCTCTTCACTATAACTGCTCATTACACAATTTGGCAACAGTTTTAACAGTACTTTAAGTCCTATCGCCTATTTATTTTTAACATTGAGCAATAAACTTGATGTAACACATATTTCGGCACTTGTAAGAACCTGCAGAAGTGGAAAGAGCATGTAAAAACATTTACACTGTGAGGTTAGTTATCTTGTTTTTAGAATGATCAGTTGCAATTTGTGTTTTATAGTGTTTAATTCTTGTGAAAATACATCACTTTAGAGCAGGCCTCAAAATAGATTTTATAATGCAAGTGCACTTCGTGCACCTAGGTTTTTAAATTAGGTGCACAGGCTATATTTTAGGTGCACATATAAAAAAACTTAACATAAGAGCATTAATGTAATGTAAACTACTTTATTAGTTGTGTATGTTTATATAGATTAGTAGCAGATAGAAAATAGAAATATTTAAACATCTAAATTCTCCCTTCTCTAGCGCACAGCAGTCGCAACAGTCACTTCAACCGAGTCATCTGGAAAATGTTTCGATCATCGGAAAGTTCTTGCAGCAGTGGCACAAGTAAACCGTCTTCCTGTATAAACCCGTTTCGACCCAGCTATTTTGTTTTCGAATAGTGTTTATTTAGGAATTTTAATTACATTCCTTTAGAGCAAGAGAGGTCGATACTAATATTTTGTTCAAACATCAAAATAACATAAAACACGTTTCTCCCCCCCCTCTATTTTTTTAACGTTATGTGTACTGCGTTCACCTAGCGGGAAAAAATTAAGTGCATAATTTTATTTTCATGTGCACCCTGGTATTTCGAGCCCTGCTTTAGAGTGTTGCATAGTTAAGTGAATAAGCGTTTAATTCAAACATTTAGTGATGAATGCTTTTTGGCATTTTTTGCCAATTCCTGCTCTTTACTCCATATTTCCCTTGGGGCCAGCATCGTCTCCGCAATTCCTTCGGCATCCTCAAAGGTACAGTATTTGTCTTCTTTGAGAAATTACATTGTGAAGGGAATTAAATCCTTATCCTCCATAAAAAGTTTTATTGCAAATGTTAATTCAAACATTTAGTGATGAATGCTTTTTGGCATTTTTTGCCAATTCCTGCTCTTTACTCCATATTTCCCCTGGGGCCAGCATCATCTCCACAATTCCTTCGACATCCTCAAGGGTACAGTATTTGTCTTCTTTGAGAAATTACATTGTGAAGGGAATTAAATCCTTATCCTCCATAAAAAGTTTTATTGCAAATGTTAATTCAAACATTTAGTGATGAATGCTTTTTGGCATTTTTTGCCAATTCCTGCTCTTTACTCCATATTTCCCCTGGGGCCAGCATCATCTCCACAATTCCTTCGACATCCTCAAGGGTACATGTAACAATGGTTACAATGGAGATTTTCAGATTTAGGATCGTATAGTGGGAGTTTAGAAATATTCACTAAGGAGGAATGATTAGAGCTTATTGTGCGGGGTACAGTATTTGTCTTCTTTGAGAAATTACATTGTGAAGGGAATTAAATCCTTTTCCTCCAGAAAAGGTTTTATTGCAAATGTTGATTCAAACGTTTAGTGATGAATGCTTTTTGGCATTTTTTGCCAATTCCTGCTCCAAAGGGAGTCTTACCACTGGTTTTATTAATTGCATTGTTCAGATTTCTCTCAACTTCTTTGATATGTAAATCCCAATCCTTTTGTTGCTCGTCTTCCATACTAGCCATGATTACAGGTAGTACAGTGCTGTTTACCCTCTCAACCATGCCATTTGCTCTAGGGTGTTTCGTTGAATTTAAGGTTTGAGAGACTCCGTTTGAAGAGCAATATTCTTGGAACTGATGAGAAATAAAACACGTTCCTCGATCAGTTATTATACGTTCAGGTAATCCATAGTCATTTAAAAGTTCCTTTAGAGCCACGAGTACATTCTTGGTTGATGTATTTTTTACAGGATGAAGTCGTACGAATCTGCAGGTTATCAATGACAACTAAAAGTTCTTGATTCCCTTTGGAACTTCTGATGAAGGAATCGAGATGATCCATATGTATAATGGCGAAAGGTCTTTTTCCTAGTTTAGTAGGATGCAAAACACCCTGTTGCTTACTGCGGGGCACTTTATTCACAAGGCACTCGAAACACATTGAGATATGTCGACGAACATATCGTGTCATGGAGGAAAACCAGTATAATTCCTTAATCTTGGTTACAGTTCTGTCAGCAGCAAAATGTCCCATCAAATCATGAAATTTTGCAACTGTGCTTTTTGGCATAGTCTTGGGAATCACATAAAGTAGTTTCTGAACTTCCTCGACTTTAACTATACAATACAATCGGTTTCTCTTTAGTTCATAACCTTGAATCATATGCTTTTCCGATTTCGTTCTTTCGTCAACGACCTTCAAAATTTCTATAAGTTTTCTCAGGTCTGAATCTGCATGCTGAATCATCGAAATTTGCTCGTCAATACTTAAAGTTAAACATATGTCCAAATTGTTGCTAATCTTCTTATCCAATGTATCTTCAGAACTTAATACTGGGGCTCTGCGTGATGCATCAACATGAGCCATCTTCTGACCTGACCGATGCCGTACATTAAAATCATATTCTTGAATGAGGTTGAACCATCGAGCTATTTGATGATTTAGTGACTTCTTTGTGTTCACATATATTAGAGCCTGTAAATCAGTTACTATATCAAATTTGATTCCAATAAGAAATTGATGCAATCTATCTAATGTCCATACTATGGCCATGAGTTCTAATTTGCTCGAATGGTAATTCTTTTCGGCAGCCTTAGTCTTCTTACTTATGCAATAAACCTTTAATTTATTATCTTCTGCCATCTCTCTCTCTCTCTGTGCAGAAGCATTCCTGCTATTCCATATGCACTTGCGACTGAGAGGTTCAGCTTTTCTTGCATAATTGGTAACAAAGCGTCCAAAGAAACTGGTTAGACCTAAAAATCGTCTGTTGTCATGTATGTTCTGAGGTATAGGAAAATTTTCATTGGCTTTAACTTTTCTGGGACCAGCTTGTAATTTACCTTTATTGATGATGAATCCTAAAAATTCAACTTCTTCCTTGCCAAATTCACATTTGGCTAATTTCAATGTCAATTTTGCAGATCCTTAACGTTAAAAAACATTCTTCAACCTTTCAATCATTTCTTGCCATGAATTTGCTGGTATTAGTATGCCATCCAGGTAACATAAAGCTTTTGTATCAATAGGAGGTCCTAAAATTTGATTCACAAGTCTGAAATTCTGCTGGTGCATTGGTCAATCCAAAAATCATCCGTATAGAATTGTCCTGTATAATCAGGAGTGACAAAATGCAGTTTTCAATTTGGCTTCTTCAGTTAGTGGTATTTGGAGGTGTCCATGCGTGCTAAGTCCAATGTAGTAAATAATTTGCAGTCACTCAAACATTTCAATAAATCATCAATTCAAGGTAACAGAAATTTATCCTCGATAGTCTGGTTATTGAGGCGCGGATAGTTCACTACCCGGCGTTGCTCACCAGCTTTCTTCTTGACCAATAACATTGGACTGGCGTAAGGAGATCGCGTCTCTGTAACTTCCGTGATTTTTCCACTCTTGGACGATTTCTTTTATAGTAGCACGTTCTGTGGTATTTGTTTTGTATGGTCTGGCAAACACAGGTTTATTGTTTTCAATTTCCTTAATATTCATTTTTGTTCCCAAATTCTTTCGGCACCATCAAGTTCTAAGTCTTTTGCTATTTCCAATGGAAAGGCGAAATATTTTATTTCGATTGTCAAGTCTTTCAAATGGTAAATCTGAGGGCACCAAATTTCCCATATTTCTTGCATTATTAATTTTATTAGGACCATGAAAGGTGAAGTAAATCCAATTGGGTCGAGTATTTTCAATGCTGTTTGAAGCACGCTACGTTTTGAATTCTTCAAATCACCGATCATGTCAAGAAGGGGTTGCATATTTAATTTAAACGTGTCTTCTTCAGTATTCCAGATTATTCCTAACACTTTCAAAGGACCCTCTTTTGCTTCCCTCGCCTCAACCATACCTCTTTCGTGCCATAAACTACGCAACTCATTCAAATTCGTTTTAAACTTTCTTAAATTCATGTTATCTTCCTTAAGAATGTCTACAGCGCTCTGAGAAAGGTCTAAAGCTTTATCTACTGTATTTGCACCGTAAAATAGGTCATCCACATAAAGGGCCGAGTTAAGCATTTCAAAAGTTTCACTTTGCTCGTGTTTATATTTCCGAATGTGGTATTTAATGGTTGCTGCAAGGATAAACGGGCTCGATGCCACTCCAAAGGGCACACGAGTCATTTGCAAAATTTTGTAAGATTTCAAATCATTTTCATCTGGAAACCAGAAAAACCTTAAATAGTTTCTATCCTCTGCATCTATTCCGATGGTCAAAAATGCTCCCTGAATATCACTGCTGAATGCATATTCATATTCGCGAAATTGCAAGATCACATCTAAAATTCTGGGGTTCAAAGGTGGCCCAGAAGTTAGACAGTCATTAAGAGACTTGCGCCCCTTACCCTTTGACGACGCATCGAACACTAGCCTAACCCTTGTAGTGTCCTTATCGGATCTTACAACAGCTGAATGAGGCATATAAAAAGAATTCCTTTCAAATTCCGAAGAGCACTCCTCAACAATATTCAAATTTAATTGTTCCCTAACAATGTTCTTATATTCATCAGATACCCAATTATTTTCTTTCATTTTAATACTTAAGCTGTCAAATCTTCGTTTCGCTACCGTAAAGTTATCATCCAAATTGTCTGGCTTTTCATTCCAGAATAATTTAGTTTCATACATCCCGTTTTGAAATTTTAAATTACTTTCGAATTGAGAAATAAATTTTCCATTAATTTTGGAATGATCATCGTATGTATCGTTTATCCCCATTGAATCTAACTTTCAAAATTGCGTTATTTTCTCATTTAATGCCGCACAACATTCAATTTTCATAATAGAAATGTTATGTTTATAATTTAAATCTGACGACGAAATTCGACCTTGAACTACCTTTCCGAACATAGTATCTATAGAAAACAAAGATTTGTTCAATCGTTCCTTTTCCCCCGAATGAATATCCCAAAAATATTGTGCTCCAATAAGGAGACCCAATTCATTTCCAAATGATTCACTAACGTTGGAAGCATTTGACAACTGAATGTTTTTAATTTTAAGAGCCTCAATAGTAATTCTCTTTTCTGGGTCACGTGAATTGCAAAGAGAGAATCGCACAACATCGTATGTTTTTTGGATAGGTTCTCTCGAACCGAAAGTATAAACTAAGAGACTTTCCTGCCTTATGACGGGTAAGTTCATTTCAACAGCTAATTCCTTTTTCAAGAAAGACCTCTGGGACGCATTATCCAACAAAATGTTAATCTCTTTATTTTGAGAGTTGCCCATTAAAACTGCTGAACAAGTCTCAAGTAGTATTTCGCAATCAATTTCATTTGTATATGCTATAACCTTCGAAGTCAAAACACTTGGTGAACTCTCAGTTCGCAGCTGGCTGGCGTCTTCGATAGGCCCCAGAGTCGGGGAGGGTAATCTAAAATCAGTTCACTATGCTTGCGTTTGCAATTGCTGCATACATTTTTTACCCTACACTGTTTATAAATGTGTCCCTTTGAAAGACAGGAATAACACATGCCATGTTTTCTAAGGGATACTTTAAGTTGCTCGATTGATAAATTACAGGAAACAGAATCGTGAACATTTTCAGGGTTTATACAAAATATACATTTTTTCACATCAACAACAAATGCAGATGAAAGTAGGAACGTTCGAATTAAATATATATTTTTCGCTATAATCAACTTTGTTTCTATTAAACTTTCCATATTTTGGCGAATGTTTCTCGAAATAATTAAATTTAGTTTCCTTTCGTACTTCTGGCTCACTTGAATTAAAATCTCTAAATAAGTGCTCGTTTCGTTCACGACACTGAATTTCAATCTTTAAAACTTCCAATAACTCAGATATTTTGTTTACATTCTTAGTATGGGTTCTACGAGAAAATTCGAATGCTAAATCTCTAGGAATTGATTTTAATAACACAGGATACAATAAACAACTATAACTATTGGGATTTATTCCGTTATTTTCTAAACCTCTGATATGCGTCTCACAATCTGAATAAAGTCTACGCAACGATATAATGTCATAGGATTTTCGTACTGGACTTAAATTTAAAAGTCTGGACATATGCGCGTCTATTATAATATCTTTTCTACCAAATCGTTCTTTTAGTAAGTTTAATGCAACTTCATAGTTTTCGGAGCTCAAGACTAAACCGCGTACTGCTACTTCCGCTTCATTTGTTAGATACGATTTTAAATAATTAAACTTCTCTACATTGCTAAGACTCGAGTTGTTGTGGATAGCTACTTCAAACTGAGAATAAAATTCGTTAAACTTTAATATATTCCCATTGTACTGAGGTATTTGCAATCGAGGAAGTTTCACTGTATTTTGTTGTTCACTTCTGGTTTGAACAACATTCGTTCTTTCACATTTTTGGGTTTCACTTTCTTTCTTTTTCAAGATTTTATTCGCACGTATTTTCCACGTTATGATATTATCTTTGTATTCCTGTTGTTTCTCAATCTCTTTTACAATTCCTCTTCTTTGCACAAGTTCATAATTTTAACGTCACATTTAGCTAAATTTGTTTCTTTGTCCAAAAGTTTCGCTAAAAGTTCATCAATTAAATCAACTGCCTTTTCTTCATTGTTTAATTCGCTTTCTATCAATTTCATCGTGTCAGTTGCCGCCCGTCTGACAATGCTTCTAACCTTTTTCAAAGATTCAATATTCATTCTTACAAATTTAAAGTATTCAATTCGCTAATTAAATTTGTTCAGTTTGCAATTTACTTCATCTAAAGGTCTGGTCCCAGGTTTCGGCACCAAATGATACTACTTCTATTTCGCACGGTTCTTAAATGAATTTCAAAAGGTTCTCTTACCTGTCAGACGAGAAAGACAATCTAGGCTTTATCCATTTTAACCTTTATTTGACACAAACACAACTTCACAAACAACATCAAAGACAACACAACGAAACACGGAATACTAATCAAGCGTCAAATTTTTCACTCAAGCAGTACTGACTGGAGCTTCAACATCTATCTCAGGTCAGAGTGCATGCAGCGCCCTCTGTTCAGCATTTAAGTTTCAACAAATGGATATTTGTTTGTATATCCGATATGCAGGTTACTTCCCAATCTAGCGAATGCAATGTCAGATAAATCTATCCAGGTTCTTCCTACCAAGAAATTGGTTGGTTGTGTGTGATCTTCTATAACAAGTATTGGCACATCTTTTCCTACTACATTATCGATTTCAACATGGTCAATTGGTTTTCTGATTGTTCTAGCCGCGGGTGTGATCTGATTTCCAAATCCGAACAGTTCATTTGAAGATTTAACTTTCTTGCAAGTGATTCTTTTAATAGACAGCTCAAACTCCCTGTATCTATTAAACAGATTATTTCTTCACTTCCATTAATTTGCCTTTTTCATATTGGTCATTGGTGCTTTGGAATCCTGACCTTTTACTGTTAAGTTGTTGTTTTGAGGACTTTCATTCTTCAAAACACAGTTCTTTTGTGTATGTCCAGTTCCATTACATTTTCGGCAAACCAATTAAAGCACTTGAGTTCCCCTTTTTCGTTACAAATTGGTTTAGAGTACCCGGAGAGTTGCACCTGATCATACTTAGGAAGTTGTTTACTCTCCTTATGTAATGGTGGTGGTTGATAGGATTTATTTTCCCTATCATTTCCATCGACAGTATGGTGCTAAAACGTTTTCTACTCGTATTTTTCGTAAAGCTTCTCACTGTTTCTTATTCATCTAATTTATTTGCTAACTCTCTTGGGGACACAAAGTTTGTCCATTCATCTATGTAATGTTCTCGGATTTCATTAGAGACTTTCCGTTTTAATTGCTCAGTAATCATGAGTTCTTTGTGAGAATTTTTCGAAACTGTCGATTTCCAAACCATTTATCCATTTTTCTAAATATGTTGTTATTTCAAAAACAAAATCGCGCCATCTGCTATTCATGTTTCTAAGGTGTTGAAAAAATTTCTGTCTAAATCGTTCTGGACTCAATTTAAATTTCTGCAAAAGTAATTTCTTAACATATTCATAATTATTTGTAATTTCTTCAGGTTCTCGCGTTATTAATTGGGTTATCTCGAAAGGCATTAGTCCTAATAAATGAGTAATGTAATCGCTTTCATCAACATCTGCTCTACGAGCTTGTTGTTCAAATAAAACCAGATAATAACTAATATCTCCTTCATTTAAATCAAACTTTTGCAAATCAAATTTATTTCATGAACTATCGTTTTGTAGGTTAACCATAACTTGCGTTTCTGTTGGACTTGCTCTTTCAGAGGCTTCAATTCTTAATTTTTGTAATTCAAACTCTCTTAGACATTTTTCATTTTCAAATTTTCTTCAATTTTCTTTTGATCGCTAATAATCGTTTCTAATGTTAACATAACACAGTTTTCTTCATAATCACTACTTTCTAAGATTAGTTTCTTCAAACCTACAATTTTCAATTCAGGAGTAATCGTTATACCCATTTCTTCTGCCAAAATTCTTAAGTCATCTTTCCTTCCCTTTCCCAAAAATGACATTGTGATTTTTTTAATACAAACCCACAATGCGATAGGAAATATATTTTGTTTTTACCTTTCTCTTTTCTTTAAAATTATACTTCGTCATATACGTATGTCTCCGTTATATAAAGTTCAACAACACAATACGTCCATTTTTAGTAAATGCATCATTCATAAAACACCAAGGTAATTATTCTTCAATAAATAACTTAATCGTATATAATGTTCAAAAGTCAATCAACATATCTTGATTAAACTTATATCTGTGAATTCTGTGGATCTCACTTCTGATGTGTAAAGTATAGTCCTAAGTAGTATCGTCGTCGTATGTGACAACCTAGGAATATCTTTCTCGCCGTAACTGCTTATTTTGAATGATGCAATCAAATTACTCAGTTGAAAGTATAAGATGCTTAGTAATTAATAATAACATTAGAAGTACATGCACATTGGTTATTCGTATCATCATAACTATGTTCGAAATTACATGGAACAACGTTTTTTTGTTTACATACTCGCGTTCCACTCTCGTGTTGCCGCACACATGCAACTAAATTATGACTGTTGCTTTTTTAAAACATTTATAAGGCATGTTACAAACCTTCCTGGGTGTACTTCTCTCTTCTGTGTCAGTAAAACTTTCATTGTGTGTCTGTCTATTACTTGATCTTGTTTGTCTTGTGTCTGGCGCAGCTTGGTTTAATGTGGTCCCTGCACCATAAAAACACAACCAACTAAACCATATTGTGGTTATGAGTATGTTGAAATCTCAATCTTCCTGCATTGGTAAAAATTTTTATCATTACTAATTGCTTTTAAGTTTATTTTATGTGCTTGCAGCAGGGCTCGAAATACCCGGGTGCACTGTGCATATGAAAATAAAATTGTGCACCTAATTTTTTCCCACTAGGTGCACGCAGTGCACATAACGTTAAAAAAGGGGGAGGGGGGCAGAAACGTGTTATTTTGATGTTTGAACAAAATATTAGTATCGACTTCTCTTGCTCTAAAGGAACGTAATTAAAATTCTTAAATAAACACTATGCGAAAACAAAACAGCTGGTTTATACAGGAGGAAGGTTTACTTGTGCCACTGCCACAAGAACTTTCCGATTATCAAAACATTTTCCAGATGGCTCGGTTGAAGCGACTGTTGCGACAGCCGTGCGCTAGCGAAGGGAGAGTTTAGATGTTTAAATATTTTTATTTACTATTTACTACTGATCTATATAAACATACGCAACTATTAATGTAGTTTACATTAAATTAATGCTCTTATATTAAGTATTTTTTAAATGTGCTCCTAAAATATAACCTGTGCACCTAATTTAAAAACGTAGGTGCACATGTATTATAAAATCTATTTCGAGGCCTGGCTTACAGTGAAATTAATTTATTTTATAGTGGTTTTTCTAGAAAATGAGATGTGTTATATGGTGTTGCTTTTGAAATGTCAGATGGAGCTATGTCTAAAGACTTCTTACTTCCTTGGTTAAAGCAAGGATTAAAAAAAGTGGTAAGTTCTTTAATTGCAAAAAAATGTTTGCATGTTTTATTAATGTCCAGTCAATTTACATTGGGTGGGGCTTAAACTGTTTAATTTTTCATCTTAACACTTGTTGAAACTATCTTGTTTTATTTGCAATGGTGGATCACCCACTAGTGTTTTTTTTACAGAAGGGCTTCAAAATACAAAAATACTATTTGAAATACTGGGTTGATGCAAAAGTTCATACTGTTTATTTGATAAAGATTAAAGAAAAATTATTTTATTTACTAAAAATTACATTTAAGTGAAGTTTAGTATATGCTGTTCTGTTCAATGATCTTTCTCCATCTCTCAGGTAGCTGCATTATCTCAAGCTCATAGAAGTTTAGAGATTTCTGGTTGAAGAATGGATTCAGGTGAGGAAACTTTCTGAACCACTTATGGAAGGTGGAATCTTCAGCGGCACATCTTAACCTTACGCAACACATATCTTTTGCATCTGCAAAGCATTCTTGCCTTTTCGGAAATTAAAAGCATAAAATCTTGAAAAAACTCATTTTTTGCTATTTTTAATGCTTAACAAAACTTAAACACAACCCAATAACACAATTTTTTCCCAAGTGCTTACTGAAATTCCTTGTTTCAAACATGAAAAACTTTACATGTGTGAAGTACACAGCACTTTGGTTTTCTGATGCAATGCCATCAAGTGTTGAAGGCAGAAGAAACTTTTGCATCTCATCCCAATATCTTTACTGAAATGTTTTCTACAGAACAAAAAATTTTTAGGTTCTGAAATTTTCTCTGCCTAAAAAATTTGTCCTATGGATCAAAATTGAGATCAAGCAACTCCTCTTTTATTTTACACCTACACAGCTCAGGTGGCGTTGGGTCCTCTGAGGAACACCAGAAATCTGAATGCTCAACCTCCTACTGTGTTCATGTTCCCAGCTGAAAGCTGCCCCAAATTATCTTCCTAAATTACAATAACGAAATGCGGTAATGTACTTCACAATGGAAGGTTCAGGTGGTTATTTTGTTGAGTCATCCAATAATTGAATGATGCGAGTGCTTGCTAGCTCTAAAGGACATTTGAGGGGTTATTTGGAACTCAAAATGTTTCAAGAGCTGAGCATTGGCTTCGCTGCTAATCAATTAAGCTATTTTATCCTGTGAGAACCAACAGCTTAAGTCCCCTCAATAATTTTTAAATAAATTGAAAAGCAATGGAGAATGTAATGCTTGTTGAGGTTAATTTTTATTCTTTCAATTATTTATTCAAATTCAAACCTAGACAATCATTAAATTTTGAAAATTCTTTTTGTGTTTAAAAAGTTTTAAAATTACATAATCTGTAACATTAATTTTCTCGAGTTCTGTGCATATAACAGTATACATTTATAGCTCAAATAATTTACTATTTATTTTCAAAGAATGTGCTTGAGGCCCATTCCACGGTCATGAATGTGACAATCACTCTACAAGATATGTATAAATATTTGATAAATGTATGTATAAATGTACCAAAAAGACAAAAATTCATTTTGTTAAACAGTTTAAAAGAATATCTATTAAATAGTAATGAAAATCATATTTTTTTTGAAATTTTTATAGTATTTTTATATTTTTTTTAGTTAGTCATGTATGTGACAAAAAACAGAAGTGGGATTTGACAGCACTAACTTTTATTAAAAAATTCAGTGAATTATATGCATTAAATATGTTTAAAAAATTTTGGGCATTAGAAAAGGGATCGACAAAGCCAAGTTAAAAGTATTTTAAGTAATTTTTGATTTTTAACAAAATACAATTTTGCAGGTCATATATGTGACATGCAGTCATGTATGTGACATCCTTCAATTTTACGTTACTGAATTTGTAAATATTACAATATTGCGACCATTAATTATTGGTGCTGGCAGCACTTTAATTATATTCTCATGTTGAATAATTCCTGTATCATTTTGTTGATAAATGAAGTTAAGTACAAACCCTGGCTTAACGAAAACTACATTGATATCAGTTTCATCTAAAGTAGATGTTTGTGCAACGTAGGGCTTCCACAACCTTTTCCCAAACACTTTTACTAGTACAAACATGCCGAGTGAAATATTTACAGATAAAGTTTGATTTTCTGCTGGTGGTTGGATACTTTTGAAACACTGTTCTGTATTTTCACAATAGCATAACTCTTGTATAGGAGTATCCAAATTTTGCTGGCTGGTAAACAAACAAATATGGTCGTCAGAACTTTTAACGATATGTGCTTTTTTAATTCCGGGAACATCCTTGGCTAAATTCCAATCAATCTGGATTTTATCTATGTCATTAGAACATAGCAACATAGAAATGGCCGAAATGTTTGGTACTATTTTTGCAGCAACTGTAGCAAAGTTGATTGCATTCGGTACTATGAATCTTCTTGCCTTCACTTCTGCATATACTCGGGACTTAATGGTACCACCTATACCATCAACAACTCCTTTTCCATAGGAAGTTGCTGAATATTTCCATTAAAAACCTAAAAAAACGCTTTTGTATTTTGGATAACAAAAAAATAAAGTAACAAATTTGTTTTTAAACTTGCTGGATGGGCCATTACTCCAGATGATCAATTTTGGTTCATTTTCCGGAAATTTAAAAATTTCAAGAAGTTTTAAAATGAAAGCAGATTCAGATAGCTTTGATTTATTTTTGGTATAACTTACAATAAGATAAGTGTATTTTTTTATTATTTTCAAACAACGCAGATGTTTACATATGCGTTGATGTTTACAAAGCTTAAACGCAGATGTTTACAAAGTTACTTAAGTCCCTGCTCCCAAATGTAGACTGTATTTCGTTTTGCCACTCACATGACTAACTCATAGCAAAATCTACTTGCAATACAGTAGCCATCTTTGCATTTTACTATTTCATGTCACATACATGACTGCTTGAAGTCACATACCTAACCACAATGTCACATACATGACCATTGAAAATTATAATTTAAATATAATATATTTTTAATTTTGGACATTATTTCATCAATTAGTATAATTATATTTTGTTTATAATAATTTGGAATTTTTTTGTAAATTTAATGACATGGGAAAAAAAAAACATGTATTAATGGTCATGTATGTGACTCCCCACAACATTGATATGTTTTGATTGTTTAAAGAATACCAAAATGGACGTTATTTTGTTATGTTTTGATATATTCTAACTAAAAATATATTAGTAATTCAAAATTAAAATATGATAGGTACCTATATTAAAAGTGAAGGAATTGTAGAAGCCTTTAAGAAATATTATAATAAAACAGACTACTTGCAATTTTTATCATATGTCTTGAAATATGCTATTTATGATGAGATATTGTATTTTTAAACAAAAATAAAGTCAATTACAAGAAAGATCATATATTTTTCATTAAAAATATGTGCCGCAATCATGATAATTATAAAAAAAAAATTTGGCCCTTGGTTTCAAAATCCATGGAATGAGCCTTGAATGTATTTCTAAGTCCTCTTTGTTTGCATACGTACTGTTGATAGAGATAATAATAACTAATAAAGAAAACTTTACGATTAGCATTGTAAATAAAGACTGCATAAAATGGGCATACAAGATTAAATTATATAGATTCAAAAAAATTTTATGTTGTTTGTGCACAGTTAAATATGAAGACCCATTAAACAAATTTAATGAGTATGGATTTCTTTGGCACATGAATTTTTCAAATAAAGTTGATTTATTAGGTGGTGTCTTGAAATGTTTTTGACTAGTAACCCCCATGTAAGTATTTATTCGAATTTCTGTTTTTTATATCTAAGGAATTATTTTTGTGCTAGCTAATTCTTATAGTTGAAAGAAAAAAAGTGAGGATAATGTGCTCATAGTTACTTTTTGTGATTACAATTCAATGATTTAAATCCACACATCATTAATATGTTGATTACTTTTGCTTACTTCAAAGTTCTTAACTATAAAATTATGTTTATTTTTTTAAAAACAATACCTACACATATTTTGATCAGAAAATCATGGAATTTTGAGCAGAGCCTTAATCACTTGTGTTTAGGAACTTGAAATGATTTGATCTGACATTGGTTATTTGTCTGCTATGTTTCATTGCACATATTTACCTACTTTTTATGTTTTCATGGTATTGTTGACCCAATTCATACAATACCTAAATGGAATAGTATTTGTAGCATACCGTAATTGTGTTTTAAAATGAATTTTGAAAAGCTAAATGACTTGTTTAATTAACCCTTTACAGTATTGGAAAATATCGAGATCCGGTATTCAAGTGGTATAAAATTGCAGAAAACAAAATATATTGTAGACGCTTCTGTGTTTATTCCAATACATCATTATCAGATTAAGCAGTTTCCCCAAAATAAACTTGCAAAAGCATGAATTATTGTTGTGTGCACAATAGTTTTTATTTAACTTAAAAGTGTGAAAGTATCAAAGAAATTATTACTTATGTATTTCTATCGATTCACATATGGGTCATTCTTGTGAAATAGGAAAAATTGGCTTCTTAAAATTTTTTCCATCGAAGGTTTTTAAAACTTTATTTTTTTGGCCTAATAATTTTCTACCATGTTCATTAAGTAAATTAAAAATATCAGCAATCTAAATTATTAACATTTTGTTAAGGAAAAAAATATTTCAAAATATTGGAAGGCAGGACAATGACGAACCTGCCAGGACAATGATGAAAATAGAAAAATATGTATAAATTTCTTGTTGAACATTTCATATGACCATGTATTTTTAATTCAGCTGATTAAGTACATAAATAAAATTACTAGGAACATGACATTTCAGGAAATTATGGATTCCCGAATATTTAAGTATTATTAGAAAGTAGGAACATTGTGGATAGTGATTACTGCAACTTTTATGCTTTTTTAACAGATTACGTGTTTTGCTGTGTGGTGTTAAATTACTGCAATCAATTCTCAGCTATTTTTGATCTGTAGTATTTCTTTTTGTATTTTTCCATTTGCCTTGTATATTTTTTAAATTTTTCTACCAGTTTCTTTATACGAATGTAGGTCTTTGCTCTATCTCTTCTAACTTTTTTCACTAACTTTTTTTCTTAACATTATTATCTCTTGCTGTGTCTGGGTTTGAAGAACCTGAAAGTTGAATATTTATACCACTTTCACTTGGTTTGGATAGCCAATTCTATCGGATGACAATTTCTTGTTTAAGCGATAGAGTTTTGAATTTTCTTTCCTATTTTTATAATTCCCCTTTTTTGCCTCGAACTCATTTTAGCTATAGGCTTTACCACTCCTTTTCTTCTTTTGGTTAACATATATTTCACATGCCTCTTCAATTTATCTTGTATAAAACGTTATGGAATTTTTTTAAATATGCTCCTGACGACGTTTCTGAGCTAACCATTTCTTTAACAACCTTTCCTCATATGTTTGTTTCTTTTTACCACTCATATCTGTCCATATATTGTTTACAACTTATAAAAAAGAGCATGTGATAAAGGATATTTAGTAATATCTAAACATTTTTAGGTGCAATGACAAAAACATTATGTTTTAAATAAAAGAAACAAATAAGTTTCAAAATTTCAAGCCCATTATAAGGTATTTTACTATTCAAAAAATTACAATGGATAACAAATAATCAGAAGTAAATAATTAAAAGTAAAGAATATATTTGTCTTCAGTTAATAATTTAAATATTTATAAAATACTGAACATAAAACATAATTTTCCTGTCTTGACATCATTGACTTGGTATGTTAAAGGCAGGACAATGATGGCCAGGATAATGATGAAATAGGCTTGTTCAGGGCTTAATGGATAAACCCTTAAAAATTTCAGTTTGAATTTCACACACAATTAAGAAATATCTTTTATACACTTGATAATAAAAAAAATTAAAAATTTACTACAAACATTTAATTTTTATCAAAGCCAGGAAAATGATCTTCAATATACATAAACCTTGAACTCTGAACTTGTATGTGCTGACCAAAAAAAAAGTTGATAACTTTTCAAAATGGCAGTTATTTATTTAAATAACCTCAACCCCAGATTACTTGAAAAGTATTCTTCTTACTCAGTGCTGTCATCTATTAATTGCCCACATAATGATATCTGAGATGCCAGGAAAATGATGATATTACTTGGGACAATAGTTATTGAAGTTACTTTTGGAAATTTTTGCAATATTATTTCCATAATTGTAACTAATAACCTTTCAAATGTATAAAGAAGCAGAATAAATTATTTACAAGAATATATAAATAAATATTAAAACCCTAATGAATGAAGAAATTGTAAAATTTCACTCAGGGACATGCCAGGACAATGATATTTGATATTTTAAAGTTTTAAAAATGTATAAAATAAAAAAATATGTCATTAATTTTCTAATTCTGTAGATTATAAAAGTGATCCTAAACTATTCTTGAAAGTTGACAAAATCTTCAGAGTGATAGAATTCTATAAATTTTGAAGGGACATGAATTTTGCCTATTTTGCAAGAATGACCCATATCTCAACTATTTTGTTTTTACACTGACTAAGTGCTTGACACATACAGTTTCTGTTTTCAAACATCTTTTTAATTCTCTTTTGCAACATGCATTTAAATTATGATTTGCTTTGATTGTTATATTCTATAGTTTGATTGTTCTATTCTATACTAGGCCAGCACATAACTTTATGACTTGTAAAGGGGTGACTCCGAAGAGTGCCAGCACAGTGACTAATAATCTATTTTACTGATACACATAACGTTAGTTGCAGATTCCAAAGCAGTTGGAACCTGTCTGGATGCCGCTAAAGAAAGTGCTGGAATAGAATGTGAGGTAATGCTACATTTAGAAATATTTATATATTTTAACAAGATATATGTTAAATGTGGCAGTTAAAGTTCAATATTTACTTTTCATGGTATTTTGCAAACAAGCAGAACTAAAAAATTGAAGGTTGTGCTACTTTTCTGTGTTGCAATAGGAATATGTTTTCAAAAATTGCAAACAAGTTTCATTTGGATGCAAAAATATTTTAAATTGTGCCTTTCCCCTGTATTTATGAGAAATGTTAATTTTATTAGAAGCTTTGAAAATCTGATATTTCTTTTACTTGATATTGATTGTGTTTCCCTACATTTATTTTGTTTAATACAATGTTGCCAAACTTTCAAACTAGAATCTTTTTCACATGTTGATAAAAATATTATGAAGAATGAAGACTTGCATATCATTGGCTTAGCACTAAAATAGCTGACCCTTTCATTACCCTAAAATGGTAGCTGATATTGTTTCAATCTCAGTACATAAAATGTGTTAAATAGCGATAATATCTAAATGACATCCTTGCTATTTTTCATGTTAGCTAACTTTAAAGCTTAATTTGTAGTATTTTCACACGCTTATTGTTTGTGTTGCAAAAAATTTAAGTAAATTGTTTATCAGACTGATAGAAGACACATAAAGCAATAAAATTTAGAGAACAAATGTAAGTTTATTATTTTTCTTAGCAACACAATATTTATGCAGTTTTTACCGTAATTTATAAAATATGTATTATATACAGGGTTCCCACGGGTGCTTACAAAGTGCTTATTTTGACCTTCCATTTCTAAGGGCCCTTAGAAGTGCTTATTTTTCATCAATAGTCCTTAGAAAGTGCTTATTTTCCGTTGAAAGAAAATTCAGTTTTCAAATGACGATATTTTTACACAATATTTCCGATCTCTTTTTAGTGGCTGATCGGCGATAAAACTGCTTACAAGTACGGTTTTGGTGATGATTCAGGAACTGGCTTGCTTGAATGGCAACCCTTGATAGCCGATATAGAAATCGTTGATCGACTCTTGATGAGCACATAATACACTTTAAAAACTTGAAAACCCATGAAAATCGGTCTGTTTTCGACTTATGAGTGGCTCTTGCAATGCACAAAATAGTTGTCCTGATAGAGGAAACAAGAATACAATCATCAAATCTTAATCAATTTTGTTTTATCAGTTACCCGTGAGTGCAATGTTTTAAAAATGTATTATAAGTATGGGGAAGTGTATTTTGAAGTTTGTAGGTGAATCAAAGACAAGTTAAAGATAATTTGTTTTAATTCATACTGCTATCTGAGGTGGCGACCCGATGTGTTGCAATTTTTTTTTATGCTTTTAATTATTCCCCCCCCCAAAAAAAAATGTGAAGATTTTTTAGGTGATTCTGCTTTGCATATTTGAAGCAATCGGTTATCAGTTCCAAAAAAAAAACCAGCTCGATTAAAAAAACATTAGAGGAAAAGATCGCAAAAACGTAAACCAGAGTGCTGGAAAACCGAGAATAGTTAGACAATTTCATGAATTGAAAATTTGAAAACTGGAAATTTGGGACTCCTATCGTGTTTGGCCGCTTACCTAAAATGAAAGTAATTTTTCTATGCTTTATAATTTTTTTCTATTTGTATCCAGGTGACAAATACTCAATGGCCGACTGTGCTTGAATTTCACTTTGCTTTTGTTATCTCATGTGCAATCTGTTTCCATTGTCAGCTTAGATCATAATTTCAAATTAATTTTGTTTCATAAAAATGATGTTTGTAAGCGTATGGTGTAGAGGCAGCTGGTGCACCTGAAATCTGTTGTGGCCTAAAGTTCTCACGTTGGGTTGGTGTGGAAGTTTGGAGAGTGGGGCGCCAGCTCAGATGTTTCGTCATTTGACCGTGGTTCAAAATTATGTGGCAATACACCGAATGGCTTAGGCTGGGACGGTGGCAACTATCTATTCAAGAAAATTTCATTTTATTATTTTAACCTTTTTATAAATTTATCAAAGTTTTTGCATAACTTTTATGATCTATTTTGGTTCATGGGAAAATATTTTCTTCGAAACTTGTTCGGTCTCTGATCCAGTCAAATTTGACTCTGACGTATGCAACTTGCAGGGCTCCTAACATGTCACTTTTTGTCACCTTTTTATTTTTTGTCACCTTTTTGACATTTTTTCACCTTTTCAGGGGTTTTAAGTTCTTAAATTCTATTTGGAGAAGAAAATTTTTGGTGCGGAATTAAAAAAATTCATTAAAAAAAAAAAAAAACAGTTTTTGCACGAATTTAATTTTGAAATGCGCGTTACATTCCATTGCAAGAATGGATTCAAAAATGTACCGTTTCAATTGTAAAAGGATACTTCACGTTGCACGCAGTGTATTAGCAGCAAGTTCTGGAAATTTAATTTTCCCACGGGAAAAGGCTATCTGTAAAACGAAGTGGTGAAGTTTAAGGGAAGCAAGGCCGTCTGCATGTCCGACCCCTCTTACCTAATTACCTAACTTGAGTGATAGAACCTTGAGTGGCATTTACGACTAACGTTTTCCTTTCATAGAATTGTGTGGCGTATCATTTGGCGCAAGATAGATATCACCGGTCGACAGGGTCGAACAATAGGAGTAACCCTCTAGAAGGTCAGACGCTGACAGTTCGTAAATGGTAATCAATGCCAGTGATCACTTAAAAGGGGGAATAACATTCTCCATACACAGATCTCAGGACGGTCTCAACAGACCCATTTTATTTTCGGATTCTGAAATAAGACAAGAATGGAGAGGTCAAGAGACCGAACGGATCAAGCTGATATTAACTCACTGTTAACCCAGGAGGAGAGGTAATCCGTTTAGTACCTTTGTCATCACATGTTGCAGTTTCTATTGTGGGTTTGATTATGTCTAGAAGGTGTAGATGCGTCGAGGGTAAACTCTGAAAGGACGGTGGAATCTTCAATATGTATGATAATTTACACTCGAAGGTGTCTTCGGCAAAGTTTTTAAGGGGATAGATCATCAACCTCTCACACATTCTAAGCGCTCGAAGCTTCGCAACAAGAACCCCGACATTCCTGTCTACGGAACGTAGGCTATTCACTATCTGCTCTCTTTGTGGCACAGAAATGAGGGCATGGAAATCTTAATGGACTTCAGCCGTTTCTACAGGAGTTTGAGATCTGAAAGATTCCAAACCCCTCCATAACCAGAGAATGCAAACATTTTGTCCTTTTCTGTATCCAGATGGTTAAATATTGAAGGAGCGTTGCGAACATAATGAAAATCATTGTGTTATCATCAAAGTTGATTATTACAATTTCTTGAGTTTTTTCAGTGAAAGTTAGTCTAAAAAAGATTAAGGACTCATTACTTTCTACCCGAAAAAAGGAACTAATTAACATTGGGACATGTAATATTCACACAATGCATAATGCTTTTCTTAAAGGTCTAAAAAAGTTAGGGGAAGATGTGTCTGAACTATTTTTTACTATTCACAGATTTTTTGATCAGTGGCCTAAGCTTTTTTCAACGTACAAACAAATTCAAGAAGACTTGAAACTTCCTACTCACCATCACATCAAACATTGTTCAAGCAGGTGGCTAAGCCTAAAGCCAGCTGCTGAAAGGTTAATTGAATAGTGAACAAGAAGCCAAGCATGATACAAAGACCAGGTTACAAAAAAATTGTTCATTTACTTAGAAGAGAAACTATGAAGGCTGAGGTGATATTTGTCCTATCAAGTGCAGGTATATTTAATCGTGTGACCGAATTTCTACAGAAAAAGGAACCTCTCATACATAACCTTCATTCTCAACTTGAATTGTTGACAAGAACAATTTTGGGTAGGATCTACGAAGGGGAATTTATTTGAGATTTGAAAATGGATAAATCGGAAGATATATGTCCTCAGAAACTGTTGCCTCTGGCTGATATTAAAATTGGACATAAAATTTCTAGAGCGCTACAGAATGTGAAAGAGAAGGGAAGGAATTTCTTTTTTCTAAGGGCTCAGAAGCATTACATTGCCAGTGTTAATTATCTTTTGCAGAAGTCCTCCTTCAGTTCATCTCTCCTTAAAAGTTTATACTGTCTGGGTCCTCTTGAGAGACTCAGTGGCGAGAGTGTTTGACAAGTATTAGAATTTGCAAGAGCAATGCTATGGGATGTCTCGACAGACATACTACTGGGTGAGTGGAAATTACTCCAAAGAGAATTTGAGGAAGATGGATTTAGAATGAAGCCTATTGATGTTCACTGGAACCAGTTCTTCAGACTGCGAGACTAGCAGAGTTGCCAAGTGCTCCGGAACTTCCGGAGTTTCTACGCTAAAGAATCGAAAATCCGCAACTCAGCGTAATCTTTGGTTCACTCCCGAAATCGCGTCGATGCAGGGAAAAAGGAAATTTCCTCTATGTAAAGGAAAATTTTGTTCCATTTTCGGAGAAATTGTATAGTAGAATTTTGTTTCTATAATTTAAGGATAAAACCTTTCATGTATACATGTAATTTTTTATCCTTAAAACAGTTCAAAATCCGGAATCCTCCTGTCCTCCGTTCCAGATTTCGGATTATTTGCATTTTTTGTCAAAAAACCTTAATCTCACCTGCCCTGCGCAAATTTTGCGTTTCCAATACTAAAATAGCAGATATATAAATAGGAATAGGTAGGAAGAATATATAAATAGGAATAGGTAGGAAGAATATATAAATAGGAATAGGTAGGAAGAATATATAAATAGGAATAAGTAGGAAGAATATATAAATAGGAATTTTTTTAAAACGATGCAAGAAATTTTACTTGCAAATCTTCTAATTTTTCTGTGTGGTATTTACTCTGAACATGTCCGTTATTTTGCGTTGTTTCATCAATTAGGTCCAGGTTTACCTCCTTGTTCTATGAAAATTGTCAAAAAGATGGGAAAAAGTGAGAAAAAAAACCCTTGAGTTAGCAAAACGTCAAATATTTTTTTTCTCGAAATTTTTGACAATTCCGGATTTTGGACATCTACATTTAGGACTTAAAATAAATTATTTGTGCTAATAGGGAATTTTATGACTGTTTTTAACCCTCTGCATACGAAAGCGCCCGAGAATCTGTTTCCTTTCGTTACGGGGGACAGGGAAAAAGAATGTTGTCGGATTCCCAACAAGACGCCTGGATCCATTAAGCGCTTCTTTCCCCTTCTTCTCCAGGCCTTCAAAGAAGAGGGCGTGTTTTGCGGTCACTGTTGATCACATCTAGCTGCGGGATACCGATACTGCTTTCTCAATGGTGTCAATTTTTAGACTAGTCATTCAAATTGCAAATGGAAGATAGGGTTTTTAGTTTTAAAACGAACGATAAACGTCGACATGTCTATGTCTATATATACACAATCTATTACATAATTCAAATTTTACTAATTACTTCGGTTATAAATTTTAAATACTTATTCTAAAAGCAGGTGGTTTCGATAATTTGTTTTTAATATTCCTTTGATTATCCATATTTCCTTTGATTTTGTTTTATATAATAATGGTTTTTTTTTGTAATTTTATGGGTTAATTTCTGCAACTTTTATAGATTTTCTTCAAAACAGCTTTTGCAAAAGCATTTCTGGCATATTTCGCACTCCCATGTGCTCTCTACAAATCTGTTGGAAAACGTTTTTATTTCGTTTTATTGCCCCCCCCCCCCTCCCTTCATAGAACACACTTTCTTTTTCGACCATCTATTTTTCTCCTCTTATGAATGTGTGGGGTGGAATAAATAAATGTGTTTTTTTTTTCATTCCAATACTTTTTGTCTATATCGGAGATTAATTCCAATTTAATATCAAAGAGATTTGCACCCCTTAGGGGCCGGCATGCTTATAAAATATGCATTATTGACAGCTGTATCAAGAAGGAAGTAAAATTTAAGACTTCCACCATTTTGAGGATTTTCTTGAAGTAGTGTGGTATTTCCTCTGATCAGGGGGGGGGGGCGCTAAATCCACTCCACCATATGCTTATTTGCTTATTGTACTTCATAAAAGCGATAGGGCAAACTTTATCTCTTTTAACAGAATTTTGACTTCTTTGCACAAGACCTGTTTCATTCTCTGAGTTCGAGGACAGCATAAAAACATTTTTTTTGTCCATCCAAGCCGTGCAAAGTAAGTAGGAATTAGTTTTGCTTTGGAAATCCTTTATATTTTTTTATCCTCGGAAAGTTTTAAGGCCTTGATGTTAATGGGCAAATATTTTCTGTTTCCGTTCAGCATCCCGCAACCATAATGTCCCATTTTTAATAAATCTACAGGAAAACTGAAGAAAACCGGTCAAAATATATATTGTGGCTTTTATTCTTCAGAGTACTTATCAAATATGTGACCATATCGTATCCAAGTCCTTTCAGGGACGTTGGTATATTACTCATCTTTCCAGCATATAGTTCAAAATTTAAAACATAGCCGGATTTTGATGAACAAAGGATCTCCATTTTCTGACCTTGTTTGGCCCACCCGGGCCTTAAATTTTATTATGGGTTTCGTCAATGGGAAATTTTCCACAAATTTCAAATCCGTCGAAATTTTTACTATGACTTTAACAGTCTAGGAGATAGAAAAAAGAACTACATAACTGAAGTTAAAACTTATTTGTTTTTTCTGCCTGCTAAAATCGTTCCTCCGCAAAACCAAACGGAAGCGGAAAAAATAGATTTAGAATATGTAATCTTTCATGCTGTTGCCATTCCTAAGTATTTTTTATTTAGGCATTTATTTTTGATAGACTAATTTTAAAAAGTTGCAGGTGGTTGCATTTATGCAAAAAGTTGCAGGTGGTTGCATCTATGCAAAAAGTTACATTTATGTTGCCGTTATAACTCCCTTACAATACACCCCATGTAGGAGGAATTTTGGTTTTAGCACTTTACATGCAGCGTAGAACGTGTGAAAAAAAGTTGCAATACTGAAGAGTCATCCGCCATCTGCTTTTGAGTTATTTCCACGCATTCTGTCGTGGTTTATTTTATTCCAGAAACAAAACAATAGTGCTTCATTCTTTTATTCTCCAGACCAAGTTTGTATGTTCGCGATCGTTAAAGATTATGTGAAAATTACAACAGATTTTAAATCTGCTGAAAATGTTACACCAGTTCGATACCTTAAATGTGATTTTCTATGAATAAATAATTTTTCAGTTGTAACTTTTATATTTTCGCTTATTAAACTGTTCATCAGTTGCTATTGAAACGTGTGAACAAAAGCGGATTCAACATTTTTAGATCAACTATAATCGGTCAATTGAACTTGATTCGTGAGAACGCGCCTAAAAGAACACTTGCTTCGTAATTTTCGATTTTTTTTTTATGAAACATTAGCATTTTATTTTAATTGTTTGTAAAGGTTCCATTTGTTGTTGCCCTACAGCAGCTTTCTGTGTCTAATATAGTGCTAAATTTTACAAAATTGAGGAGACTATTTTGGCTACTATTTTTCACATATGAGGCAACTAAAGCAACTATTTTCAAAGGTAAGAATCACTGGGTGGCCTGTTATGAGATTAACTAGTCTGTAAGAGCATCCCCATTTGGTCAAAAGTCAGGTATTCATTGTATAATACAGTTTCTTCAATGTTTTATTTAAGTCCTTATTTTGTCCTAGAAAGTGCTTAGAAAGTCCTTATTTTTAGTTAGAAAAAAGGGTGGAAACCCTGTTGTAAGAGTTTTATTAAGGGTTTTAAATAACCATTAAAATATATATTGATATATCTGTACAAATATAAAATATTTTTGGAGAAGTATCCCCTTTTACCCCATCTGACCCTAAATATTGAAAAATGTTATGTGGATACTGTATATCTATAGCAATCATGGATCACAACATTTCTTAAGGGATTGTAAAATAAGGGAAACTACCAGGGAAATATCGGGGAGCTTTTTTCAATGAGTTTTTTGCCACCTTGTTAGTAAACACAGATCATGGTCCCAGGATACCCAAGCAATCTATTTCTACTTTCATCCCACTACTCTGTTCCCCAACGGCTCTTTCCCTTTTCTCGAAGTGGCTGTCATGACTCAGTGGGTATGACCACTTGTCTAGCATTCTTGGAGCACAGGTTCACCCTCCTTCTTTTTCAACCGTGCTTGGGACTGGCTTTGGCGAAGTTGAGCACAGGTTCAGTTCCTGTCAGGTGTATTTCTTTCTTCTGATGTTTCACTTGAAGAATGAAACCATTCACTGAATGATTATGTTTTTTTTTCTCGAGCTAAGTCGGACTTCCTCCCAATGGGGCTCACTTGCATGGAAGCCACACCCTCTTGCCGTGTATGATGGGCCTGGCACTGTAGGCATAAGAAACAACATATTGTGTTTTTACTACAGATATTTTTTTAGCTCTTCTCTTTCTGTTGTGTTATATAAGTTGATTTATTGTTAATAAAACTAACAATTGTTTTAAATAAATACATAGGTAATCAATATGCATTCTATAAGGCCTTTAGATGAGCATTGCATTTTGGAATGATGAAAACGCATAACCTGGTCCATGTCGAACAAGGTTGGCTACAGTCTGGTATCGGAACAGAGATATGTGCTCGCATCATTGAGAGTGAGTATGGAAATACTAAGTATCAGAGTGATCTGTTTCTTTGCAGTTAGTCTCTGTTTTTTTCCTTATGCAACACACTAGTTAACGCTTCTAGTGCTTTTTGCATTACTTGTGTCTTGTCTACACTTGTCTTGACGATATCTGTAGTTGACCCCATGATCAAAATCAATTTCCTCTTTCAAAATCTATTTTTAGCCTGCTTGGGGGTGGAAGTAAAAAAATCTTTCGTTTCATAAAAACCTTTTGAGGAGGCTAAAAACCTTAGCACCCTTCTCGATCACTTGTACTTAGACTATCAGTGTTGCTGGTCGCTTATGTCTGTTGTTCCTGCTGTAATCTCCTTGTTAAAATAAATCTATTTGTTAAGTTTGATAAAAACTACTTGTCTGCCTGTAGGGGACCTTAGTCAGCCACATTTGATCTCGATAGTGCCTCCAAAATATGGACTACTTAGATCCCGTAGAATCAGACAAGACAAGTAGTTTTTAGCAAACTTAACAAATAGATTTATTTTTAACAAGGAGATATCACAGCAGGAACTACAGACATAAGCGACCCATGAAACTGAGAGCCAAAAAAATAAGTGATCGAGAAGGGTGGAAAAGGTACCAGAAGTTGAAGGCGAATCGTACCCTTAAGCAGGCTAAAAATAGATTTTAAAAGAGGAAATTTTAATGGTTTTGATGATCTTCGGGTCAGCTATGGATGTTTCCGAGACGAGCGTAGACAATTTGGAAAATAATTATTTAGAAAAGTGTTGGCAACACTGAATCAAGTTTATACAAACCCATACCTTTGAATTTTGTTTTTGTCCCATTGCTTTTGAGTTTGTGGAATATTTTGGACGAGTAAAAATGTTTTTATTAGGTTTTTGAATCACTGTTTGGATAAGATAATGTTTTCATTTGTTTATTACTATTCATTAGTAGGTTCCAGTTTTATTTGAACAAGTGTTTAAGTTAGAAGGCTGTTCTGAATTCTGTGGATATTCTAAGATCTGTTGGGTTATCACGCTATATGCCATGTTACTATTATTATAGCTACAGATAGAAAAAAGCTAATTTTGACATGTTTATTTTTCAATTTTTATACTACTCTCTTTTCCTTTGCAATTTGGTTTAGACATTTTTATATTAAAATATTAGTTGGTGTTGCCAATTATTGATACTTTGTTGCTTTCCTTTTTAGGTTTAACAAGTTAGATTTAATTTTAATAAAACTTGCATTTCTATCTTTCTAAACGACTTCCAAAACAAACTTTTGCAGTTATCTGATTATTGTAGAATTTGGAGACCAATTTCTATTAAAAGGCCTGTATGTAAATTTTGACAAAAATATTGAGTTGTCCAGAAGATTTTACATAATTTTGATAAATTAGCAAAAATTGATAGGTATATTAATTTATTGTGTATTAATTTTTCATGTATTGTCTATATTTAAATTCACTTAATAGTCTGTACTTACATAGATCAAATGAACTTCATTTGATAAATGTATCGTTCAGTAGTAGCACATAAACAAAATGTGTTCTAGAACACTTGCAAATGTACAAAACAGCTAAGCAACATTCTAAACCAGAATTTCAAAGTTCCGAAGACTAAATTTTTAATTTAAATATTCTAACAGAGACCCCACGGATTATAACGAAAATTTTTACAGAAAATCAATTTAAGCAACTTGAGCTGTATTTCAAAACATTTCAAAATCAGGAAGAATGTCGAAAAATCTAAATAGGAGAAAAACGTTTTTGTATGTCATATACGCAAATCCATCGTAAAGTATTACAAATAAAACTTATTTTTGCTAAAAACAGAGTTTGGTGTCAATTAATTTCACTGTTAAAATTAAAAAACTGTTTTTGAAAGAGTCTTTAAGGGGTATGTATGCACTTGAGAATTTTCTTTTAAATTTTACTTTAAAAATCCATTTTTGTTACATTTAGGTCATTGGTTTGCATTTAAACTCTTTTTAGTGTGAAACATTTAGATTAAATTAATTAATAATTAGTTGAGATATAATTAGCTAATTAGCATGTTTTTTTTAATAGTGATATCTCAAATTCTAATTTGTTTGGAAAAACCATTTCTGCTGGAAATTATTCCTAAAATTTTCCTTTATGTTTTAAATATCCATCAGGTTGCTATAGAATAGTTTTTATTTAACAACTTTTTTCACCAAGGAACTTTAAAAAATCAATTTTTTTTAAGAGTTTCAACATTTAAAAATTGACTAAAAATTGATTTCTTAACCAATAACTTTGATTAGAGTTCAAAACATCAGCTGTATTATATAGATGATTGTTATGACACAAAGATAATTATAATCGATCAGTTCATTGTTGAGTTATCACTGCTTGAACAAAACATCCCTATTGCAAAAACACAATTTGTACAAAATCGAGTTTAAAGTTTTGAAAACATGTCTGGATATGGTGACAGTACCTAACAAAAACACTTGTAACTAAAATAATCTTGAATATACTAACAAAAAATCGCCACACCAAGAAGGATTTGTGCCGGGCTCAATCAACGTGTAACGGCGCTGACTGGGGACATATAGTCTATAGTGAAAAGTCCCGTTTCCAACTGTGTCCTGACAATAACCGCAGACGTATCAGGAGACGTCCAGGGCAGCGTGGGGATCCTGCTCTTACTATTGCACATGCTCACAACAGGGTGTTATGGTCTGGAGTGCCATGCCCTTTGCTAGTCATTTCATGCACACTTACAGCACAGCAGTACGTAGACGACATACTACGACTGGTTGTGTTCTGAACCTTTTGCGACACCCCAGACTCACTTTTGAACAAAATAATGCCCAGGCCGCACACGGTTTTGCATTGCTATGAATTGTCATCAAGCTTTCTCAACACTTCCTTGGCTAGCTAGGTCTCCTGATCTCTCTCCCATAGAGCACATTTGGGACGTTACGGAAAGGCGATTGCAACCATCCCAGAATGTTGACCATTTAGCCCGACAGTTGGAGACCATTTGACTAGAAATTCCACTGGACACCATCAGGGAACTTTAACAGTTTATGCCACGCCAGGTGACAGCTTGCATCCTGGCCAGAGGTGGACCAAAGCCTTATTGACTTCCTCAATTTGTAATGGTCAAACTCTAAAATAAATTATTCAATTGTTTTGAAGTATACTTTCTATGTATGTTTTTCACATCCACTAATTTGTATCTCAATCAGACAACTCCTTGGTGCCTCGTTTTTTTTTATAGTGTACTTATCTGATCTTGTCATGGTTTGAAAGCTAAGGAGTTGGAAAATATTTTGAATTAATAAAACAATTATCAATATCCTGATCAAATTTTGCAATTTTTAGTGTACACATACATTTTAGAAACTCTTGAATGACAATGAACAAAATCGTTAGTTATTACTGAACTAAATTCCAATTAAAAATGTTTATTTCAGATGCTGCTTTCTACTACTTGGACGCTGCAGTGGTGCAAGGTACCTGTGTTGACGTGCCTTTGCCCTACACTAAAAGCCTAGAACCACTTCTTCTTCGAATGGAAGCAGACCCCTCCGTACCGAGTTATTGAAAACCCACAGCGGATTAACCGAAGCTAGAGAAAGCCTCTAATGAGAAACATTAGAACTGTGACGCGCCGTCTGAACTGGCCCTTATCTGCCCAGGATGGACACGATAGGGAGTGGACGTGGTCGACCTGTGAGTGTGTGCGCTGAAGATATGTGATCCGGCTCGATGGGAAAAAATATTATATTATTAATTAATAATTTTTATTTAATTTTGAATATTTTTTATTAGGTGTCCCGATCTTCTGTATTTACCGGTGAAGAATTACTGCCAACTTTAATCGGACACTTTTTTTTATGAACCTGTTGCTGTTTGAGTCGAATTTTATTCACATGTAGAAATATCGATAGGTTAGTTTATCAATTTTGCAATCATATTTATTTACAATCCTCTTTGTGTACATATCTTGCCTTCCGAGCACTAGTATTTTTATTTGATGTTGCCCACTTTTTCAATAAAATAGAATGGTTTGTACTTTACTTATTGAAGTATGTATATTGCTTTTTTACTCAATTACTTACCCTCACATACCCTCTTTGCTGTTTTTTAACTGGTAATATTTATTGATAGCAGTGGTCATTACTCAGATTTCATACCTGATTTTAATCCTTTTGTAATGAATATAAGGATCTGCAGAGACATTTCTTGTGTAACACTGAAGTAAAATTGGTCAAATTATGAAACAGCATGTTTATATTTTTCAAATGTACTCTTACTGACGCTAATTTAATCCAGAGAAGTGCGTGACGAAAAGTACTAATTTCTAATACTGCTTTCTCGTTTAATTTGTTTTATTTCATTTGAAATTAAAGTTTCAATACGAAAGATGCCAAGTTTCATATTACTAGTAGACCAGTGCGACCCTATGCGATTACGTTTCTTAATTGCTGATATCTTTTGATGGCAGTGTCGTCAATCACATTTCATTTCCTATCTATATCCATTTACAATGAGAATAAATGTCGCTATGCAGATTTTACGCATCCAAATTAAATGAAATTTGTCAAAAATATAAAACAGCATAGTTTGTATTCTTCAAAGGTAGTCTTACTGGTATTAATTCTCATTTTCCACAAAATACATGTAAAAAGTTCACACCTCTGACATGTTACCACAGTAGGTTTGTGCACGTCCACTTCAATTGCATTTCATTCTCTGGTTCTAAAGCTATTTGATATTTTTGACCTATAAACTTATTTTCGGTTTTGCTCAGGTTTTTTGTTCCAATTACTACCTTTTAAGATTTCTTTCTTTACTTCTGTAAACAGACTGCTAAATTTTTTTATTTGGATGGTCTTCTGTGTAGTTTTAACAAATATTATGCAGCTTCAATCAAAAATTATGCATATCTGAAGTTTATGAATAATCTCTTAGCGTTCAATTTTAAATGCTTTATTGTCATGCTAATATACAAAATAACGCAGATTTCGACATTGCCTCTCTTCTCTACTATTATAAAAGGGAGTGTTTGTCTGTTATGTGTATGTTCCTGACAAATCTAGGGCACTTACAGTAATGGGATTCGGCATACTGGCAGAACAAATTTTTTTTTCGAAGCCCAAATTTTAAAATTTAATCTGGAACATTTAAAAATTAATTTAATAACATTAAATTATTGTTTTCCTTAGAATGGCAACAGCATAAAAGATCACATATTCTAAATTAATTTTTTTCGTTTCAACGCTTTCAGCTTAAGAACAAAACAAATAAAAAGTTTAAACTGGAGTTTTGTAGTTCTGTTTTCTATCTTATAGATCGTTAAGATAGAGTAGAAATATGATTTTCTTTAAATAAATAATTTTTAAAATGAAACTTTTATATTTTTTCCTATACGAACGCAACACATTTACACAATCTAGGTGGACAAAATTATTGCTTCAAAAATACACTGATTTTGGGTAATTATAAGAGGCTTTGAGTGATAAAATACTGATTTGGTATATATTCTACGTTTTTTAGTTACTATTTAAATGCAGAAATATGCTACATTTAAAGAAATTTATCAATTTTGCTCCATATATTAAATATACTTTGATTAATTATTAACTGTATATTTTGCAATTTTATATTAATATGCACCTGAACAATGGTCAGATGTACCCATAACAGTTCCATTTAAACATAAAGAATAATAGAAAATCTATAGGGGAAAATATTACAAAATTATATACTTGGAATCTCAACTATAAATAGTCTACTGATGTATTGAAGGGAAAGTTTTAAAAATTTCAACCTTTGGAAACATTTGGCTGCGTTTAGTTTTAGACCTAACTCGTAAACTTACAATTAGTGGATCCGAGGTAATGACTAATCTATTCGTATCAGTTCTTGACATTTTTATAGAAAACATTTATCGCCTAATGTGTTTATTCCTTGTCTTGTGCTTTTAAGAAGTGGACCAATTGGAAGAATACAAGAAGTGAAATAATATTTCCATAGACCAGTATTTTATGTATAGTTTACGGGAATTGGGGAACCAAGGATACTTTCTGAGGTATATACATCTTGCACTTGCTTCGTGCTCAGAAAACTTATCAGTTTATCTGGAAATTAGAATTTAAACATTGTAATAACGGTAGAGCTAGATAACAATATCAGTTATTTAAGCAGACTTAGCATTTCTAACAATCTACCAGTGGTGTTTCTAGCTTTAGTATTCCCTGTTTGATCACATCTATCAAAATAACAAAGTCAGCTTTAACGTGCCTTGCACATTAACTTCCCTTGAAGTTAAATCTAATTGTTTGGCAAAAACAAATTTGATGGAACGACAAGGTCTAGTTGAGATTTTTCCAAATACTTTTTTTACTCTCATTAGTACAAGCAAAGGTACCAAAGAAATGCCAAACACACTTTGTTTATGATGATATTTTTCTGAAAAAAATTGCTGGAAAATTTTCTGTTCAGTGCCATTACATCCCCTCATTGTATTTCTACTATAACCTTTAACAAAATCAGAATGAAGGATTGTTCATAAATTATACATAACCGTTTAACAAAACAGTTGATAAGTGACTAGCTGTGAGTTGGGGTACAGCTGAAGTTTTCGTGATAATCATCGCAAACCAAATGGGAATTCGTAGCAATCACCGCGGGTTAGCATCGCCGTGGCTAGTATGGGATATAAAAGTTAGCATTTCAAAAGCCTGTGTCCATGCAACTGGTTGTGAGAAAAGGTTTTATGAATCGTTACTTTTTAAATGATTTTATCAAAATAATGTCTATGGTGTATATACAAGATGAGTCTAAACTAACATGACAAACTTCAGGGGATGATAAAACACAACGGAACAAACTTTTCACAATAGAATGTTTGGTAACAAGTGCAGCGGTTAGCCGCTATAGAGAGCGCAGTCAAACGCTTGTAAAAAAGCGGAGGTTCTTGCACCAAACGTCAGTCGGAGACTGAAAGGGGCTGAATATTCGAATGCAGTGAAAGCAGACCTGCATTTTGTTTACTGGCAAAACGTGTGCCGGGAAATCCTCATCATGCAGGAATCAGCTTGCGAACTGAGCGCACGCAGGATGATCTGTAGGCTGCTACTTGTACACGCTGCACAAGATATGGATGTAAACCTGCGTGTAGGACCACTGCCTCCTAGGTGGCTGTGGTAAAACTCGACACACCGTTCTTCGTGATACACCTGTGTAACGACCTACAACTCGAGTGCTAATGTCATGCTGCTGTTCTACCTGATGGATGATTGTTTCTGACATGCCCGGCGTTCGAACTCTTCTGGAATTACCTGTGTCGCGCATGTCAGGGTGGCCCCTTTCCGAGATGTGTCGGTGCAAACGCGCAAAATTCTTGTAATAGGTGCGTGCGCATGTTAGGAAAGCAATCTCGGTAAAGGCGTTGTGCATGCCAGTCATTACCATCGGCAAAACCATAAACAAAATGGATGTGCTTCAAGTGAATGCGAATATTCAGCCATTTCCAGTCGCGACTGACGTTTGGTTCGAAAACCTCCGCTTTTTTTACAAGCGCTCTCTAGCGGATAACCGCTGCACTTGCGAGTATACATTCTATGGTGAAAAGTCTTTGTTTCGTTGTATTATATCATCACCCTGAAGTTTGTCGTATTAGTTTAGACTCGCCCTGTATATATGTTCTAATGAAACAAGACATCTTATTTAAATTGAATAATATTGGCGATGCCGTTTATGTATAAACGGATTGGCCCTATTATTTTAGCAACTGAACAATGCATATTTACAGAATTCGAAACTAGATCCAACTACATGCCGTCGTGTACGCGGGGGATGATGCACTTTGAATCTGTCGTGCCCGAATGTCTACATTGACGTGGTGTGGAAGTTTAGAGAGTGGGGGTTCCTGCTCTAGCTGAAAGGTATTGGAAGCACATAAAAAAGACCCTAGAGCGACACATTAAAGTTGTGCCAATATAAGAGAGCCAAGGGGCTTGTGGTATACCTCTCCTGTATTTAGGATTCGAATCCCTGCCTGTACATTCAAAATTACGCGGAGTTGTCCTCGATCTTTCACACAAGGTTTGATCCCGGACCGTCACTTCTAGCAAGTTGGGTTGCTCCAGTGCGGGATCACGGCATACTGGAAAGTAAAGATTCGAAGACAACACCCCGTAATTTAGAATCATGGACAGATGACGCATTTCACGAGAACCGTCAACACCAGCTCGTGGAACGCAGTGAGGTGAAAATAGTCTGGCCACGTACACAAAGGTCTTAGTTTGGATTGAGTCGGAAACTCGCAACTCTCCGATTGCTACGATATGGATTCGGGGTAATTTTAGTTAACGTCGTACTAGAGCAACACAACGGGCTATTGACGACGGTCGTCCGGGATCAGTCCCTCAAGGGAAAGATCCCAGGACGACACCTCGTAATTTTGAACCACGGTCAGATGACGAAGCAACACCAGCTGGCACCCCACTCTACAAACTTCCACACCCACCCAACGTGAGGACTTTCGGCCACAACAGATTTAAGGTGCACCAACCGCCTCTACACCATATGTTTACAAACATCCGTACCCGGATTCGAACCAGAAACCTTCCGATCTAGAGGCTAACACCTTAACCCGGCACGATATGGATTCAACACCACCATTCCTCTTCAGATAAATAATTCCTGTCTGCATCTCAATGGGCAAAATGTGTTTTCATTATTTTCTCGCTATATCTCCTAAAAATTAACTAATGTTTACTTCAAATTTCCGTAATAATTTGGTAATTTTTAATTAACGTCGTACTAGAGTAACACAACGAGATATTGACGACCCAATTTCCAAACCCTCAGATCTCTAAAGCCTCCGATATTCCACGTCCCAATATCAAAACTTTTGAATTTCTATAATAATTTCAGTGTAAAATTGTAATTTTTATGATTTCATGGGATTTTTCCCCAAGAGAAATTTTGTTGATTCGAAACTAGGTTTTTTTTTAAACAATTAACTTACAACTATGTGCTCTGTTTTTCCGCAACAAAAAGAAAATGTAAACAATGACTAAACAATGAACTTGTATTATTGAATCCTTGCACAGCAGTGAAATTCTTCAGTTTAAAAACTTTTTCCAAGCCGTTAGCATCGCGTCCGATTTCGTCTGATAAAAATTGAAAATTCGCATTTTCGATTCAGTTTTAAGATCGACTCAAGTGCTAAAAAACTTCGGAAACCTATCCTGTGTTAGTGGCTGTTTCAACTTCAGTGCAAAGCCTCATCTTAGCGATATTTCTTCCCTGACGATTTATTAAGAACCTGGAAGACATTCGGCGGATTGGATAGCAGGTTGTGAGTAATAATTTATTTTATTTACTGTAAGTAAGAAATTATTTATCGATACATGCACCGATGATTACGAAAGCGGTCTAAGTCATATAATTTCATTTCGAGGTATTAAATTTTTTTATTTGGATAGATTAAAAAAATATCAACAAAATATTTCAGAAAATATTTGTTTAATCTAAAAAGTTCTTTAATTATTTTTGGTTACTAACAACTTTGGCAAGTGCTATACGAATTAATCAAAATTGAACTAACTGTTTTTAAATGTCCACTTTCATAATCACCGGTATAAAAACGAAATATCACTCACTGATCACTATCAAGAACAAGCCTAGGAAGCTGAAAAATTTTCAGCGTTATATTCTTGTACTGGAGGTGTACTAAGAACGGAGGCCTAAAATTGACCTTAGGCCTAAGACAAAAACAATTCGAAATCGCCACATAAAAATAGCATCAAGTATAAAACGATTACTGTACGCAGCTGAGATTGTTTTACCAATATTGATGGAACAACAATTTTTTTAAACAAATTAAATTGTAATATTTATGGTTTGAACTAACTTTTAATTATGATGATTATAACTTGTATTATAAATATTAACTTATGATGTAAATAATTTATAAATATTTGATTGACGAAGAAAGAGTATTTAAAACATTTAATTTTGCAAAACATACATTTTGTAATTGAACACGAAAAGTCTAAAAGAACTCATTGATCATAAAAGCGTAATCTTGCTACTTGGTAACTGGCACCATTATAATAAATGTTTAATCTTTTTTTATTTGATTTAGTATTATGTGTTTGGGTATTTAAGTTGACTGCGAGATGTAGCGGTTATATCTGAGGATTCCCCAAAGTATTATAAATGTGTTCTTTTTGTTAATAAATTATTACTGTCTTCATCAATATTGTTCAAAAGTCTTTTGTAGAATTGTGCTACATATTTCAGAATATATTCAGTTAGTCGAAATTCAACACGTTTAAACATAATTTTTTTTAGAACTATGCATTTTTTCAAAGATTGAAATTTTGTTTCTGTTTACATTTACGTGTTCCGGTATATTACCTATTGCAGAAATGTTATTTAGGAGTTGGTTTTAATGATTTATTTATTTCCAACAAAATATCTGGAGGTATATGTATATTTCGATCAATTTTGTTGAAATGTTTGATTGAATACGTTATGATTTTTTTAATTATGTTTCATAAAAATAAATAAAATATACAAATCAAAACACTTTTAACTAAGATGTGTAATTTCGGGTGGTATGTACCTAGTATCCGATACGTTACAACTTATGGCGATTTATAGCCAAATGTGGTAATTTTCCAGTTTTCGTGCTTTTATCCATTTCAAGGCAACCCTTTGTATTTCTGCCATTTTGTTTTCTTTATTTTTTTACATTAGTTGTGTCTGGTTGTTCATTCCGTTACTCTCGAAGTTTTAGTTGATTCTTTCATGTCAATTGCACTTTTATTTTGCTTTAATAGGGTTAACCCCTCGCGAATTTTGCGTTTTAAATCGTAAAATATAAAATATACAAATAGGATTAATTTGTAAAAAACGAAAAAATAATTTTACAAATACAATGGAACAAATTTTAACTCCAAATCTTCTAACTTTTCTGTGTCGTATTTTCTCTAAACATGTACGTTTTTTTGCGTTGTTTCATCAATTAAATCCAGGTTCAACTCCTTAATTTTTAAAAATTGTCGGAAAAATGTAAAAATTGAGAAAAAAAAACGCTGGTTAGCAAAACGTCCGGAAATTTGGAAAACTCCGGATTTCGGACTTTTTACTGTATAACTAATCGTATAAATTCTTATTTTTTTGCACAAATGTTTGATGATAGTATACATTTGGAATCTGTAAACATGTATTTCAGTAATTTATATTAAAAACTGTGGATGGTCTTGTATAGGAAATTCTCAAAATGTACAACGCGGCGGAACATAAAAGTGGTTACATGCATGGAAGCCAATGATGATTATGTCTCGCTGGTAGACGGGGGTCTTCCGTTATACGCTGTTACTTATCCACAAAAAATTTCCTCGCGGTAGAGTGTTTTATACGCATACGAAGCCAGCGATGATTGTGTTTCACAGGCAGGCACGGGTCGTATGTTATACACTGTGACTTAACTACACAACAAATTCCTCCTGGTACAGTGGTTTATACGCTTAGTAGCCAACGGTGAAAGTTCTCGTCGTCCCCGGAGGGGCGGCGAATAACAGTATGGCGATGATTGCGTGTTATACGCTGTGACATCTACAAAAAATTCCTCACGGTATATACGCATGGGAGCCAACAGTGAAAGGTTCTAGCTGGCAGGCAGGGGTCGCACGTTATACGCTGTGACTTAGCTGCAAAAAATTTCCCCTAAGTATAGTGATTTATATGCAATGAAACCTTGTACGTTATAAGCTGTGACTTGCATACAAAAATATTCCTCCTGGTCCTGTGGTTACAAAAAAAATTCATCTTTGACCGAGAATATCCCCATTGAGTTGCCTACATAATGCTAAGTAAATTGCTAGAAGAATTCTAAAATGAAATTCCGTCTCACACAATTAGAGATAGAACAAACCTCAGGGTGGTAGCAGAACCGGGAAATCAAGGAATTCTCAGGGAACTTTTTAATTCTGGAAATATCAGGGAATTCTCAGGGAACTTTTTAATTCTGGAAATATCATGCAATTCTCAGGGAAAATTTCCAAAATTCACAAAAAATCAGGGTAAATGTTTTTTTTATTAAAACTTTTATGAAAACTGTAACTATTCTCGTTTATAGCCTATTTAGAGATGCGCAATTACAAGTACTTTTGAGAATCGAATAAATCGTTTTTGCCAAAATTGTAATTCGAATAAAGAACACTGGCGTCGTAATTTTCGAACCCAGCGAAAACCGCCGCCTTATTTATCGCTGCCGGAGCGTCTCGTCGCCGTGAGGCCAGCGATACAATTTGTGGTATACACTTTTAAATTTGTGTAACTAATGACCTTTTTTTTTGTGCATTAAATTAATATTTTTTTCCTTGCAATTACATTTTTGTAGAATTTATTGGTAAAGCTTCAGTCTACGTTTATAGCTGTGTAACGGTCTTGGCGCACTTCTAAATTTGCCTAGGGAGGAATTATTTCAAATGAACCAATGAAATCAACCGACACTTCGACGAATTTTGAAAGAGCTTTAAAGAATACTAGCCACTTCGTTGCCCGTGAAAGTTCTTTTCGTGGGGTCAGGTGCTAACTAACCAGGTGCTGCTCACTAACCCCCGGTGATTGCTACGGATATGGTTTGAGAAACAAACCAAATGAGAATTCGTAGCCTATTGGATAACAGCCAGCATTGCGTTGCCCGTGGTGTTGGTTTGCTTCGCAAACCAAATGGAAATTCGTAGCCTGTAGGAATGAATTCCCTGCGTATTTCCATTTGGTTTGCAAAACAAACCAAATTATGAATATTGTGAACTATAATTTGCCTTGCAAATTGGATAACAGCCATAACGGAGTTGCCCGTAGTATTTGTTGGTTTGCTTCGCAAACCAACGGTCGTAGAATGTCGTCTTCGTCAAAATTTCTCTTCACAAATAGTTTTTTTTACCGGTCTTTAGCCTCACCATATAGCTGTCTCGAGAGCTCTATCGTCCACCATTTGCTCTAGTGGCTTCTGTGTCTCGTCTCTCTCCGTTTTTCGGGGGAGGCCTCCTCCCTCTTGGAATGTCGATTGGGTGTTTTCTCAATGACACCTGCAACATTGAAGTAGTGTCAATCCAACACGTGCGAGAGCAGGTGCCAGGTGCAAGAAGCCGGGGTGCAAAAAGTCGGATGCCGACTCTGTTGTGTTGTTGCTTTACTTATTCCACCCAATCTCCAATCTTGAATATACTAGACCCGGTCCACTAAATCATTGACCCTTAGAAAGTCCATCACCGAGGCAGGAGCCCTCTCAAGATCATCTAAGCCTAAAACTAGACGCAATCAAATATTTCCAGTTGTGTTGAATATGTTGGAAGAACCCTCACTTGCTTTAAACCCAGCAGTAAGCTTCTCATAGAGTAGTGATTCTGATTAAATGTTTCCTTATGAGTTTTTCTTATTACATGCATCTGCATATTCTACTACATACACCACCTGCTTTGTTATAAGCAAAAGAAATACTTTTAAGTATTCAGTATTATTCAAGAGTATATAAAAAGAACACTTTTACTGTCTTATAAACGTAGCAAAATAAGTAAATTTCTTTAATTTTATCACATTTTTTATTTTAAATACTGACAAAAATTGTTAAACATACACTCAAACTAATATTTTTTCCTTGATAACTCTTAAAATCGCTCAAAACCGGTGTATTTTTGACGCAGTAATTTTGTCCACCTAGATTGCGAAAATGACACACTGCGACGCAGCGTTAACGTTAAATGTGGATGCATCAACTATTTATTGTTATTTAAACAATTTTACAGTCATTCTATCAACTAGTCGATCCTTAAACTAATCGGGCCCCGGTATCCCGGTTGGAAGAGCATCGGATTAGCAACCGGAGGGTTGTAAGTTCGCATCCAGCCAAAGACCGTCGTGTACAAAGGGAGTTGATGCACGGTAAAACCGTCTTGTCCCCATGTTGGCGTGGCGTTGAAGTTTGGCGAGTAGGGTGCCAGCTCAGGTGTTGCCTCGTCATCTGACCGTGGTTCAAAATGACGTGTTGTTGTCATCCAATCTTTCTCTTTGGGATTGATCCCGGACCGTCGTCGCCGACCAACCGGTCTGGTGGTTAAGGTGTTAGCCTCTAGATCGGAAGGTTCATAGGTCGTATCAGGGTCAGTGCATGGATATTTGTAAGCTTAGGGTGTAGAGTAGCCTGGTGCACCTTAAATATGAAGTGACCAAATGTTGTCACGTTGGGTTGGTGTGGAAGTTTGGAGAGTGGGGTGCCAGCTCCCGTGTTGCCTCGTCATCTGACCGTGGTTCAAAATGACGTGTTGTTGTCCTCCAATCTTTCTCTTTGGGATTGATCCCGGACCGTCGTCGCCGACCAACCGGTCTGGTGGTTAAGGTGTTAGCCTCCAGATCGGAAGGGTCATAGGTCGTATCAGGGTCAGTGCATGGATATTTGTAAGCTTAGGGTGTAGAGTAGCCTGGTGCACCTTAAATATGAAGTGACCAAATGTTGTCACGTTGGGTTGGTGTGGAAGTTTGGAGAGTGGGGTGCCAGCTCACGTGTTGCCTCGTCATCTGACCGTGGTTCAAAATGACGTGTTGTTGTCCTCCAATCTTTCTCTTTGGGATTGATCCCGGACCGTCGTCGCCGACCAACCGGTCTGGTGGTTAAGGTTTTCGCCTCTAGATCGGAAGGTTCATAGGTCGTATCAGGGTCAGTGCATGGATATTTGTAAGCTTAGGGTGTAGAGTAGCCTGGTGCACCTTAAATCTGAAGTGACCAAATGTTGTCACGTTGGGTTGGTGTGGAAGTTTGGAGAGTGGGGTGCCAGCTCACGTGTTGCCTCGTCATCTGACCGTGGTTCAAAATGAAGTGTTGTTGTCCTCCAATCTTTCTCTTTGGGATTGATCCCGGACCGTCGTCGCCGACCAACCGGTCTGGTGGTTAAGGTGTTAGCCTCTAGATCGGAAGGTTCATAGGTCGTATCAGGGTCAGTGCATGGATATTTGTAAGCTTAGGGTGTAGAGTAGCCTGGTGCACCTTAAATATGAAGTGACCAAATGTTGTCACGTTGGGTTGGTGTGGAAGTTTGGAGAGTGGGGTGCCAGCTTAGGTGTTGTCTCGTCATCTGACCGTGGTTCAAAATGAAGTGTTGTTGTCCTCCAATCTCTCTCTTTGGGATTGATCCCGGACCGTCGTCGCCGACCAACCGATCTGGTGGTTAAGGTGTTAGCCTCTAGATCGGAAGGTTTATAGGTCGTATCAGGGTCAGTGCATGGATATTTGTAAGCTTAGGGTGTAGAGTAGCCTGGTGCACCTTAAATATGAAGTGACCAAATGTTGTCACGTTGGGTTGGTGTGGAAGTTTGGAGAGTGGGGTGCCAGCTCAGGTGTTGTCTCGTCATCTGACCGTGGTTAAAAATGACGCGGTGTTGTCCTCGGATCTTTCCGTTAGGGGAATGATTCTGGACCTTCGTCAATAACCCGTTATGTTGCTCTAGTACAACGTTAATTAAAAATACTAATACCTTAATTTCATCATTCTCAGCGAAATTAGAAAACATGAAGTAAGGCTTCAAAGAGACAAAGGCAGCGTGAATTTCAAGAATAGAGATGCGAATACTTGCTTATGGCTATTTATCCTCATAAGCATTTGTCGAACACAACTTTACTAATATTGTTTCTCAACTTGTACCAAAATGTGTCACTTTAACGAAAATATATAGGAAGTAAAGACTTAGCTAAACTATAAAACGGTAAAAAGTGTAAATCCTCTTTAGAAAATCCTCTTGTTGAATTTCTATAACCTGGCTACGCTACAGGCCATGATACTGTGAAAGTATTCAGCTTTAGTGTAATATACGCGTTAAAATGAAACACAGAATTTTCAATCTTTTACTGAGTGTAACGATTCATGTTTTCTTCGCATTTAGCGATTCACATTTTATTGATTTCTCTGCCCGTTAAGTTTGATAATCTGCATATTTGCAAAGTCAACGAAGTGACTGCTTTTTACCGAAAATTTAGAATTTCAATTCTGTACTCTCGAATTTAAAGTCTTGAATTTTAATATTATATTCGGCAGTTTCTTAATTTGTTTTTGCCAACAGTCTCATCGTTAGTAAAATCTTACAACAATGTAAAACTGTATTGTTATAGTACTGCATTGTAACTACAAAGATATCGCATTCAAATACATTGTTGCAAACCACCTTCATAACAATGGTTTTTGAATTATCGCTTAAAGTAAACGAAACTTTTATCATTTCAGCCGCCATCTTTGAAAAGTGTGGTACGTTCCATGAATTCGTAAAGAAAAACATCAAAAACTTTGTTCAAGATGCTTTGAAGAAACCAGATAAGTGTCCTAGTGAAGTCTGAAGTATAGAAGATGCTCAAAAGGTAAATACGTTCTGTTTTTGAGGACAAATCAATCTTAACCTAGCATTTGGAAATTTTCTTTCGCATACCTCTTTTTATGTTCAATTTGTTTATATATCTTTTCTTACGTTGTTTCTCGATTTAATGTCTCAAATTTTACGTACTTTGGAACATTTATAAGTAGTTACACGTTTCTGTTTAGTCCATTAGAAAGCTTTCAATATTCCTTGCTCGTAATTTCTACATGCAGCGGTGCATATTTCGACATTTCTTCACTCATAATCCATGCATATGTAAGAACATATAGCAACGATAAATATTACCGTTTTAATGAATACTGTCATGGGGTGCGGCATTAATTTAGTCACGTGTTCCATAGAAAGAAAATTTTTAATAGTAAACAAATAAAAATTAATTTAATAGCATAACTTGATCAAAAAAATAAAATAACCATTGCGTTTAAATGAACTGACCAGGTCTCCTTCAGATGTTCACTGCTGGATGATCACCTAAGAAAGAATAAGAAAAGCAACATACCTCAAAGGAAGGGAGAGAAGAGATTGATTCACTAAGCATCTTTATTTCCATATTTTGCATGAAAATGAAATCTGTCCTGGGGTATTGCGGGAGGCACTGGCGGTATCATAAGAAAAAGGGAAGAAACAAGCTTAGATGAAAGGGAATATTATGGTTTATCGCATCTCTGCTTGTATCTCGGGACTCCATATCTTCGTGGTGTCATCTGGAGAAAAAGAGAGCAATGTGCGCAGCCTCCAACGAGTATCGTGTATGTGTAGGAATCTGTGCGAATTTGCCTGTCTCCCATTTATAATGTCTCTTTTGAGACATGTTGAGGTGTCTTCTTTCTTCTAAATGTGCTCCGAAACAATTTTTCCGTAATCCTGTCGGAGTTTAGACGCTCTCTCTTCCCTGCTTGCTGCTTCAGAGGGGGAAGAAGATGCGTGCAATAACATTTCTATTGCTTTGTTTTATAAACAGTCTCCAACTCGTTTAGTCCCTTACTACACCAACGCTGGGTTGGCTGTCTTGTAAATGTCGGTGGAGTGGTCGTTCACGGTAAGACATTTGTCGCCAACTAATTCTTGTCGCCAAATCAAGATGGCGGCCGAATTCCGTAACAGCAGATAGGGTTGCCATAACAGAAAAGGCAGATGTGAAGAAAATCCGCAAAAGGTGAAGGTTACCATATTTGGCGACAAATCGCCTTCTTACAGTGAACGACCACTCCACCTAAATGTCTTTTGGGTGGGGTCCTTGCAGACCCAAAGTGGTGGGGATGTGTAGGGAACTCAAACGCAAATCCCATCGGACATTTCCAAACTGCAAAATGCCACGGAAAGCTATGTGCAACAGCACACATACCTTACATGTATTAGTATTGTAAATTATATTATTAATATAAAATTACTGTGATTAATATTGTAAATAATATTATTAATATCGAATTACTGTGATTAATATTGTAAATAATATTATTAATATAAAATTACTGTGATAAAAAATAAATATTATTATTAATATTATGTAAATATTATTAACAATTAATATTATAAATATTTTTTTATTATACTATAAATATTTTTTTATTATACTATAAATATTTTATTAATATTATAAATATTATTAGAGATTTATCTTAAGATACGAACTCTCGGAAGTAAGTTTAATGGAGCTAAGGACAAACATTTTCTCTTTACTTGCACCAGTTAATTGAATAGTACTTCGTTTTTATCAGCACTTCTTTTGGAAACTTTTTAATATGCATTTCCAGTTATTCAGTATCAACCAAATTCAAGGCATGTTTACGAATGCTATTACAAAATTAAAAGCAAAGATCGTAAAATGAATGCATTAAAAATAAAGTTTGGTAGAGGGAAATGCAATAGTGTGAACAATAATTGGGTTGGACACAAATTTATAGTAAGCACATTTTATATTTCAACCCAACATTTATTTTTGCTCAAACGTTATGTTAACTGTAGATTTAGTCAAAAAAGTGAAAATATTTTCGAAATCCCTAATATAACTGACTCGATTTTTGTTTTTTTGCAGTCTCCTTGCAGTTGAAGATTTCAGTAATGCTCAAGGGTGTTCGGATGCTGTTGAATCAATCCTACTGCCACATCTCAAGACAGGGGACGGACGTCGAGGCTGAACGCTTTCGGGGGTGAGTTAGTAACTTATCGAAAGTATTGATTAAGTGGTACAGGTGCATTCTCTGCACCGTTTGATGGCAACGCTCTTGGCACGTTTTTTGGCGCTCCTTTTATGTCGCCAAGCAAATAAAAAATACGTATTTTTTCACAACGGAAAATAATAAGCTTTAATAACTTAAGCTTCAAATTTCGCGAAAGAATAGTGTAGGTGTACCAAATATCGCCTACCCTATTTCTCTGTATCTCAGGCTCCTGGGTTGGGAAATCAAGCAGAAAACTAAATGAATATCACTAGGAACTATTCGCCTTTGGTTTCCAGAGATCATATACCTTCTTTACTTATGTCAGTTTAAGTTCTCTAGTAAAACTTTAAAAAGTTTCCCAAGAAAAATTTCAAGAGTGGGTTCCTAATATCGCCTACCCCTGTTCCTATAACCACCCAACAGGCGAAACGAGGAGTTACTATTCAAAACGAGTTGCTAGTAGAGCATACTTACTACCTTTAGTAATGAATGTTCTTTCAAGTCATATAAACGACATTATAGTTTGAAAACACTTACCTGGATATTTCTTGAATGCATTGGAGACAAAGAATACGTTGATCATGGCCTCTACTTCCGATGCAATAGTGTTGATATAACTGATAGGAAACTCGCCGGTGGCGCTACGTGTGGCAAAACCTTAGACCGTCAAGGTAACTGCATAAACCCATAGTAGCTTGCAAACACGAGTAGGCGATATTCAGCACAAGGACTATATTTGAAACACTTAACCCTACCCTGAAATTTGACAACAACACTAAATACAGGCATTTTCAAACATAAAAATGTAAGGATCTTCAAAAGAAAATAGCAAGAAACGACACAACATGATGCTGAACGCTTGAATTCTTACAAATAAACATGAAACGGAAAAAAATATTGGAAAAAAAATTTAACGAACCAATGAACTAAAATGAAAATAATAAAAAAGAATTGAAATCAAACGGAAAAGAATTGGGTGAAAATTTAATAGCAGCAATGAAATCAAAAGACAGTTTAATGGATACGAAAAGAACTTTCTAGAATATTCAAAATGAAAATTTAAATTTTCCGCTTGTGCCGAGGTTGCCATAAAGATCGGAATAATCGTAATACAGGTAGATTGCCCACACCTGACATAACTCGCTACGTAAAGTTCGCCAAGAAGGCCCCCAAACGGGGCCGAAAATGCAGCTGTGCGGATTAGGAAATTATGCTGTCCCAATAAAAAAGTACGGTTAAATTAATTTTTTTGTTCAGTAATCTGCATAAGTAGCACCATTGAATGGACACTGAATGTGCATCTATGCACAAAAATTACATTTTATCTATCCTAACAAATATTTAAAACGCGGGGAGTTTCATAACAAAAAAAAAATAGCAGGAAATATTTCAGTTTCTGGAAACCTGAGATTTATTAACTTAACGAACTCAAAAGACATTTTCAGAATTAATGACTCATTGGTGGTTTATATGTACATGAATTCATACGAATGTACTATCGCACACCTCGGAATAAATTACATGATAAATTTACTATCACATTACGAGTTACTTTGACGTTATCTCAGTTTGCCTCTAAAAAATAAGCCTATCAGTAATGTTTCTATAGAGTTTTTATTAGCCAAGAGTTTTAAGGATTCGTGGCATAAGATATTTAAAACGAAAGATTCGTACTGCATAGCTTTGAAATACGGATACTTTTTAAGCGTAACCGTTTGTAGCCAGTTATGGCAGGTAGTGACAAACAAATCTTTATTAGGATATTTCCTTGTGTGTGCGATTAACATTAAAATACAAGTTAGTTCAATCCAAAGAACTCTAAAAAAGCAGAATTCTTAAACCAAAAAAGGATTTAGAAGAACACGCTTAGAAGCAAATCAACTCTCATTATTTGGTAGAGACCAGATACAGAAAAGGAGCTGGAAGATATCAGACTATTTTGCAGGCGGAAAAAAAGTAAGTCTTGCTCTAACATGAGGAATGAACAAATTTGTTAATATGGTAAATCAGAGAGCTCAGAAACTACATTATATGAGAACTTCATAACGAAGCTCAAATATTCCAATGCTCAAGACCTTTGTCGATCGACCCGTGTAACTTCTTTGGAAATACGTCAGTCCCCAAAATATCTCTTCACAACTAACTCAAAACGCATTTTGATTCTCTCAAAATTACCTTCACCTCAAAAGTTACAAAAGATTAGGAGATTTCAAATTGCGATGCTCCAGGCCTTGTCACTAAAACACGAGTTACATCTATGGGATTAATTCACACAAAACCCTCTCTTCCACATCACACTCAAATACAATTTCATTCTCCTATAAAATACATCGCCTGCGAACTAAGATTGGAAGCTTTGAAATTACAATGCTCCCTTCCATCTCGCTCGGCAGCAAGCTAATTTCTATGGGAATACTTCACACAAAACACTCTCCCCACGTCTCAGTCAAATACCTTTTCATTCCCTTAGAAATTACATCGCCTGAGAACTTGGATTGGGAGCTTTGAAATTACAAAGACCCCTCCCATTTCGCTCGGCAGCACGGTAATTTCTATGGGAATACTTCACACAAAACACTCTCCCCACATCTCAGTCAAATACCTTTTCATTCCCATAGAAATTACATCGCCTAAGAACTTGGATTGGGAGCTTTGAAATTACAAAGACCCCTCCCATTTCGCTCGGCAGCACGTTAATTTCTATTTGAATACTTCACACAAAACACTCTCCCCACATCTCAGTCAAATATATTTTCATTCCCATAGAAATTACATTGCCTGAGAACTTGGATTGGGAGCTTTGAAATTACAAAGACCCCTCCCATTTCGCTCGGCAGCACGTTAATTTCTATGGGAATACTTCACACAAAACACTCTCCCCACGTCTCAGTCAAATACCTTTTCATTCCCTTAGAAATTACATCGCCTGAGAACTTGGATTGGGTGCTTTGAAATTACAAAGACCCCACCCATTTCGCTCGGCAGCACGGTAATTTCTATGGGAATACTTCACACAAAACACTCTCCCCACATCTCAGTCAAATACCTTTTCATTCCCATAGAAATTACATCGCCTGAGAACTTGGATTGGGAGCTTTGAAATTACAAAGACCCCTCCCATTTCGCTCGGCAGCACGTTAATTTCTATGGGAATACTTCACACAAAACACTCTCCCCACATCTCAGTCAAATAATTTTCATTCCCTTAGAAATTACATCGTCTGAGAACTTGGATTGGGAACTTTGAAATAACAAAGACCCCTCCCATTTCGCTCGGCAGCACGTTAATTTCTATGGGAAAACTTCACACAAAACACTCTCCCCACATCTCAGTCAAATAATTTTCATTCCCTTAGAAATTACATCGCCTGAGAACTTGGATTGGGAGCTTTGAAATTACAAAGACCCCTCCCATTTCGCTCGGCAGCACGTCAATTTCTATGGGAATACTTCACACAAAATACTCTCCCCACATCTCAGTCAAATACCTTTTCATTCCCATAGAAATTACATCGCCTGAGAAATTGGATTGGGAGCTTTGAAATTACAAAGACCCCTCCCATTTCGCTCGGCAGCACGTTAATTTCTATGGGAATACTTCACACAAAACACTCTCCCCACATCTCAGTCAAATAATTTTCATTCCCTTAGAAATTACATCGTCTGAGAACTTGGATTGGGAACTTTGAAATAACAAAGACCCCTCCCATTTCGCTCGGCAGCACGTTAATTTCTATGGGAAAACTTCACACAAAACACTCTCCCCACATCTCAGTCAAATAATTTTCATTCCCTTAGAAATTACATCGCCTGAGAACTTGGATTGGGAGCTTTGAAATTACAAAGACCCCGCCCATTTCGTCCGGCAGCACGTTAATTTCTATGGGAATACTTCACACAAAACACTCTCCCCACATCTCAGTCAAATACCTTTTCATTCCCATAGAAATTACATCGCCTGAGAACTTGGATTGGGAGCTCTGAAATTACAAAGACCCCTCCCATTTCGCTCGGCAACACGTTAATTTATATGGGAATACTTCACACAAAACACTCTCCCCGCATCTCAGTCAAATACCTTTTCATTCCCTTAGAAATTACATCGCCTGAGAACTTGGATTGGGAGCTTTGAAATTACAAAGACCCCTCCCATTTCGCTCGGCAGCACGTTAATTTCTATGGGAATACTTCACACAAAACACTCTCCCCACTACTCAGTCAAATACCTTTTCATTCCCATAGAAATTACATCGCCTGAGAACTTGGATTGGGAGCTTTGAAATTACAAAGCCCCTTCCCATTTCGCTCGGCAGCACGTTAATTTCTATGGGAATACTTCACACAAAACACTCTCCCCACATCTCAGTCAAATACCTTTTCATTCCCATAGAAATTGCATCGCCTGAGAACTTGGATTGGGAGCTTTGAAATTACAAAGACCCCTCCCATTTCGCTCGGCAGCACGTTAATTTCTATTTGAATACTTCACACAAAACACTCTCCCCACATCTCAGTCAAATATATTTTCATTCCCATAGAAATTACATCGCCTGAGAACTTGGATTGGGAGCTTTGAAATTACAAAGACCCCTCCCATTTCGCTCGGCAGCACGTTAATTTCTATGGGAATACTTCACACAAAACACTCTCCCCACATCTCAGTCAAATAATTTTCATTCCCTTAGAAATTACATCGCCTGAGAACTTGGATTGGGAGCTTTGAAATTACAAAGACCCCTCCCATTTCGCCCGGCAGCACGTTAATTTCTATGGGAATACTTCACACAAAACACTCTCCCCACATCTCAGTCAAATACCTTTTCATTCCCATAGAAATAACATCGCCTGAGAACTTGGATTGGGAGCTTTGAAATTACAAAGACCCCTCCCATTTCGCTCGGGAGCACGTTAATTTCTATGGGAATACTTCACACAAAACACTCTCCCCACGTCTCAGTCAAATACCTTTTCATTCCCTTAGAAATTACATCGCCTGAGAACTTGGATTGGGAGCTTTGAAATTACAAAGACCCCACCCATTTCGCTCGGCAGCACGGTAATTTCTATGGGAATACTTCACACAAAACACTCTCCCCACATCTCAGTCAAATACCTTTTCATTCCCATAGAAATTACATCGCCTGAGAACTTGGATTGGGAGCTTTGAAATTACAAAGACCCCTCCCATTTCGCTCGGCAGCACGTTAATTTCTATGGGAATACTTCACACAAAACACTCTCCCCACACCTCAGTCAAATACCTTTTCATTCCCATAGAAATTACATCGCCTGAGAACTTGGATTGGGAGTTTTGAAATTACAAAGACCCCTCCCATTTCGCTCGGCAGCACGTCAATTTCTATGGGAATACTTCACACAAAATACTCTCCCCACATCTCAGTCAAATACCTTTTCATTCCCATAGAAATTACATCGCCTGAGAAATTGGATTGGGAGCTTTGAAATTACAAAGACCCCTCCCATTTCGCTCGGCAGCACGTTAATTTCTATGGGAATACTTCACACAAAACACTCTCCCCACATCTCAGTCAAATAATTTTCATTCCCTTAGAAATTACATCGTCTGAGAACTTGGATTGGGAACTTTGAAATAACAAAGACCCCTCCCATTTCGCTCGGCAGCACGTTAATTTCTATGGGAAAACTTCACACAAAACACTCTCCCCACATCTCAGTCAAATAATTTTCATTCCCTTAGAAATTACATCGCCTGAGAACTTGGATTGGGAGCTTTGAAATTACAAAGACCCCGCCCATTTCGCCCGGCAGCACGTTAATTTCTATGGGAATACTTCACACAAAACACTCTCCCCACATCTCAGTCAAATACCTTTTCATTCCCATAGAAATTACATCGCCTGAGAACTTGGATTGGGAGCTCTGAAATTACAAAGACCCCTCCCATTTCGCTCGGCAACACGTTAATTTATATGGGAATACTTCACACAAAACACTCTCCCCGCATCTCAGTCAAATACCTTTTCATTCCCTTAGAAATTACATCGCCTGAGAACTTGGATTGGGAGCTTTGAAATTACAAAGACCCCTCCCATTTCGCTCGGCAGCACGTTAATTTCTATGGGAATACTTCACACAAAACACTCTCCCCACTACTCAGTCAAATACCTTTTCATTCCCATAGAAATTACATCGCCTGAGAACTTTGATTGGGAGCTTTGAAATTACAAAGCCCCTTCCCATTTCGCTCGGCAGCACGTTAATTTCTATGGGAATACTTCACACAAAACACTCTCCCCACATCTCAGTCAAATACCTTTTCATTCCCATAGAAATTGCATCGCCTGAGAACTTGGATTGGGAGCTTTGAAATTACAAAGACCCCTCCCATTTCGCTCGGCAGCACGTTAATTTCTATTTGAATACTTCACACAAAACACTCTCCCCACATCTCAGTCAAATATATTTTCATTCCCATAGAAATTACATCGCCTGAGAACTTGGATTGGGAGCTTTGAAATTACAAAGACCCCTCCCATTTCGCTCGGCAGCACGTTAATTTCTATGGGAATACTTCACACAAAACACTCTCCCCACATATCAGTCAAATACCTATTCATTCCCTTAGAAATTACATCGCCTGAGAACTTGGATTGGGAACTTTGAAATTACAAAGACCCCTCCCATTTCGCTCGGCAGCACGTTAATTTCTATGGGAATACTTCACACAAAACACTCTCCCCACTACTCAGTCAAATACCTTTTCATTCCCATAGAAATTACATCGCCTGAGAACTTGGATTGGGTTGCTTTGAAATTACAAAGACCCCTCCCATTTCGCTCGGCAGCACGTTAATTTCTATGGGAATACTTCACACAAAACACTCTCCCCACATCTCAGTCAAATACCTTTTCATTCCCATAGAAATTACATCGTCTGAGAACTTGGATTGGGAGCTTTGAAATTACAAAGACCCCTCCCATTTCGCTCGGCAGCACGTTATATTCTATTTGAATACTTCACACAAAACACTCTCCCCACATCTCAGTCAAATATATTTTCATTCCCATAGAAATTACATCGCCTGAGAACTTGGATTGGGAGCTTTGAAATTAAAAAGACCCCTCCCATTTCGCTCGGCAGCACGTTAATTTCTATGGGAATACTTCACACAAAACACTCTCCCCACGTCTCAGTCAAATACCTTTTCATTCCCTTAAATTACATCGCCTGAGAACTTGGATTGGGAGCTTTGAAATTACAAAGACCCCACCCATTTCGCTCGGCAGCACGGTAATTTCTATGGGAATACTTCACACAAAACACTCTCCCCACATCTCAGTCAAATACCTTTTCATTCCCATAGAAATTACATCGCCTGAGAACTTGGATTGGGAGCTTTGAAATTACAAAGACCCCTCCCATTTCGCTCGGCAGCACGTTAATTTCTATGGGAATACTTCACAAAAAACACTCTCCCCACATCTCAGTCAAATAATTTTCATTCCCTTAGAAATTACATCGTCTGAGAACTTGGATTGGGAGCTTTGAAATTACAAAGACCCCTCCCATTTCGCTCGGCAGCACGTTAATTTCTATGGGAATACTTCACACAAAACACTCTCCCCACATCTCAGTCAAATAATTTTCATTCCCTTAGAAATTACATGGCCTGAGAACTTGGATTGGGAGCTTTGAAATTACAAAGACCCCTCCCATTTCGCTCGGCAGCACGTTAATTTCTATGGGAATACTTCACACAAAACACTCTCCCCACTACTCAGTCAAATACCTTTTCATTCCCATAGAAATTACATCGCCTGAGAACTTGGATTGGGAACTTTGAAATTACAAAGACCCCTCCCATTTCGCTCGGCAGCACGTTAATTTCTATGGGAATACTTCACACAAAACACTCTCCCCACATCTCAGTCAAATACCTTTTCATTCCCATAGAAATTACATCGCCTGAGAACTTGGATTAGGAGCTTTGAAATTACAGAGACCCCTCCAATTTCGCTCGGCAGCACGTTAATTTCTATGGGAATACTTCACACAAAACACTCTCCCCACATCTCAGTCAAATAATTTTCATTCCCTTAGAAATTACATCGTCTGAGAACTTGGATTGGGAGCTTTGAAATTACAAAGACCCCTCCCATTTCGCTCGGCAGCACGTTAATTTCTATGGGAATACTTCACACAAAACACTCTCCCCACATCTCAGTCAAATAATTTTCATTCCCTTAGAAATTACATGGCCTGAGAACTTGGATTGGGAGCTTTGAAATTACAAAGACCCCTCCCATTTCGCTCGGCAGCACGTTAATTTCTATGGGAATACTTCACACAAAACACTCTCCCCACTACTCAGTCAAATACCTTTTCATTCCCATAGAAATTACATCGCCTGAGAACTTGGATTGGGAACTTTGAAATTACAAAGACCCCTCCCATTTCGCTCGGCAGCACGTTAATTTCTATGGGAATACTTCACACAAAACACTCTCCCCACATCTCAGTCAAATACCTTTTCATTCCCATAGAAATTACATCGCCTGAGAACTTGGATTGGGAGCTTTGAAATTACAAAGACCCCTCCCATTTCGCTCGCCAGCACGTTAATTTCTATTTGAATACTTCACACAAAACACTCTCCCCACATCTCAGTCAAATACCTTTTCATTCCCATAGAAATTACATCGCCTGAGAAATTGGATTGGGAGCTTTGAAATTACAAAGACCCCTCCCATTTCGCTCGGCAGCACGTTAATTTCTATGGGAATACTTCACACAAAACACTCTCCCCACATCTCAGTCAAATAATTTTCATTCCCTTAGAAATTACATCGTCTGAGAACTTGGATTGGGAACTTTGAAATAACAAAGACCCCTCCCATTTCGCTCGGCAGCACGTTAATTTCTATGGGAAAACTTCACACAAAACACTCTCCCCACATCTCAGTCAAATAATTTTCATTCCCTTAGAAATTACATCGCCTGAGAACTTGGATTGGGAGCTTTGAAATTACAAAGACCCCGCCCATTTCGCCCGGCAGCACGTTAATTTCTATGGGAATACTTCACACAAAACACTCTCCCCACATCTCAGTCAAATACCTTTTCATTCCCATAGAAATTACATCGCCTGAGAACTTGGATTGGGAGCTCTGAAATTACAAAGACCCCTCCCATTTCGCTCGGCAACACGTTAATTTATATGGGAATACTTCACACAAAACACTCTCCCCGCATCTCAGTCAAATACCTTTTCATTCCCTTAGAAATTACATCGCCTGAGAACTTGGATTGGGAGCTTTGAAATTACAAAGACCCCTCCCATTTCGCTCGGCAGCACGTTAATTTCTATGGGAATACTTCACACAAAACACTCTCCCCACTACTCAGTCAAATACCTTTTCATTCCCATAGAAATTACATCGCCTGAGAACTTGGATTGGGAGCTTTGAAATTACAAAGCCCCTTCCCATTTCGCTCGGCAGCACGTTAATTTCTATGGGAATACTTCACACAAAACACTCTCCCCACATCTCAGTCAAATACCTTTTCATTCCCATAGAAATTGCATCGCCTGAGAACTTGGATTGGGAGCTTTGAAATTACAAAGACCCCTCCCAATTTGCTCGGCAGCACGTTAATTTCTATTTGAATACTTCACACAAAACACTCTCCCCACATCTCAGTCAAATATATTTTCATTCCCATAGAAATTACATCGCCTGAGAACTTGGATTGGGAGCTTTGAAATTACAAAGACCCCTCCCATTTCGCTCGGCAGCACGTTAATTTCTATGGGAATACTTCACACAAAACACTCTCCCCACATCTCAGTCAAATAATTTTCATTCCCTTAGAAATTACATCGCCTGAGAACTTGGATTGGGAGCTTTGAAATTACAAAGACCCCTCCCATTTCGCCCGGCAGCACGTTAATTTCTATGGGAATACTTCACACAAAACACTCTCCCCACATCTCAGTCAAATACCTTTTCATTCCCATAGAAATAACATCGCCTGAGAACTTGGATTGGGAGCTTTGAAATTACAAAGACCCCTCCCATTTCGCTCGGGAGCACGTTAATTTCTATGGGAATACTTCACACAAAACACTCTCCCCACGTCTCAGTCAAATACCTTTTCATTCCCTTAGAAATTACATCGCCTGAGAACTTGGATTGGGAGCTTTGAAATTACAAAGACCCCACCCATTTCGCTCGGCAGCACGGTAATTTCTATGGGAATACTTCACACAAAACACTCTCCCCACATCTCAGTCAAATACCTTTTCATTCCCATAGAAATTACATCGCCTGAGAACTTGGATTGGGAGCTTTGAAATTACAAAGACCCCTCCCATTTCGCTCGGCAGCACGTTAATTTCTATGGGAATACTTCACACAAAACACTCTCCCCACACCTCAGTCAAATACCTTTTCATTCCCATAGAAATTACATCGCCTGAGAACTTGGATTGGGAGTTTTGAAATTACAAAGACCCCTCCCATTTCGCTCGGCAGCACGTCAATTTCTATGGGAATACTTCACACAAAATACTCTCCCCACATCTCAGTCAAATACCTTTTCATTCCCATAGAAATTACATCGCCTGAGAAATTGGATTGGGAGCTTTGAAATTACAAAGACCCCTCCCATTTCGCTCGGCAGCACGTTAATATCTATGGGAATACTTCACACAAAACACTCTCCCCACATCTCAGTCAAATAATTTTCATTCCCTTAGAAATTACATCGTCTGAGAACTTGGATTGGGAACTTTGAAATAACAAAGACCCCTCCCATTTCGCTCGGCAGCACGTTAATTTCTATGGGAAAACTTCACACAAAACACTCTCCCCACATCTCAGTCAAATAATTTTCATTCCCTTAGAAATTACATCGCCTGAGAACTTGGATTGGGAGCTTTGAAATTACAAAGACCCCGCCCATTTCGCCCGGCAGCACGTTAATTTCTATGGGAATACTTCACACAAAACACTCTCCCCACATCTCAGTCAAATACCTTTTCATTCCCATAGAAATTACATCGCCTGAGAACTTGGATTGGGAGCTCTGAAATTACAAAGACCCCTCCCATTTCGCTCGGCAACACGTTAATTTATATGGGAATACTTCACACAAAACACTCTCCCCGCATCTCAGTCAAATACCTTTTCATTCCCTTAGAAATTACATCGCCTGAGAACTTGGATTGGGAGCTTTGAAATTACAAAGACCCCTCCCATTTCGCTCGGCAGCACGTTAATTTCTATGGGAATACTTCACACAAAACACTCTCCCCACTACTCAGTCAAATACCTTTTCATTCCCATAGAAATTACATCGCCTGAGAACTTGGATTGGGAGCTTTGAAATTACAAAGCCCCTTCCCATTTCGCTCGGCAGCACGTTAATTTCTATGGGAATACTTCACACAAAACACTCTCCCCACATCTCAGTCAAATACCTTTTCATTCCCATAGAAATTGCATCGCCTGAGAACTTGGATTGGGAGCTTTGAAATTACAAAGACCCCTCCCATTTCGCTCGGCAGCACGTTAATTTCTATTTGAATACTTCACACAAAACACTCTCCCCACATCTCAGTCAAATATATTTTCATTCCCATAGAAATTACATCGCCTGAGAACTTGGATTGGGAGCTTTGAAATTACAAAGACCCCTCCCATTTCGCTCGGCAGCACGTTAATTTCTATGGGAATACTTCACACAAAACACTCTCCCCACATCTCAGTCAAATACCTTTTCATTCCCATAGAAATTACATCGCCTGAGAACTTGGATTGGGATTTTTGAAATTACAAAGACCCCTCCCATTTCTCTCGGCAACACGTTAATTTCTATGGGAATACTTCACACAAAACACTCTCCCCACATATCAGTCAAATACCTTTTCATTCCCTTAGAAATTACATCGCCTGAGAACTTGGATTGGGAACTTTGAAATTACAAAGACCCCTCCCATTTCGCTCGGCAGCACGTTAATTTCTATGGGAATACTTCACACAAAACACTCTCCCCACTACTCAGTCAAATACCTTTTCATTCCCATAGAAATTACATCGCCTGAGAACTTGGATTGGGTTGCTTTGAAATTACAAAGACCCCTCCCATTTCGCTCGGCAGCACGTTAATTTCTATGGGAATACTTCACACAAAACACTCTCCCCACATCTCAGTCAAATACCTTTTCATTCCCATAGAAATTACATCGTCTGAGAACTTGGATTGGGAGCTTTGAAATTACAAAGACCCCTCCCATTTCGCTCGGCAGCACGTTATATTCTATTTGAATACTTCACACAAAACACTCTCCCCACATCTCAGTCAAATATATTTTCATTCCCATAGAAATTACATCGCCTGAGAACTTGGATTGGGAGCTTTGAAATTAAAAAGACCCCTCCCATTTCGCTCGGCAGCACGTTAATTTCTATGGGAATACTTCACACAAAACACTCTCCCCACGTCTCAGTCAAATACCTTTTCATTCCCTTAAATTACATCGCCTGAGAACTTGGATTGGGAGCTTTGAAATTACAAAGACCCCACCCATTTCGCTCGGCAGCACGGTAATTTCTATGGGAATACTTCACACAAAACACTCTCCCCACATCTCAGTCAAATACCTTTTCATTCCCATAGAAATTACATCGCCTGAGAACTTGGATTGGGAGCTTTGAAATTACAAAGACCCCTCCCATTTCGCTCGGCAGCACGTTAATTTCTATGGGAATACTTCACACAAAACACTCTCCCCACATCTCAGTCAAATAATTTTCATTCCCTTAGAAATTACATCGTCTGAGAACTTGGATTGGGAGCTTTGAAATTACAAAGACCCCTCCCATTTCGCTCGGCAGCACGTTAATTTCTATGGGAATACTTCACACAAAACACTCTCCCCACATCTCAGTCAAATAATTTTCATTCCCTTAGAAATTACATGGCCTGAGAACTTGGATTGGGAGCTTTGAAATTACAAAGACCCCTCCCATTTCGCTCGGCAGCACGTTAATTTCTATGGGAATACTTCACACAAAACACTCTCCCCACTACTCAGTCAAATACCTTTTCATTCCCATAGAAATTACATCGCCTGAGAACTTGGATTGGGAACTTTGAAATTACAAAGACCCCTCCCATTTCGCTCGGCAGCACGTTAATTTCTATGGGAATACTTCACACAAAACACTCTCCCCACATCTCAGTCAAATACCTTTTCATTCCCATAGAAATTACATCGCCTGAGAACTTGGATTAGGAGCTTTGAAATTACAGAGACCCCTCCAATTTCGCTCGGCAGCACGTTAATTTCTATGGGAATACTTCACACAAAACACTCTCCCCACATCTCAGTCAAATAATTTTCATTCCCTTAGAAATTACATCGTCTGAGAACTTGGATTGGGAGCTTTGAAATTACAAAGACCCCTCCCATTTCGCTCGGCAGCACGTTAATTTCTATGGGAATACTTCACACAAAACACTCTCCCCACATCTCAGTCAAATAATTTTCATTCCCTTAGAAATTACATGGCCTGAGAACTTGGATTGGGAGCTTTGAAATTACAAAGACCCCTCCCATTTCGCTCGGCAGCACGTTAATTTCTATGGGAATACTTCACACAAAACACTCTCCCCACTACTCAGTCAAATACCTTTTCATTCCCATAGAAATTACATCGCCTGAGAACTTGGATTGGGAACTTTGAAATTACAAAGACCCCTCCCATTTCGCTCGGCAGCACGTTAATTTCTATGGGAATACTTCACACAAAACACTCTCCCCACATCTCAGTCAAATACCTTTTCATTCCCATAGAAATTACATCGCCTGAGAACTTGGATTGGGAGCTTTGAAATTACAAAGACCCCTCCCATTTCGCTCGCCAGCACGTTAATTTCTATTTGAATACTTCACACAAAACACTCTCCCCACATCTCAGTCAAATACCTTTTCATTCCCATAGAAATTACATTGCCTGAGAAATTGGATTGGGAGCTTTGAAATTACAGAGACCCCTCCAATTTCGCTCGGCAGCACGTTAATTTCTATGGGAATACTTCACACAAAACACTCTCCCCACATCTCAGTCAAATAATTTTCATTCCCTTAGAAATTACATCGTCTGAGAACTTGGATTGGGAGCTTTGAAATTACAAAGACCCCTCCCATTTCGCTCGGCAGCACGTTAATTTCTATGGGAATACTTCACACAAAACACTCTCCCCACATCTCAGTCAAATAATTTTCATTCCCTTAGAAATTACATCGCCTGAGAACTTGGATTGGGAGCTTTGAAATTACAAAGACCCCTCCCATTTCGCCCGGCAGCACGTTAATTTCTATGGGAATACTTCACACAAAACACTCTTCCCACATCTCAGTCAAATACCTTTTCATTCCCATAGAAATTACATCGCCTGAGAACTTGGATTGGGAGCTTTGAAATTACAAAGACCCCTCCCATTTCGCTCGGCAACACGTTAATTTCTATGGGAATACTTCACACAAAACACTCTCCCCACATCTCAGTCAAATACCTTTTCATTCCCTTAGAAATTACATCGCCTGAGAACTTGGATTGGGAGCTTTGAAATTAAAAAGACCCCTCCCATTTCGCTCGGCAGCACGGTAATTTCTATGGGAATACTTCACACAAAACACTCTCCACACATCTCAGTCAAATACCTTTTCATTCCCATAGAAATTACATCGCCTGAGAACTTGGATTGGGAGCTTTGAAATTACAAAGACCCCTCCCATTTCGCTCGGCAGCACGTTAATTTCTATGGGAATACTTCACACAAAACACTCTCCCCACATCTCAGTCAAATAATTTTCATTCCCTTAGAAATTACATCGTCTGAGAACTTGGATTGGGAGCTTTGAAATTACAAAGACTTCTCCCATTTCGCCCGGCAGCACGTTAATTTCTATGGGAATACTTCACACAAAACACTCTCCCCACATCTCAGTCAAATACCTTTTCATTCCCATAGAAATTACATCGCCTGAGAACTTGGATTGGGAGCTTTGAAATTACAAAGACCCCTCCCATTTCGCTCGGCAACACGTTAATTTCTATGGGAATACTTCACACAAAACACTCTCCCCACATCTCAGTCAAATAATTTTCATTCCCTTAGAAATTACATCGCCTGAGAACTTGGATTGGGAGCTTTGAAATTACAAAGACCCCTCCCATTTCGCTCGGCAGCACGTTTATTTCTATGGGAATACTTCACACAAAACACTCTCCCCACATCTCAGTCAAATAATTTTCATTCCCTTAGAAATAACATCGCCTGAGAACTTGGATTGGGAGCTTTGAAATTACAAAGACCCCTCCCATTTCGCTCGGGAGCACGTTAATTTCTATGGGAATACTTCACACAAAACACTCTCCCCACATCTCAGTCAAATACCTTTTCATTCCCATAGAAATTACATCGCCTGAGAACTTGGATTGGGAGCTTTGAAATTACAAAGACCCCTCCCATTTCGCTCGGCAGCACGTTAATTTCTATGGGAATACTTCACACAAAACACTCTCCCCACATCTCAGTCAAATAATTTTCATTCCCTTAGAAATTACATCGCCTGAGAACTTGGATTGGGAGCTTTGAAATTACAAAGACCCCTCCCATTTCGCCCGGCAGCACGTTAATTTCTATGGGAATACTTCACACAAAACACTCTTCCCACATCTCAGTCAAATACCTTTTCATTCCCATAGAAATTACATCGCCTGAGAACTTGGATTGGGAGCTTTGAAATTACAAAGACCCCTCCCATTTCGCTCGGCAACACGTTAATTTCTATGGGAATACTTCACACAAAACACTCTCCCCACATCTCAGTCAAATACCTTTTCATTCCCTTAGAAATTACATCGCCTGAGAACTTGGATTGGGAGCTTTGAAATTACAAAGACTTCTCCCATTTCGCCCGGCAGCACGTTAATTTCTATGGGAATACTTCACACAAAACACTCTCCCCACATCTCAGTCAAATACCTTTTCATTCCCATAGAAATTACATCGCCTGAGAACTTGGATTGGGAGCTTTGAAATTACAAAGACCCCTCCCATTTCGCTCGGCAACACGTTAATTTCTATGGGAATACTTCACACAAAACACTCTCCCCACATCTCAGTCAAATAATTTTCATTCCCTTAGAAATTACATCGCCTGAGAACTTGGATTGGGAGCTTTGAAATTACAAAGACCCCTCCCATTTCGCTCGGCAGCACGTTTATTTCTATGGGAATACTTCACACAAAACACTCTCCCCACATCTCAGTCAAATAATTTTCATTCCCTTAGAAATAACATCGCCTGAGAACTTGGATTGGGAGCTTTGAAATTACAAAGACCCCTCCCATTTCGCTCGGGAGCACGTTAATTTCTATGGGAATACTTCACACAAAACACTCTCCCCACATCTCAGTCAAATACCTTTTCATTCCCATAGAAATTACATCGCCTGAGAACTTGGATTGGGAGCTTTGAAATTACAAAGACCCCTCCCATTTCGCTCGGCAGCACGTTAATTTCTATGGGAATACTTCACACAAAACACTCTCCCCACATCTCAGTCAAATAATTTTCATTCCCTTAGAAATTACATCGCCTGAGAACTTGGATTGGGAGCTTTGAAATTACAAAGACCCCTCCCATTTCGCCCGGCAGCACGTTAATTTCTATGGGAATACTTCACACAAAACACTCTTCCCACATCTCAGTCAAATACCTTTTCATTCCCATAGAAATTACATCGCCTGAGAACTTGGATTGGGAGCTTTGAAATTACAAAGACCCCTCCCATTTCGCCCGGCAGCACGTTAATTTCTATGGGAATACTTCACACAAAACACTCTTCCCACATCTCAGTCAAATACCTTTTCATTCCCATAGAAATTACATCGCCTGAGAACTTGGATTGGGAGCTTTGAAATTACAAAGACCCCTCCCATTTCGCTCGGCAACACGTTAATTTCTATGGGAATACTTCACACAAAACACTCTCCCCACATCTCAGTCAAATACCTTTTCATTCCCTTAGAAATTACATCGCCTGAGAACTTGGATTGGGAGCTTTGAAATTACAAAGACTTCTCCCATTTCGCCCGGCAGCACGTTAATTTCTATGGGAATACTTCACACAAAACACTCTCCCCACATCTCAGTCAAATACCTTTTCATTCCCATAGAAATTACATCGCCTGAGAACTTGGATTGGGAGCTTTGAAATTACAAAGACCCCTCCCATTTCGCTCGGCAACACGTTAATTTCTATGGGAATACTTCACACAAAACACTCTCCCCACATCTCAGTCAAATAATTTTCATTCCCTTAGAAATTACATCGCCTGAGAACTTGGATTGGGAGCTTTGAAATTACAAAGACCCCTCCCATTTCGCTCGGCAGCACGTTTATTTCTATGGGAATACTTCACACAAAACACTCTCCCCACATCTCAGTCAAATAATTTTCATTCCCTTAGAAATAACATCGCCTGAGAACTTGGATTGGGAGCTTTGAAATTACAAAGACCCCTCCCATTTCGCTCGGGAGCACGTTAATTTCTATGGGAATACTTCACACAAAACACTCTCCCCACATCTCAGTCAAATACCTTTTCATTCCCATAGAAATTACATCGCCTGAGAACTTGGATTGGGAGCTTTGAAATTACAAAGACCCCTCCCATTTCGCTCGGCAGCACGTTAATTTCTATGGGAATACTTCACACAAAACACTCTCCCCACATCTCAGTCAAATAATTTTCATTCCCTTAGAAATTACATCGCCTGAGAACTTGGATTGGGAGCTTTGAAATTACAAAGACCCCTCCCATTTCGCCCGGCAGCACGTTAATTTCTATGGGAATACTTCACACAAAACACTCTTCCCACATCTCAGTCAAATACCTTTTCATTCCCATAGAAATTACATCGCCTGAGAACTTGGATTGGGAGCTTTGAAATTACAAAGACCCCTCCCATTTCGCTCGGCAACACGTTAATTTCTATGGGAATACTTCACACAAAACACTCTCCCCACATCTCAGTCAAATACCTTTTCATTCCCTTAGAAATTACATCGCCTGAGAACTTGGATTGGGAGCTTTGAAATTAAAAAGACCCCTCCCATTTCGCTCGGCAACACGGTAATTTCTATGGGAATACTTCACACAAAACACTCTCCCCACATCTCAGTCAAATACCTTTTCATTCCCATAGAAATTACATCGCCTGAGAACTTGGATTGGGAGCTTTGAAATTACAAAGACCCCTCCCATTTCGCTCGGCAGCACGTTAATTTCTATGGGAATACTTCACACAAAACACTCTCCCCACATCTCAGTCAAATAATTTTCATTCCCTTAGAAATTACATCGTCTGAGAACTTGGATTGGGAGCTTTGAAATTACAAAGACTTCTCCCATTTCGCCCGGCAGCACGTTAATTTCTATGGGAATACTTCACACAAAACACTCTCCCCACATCTCAGTCAAATACCTTTTCATTCCCATAGAAATTACATCGCCTGAGAACTTGGATTGGGAGCTTTGAAATTACAAAGACCCCTCCCATTTCGCTCGGCAACACGTTAATTTCTATGGGAATACTTCACACAAAACACTCTCCCCACATCTCAGTCAAATAATTTTCTTTCCCTTAGAAATTACATCGCCTGAGAACTTGGATTGGGAGCTTTGAAATTACAAAGACCCCTCCCATTTCGCTCGGCAGCACGTTTATTTCTATGGGAATACTTCACACAAAACAATCTCCCCACATCTCAGTCAAATAATTTTCATTCCCTTAGAAATAACATCGCCTGAGAACTTGGATTGGGAGCTTTGAAATTACAAAGACCCCTCCCATTTCGCTCGGGAGCACGTTAATTTCTATGGGAATACTTCACACAAAACACTCTCCCCACATCTCAGTCAAATACCTTTTCATTCCCATAGAAATTACATCGCCTGAGAACTTGGATTGGGAGCTTTGAAATTACAAAGACCCGTCACATTTCGCTCGGCAGCACGTTAATTTCTATGGGAATACTTCACACAAAACACTCTCCCCACATCTCAGTCAAATAATTTTCATTCCCTTAGAAATTACATCGTCTGAGAACTTGGATTGGGAGCTTTGAAATTACAAAGACCCCTCCCATTTCGCCCGGCAGCACGTTAATTTCTATGGGAATACTTCACACAAAACACTCTCCCCACATCTCAGTCAAATACCTTTTCATTCCCATAGAAATTACATCGCCTGAGAACTTGGATTGGGAGCTTTGAAATTACAAAGACCCCTCCCATTTCGCTCGGCAACACGTTAATTTCTATGGGAATACTTCACACAAAACACTCTCCCCACATCTCAGTCAAATAATTTTCATTCCCTTAGAAATTACATCGCCTGAGAACTTGGATTGGGAGCTTTGAAATTACAAAGACCCCTCCCATTTCGCTCGGCAGCACGTTTATTTCTATGGGAATACTTCACACAAAACACTCTCCCCACATCTCAGTCAAATAATTTTCATTCCCTTAGAAATAACATCGCCTGAGAACTTGGATTGGGAGCTTTGAAATTACAAAGACCCCTCCCATTTCGCTCGGGAGCACGTTAATTTCTATGGGAATACTTCACACAAAACACTCTCCCCACATCTCAGTCAAATAATTTTCATTCCCTTAGAAATTACATCGTCTGAGAACTTGGATTGGGAGCTTTGAAATTACAAAGACCCCTCCCATTTCGCTCGGCAGCACGTTAATTTCTATGGGAATACTTCACACAAAACACTCTCCCCACATCTCAGTCAAATTTATTTTCATTCCCATAGAAATTACATCGCCTGAGAACTTGGATTGGGAGCTTTGAAATTAAAAAGACCCCTCCCATTTCGCTCGGCAGCACGTTAATTTGTATGGGAATACTTCACACAAAACACTCTCCCCACGTCTCAGTCAAATACCTTTTCATTCCCTTAGAAATTACATCGCCTGAGAACTTGGATTGGGAGCTTTGAAATTACAAAGACCCCACCCATTTCGCTCGGCAGCACGGTAATTTCTATGGGAATACTTCACACAAAACACCCTCCCCACATCTCTGTCAAATACCTTTTCATTCCCATAGAAATTACATCGCCTGAGAACTTGGATTGGGAGCTTTGAAATTACAAAGACCCCTCCCATTTCGCTCGGCAGCACGTTAATTTCTATGGGAATACTTCACACAAAACACTCTCCCCACATCTCAGTCAAATAATTTTCATTCCCTTAGAAATTACATCGTCTGAGAACTTGGATTGGGAGCTTTGAAATTACAAAGACCCCTCCCATTTCGCTCGGCAGCACGTTAATTTCTATGGGAATACTTCACACAAAACACTCTCCCCACATCTCAGTCAAATACCTTTTCATTCCCATAGAAATTACATCGCCTGAGAACTTGGATTGGGAGCTTTGAAATTACAAAGACCCCTCCCATTTCGCTCGGCAGCACGTTAATTTCTATGGGAATACTTCACACAAAACACTCTCCCGACATCTCAGTCAAATACCTTTTCATTCCCATAGAAATTACATCGCCTGAGAACTTGGATTGGGAGCTTTGAAATTACAAAGACCCCTCCCATTTCGCTCGCCAGCACGTTAATTTCTATTTGAATACTTCACACAAAACACTCTCCCCACATCTCAGTCAAATGCCTTTTCATTCCCATAGAAATTACATCGCCTGAGAACTTGGATTGGGAGCTTTGAAATTACAAAGACCCCTCCCATTTCGCTCGGCAGCACGTTAATTTCTATGGGAATACTTCACACAAAACACTCTCCCCACATCTCAGTCAAATAATTTTCATTCCCTTAGAAATTACATCGTCTGAGAACTTGGATTGGGAGCTTTGAAATTACAAAGACGCCTCCCATTTCTCTCGGCAGCACGTTAATTTCTATGGGAATACTTCACACAAAACACTCTCCCCACATCTCAGTCAAATAATTTTCATTCCCTTAGAAATTACATCGCCTGAGAACTTGGATTGGGAGCTTTGAAATTACAAAGACCCCTCCCATTTCGCCCGGCAGCACGTTAATTTCTATGGGAATACTTCACACAAAACACTCTCCCCACATCTCAGTCAAATACCTTTTCATTCCCATAGAAATTACATCGCCTGAGAACTTGGATTGGGAGCTTTGAAATTACAAAGACCCCTCCCATTTCGCTCGGCAGCACGTTAATTTCTATGGGAATACTTCACACAAAACACTCTCCCCACATCTCAGTCAAATATATTTTCATTCCCATAGAAATTACATCGCCTGAGAACTTGGATTGGGAGCTATGAAATTAAAAAGACCCCTCCCATTTCGCTCGGCAGCACGTTAATTTGTATGGGAATACTTCACACAAAACACTCTCCCCACGTCTCAGTCAAATACCTTTTCATTCCCTTAGAAATAACATCGCCTGAGAACTTGGATTGGGAGCTTTGAAATTACAAAGACCCCACCCATTTCGCTCGGGAGCACGGTAATTTCTATGGGAATACTTCACACAAAACACTCTCCCCACATCTCAGTCAAATACCTTTTCATTCCCATAGAAATTACATCGCCTGAGAACTTGGATTGGGAGCTTTGAAATTACAAAGACCCCTCCCATTTCGCTCGGCAGCACGTTAATTTCTATGGGAATACTTCACACAAAACACTCTCCCCACATCTCAGTCAAATAATTTTCATTCCCTTAGAAATTACATCGTCTGAGAACTTGGATTGGGAGCTTTGAAATTACAAAGACCCCTCCCATTTCGCTCGGCAGCACGTTAATTTCTATGGGAATACTTCACACAAAACACTCTCCCCACATCTCAGTCAAATAATTTTCATTCCCTTAGAAATTACATGGCCTGAGAACTTGGATTGGGAGCTTTGAAATTACAAAGACCCCTCCCATTTCGCTCGGCAGCACGTTAATTTCTATGGGAATACTTCACACAAAACACTCTCCCCACTACTCAGTCAAATACCTTTTCATTCCCATAGAAATTACATCGCCTGAGAACTTGGATTGGGAACTTTGAAATTACAAAGACCCCTCCTATTTCGCTCGGCAGCACGTTAATTTCTATGGGAATACTTCACACAAAACACTCTCCCCACATCTCAGTCAAATACCTTTTCATTCCCATAGAAATTACATCGCCTGAGAACTTGGATTGGGAGCTTTGAAATTAAAAAGACCCCTCCCATTTCGCTCGGCAGCACGGTAATTTCTATGGGAATACTTAACACAAAACACTCTCCCCACATCTCAGTCAAATACCTTTTCATTCCCATAGAAATTACATCGCCTGAGAACTTGGATTGGGAGCTTTGAAATTACAAAGACCCCTACCATTTCGCTCGGCAGCACGTTAATTTCTATGGGAATACTTCACACAAAACACTCTCCCCACATCTCAGTCAAATAATTTTCATTCCCTTAGAAATTACATCGTCTGAGAACTTGGATTGGGAGCTTTGAAATTACAAAGACTTCTCCCATTTCGCCCGGCAGCACGTTAATTTCTATGGGAATACTTCACACAAAACACTCTCCCCACATCTCAGTCAAATACCTTTTCATTCCCATAGAAATTACATCGCCTGAGAACTTGGATTGGGTGCTTTGAAATTACAAAGACCCCTCCCATTTCGCTCGGCAACACGTTAATTTCTATGGGAATACTTCACACAAAACACTCTCCCCACATCTCAGTCAAATAATTTTCATTCCCTTAGAAATTACATCGCCTGAGAACTTGGATTGGGAGCTTTGAAATTACAAAGACCCCTCCCATTTCGCTCGGCAGCACGTTTATTTCTATGGGAATACTTCACACAAAACACTCTCCACACATCTCAGTCAAATAATTTTCATTCCCTTAGAAATAACATCGCCTGAGAACTTGGATTGGGAGCTTTGAAATTACAAAGACCCCTCCCATTTCGCTCGGGAGCACGTTAATTTCTATGGGAATACTTCACACAAAACACTCTCCCCACATCTCAGTCAAATACCTTTTCATTCCCATAGAAATTACATCGCCTGAGAACTTGGATTGGGAGCTTTGAAATTACAAAGACCCCTCCCATTTCGCTCGGCAGCACGTTAATTTCTATGGGAATACTTCACACAAAACACTCTCCCCACATCTCAGTCAAATAATTTTCATTCCCTTAGAAATTACATCGTCTGAGAACTTGGATTGGGAGCTTTGAAATTACAAAGACCCCTCCCATTTCGCCCGGCAGAACGTTAATTTCTATGGGAATACTTCACACAAAACACTCTCCCCACATCTCAGTCAAATACCTTTTCATTCCCATAGAAATTACATCGCCTGAGAACTTGGATTGGGAGCTTTGAAATTACAAAGACCCCTCCCATTTCGCTCGGCAACACGTTAATTTCTATGGGAATACTTCACACAAAACACTCTCCCCACATCTCAGTCAAATAATTTTCATTCCCTTAGAAATTACATCGCCTGAGAACTTGGATTGGGAGCTTTGAAATTACAAAGACCCCTCCCATTTCGCTCGGCAGCACGTTTATTTCTATGGGAATACTTCACACAAAACACTCTCCCCACATCTCAGTCAAATAATTTTCATTCCCTTAGAAATAACATCGCCTGAGAACTTGGATTGGGAGCTTTGAAATTACAAAGACCCCTCCCATTTCGCTCGGGAGCACGTTAATTTCTATGGGAATACTTCACACAAAACACTCTCCCCACATCTCAGTCAAATAATTTTCATTCCCTTAGAAATTACATCGCCTGAGAACTTGGATTGGGAGCTTTGAAATTACAAAGACCCCTCCCATTTCGCTCGGCAGCACGTTAATTTCTATGGGAATACTTCACACAAAACACTCTCCCCACATCTCAGTCAAATTTATTTTCATTCCCATAGAAATTACATCGCCTGAGAACTTGGATTGGGAGCTTTGAAATTAAAAAGACCCCTCCCATTTCGCTCGGCAGCACGTTAATTTCTATGGGAATACTTCACACAAAACACTCTCCCGACATCTCAGTCAAATACCTTTTCATTCCCATAGAAATTACATCGCCTGAGAACTTGGATTGGGAGCTTTGAAATTACAAAGACCCCTCCCATTTCGCTCGCCAGCACGTTAATTTCTATTTGAATACTTCACACAAAACACTCTCCCCACATCTCAGTCAAATGCCTTTTCATTCCCATAGAAATTACATCGCCTGAGAACTTGGATTGGGAGCTTTGAAATTACAAAGACCCCTCCCATTTCGCTCGGCAGCACGTTAATTTCTATGGGAATACTTCACACAAAACACTCTCCCCACATCTCAGTCAAATAATTTTCATTCCCTTAGAAATTACATCGTCTGAGAACTTGGATTGGGAGCTTTGAAATTACAAAGACTTCTCCCATTTCGCCCGGCAGCACGTTAATTTCTATGGGAATACTTCACACAAAACACTCTCCCCACATCTCAGTCAAATACCTTTTCATTCCCATAGAAATTACATCGCCTGAGAACTTGGATTGGGTGCTTTGAAATTACAAAGACCCCTCCCATTTCGCTCGGCAACACGTTAATTTCTATGGGAATACTTCACACAAAACACTCTCCCCACATCTCAGTCAAATAATTTTCATTCCCTTAGAAATTACATCGCCTGAGAACTTGGATTGGGAGCTTTGAAATTACAAAGACCCCTCCCATTTCGCTCGGCAGCACGTTTATTTCTATGGGAATACTTCACACAAAACACTCTCCACACATCTCAGTCAAATAATTTTCATTCCCTTAGAAATAACATCGCCTGAGAACTTGGATTGGGAGCTTTGAAATTACAAAGACCCCTCCCATTTCGCTCGGGAGCACGTTAATTTCTATGGGAATACTTCACACAAAACACTCTCCCCACATCTCAGTCAAATACCTTTTCATTCCCATAGAAATTACATCGCCTGAGAACTTGGATTGGGAGCTTTGAAATTACAAAGACCCCTCCCATTTCGCTCGGCAGCACGTTAATTTCTATGGGAATACTTCACACAAAACACTCTCCCCACATCTCAGTCAAATAATTTTCATTCCCTTAGAAATTACATCGTCTGAGAACTTGGATTGGGAGCTTTGAAATTACAAAGACCCCTCCCATTTCGCCCGGCAGAACGTTAATTTCTATGGGAATACTTCACACAAAACACTCTCCCCACATCTCAGTCAAATACCTTTTCATTCCCATAGAAATTACATCGCCTGAGAACTTGGATTGGGAGCTTTGAAATTACAAAGACCCCTCCCATTTCGCTCGGCAACACGTTAATTTCTATGGGAATACTTCACACAAAACACTCTCCCCACATCTCAGTCAAATAATTTTCATTCCCTTAGAAATTACATCGCCTGAGAACTTGGATTGGGAGCTTTGAAATTACAAAGACCCCTCCCATTTCGCTCGGCAGCACGTTTATTTCTATGGGAATACTTCACACAAAACACTCTCCCCACATCTCAGTCAAATAATTTTCATTCCCTTAGAAATAACATCGCCTGAGAACTTGGATTGGGAGCTTTGAAATTACAAAGACCCCTCCCATTTCGCTCGGGAGCACGTTAATTTCTATGGGAATACTTCACACAAAACACTCTCCCCACATCTCAGTCAAATAATTTTCATTCCCTTAGAAATTACATCGCCTGAGAACTTGGATTGGGAGCTTTGAAATTACAAAGACCCCTCCCATTTCGCTCGGCAGCACGTTAATTTCTATGGGAATACTTCACACAAAACACTCTCCCCACATCTCAGTCAAATTTATTTTCATTCCCATAGAAATTACATCGCCTGAGAACTTGGATTGGGAGCTTTGAAATTAAAAAGACCCCTCCCATTTCGCTCGGCAGCACGTTAATTTCTATGGGAATACTTCACACAAAACACTCTCCCGACATCTCAGTCAAATACCTTTTCATTCCCATAGAAATTACATCGCCTGAGAACTTGGATTGGGAGCTTTGAAATTACAAAGACCCCTCCCATTTCGCTCGCCAGCACGTTAATTTCTATTTGAATACTTCACACAAAACACTCTCCCCACATCTCAGTCAAATGCCTTTTCATTCCCATAGAAATTACATCGCCTGAGAACTTGGATTGGGAGCTTTGAAATTACAAAGACCCCTCCCATTTCGCTCGGCAGCACGTTAATTTCTATGGGAATACTTCACACAAAACACTCTCCCCACATCTCAGTCAAATAATTTTCATTCCCTTAGAAATTACATCGTCTGAGAACTTGGATTGGGAGCTTTGAAATTACAAAGACGCCTCCCATTTCTCTCGGCAGCACGTTAATTTCTATGGGAATACTTCACACAAAACACTCTCCCCACATCTCAGTCAAATAATTTTCATTCCCTTAGAAATTACATCGCCTGAGAACTTGGATTGGGAGCTTTGAAATTACAAAGACCCCTCCCATTTCGCCCGGCAGCACGTTAATTTCTATGGGAATACTTCACACAAAACACTCTCCCCACATCTCAGTCAAATACCTTTTCATTCCCATAGAAATTACATCGCCTGAGAACTTGGATTGGGAGCTTTGAAATTACAAAGACCCCTCCCATTTCGCTCGGCAGCACGTTAATTTCTATGGGAATACTTCACACAAAACACTCTCCCCACATCTCAGTCAAATATATTTTCATTCCCATAGAAATTACATCGCCTGAGAACTTGGATTGGGAGCTATGAAATTAAAAAGACCCCTCCCATTTCGCTCGGCAGCACGTTAATTTGTATGGGAATACTTCACACAAAACACTCTCCCCACGTCTCAGTCAAATACCTTTTCATTCCCTTAGAAATAACATCGCCTGAGAACTTGGATTGGGAGCTTTGAAATTACAAAGACCCCACCCATTTCGCTCGGCAGCACGGTAATTTCTATGGGAATACTTCACACAAAACACTCTCCCCACATCTCAGTCAAATACCTTTTCATTCCCATAGAAATTACATCGCCTGAGAACTTGGATTGGGAGCTTTGAAATTACAAAGACCCCTCCCATTTCGCTCGGCAGCACGTTAATTTCTATGGGAATACTTCACACAAAACACTCTCCCCACATCTCAGTCAAATAATTTTCATTCCCTTAGAAATTACATCGTCTGAGAACTTGGATTGGGAGCTTTGAAATTACAAAGACCCCTCCCATTTCGCTCGGCAGCACGTTAATTTCTATGGGAATACTTCACACAAAACACTCTCCCCACATCTCAGTCAAATAATTTTCATTCCCTTAGAAATTACATGGCCTGAGAACTTGGATTGGGAGCTTTGAAATTACAAAGACCCCTCCCATTTCGCTCGGCAGCACGTTAATTTCTATGGGAATACTTCACACAAAACACTCTCCCCACTACTCAGTCAAATACCTTTTCATTCCCATAGAAATTACATCGCCTGAGAACTTGGATTGGGAACTTTGAAATTACAAAGACCCCTCCCATTTCGCTCGGCAGCACGTTAATTTCTATGGGAATACTTCACACAAAACACTCTCCCCACATCTCAGTCAAATACCTTTTCATTCCCATAGAAATTACATCGCCTGAGAACTTGGATTGGGAGCTTTGAAATTAAAAAGACCCCTCCCATTTCGCTCGGCAGCACGGTAATTTCTATGGGAATACTTAACACAAAACACTCTCCCCACATCTCAGTCAAATACCTTTTCATTCCCATAGAAATTACATCGCCTGAGAACTTGGATTGGGAGCTTTGAAATTACAAAGACCCCTACCATTTCGCTCGGCAGCACGTTAATTTCTATGGGAATACTTCACACAAAACACTCTCCCCACATCTCAGTCAAATAATTTTCATTCCCTTAGAAATTACATCGTCTGAGAACTTGGATTGGGAGCTTTGAAATTACAAAGACTTCTCCCATTTCGCCCGGCAGCACGTTAATTTCTATGGGAATACTTCACACAAAACACTCTCCCCACATCTCAGTCAAATACCTTTTCATTCCCATAGAAATTACATCGCCTGAGAACTTGGATTGGGTGCTTTGAAATTACAAAGACCCCTCCCATTTCGCTCGGCAACACGTTAATTTCTATGGGAATACTTCACACAAAACACTCTCCCCACATCTCAGTCAAATAATTTTCATTCCCTTAGAAATTACATCGCCTGAGAACTTGGATTGGGAGCTTTGAAATTACAAAGACCCCTCCCATTTCGCTCGGCAGCACGTTTATTTCTATGGGAATACTTCACACAAAACACTCTCCCCACATCTCAGTCAAATAATTTTCATTCCCTTAGAAATAACATCGCCTGAGAACTTGGATTGGGAGCTTTGAAATTACAAAGACCCCTCCCATTTCGCTCGGGAGCACGTTAATTTCTATGGGAATACTTCACACAAAACACTCTCCCCACATCTCAGTCAAATACCTTTTCATTCCCATAGAAATTACATCGCCTGAGAACTTGGATTGGGAGCTTTGAAATTACAAAGACCCCTCCCATTTCGCTCGGCAGCACGTTAATTTCTATGGGAATACTTCACACAAAACACTCTCCCCACATCTCAGTCAAATAATTTTCATTCCCTTAGAAATTACATCGTCTGAGAACTTGGATTGGGAGCTTTGAAATTACAAAGACCTCTCCCATTTCGCCCGGCAGAACGTTAATTTCTATGGGAATACTTCACACAAAACACTCTCCCCACATCTCAGTCAAATACCTTTTCATTCCCATAGAAATTACATCGCCTGAGAACTTGGATTGGGAGCTTTGAAATTACAAAGACCCCTCCCATTTCGCTCGGCAACACGTTAATTTCTATGGGAATACTTCACACAAAACACTCTCCCCACATCTCAGTCAAATAATTTTCATTCCCTTAGAAATTACATCGCCTGAGAACTTGGATTGGGAGCTTTGAAATTACAAAGACCCCTCCCATTTCGCTCGGCAGCACGTTTATTTCTATGGGAATACTTCACACAAAACACTCTCCCCACATCTCAGTCAAATAATTTTCATTCCCTTAGAAATAACATCGCCTGAGAACTTGGATTGGGAGCTTTGAAATTACAAAGACCCCTCCCATTTCGCTCGGGAGCACGTTAATTTCTATGGGAATACTTCACACAAAACACTCTCCCCACATCTCAGTCAAATAATTTTCATTCCCTTAGAAATTACATCGCCTGAGAACTTGGATTGGGAGCTTTGAAATTACAAAGACCCCTCCCATTTCGCTCGGCAGCACGTTAATTTCTATGGGAATACTTCACACAAAACACTCTCCCCACATCTCAGTCAAATTTATTTTCATTCCCATAGAAATTACATCGCCTGAGAACTTGGATTGGGAGCTTTGAAATTAAAAAGACCCCTCCCATTTCGCTCGGCAGCACGTTAATTTGTATGGGAATACTTCACACAAAACACTCTCCCCACGTCTCAGTCAAATACCTTTTCATTCCCTTAGAAATTACATCGCCTGAGAACTTGGATTGGGAGCTTTGAAATTACAAAGACCCCACCCATTTCGCTCGGCAGCACGGTAATTTCTATGGGAATACTTCACACAAAACACCCTCCCCACATCTCTGTCAAATACCTTTTCATTCCCATAGAAATTACATCGCCTGAGAACTTGGATTGGGAGCTTTGAAATTACAAAGACCCCTCCCATTTCGCTCGCCAGCACGTTAATTTCTATTTGAATACTTCACACAAAACACTCTCTCCACATCTCAGTCAAATGCCTTTTCATTCCCATAGAAATTACATCGCCTGAGAACTTGGATTGGGAGCTTTGAAATTACAAAGACCCCTCCCATTTCGCTCGGCAGCACGTTAATTTCTATGGGAATACTTCACACAAAACACTCTCCCCACATCTCAGTCAAATAATTTTCATTCCCTTAGAAATTACATCGTCTGAGAACTTGGATTGGGAGCTTTGAAATTACAAAGACCCCTCCCATTTCTCTCGGCAGCACGTTAATTTCTATGGGAATACTTCACACAAAACACTCTCCCCACATCTCAGTCAAATAATTTTCATTCCCTTAGAAATTACATCGCCTGAGAACTTGGATTGGGAGCTTTGAAATTACAAAGACCCCTCCCATTTCGCCCGGCAGCACGTTAATTTCTATGGGAATACTTCACACAAAACACTCTCCCCACATCTCAGTCAAATAATTTTCATTCCCATAGAAATTACATCGCCTGAGAACTTGGATTGGGAGCTTTGAAATTACAAAGACCCCTCCCATTTCGCTCGGCAGCACGTTAATTTCTATGGGAATACTTCACACAAAACACTCTCCCCACATCTCAGTCAAATATATTTTCATTCCCATAGAAATTACATCGCCTGAGAACTTGGATTGGGAGCTATGAAATTAAAAAGACCCCTCCCATTTCGCTCGGCAGCACGTTAATTTGTATGGGAATACTTCACACAAAACACTCTCCCCACGTCTCAGTCAAATACCTTTTCATTCCCTTAGAAATAACATCGCCTGAGAACTTGGATTGGGAGCTTTGAAATTACAAAGACCCCACCCATTTCGCTCGGCAGCACGGTAATTTCTATGGGAATACTTCACACAAAACACTCTCCCCACATCTCAGTCAAATACCTTTTCATTCCCATAGAAATTACATCGCCTGAGAACTTGGATTGGGAGCTTTGAAATTACAAAGACCCCTCCCATTTCGCTCGGCAGCACGTTAATTTCTATGGGAATACTTGACACAAAACACTCTCCCCACATCTCAGTCAAATAATTTTCATTCCCTTAGAAATTACATCGTCTGAGAACTTGGATTGGGAGCTTTGAAATTACAAAGACCCCTCCCATTTCGCTCGGCAGCACGTTAATTTCTATGGGAATACTTCACACAAAACACTCTCCCCACATCTCAGTCAAATAATTTTCATTCCCTTAGAAATTACATGGCCTGAGAACTTGGATTGGGAGCTTTGAAATTACAAAGACCCCTCCCATTTCGCTCGGCAGCACGTTAATTTCTATGGGAATACTTCACACAAAACACTCTCCCCACTACTCAGTCAAATACCTTTTCATTCCCATAGAAATTACATCGCCTGAGAACTTGGATTGGGAACTTTGAAATTACAAAGACCCCTCCCATTTCGCTCGGCAGCACGTTAATTTCTATGGGAATACTTCACACAAAACACTCTCCCCACATCTCAGTCAAATACCTTTTCATTCCCATAGAAATTACATCGCCTGAGAATTTGGATTGGGAGCTTTGAAATTACAAAGACCCCTCCCATTTCGCTCGCCAGCACGTTAATTTCTATTTGAATACTTCACACAAAACACTCTCCCCACATCTCAGTCAAATACCTTTTCATTCCCATAGAAATTACATCGCCTGAGAACTTGGATTGGGAGCTTTGAAATTACAGAGACCCCTCCAATTTCGCTCGGCAGCACGTTAATTTCTATGGGAATACTTCACACAAAACACTCTCCCCACATCTCAGTCAAATAATTTTCATTCCCTTAGAAATTACATCGCCTGAGAACTTGGATTGGGAGCTTTGAAATTACAAAGACCCCTCCCATTTCGCCCGGCAGCACGTTAATTTCTATGGGAATACTTCACACAAAACACTCTCCCCACATCTCAGTCAAATACCTTTTCATTCCCATAGAAATTACATCGCCTGAGAACTTGGATTGGGAGCTTTGAAATTACAAAGACCCCTCCCATTTCGCTCGGCAACACGTTAATTTCTATGGGAATACTTCACACAAAACACTCTCCCCACATCTCAGTCAAATACCTTTTCATTCCCTTAGAAATTACATCGCCTGAGAACTTGGATTGGGAGCTTTGAAATTAAAAAGACCCCTCCCATTTCGCTCGGCAGCACGGTAATTTCTATGGGAATACTTCACACAAAACACTCTCCCCACATCTCAGTCAAATACCTTTTCATTCCCATAGAAATTACATCGCCTGAGAACTTGGATTGGGAGCTTTGAAATTACAAAGACCCCTCCCATTTCGCTCGGCAACACGTTAATTTCTATGGGAATACTTCACACAAAACACTCTCCCCACATCTCAGTCAAATAATTTTCATTCCCTTAGAAATTACATCGCCTGAGAACTTGGATTGGGAGCTTTGAAATTACAAAGACCCCTCCCATTTCGCTCGGCAGCACGTTTATTTCTATGGGAATACTTCACACAAAACACTCTCCCCACATCTCAGTCAAATAATTTTCATTCCCTTAGAAATAACATCGCCTGAGAACTTGGATTGGGAGCTTTGAAATTACAAAGACCCCTCCCATTTCGCTCGGGAGCACGTTAATTTCTATGGGAATACTTCACACAAAACACTCTCCCCACATCTCAGTCAAATACCTTTTCATTCCCATAGAAATTACATCGCCTGAGAACTTGGATTGGGAGCTTTGAAATTACAAAGACCCCTCCCATTTCGCTCGGCAGCACGTTAATTTCTATGGGAATACTTCACACAAAACCCTCTCCCCACATCTCAGTCAAATAATTTTCATTCCCTTAGAAATTACATCGTCTGAGAACTTGGATTGGGAGCTTTGAAATTACAAAGACCCCTCCCATTTCGCCCGGCAGCACGTTAATTTCTATGGGAATACTTCACACAAAACACTCTCCCCACATCTCAGTCAAATACCTTTTCATTCCCATAGAAATTACATCGCCTGAGAACTTGGATTGGGAGCTTTGAAATTACAAAGACCCCTCCCATTTCGCTCGGCAACACGTTAATTTCTATGGGAATACTTCACTCAAAACACTCTCCCCACATCTCAGTCAAGTAATTTTCATTCCCTTAGAAATTACATCGCCTGAGAACTTGGATTGGGAGCTTTGAAATTACAAAGACCCTTCCCATTTCGCTCGGCAGCACGTTTATTTCTATGGGAATACTTCACACAAAACACTCTCCCCACATCTCAGTCAAATAATTTTCATTCCCTTAGAAATTACATCGTCTGAGAACTTGGATTGGGAGCTTTGAAATTACAAAGACCCCTCCCATTTCGCTCGGCAACACGTTAATTTCTATGGGAATACTTCACACAAAACACTCTCCCCACATCTCAGTCAAATACCTTTTCATTCCCTTAGAAATTACATCGCCTGAGAACTTGGATTGGGAGCTTTGAAATTAAAAAGACCCCTCCCATTTCGCTCGGCAGCACGGTAATTTCTATGGGAATACTTCACACAAAACACTCTCCCCACATCTCAGTCAAATACCTTTTCATTCCCATAGAAATTACATCGCCTGAGAACTTGGATTGGGAGCTTTGAAATTACAAAGACCCCTCCCATTTCGCTCGGCAACACGTTAATTTCTATGGGAATACTTCACACAAAACACTCTCCCCACATCTCAGTCAAATAATTTTCATTCCCTTAGAAATTACATCGCCTGAGAACTTGGATTGGGAGCTTTGAAATTACAAAGACCCCTCCCATTTCGCTCGGCAGCACGTTTATTTCTATGGGAATACTTCACACAAAACACTCTCCCCACATCTCAGTCAAATAATTTTCATTCCCTTAGAAATAACATCGCCTGAGAACTTGGATTGGGAGCTTTGAAATTACAAAGACCCCCTCCCATTTCGCTCGGGAGCACGTTAATTTCTATGGGAATACTTCACACAAAACACTCTCCCCACATCTCAGTCAAATACCTTTTCATTCCCATAGAAATTACATCGCCTGAGAACTTGGATTGGGAGCTTTGAAATTACAAAGACCCCTCCCATTTCGCTCGGCAGCACGTTAATTTCTATGGGAATACTTCACACAAAACACTCTCCCCACATCTCAGTCAAATAATTTTCATTCCCTTAGAAATTACATCGTCTGAGAACTTGGATTGGGAGCTTTGAAATTACAAAGACCCCTCCCATTTCGCCCGGCAGCACGTTAATTTCTATGGGAATACTTCACACAAAACACTCCCCACATCTCAGTCAAATACCTTTTCATTCCCATAGAAATTACATCGCCTGAGAACTTGGATTGGGAGCTTTGAAATTACAAAGACCCCTCCCATTTCGCTCGGCAACACGTTAATTTCTATGGGAATACTTCACTCAAAACACTCTCCCCACATCTCAGTCAAATAATTTTCATTCCCTTAGAAATTACATCGCCTGAGAACTTGGATTGGGAGCTTTGAAATTACAAAGACCCTTCCCATTTCGCTCGGCAGCACGTTTATTTCTATGGGAATACTTCACACAAAACACTCTCCCCACATCTCAGTCAAATAATTTTCATTCCCTTAGAAATTACATCGTCTGAGAACTTGGATTGGGAGCTTTGAAATTACAAAGACCCCTCCCATTTCGCTCGGCATCACGTTAATTTCTATGGGAATACTTCACACAAAACACTCTCCCCACATCTCAGTCAAATTTATTTTCATTCCCATAGAAATTACATCGCCTGAGAACTTGGATTGGGAGCTTTGAAATTAAAAAGACCCCTCCCATTTCGCTCGGCAGCACGTTAATTTGTATGGGAATACTTCACACAAAACACTCTCCCCACGTCTCAGTCAAATACCTTTTCATTCCCTTAGAAATTACATCGCCTGAGAACTTGGATTGGGAGCTTTGAAATTACAAAGACCCCACCCATTTCGCTCGGCAGCACGGTAATTTCTATGGGAATACTTCACACAAAACACCCTCCCCACATCTCTGTCAAATACCTTTTCATTCCCATAGAAATTACATCGCCTGAGAACTTGGATTGGGAGCTTTGAAATTACAAAGACCCCTCCCATTTCGCTCGGCAGCACGTTAATTTCTATGGGAATACTTCACACAAAACACTCTCCCCACATCTCAGACAAATACCTTTTCATTCCCATAGAAATTACATCGCCTGAGAACTTGGATTGGGAGCTTTGAAATTACAAAGACCCCTCCCATTTCGCTCGGCAGCACGTTAATTTCTATGGGAATACTTCACACAAAACACTCTCCCGACATCTCAGTCAAATACCTTTTCATTCCCATAGAAATTACATCGCCTGAGAACTTGGATTGGGAGCTTTGAAATTACAAAGACCCCTCCCATTTCGCTCGCCAGCACGTAAATTTCTATTTGAATACTTCACACAAAACACTCTCCCCACATCTCAGTCAAATGCCTTTTCATTCCCATAGAAATTACATCGCCTGAGAACTTGGATTGGGAGCTTTGAAATTACAAAGACCCCTCCCATTTCGCTCGGCAGCACGTTAATTTCTATGGGAATACTTCACACAAAACACTCTCCCCACATCTCAGTCAAATACCTTTTCATTCCCATAGAAATTACATCGCCTGAGAACTTGGATTGGGAGCTTTGAAATTACAAAGACCCCTCCCATTTCGCTCGGCAACACGTTAATTTCTATGGGAATACTTCACACAAAACACTCTCCCCACATCTCAGTCAAATACCTTTTCATTCCCTTAGAAATTACATCGCCTGAGAACTTGGATTGGGAGCTTTGAAATTACAAAGACCCCTCCCATTTCGCTCGGCAGCACGTTAATTTCTATGGGAATACTTCACACAAAACACTCTCCCCACATCTCAGTCAAATATATTTTCATTCCCATAGAAATTACATCGCCTGAGAACTTGGATTGGGAGCTATGAAATTAAAAAGACCCCTCCCATTTCGCTCGGCAGCACGTTAATTTGTATGGGAATACTTCACACAAAACACTCTCCCCACGTCTCAGTCAAATACCTTTTCATTCCCTTAGAAATAACATCGCCTGAGAACTTGGATTGGGAGCTTTGAAATTACAAAGACCCCACCCATTTCGCTCGGCAGCACGGTAATTTCTATGGGAATACTTCACACAAAACACTCTCCCCACATCTCAGTCAAATACCTTTTCATTCCCATAGAAATTACATCGCCTGAGAACTTGGATTGGGAGCTTTGAAATTACAAAGACCCCTCCCATTTCGCTCGGCAGCACGTTAATTTCTATGGGAATACTTCACACAAAACACTCTCCCCACATCTCAGTCAAATAATTTTCATTCCCTTAGAAATTACATCGCCTGAGAACTTGGATTGGGAGCTTTGAAATTACAAAGACCCCTCCCATTTCGCTCGGCAGCACGTTAATTTCTATGGGAATACTTCACACAAAACACTCTCCCCACATCTCAGTCAAATAATTTTCATTCCCTTAGAAATTACATCGTCTGAGAACTTGGATTGGGAGCTTTGAAATTACAAAGACCCCTCCCATTTCGCTCGGCAGCACGTTAATTTCTATGGGAATACTTCACACAAAACACTCTCCCCACATCTCAGTCAAATACCTTTTCATTCCCATAGAAATTACATCGCCTGAGAACTTGGATGGGGAGCTTTGAAATTACAAAGACCCCTCCCATTTCGCTCGGCAGCACGTTAATTTCTATGGGCATACTTCACACAAAACACTCTCCCGACATCTCAGTCAAATACCTTTTCATTCCCATAGAAATTACATCGCCTTAGAACTTGGATTGGGAGCTTTGAAATTACAAAGACCCCTCCCATTTCGCTCGCCAGCACGTTAATTTCTATTTGAATACTTCACACAAAACACTCTCCCCACATCTCAGTCAAATGCCTTTTCATTCCCATAGAAATTACATCGCCTGAGAACTTGGATTGGGAGCTTTGAAATTACAAAGACCCCTCCCATTTCGCTCGGCAGCTCGTTAATTTCTATGGGAATACTTCACACAAAACTCTCTCCCCACATCTCAGTCAAATAATTTTCATTCCCTTAGAAATTACATCGCCTGAGAACTTGGATTGGGAGCTTTGAAATTACAAAGACCCCTCCCATTTCGCCCGGCAGCACGTTAATTTCTATGGGAATACTTCACACAAAACACTCTCCCCACATCTCAGTCAAATACCTTTTCATTCCCATAGAAATTACATCGCCTGAGAACTTGGATTGGGAGCTTTGAAATTACAAAGACCCCTCCCATTTCGCTCGGCAACACGTTAATTTCTATGGGAATACTTCACACAAAACACTCTCCCCACATCTCAGTCAAATACCTTTTCATTCCCTTAGAAATTACATCGCCTGAGAACTTGGATTGGGAGCTTTGAAATTACAAAGACCCCTCCCATTTCGCTCGGCAGCACGTTAATTTCTATGGGAATACTTCACACAAAACACTCTCCCCACATCTCAGTCAAATATATTTTCATTCCCATAGAAATTACATCGCCTGAGAACTTGGATTGGGAGCTATGAAATTAAAAAGACCCCTCCCATTTCGCTCGGCAGCACGTTAATTTGTATGGGAATACTTCACACAAAACACTCTCCCCACGTCTCAGTCAAATACCTTTTCATTCCCTTAGAAATAACATCGCCTGAGAACTTGGATTGGGAGCTTTGAAATTACAAAGACCCCACCCATTTCGCTCGGCAGCACGGTAATTTCTATGATATTACTTCACACAAAACACTCTCCCCACATCTCAGTCAAATACCTTTTCATTCCCATAGAAATTACATCGCCTGAGAACTTGGATTGGGAGCTTTGAAATTACAAAGACCCCTCCCATTTCGCTCGGCAGCACGTTAATTTCTATGGGAATACTTCACACAAAACACTCTCCCCACATCTCAGTCAAATAATTTTCATTCCCTTAGAAATTACATCGTCTGAGAACTTGGATTGGGAGCTTTGAAATTACAGAACCCCTCCCATTTCGCTCGGCAGCACGTTAATTTCTATGGGAATACTTCACACAAAACACTCTCCCCACATCTCAGTCAAATAATTTTCATTCCCTTAGAAATTACATCGTCTGAGAACTTGGATTGGGAGCGTTGAAATTACAAAGACCCCTCCCATTTCGCTCGGCAGCACGTTAATTTCTATGGGAATACTTCACACAAAACACTCTCCCCACATCTCAGTCAAATACCTTTTCATTCCCTTAGAAATTACATCGCCTGAGAACTTGGATTGGGAGCTTTGAAATTACAAAGACCCCTCCCATTTCGCTCGGCAACACGTTAATTTCTATGGGAATACTTCACACAAAACACTCTCCCCACATCTCAGTCAAATACCTTTTCATTCCCTTAGAAATTACATCGCCTGAGAACTTGGATTGGGAGCTTTGAAATTACAAAGACCCCTCCCATTTCGCTCGGCAGCACGTTAATTTCTATGGGAATACTTCACACTAAACACTCTCCCCACTACTCAGTCAAATACCTTTTCATTCCCTTAGAAACTACATCGCCTGAGAACTTGGATTGGGAGCTTTGAAATTACAAAGACCCCTCCCATTTCGCTCGGCAGCACGTTAATTTCTATGGGAATACTTCACACAAAACACTCTCCCCACATCTCAGTCAAATAATTTTCATTCCCTTAGAAATTACATCGCCTGAGAACTTGGATTGGGAGCTTTGAAATTACAAAGACCCCTCCCATTTCGCTCGGCAGCACGTTAATTTCTATGGGAATACTTCACACAAAACACTCTCCCCACATCTCAGTCAAATAATTTTCATTCCCTTAGAAATAACATCGCCTGAGAACTTGGATTGGGAGCTTTGAAATTACAAAGACCCCTTCCATTTCGCTCGGCAGCACGTTAATTTCTATGGGAATACTTCACACAAAACACTCTCCCCACATCTCAGTCAAATACCTTTTCATTCCCATAGAAATTACATCGCCTGAGAACTTGGATTGGGAGCTTTGAAATTACAAAGACCCCTCCCATTTCGCTCGGCAGCACGTTAATTTCTATGGGAATACTTCACACAAAACACTCTCCCCACATCTCAGTCAAATACCTTTTCATTCCCATAGAAATTACATCGCCTGAGAACTTGGATTGGGAGCTTTGAAATTACAAAGACCCCTCCCATTTCGCTCGGCAGCACGTTAAATTCTATGGGAATACTTCACACAAAACACTCTCCCCACATCTCAGTCAAATACCTTTTCATTCCCATAGAAATTACATCGCCTGAGAACTTGGATTGGGAGCTTTGAAATTACAAAGACCCCTCCCATTTTGCTCGGCAGCACGTTAATTTCTATGGGAATACTTCACACAAAACACTCTCTCCACATCTTAGTCAAATACCTTTTAATACCCTTAGAAATTACATCGCCTGAGAACTTGGATTGGGAGCTTTGAAATTACAAAGACCCCTCCCATTTCGCTCGGCAGCACGTTAATTTCTATGGGAATACTTCACACAAAACACTCTCCCCACATCTCAGTCAAATACCTTTTCATTCCCATAGAAATTACATCGCCTGAGAACTTGGATTGGGAGCTTTGAAATTACAAAGACCCCTCCAATTTCACTCGGCAGCACGTTAATTTCTATGGGAATACTTCACACAAAACACTCTCCCCACATCTCAGTCAAATACCTTTTAATACCCTTAGAAATTACATCGCCTGAGAACTTGGATTGGGAGCTTTGAAATTACAAAGACCCCTCCCATTGCGCTCGGCAGCACGTTAATTTCTATGGGAATACTTCACACAAAACACTCTCCCTACATCTCAGTCAAATACCTTTTCATTCCCATAGAAATTACATCGCCTAAGAACTTGGATTGGGAGCTTTGAAATTACAAAGACCCCTCCCATTTCGCTCGGCAGCACGTTAATTGCTATGGGAATACTTCACACAAAACACTCTCCCCACATCTCAGTCAAATACCTTTTCATTCCCATAGAAATTACATCGCCTGAGAACTTGGATTGGGAGCTTTGAAATTACAAAGACCCCTCCCATTTCGCTCGGCAGCACGTTAATTTCTATGGGAATACTTCACACAAAACACTCTCCCCACATCTCAGTCAAATAATTTTCATTCCCTTAGAAATTACATCGTCTGAGAACTTGGATTGGGAGCTTTGAAATTACAGAACCCCTCCCATTTCGCTCGGCAGCACGTTAATTTCTATGGGAATACTTCACACAAAACACTCTCCCCACATCTCAGTCAAATAATTTTCATTCCCTTAGAAATTACATCGTCTGAGAACTTGGATTGGGAGCGTTGAAATTACAAAGACCCCTCCCATTTCGCTCGGCAGCACGTTAATTTCTATGGGAATACTTCACACAAAACACTCTCCCCACATCTCAGTCAAATACCTTTTCATTCCCTTAGAAATTACATCGCCTGAGAACTTGGATTGGGAGCTTTGAAATTACAAAGACCCCTCCCATTTCGCTCGGCAACACGTTAATTTCTATGGGAATACTTCACACAAAACACTCTCCCCACATCTCAGTCAAATACCTTTTCATTCCCTTAGAAATTACATCGCCTGAGAACTTGGATTGGGAGCTTTGAAATTACAAAGACCCCTCCCATTTCGCTCGGCAGCACGTTAATTTCTATGGGAATACTTCACACTAAACACTCTCCCCACTACTCAGTCAAATACCTTTTCATTCCCTTAGAAACTACATCGCCTGAGAACTTGGATTGGGAGCTTTGAAATTACAAAGACCCCTCCCATTTCGCTCGGCAGCACGTTAATTTCTATGGGAATACTTCACACAAAACACTCTCCCCACATCTCAGTCAAATAATTTTCATTCCCTTAGAAATTACATCGCCTGAGAACTTGGATTGGGAGCTTTGAAATTACAAAGACCCCTCCCATTTCGCTCGGCAGCACGTTAATTTCTATGGGAATACTTCACACAAAACACTCTCCCCACATCTCAGTCAAATAATTTTCATTCCCTTAGAAATAACATCGCCTGAGAACTTGGATTGGGAGCTTTGAAATTACAAAGACCCCTTCCATTTCGCTCGGCAGCACGTTAATTTCTATGGGAATACTTCACACAAAACACTCTCCCCACATCTCAGTCAAATACCTTTTCATTCCCATAGAAATTACATCGCCTGAGAACTTGGATTGGGAGCTTTGAAATTACAAAGACCCCTCCCATTTCGCTCGGCAGCACGTTAATTTCTATGGGAATACTTCACACAAAACACTCTCCCCACATCTCAGTCAAATACCTTTTCATTCCCATAGAAATTACATCGCCTGAGAACTTGGATTGGGAGCTTTGAAATTACAAAGACCCCTCCCATTTCGCTCGGCAGCACGTTAAATTCTATGGGAATACTTCACACAAAACACTCTCCCCACATCTCAGTCAAATACCTTTTCATTCCCATAGAAATTACATCGCCTGAGAACTTGGATTGGGAGCTTTGAAATTACAAAGACCCCTCCCATTTTGCTCGGCAGCACGTTAATTTCTATGGGAATACTTCACACAAAACACTCTCTCCACATCTTAGTCAAATACCTTTTAATACCCTTAGAAATTACATCGCCTGAGAACTTGGATTGGGAGCTTTGAAATTACAAAGACCCCTCCCATTTCGCTCGGCAGCACGTTAATTTCTATGGGAATACTTCACACAAAACACTCTCCCCACATCTCAGTCAAATACCTTTTCATTCCCATAGAAATTACATCGCCTGAGAACTTGGATTGGGAGCTTTGAAATTACAAAGACCCCTCCAATTTCACTCGGCAGCACGTTAATTTCTATGGGAATACTTCACACAAAACACTCTCCCCACATCTCAGTCAAATACCTTTTAATACCCTTAGAAATTACATCGCCTGAGAACTTGGATTGGGAGCTTTGAAATTACAAAGACCCCTCCCATTGCGCTCGGCAGCACGTTAATTTCTATGGGAATACTTCACACAAAACACTCTCCCTACATCTCAGTCAAATACCTTTTCATTCCCATAGAAATTACATCGCCTAAGAACTTGGATTGGGAGCTTTGAAATTACAAAGACCCCTCCCATTTCGCTCGGCAGCACGTTAATTGCTATGGGAATACTTCACACAAAACACTCTCCCCACATCTCAGTCAAATACCTTTTCATTCCCATAGAAATTACATCGCCTGAGAACTTGGATTGGGAGCTTTGAAATTACAAAGACCCCTCCCATTTCGCTCGGCAGCACGTTAATTTCTATGGGAATACTTCACACAAAACACTCTCCCCACATCTCAGTCAAATACCTTTTCATTCCCATAGAAATTACATCGCCTGAAAACTTGGATTGGGAACTTTGAAATTACAAAGACCCCTCCCATTTCGCTCGGCAGCACGTTAATTTCTATGGGAATACTTCACACAAAACACTCTCCCCACATCTCAGTCAAATACCTTTTCATTCCCATAGAAATTACATCGCCTGAGAACTTGGATTGGGAGCTTTGAAATTACAAAGACCCCTCCCATTTCGCTCGGCAGCACGTTAATTTCTATGGGAATACTTCACACAAAACACTCTCCCCACATCTCAGTCAAATACCTTTTCATTCCCATAGAAATTACATCGCCTGAGAACTTGGATTGGGAGCTTTGAAATTACAAAGACCCCTCCAATTTCGCTCGGCAGCACGTTAATTTCTATGGGAATACTTCACACAAAACACTCTCCCCACATCTCAGTCAAATACCTTTTAATACCCTTAGAAAAAACATCGCCTGAGAACTTGGATTGGGAGCTTTGAAATTACAAAGACCCCACCCATTTCGCTCGGCAGCACGTTAATTTCTATCGGAATACTTCACACAAAACACTCTCCCCACATCTCAGTCAAATACCTTTTCATTCCCATAGAATTTACATCGCCTGAGAACTTGGATTGGGAGCTTTGAAATTACAAAGACCCCTCCCATTTCGCTCGGCAGCACGTTAATTTCTATGGGAATACTTCACACAAAACACTCACCCCACATCTCAGTCAAATACCTTTTCATTCCCATAGAAATTACATCGCCTGAGAACTTGGATTGGGAGCTTTGAAATTACAAAGACCCCTCCCATTTCGCTCCGCAGCACGTTAATTTCTATGGGAATACTTCACACAAAACACTCTCCCCACATCTCAGTCAAATACCTTTTCATTCCCATAGAAATTACATCGCCTGAGAACTTGGATTGGGAGCTTTGAAATTACAAAGACCCCTCCCATTTCGCTCGGCAACACGTTAATTTCTATGGGAATATATTACACAAAACACTCTCCCCACATCTCAGTCAAATACCTTTTCATTCCCATAGAAATTACATCGCCTGAAAACTTGGATTGGGAACTTTGAAATTACAAAGACCCCTCCCATTTCGCTCGGCAGCACGTTAATTTCTATGGGAATACTTCACACAAAACAATCTCCCCACATCTCAGTCAAATACCTTTTCATTCCCATAGAAATTACATCGCCTGAGAACTTGGATTGGGAGCTTTGAAATTACGAAGACCCCTCCCATTTCGCTCGGCAGCACGTCAATTTCTATGGGAATACTTCACACAAAACACTCTCCCCACATCTCAGTCAAATACCTTTTCATTCCCATAGAAATTACATCGCCTGAGAACTTGGATTGGGAGCTTTGAAATTACAAAGACCCCTCCCATTTCGCTCGGCAGCACGTTAATTTCTATGGGAATACTTCACACAAAACACTCTCCCCACATCTCAGTCAAATACCTTTTCATTCCCATAGAAATTACATCGCCTGAGAACTTGGATTGGGAGCTTTGAAATTACGAAGACCCCTCCCATTTCGCTCGGCAGCACGTTAATTTGTATGGGAATACTTCACACAAAACACTCTCTCCACATCTTTGTCAAATACCTTTTAATACCCTTAGAAATTACATCGCCTGAGAACTTGGATTGGGAGCTTTGAAATTACAAAGACCCCTCCCATTTCGCTCGGCAGCACGTTAATTTCTATGGGAATTCTTCACACAAAACACTCTCCCCACATCTCAGTCAAATACCTTTTCATTCCCATAGAAATTACATCGCCTGAGAACTTGGATTGGGAGCTTTGAAATTACAAAGACCCCTCCAATTTCGCTCGGCAGCACGTTAATTTCTATGGGAATACTTCACACAAAACACTCTCCCCACATCTCAGTCAAATACCTTTTAATACCCTTAGAAATTACATCGCCTGAGAACTTGGATTGGGAGCTTTGAAATTACAAAGACCCCTCCCATTTCGCTCGGCAGCACGTTAATTTCTATGGGAATACTTCACACAAAACACTCTCCCCACATCTCAGTCAAATACCTTTTCATTCCCATAGCAATTACATCGCCTGAGAACTTGGATTGGGAGCTTTGAAATTACAAAGACCCCTCCCATTTCGCTCGGCAGCACGTTAATTTCTATGGGAATACTTCACACAAAACACTCTCCCCACATCTCAGTCAAATACCTTTTCATTCCCATAGAAATTACATCGCCTGAGAACTTGGATTGGGAGCTTTGAAATTACAAAGACCCCTCCCATTTCGCTCGGCAGCACGTTAAATTCTATGGGAATACTTCACACAAAACACGCTCCCCACATCTCAGTCAAATACCTTTTCATTCCCATAGAAATTACATCGCCTGAGAACTTGGATTGGGAGCTTTAAAATTACAAAGACCCCTCCCATTTCGCTCGGCAGCACGTTAATTTCTATGGGAATACTTCACATAATACACTCTCCCCACATCTCAGTCAAATACCTTTTCATTCCCATAGAAATTACATCGCCTGAGAACTTGGATTGGGAGCTTTGAAAATACAAAGACCCCTCCCATTTCGCTCGGCAGCACGTTAATTTCTATGGGAATACTTCACACAAAACACTCTCTCCACATCTTAGTCAAATACCTTTTAATACCCTTAGAAATTACATCGCCTGAGAACTTGGATTGGGAGCTTTGAAATTACAAAGACCCCTCCCATTTCGCTCGGCAGCACGTTAATTTCTATGGGAATACTTCACACAAAACACTCTCCCCACATCTCACTCAAATACCTTTTCATTCCCATAGAAATTACATCGCCTGAGAACTTGGATTGGGAGCTTTGAAATTACAAAGACCCCTCCAATTTCGCTCGGCAGCACGTTAATTTCTATGGGAATACTTCACACAAAACACTCTCCCCACATCTCAGTCAAATACCTTTTAATACCCTTAGAAATTACATCGCCTGAGAACTTGGATTGGGAGCTTTGAAATTACAAAGACCCCTCCCATTTCGCTCGGCAGCACGTTAATTTCTATGGGAATACTTCACACAAAACACTCTCCCCACATCTCAGTCAAATACCTTTTCATTCCCATAGAAATTACATCGCCTAAGAACTTGGATTGGGAGCTTTGAAATTACAAAGACCCCTCCCATTTCGCTCGGCAGCACGTTAATTGCTATGGGAATACTTCACACAAAACACTCTCCCCACATCTCAGTCAAATACCTTTTCATTCCCATAGAAATTACATCGCCTGAGAACTTGGATTCGGAGCTTTGAAATTACAAAGATCCCTCCCATTTCGCTCGGCAGCACGTTAATTTCTATGGGAATACTTCACATAATACACTCTCCCCACATCTCAGTCAAATACCTTTTCATTCCCATAGAAATTACATCGCCTGAGAACTTGGATTGGGAGCTTTGAAAATACAAAGACCCCTCCCATTTCGCTCGGTAGCACGTTAATTTCTATGGGAATACTTCACACAAAACACTCTCTCCACATCTTAGTCAAATACCTTTTAATACCCTTAGAAATTACATCGCCTGAGAACTTGGATTGGGAGCTTTGAAATTACAAAGACCCCTCCCATTTCGCTCGGCAGCACGTTAATTTCTATGGGAATACTTCACACAAAACACTCTCCCCACATCTCACTCAAATACCGTTTCATTCCCATAGAAATTACATCGCCTGAGAACTTGGATTGGGAGCTTTGAAATTACAAAGACCCCTCCAATTTCGCTCGGCAGCACGTAAATTTCTATGGGAATACTTCACACAAAACACTCTCCCCACATCTCAGTCAAATACCTTTTAATACCCTTAGAAAAAACATCGCCTGAGAACTTGGATTGGGAGCTTTGAAATTACAAAGACCCCTCCCATTTCGCTCGGCAGCACGTTAATTTCTATGGGAATACTTCACACAAAACACTCTCCCCACATCTCACTCAAATACCTTTTCATTCCCATAGAAATTACATCGCCTGAGAACTTGGATTGGGAGCTTTGAAATTACAAAGACCCCTCCAATTTCGCTCGGCAGCACGTTAATTTCTATGGGAATACTTCACACAAAACACTCTCCCCACATCTCAGTCAAATACCTTTTAATACCCTTAGAAATTACATCGCCTGAGAACTTGGATTGGGAGCTTTGAAATTACAAAGACCCCTCCCATTTCGCTCGGCAGCACGTTAATTTCTATGGGAATACTTCACACAAAACACTCTCCCCACATCTCAGTCAAATACCTTTTCATTCCCATAGAAATTACATCGCCTAAGAACTTGGATTGGGAGCTTTGAAATTACAAAGACCCCTCCCATTTCGCTCGGCAGCACGTTAATTGCTATGGGAATACTTCACACAAAACACTCTCCCCACATCTCAGTCAAATACCTTTTCATTCCCATAGAAATTACATCGCCTGAGAACTTGGATTCGGAGCTTTGAAATTACAAAGATCCCTCCCATTTCGCACGGCAGCACGTTAATTTCTATGGGAATACTTCACACAAAACACTCTCCCCACATCTCAGTCAAATACCTTTTCATTCCCATAGAAATTACATCGCCTGAGAACTTGGATTGGGAGCTTTGAAATTACAAAGACCCCTCCCATTTCGCTCGGCAGCACGTTAATTTCTATGGGAATACTTCACATAATACACTCTCCCCACATCTCAGTCAAATACCTTTTCATTCCCATAGAAATTACATCGCCTGAGAACTTGGATTGGGAGCTTTGAAATTACAAAGACCCCTCCCATTTCGCTCGGCAGCACGTTAATTTCTATGGGAATACTTCACACAAAACACTCTCCCCACATCTCAGTCAAATACCTTTTCATTCCCATAGAAATTACATCGCCTGAGAACTTGGATTGGGAGCTTTGAAATTACAAAGACCCCTCCAATTTCGCTCGGCAGCACGTTAATTTCTATGGGAATACTTCACACAAAACACTCTCCCCACATCTCAGTCAAATACCTTTTAATACCCTTAGAAAAAACATCGCCTGAGAACTTGGATTGGGAGCTTTGAAATTACAAAGACCCCACCCATTTCGCTCGGCAGCACGTTAATTTCTATCGGAATACTTCACACAAAACACTCTCCCCACATCTCAGTCAAATACCTTTTCATTCCCATAGAATTTACATCGCCTGAGAACTTGGATTGGGAGCTTTGAAATTACAAAGACCCCTCCCATTTCGCTCGGCAGCACGTTAATTTCTATGGGAATACTTCACACAAAACACTCACCCCACATCTCAGTCAAATACCTTTTCATTCCCATAGAAATTACATCGCCTGAGAACTTGGATTGGGAGCTTTGAAATTACAAAGACCCCTCCCATTTCGCTCCGCAGCACGTTAATTTCTATGGGAATACTTCACACAAAACACTCTCCCCACATCTCAGTCAAATACCTTTTCATTCCCATAGAAATTACATCGACTGAGAACTTGGATTGGGAGCTTTGAAATTACAAAGACCCCTCCCATTTCGCTCGGCAACACGTTAATTTCTATGGGAATATATTACACAAAACACTCTCCCCACATCTCAGTCAAATACCTTTTCATTCCCATAGAAATTACATCGCCTGAAAACTTGGATTGGGAACTTTGAAATTACAAAGACCCCTCCCATTTCGCTCGGCAGCACGTTAATTTCTATGGGAATACTTCACACAAAACAATCTCCCCACATCTCAGTCAAATACCTTTTCATTCCCATAGAAATTACATCGCCTGAGAACTTGGATTGGGAGCTTTGAAATTACGAAGACCCCTCCCATTTCGCTCGGCAGCACGTCAATTTCTATGGGAATACTTCACACAAAACACTCTCCCCACATCTCAGTCAAATACCTTTTCATTCCCATAGAAATTACATCGCCTGAGAACTTGGATTGGGAGCTTTGAAATTACAAAGACCCCTCCCATTTCGCTCGGCAGCACGTTAATTTCTATGGGAATACTTCACACAAAACACTCTCCCCACATCTCAGTCAAATACCTTTTCATTCCCATAGAAATTACATCGCCTGAGAACTTGGATTGGGAGCTTTGAAATTACGAAGACCCCTCCCATTTCGCTCGGCAGCACGTTAATTTGTATGGGAATACTTCACACAAAACACTCTCTCCACATCTTTGTCAAATACCTTTTAATACCCTTAGAAATTACATCGCCTGAGAACTTGGATTGGGAGCTTTGAAATTACAAAGACCCCTCCCATTTCGCTCGGCAGCACGTTAATTTCTATGGGAATTCTTCACACAAAACACTCTCCCCACATCTCAGTCAAATACCTTTTCATTCCCATAGAAATTACATCGCCTGAGAACTTGGATTGGGAGCTTTGAAATTACAAAGACCCCTCCAATTTCGCTCGGCAGCACGTTAATTTCTATGGGAATACTTCACACAAAACACTCTCCCCACATCTCAGTCAAATACCTTTTAATACCCTTAGAAATTACATCGCCTGAGAACTTGGATTGGGAGCTTTGAAATTACAAAGACCCCTCCCATTTCGCTCGGCAGCACGTTAATTTCTATGGGAATACTTCACACAAAACACTCTCCCCACATCTCAGTCAAATACCTTTTCATTCCCATAGCAATTACATCGCCTGAGAACTTGGATTGGGAGCTTTGAAATTACAAAGACCCCTCCCATTTCGCTCGGCAGCACGTTAATTTCTATGGGAATACTTCACACAAAACACTCTCCCCACATCTCAGTCAAATACCTTTTCATTCCCATAGAAATTACATCGCCTGAGAACTTGGATTGGGAGCTTTGAAATTACAAAGACCCCTCCCATTTCGCTCGGCAGCACGTTAAATTCTATGGGAATACTTCACACAAAACACGCTCCCCACATCTCAGTCAAATACCTTTTCATTCCCATAGAAATTACATCGCCTGAGAACTTGGATTGGGAGCTTTAAAATTACAAAGACCCCTCCCATTTCGCTCGGCAGCACGTTAATTTCTATGGGAATACTTCACATAATACACTCTCCCCACATCTCAGTCAAATACCTTTTCATTCCCATAGAAATTACATCGCCTGAGAACTTGGATTGGGAGCTTTGAAAATACAAAGACCCCTCCCATTTCGCTCGGCAGCACGTTAATTTCTATGGGAATACTTCACACAAAACACTCTCTCCACATCTTAGTCAAATACCTTTTAATACCCTTAGAAATTACATCGCCTGAGAACTTGGATTGGGAGCTTTGAAATTACAAAGACCCCTCCCATTTCGCTCGGCAGCACGTTAATTTCTATGGGAATACTTCACACAAAACACTCTCCCCACATCTCACTCAAATACCTTTTCATTCCCATAGAAATTACATCGCCTGAGAACTTGGATTGGGAGCTTTGAAATTACAAAGACCCCTCCAATTTCGCTCGGCAGCACGTTAATTTCTATGGGAATACTTCACACAAAACACTCTCCCCACATCTCAGTCAAATACCTTTTAATACCCTTAGAAATTACATCGCCTGAGAACTTGGATTGGGAGCTTTGAAATTACAAAGACCCCTCCCATTTCGCTCGGCAGCACGTTAATTTCTATGGGAATACTTCACACAAAACACTCTCCCCACATCTCAGTCAAATACCTTTTCATTCCCATAGAAATTACATCGCCTAAGAACTTGGATTGGGAGCTTTGAAATTACAAAGACCCCTCCCATTTCGCTCGGCAGCACGTTAATTGCTATGGGAATACTTCACACAAAACACTCTCCCCACATCTCAGTCAAATACCTTTTCATTCCCATAGAAATTACATCGCCTGAGAACTTGGATTCGGAGCTTTGAAATTACAAAGATCCCTCCCATTTCGCACGGCAGCACGTTAATTTCTATGGGAATACTTCACACAAAACACTCTCCCCACATCTCAGTCAAATACCTTTTCATTCCCATAGAAATTACATCGCCTGAGAACTTGGATTGGGAGCTTTGAAATTACAAAGACCCCTCCCATTTCGCTCGGCAGCACGTTAATTTCTATGGGAATACTTCACATAATACACTCTCCCCACATCTCAGTCAAATACCTTTTCATTCCCATAGAAATTACATCGCCTGAGAACTTGGATTGGGAGCTTTGAAAATACAAAGACCCCTCCCATTTCGCTCGGTAGCACGTTAATTTCTATGGGAATACTTCACACAAAACACTCTCTCCACATCTTAGTCAAATACCTTTTAATACCCTTAGAAATTACATCGCCTGAGAACTTGGATTGGGAGCTTTGAAATTACAAAGACCCCTCCCATTTCGCTCGGCAGCACGTTAATTTCTATGGGAATACTTCACACAAAACACTCTCCCCACATCTCAGTCAAATACCGTTTCATTCCCATAGAAATTACATCGCCTGAGAACTTGGATTGGGAGCTTTGAAATTACAAAGACCCCTCCAATTTCGCTCGGCAGCACGTAAATTTCTATGGGAATACTTCACACAAAACACTCTCCCCACATCTCAGTCAAATACCTTTTAATACCCTTAGAAAAAACATCGCCTGAGAACTTGGATTGGGAGCTTTGAAATTACAAAGACCCCTCCCATTTCGCTCGGCAGCACGTTAATTTCTATGGGAATACTTCACACAAAACACTCTCCCCACATCTCACTCAAATACCTTTTCATTCCCATAGAAATTACATCGCCTGAGAACTTGGATTGGGAGCTTTGAAATTACAAAGACCCCTCCAATTTCGCTCGGCAGCACGTTAATTTCTATGGGAATACTTCACACAAAACACTCTCCCCACATCTCAGTCAAATACCTTTTAATACCCTTAGAAATTACATCGCCTGAGAACTTGGATTGGGAGCTTTGAAATTACAAAGACCCCTCCCATTTCGCTCGGCAGCACGTTAATTTCTATGGGAATACTTCACACAAAACACTCTCCCCACATCTCAGTCAAATACCTTTTCATTCCCATAGAAATTACATCGCCTAAGAACTTGGATTGGGAGCTTTGAAATTACAAAGACCCCTCCCATTTCGCTCGGCAGCACGTTAATTGCTATGGGAATACTTCACACAAAACACTCTCCCCACATCTCAGTCAAATACCTTTTCATTCCCATAGAAATTACATCGCCTGAGAACTTGGATTCGGAGCTTTGAAATTACAAAGATCCCTCCTATTTCGCACGGCAGCACGTTAATTTCTATGGGAATACTTCACACAAAACACTCTCCCCACATCTCAGTCAAATACCTTTTCATTCCCATAGAAATTACATCGCCTGAGAACTTGGATTGGGAGCTTTGAAATTACAAAGACCCCTCCCATTTCGCTCGGCAGCACGTTAATTTCTATGGGAATACTTCACATAATACACTCTCCCCACATCTCAGTCAAATACCTTTTCATTCCCATAGAAATTACATCGCCTGAGAACTTGGATTGGGAGCTTTGAAAATACAAAGACCCCTCCCATTTCGCTCGGTAGCACGTTAATTTCTATGGGAATACTTCACACAAAACACTCTCTCCACATCTTAGTCAAATACCTTTTAATACCCTTAGAAATTACATCGCCTGAGAACTTGGATTGGGAGCTTTGAAATTACAAAGACCCCTCCCATTTCGCTCGGCAGCACGTTAATTTCTATGGGAATACTTCACACAAAACACTCTCCCCACATCTCACTCAAATACCGTTTCATTCCCATAGAAATTACATCGCCTGAGAACTTGGATTGGGAGCTTTGAAATTACAAAGACCCCTCCAATTTCGCTCGGCAGCACGTAAATTTCTATGGGAATACTTCACACAAAACACTCTCCCCACATCTCAGTCAAATACCTTTTAATACCCTTAGAAAAAACATCGCCTGAGAACTTGGATTGGGAGCTTTGAAATTACAAAGACCCCTCCCATTTCGCTCGGCAGCACGTTAATTTCTATGGGAATACTTCACACAAAACACTCTCCCCACATCTCAGTCAAATACCTTTTCATTCCCATAGAAATTACATCGCCTGAGAACTTGGATTGGGAGCTTTGAAATTACAAAGACCCCTCCCATTTCGCTCGGCAGCACGTAAATTTCTATGGGAATACTTCACACAAAACACTCTCCCCACATCTCAGTCAAATACCTTTTAATACCCTTAGAAAAAACATCGCCTGAGAACTTGGATTGGGAGCTTTGAAATTACAAAGACCCCTCCCATTTCGCTCGGCAGCACGTTAATTTCTATGGGAATACTTCACACAAAACACTCTCCCCACATCTCAGTCAAATACCTTTTCATTCCCATAGAAATTACATCGCCTGAGAACTTGGATTGGGAGCTTTGAAATTACAAAGACCCCTCCCATTTCGCTCGGCAGCACGTTAATTTCTATGGGAATACTTCACACAAAACACTCTCCCCACATCTCAGTCAAATACCTTTTCATTCCCATAGAAATTACATCGCCTGAGAACTTGGATTGGGAGCTTTGAAATTACAAAGACCCCTCCCATTTCGCTCGGCAACACGTTAATTTCTATGGGAATATATTACACAAAACACTCTCCCCACATCTCAGTCAAATACCTTTTCATTCCCATAGAAATTACATCGCCTGAAAACTTGGATTGGGAACTTTGAAATTACAAAGACCCCTCCCATTTCGCTCGGCAGCACGTTAATTTCTATGGGAATACTTCACACAAAACACTCTCCCCACATTTCAGTCAAATACCTTTTCATTCCCATAGAAATTACATCGCCTGAGAACTTGGATTGGGAGCTTTGAAATTACAAAGACCCCTCCCATTTCGCTCGGCAGCACGTTATTTTCTATGGGAATACTTCACACAAAACACTCTCCCCACATCTCAGTCAAATACCTTTTCATTCCCATAGAAATTACATCGCCTGAGAACTTGGATTGGGAGCTTTGAAATTACAAAGACCCCTCCCATTTCGCTCGGCAGCACGTTAATTTCTAAGGGAATACTTCACACAAAACACTCTCCCCACATCTCAGTGAAATACCTTTTCATTCCCATAGAAATTACATCGCCTGAGAACTTGGATTGGGAGCTTTGAAATTACGAAGACCCCTCCCATTTCGCTCGGCAGCACGTTAATTTCTATGGGAATACTTCACACAAAACACTCTCCCCACATCTCAGTCAAATACCTTTTCATTCCCATAGAAATTACATCGCCTGAGAACTTGGATTGGGAGCTTTGAAATTACAAAGACCCCTCCCATTTCGCTCGGCAGCCGTTAATTTCTATGGGAATACTTCACACAAAACACTCTCCCCACATCTCAGTCAAATACCTTTTCATTCCCATAGAAATTACATCGCCTGAGAACTTGGATTGGGAGCTTTGAAATTACAAAGTCCCCTCCCATTTCGCTCGGCAGCACGTTAAATTCTATGGGAATACTTCACACAAAACACGCTCCCCACATCTCAGTCAAATACCTTTTCATTCCCATAGAAATTACATCGCCTGAGAACTTGGATTGGGAGCTTTGAAATTACAAAGACCCCTCCCATTTCGCTCGCCAGCACGTTAATTTCTATGGGAATACTTCACATAATACACTCTCCCCACATCTCAGTCAAATACCTTTTCATTCCCATAGAAATTACATCGCCTGCGAACTTGGATTGGGAGCTTTGAAAATACAAAGACCCCTCCCATTTCGCTCGGCAGCACGTTAATTTCTATGGGAATACTTCACACAAAACACTCTCTCCACATCTTAGTCAAATACCTTTTAATACCCTTAGAAATTACATCGCCTGAGAACTTGGATTGGGAGCTTTGAAATTACAAAGACCCCTCCCATTTCGCTCGGCAGCACGTTAATTTCTATGGGAATACTTCACACAAAACACTCTCCCCACATCTCAGTCAAATACCTTTTCATTCCCATAGAAATTACATCGCCTGAGAACTTGGATTGGGAGCTTTGAAATTACAAAGACCCCTCCAATTTCGCTCGGCAGCACGTTAATTTGTATGGGAATACTTCACACAAAACACTCTCCCCACTTCTCAGTCAAATACCTTTTAATACCCTTAGAAATTACATCGCCTGAGAACTTGGATTGGGAGCTTTGAAATTACAAAGACTCCTCCCATTTCGCTCGGCAGCACGTTAATTTCTATGGGAATACTTCACACAAAACACTCTCCCCACATCTCAGTCAAATACCTTTTCATTCCCATAGAAATTACATCGCCTGAGAACTTGGATTGGGAGCTTTGAAATTACAAAGACCCCTCCCATTTCGCTCGGCAGCACGTTAATTTCTATGGGAATACTTCGCACAAAACACTCTCCCCACATCTCGGTCAAATACCTTTTCATTCCCATAGAAATTACATCGCCTGAGAACTTGGATTGGGAGCTTTGAAATTACAAAGACCCCTCCCATTTCGCTCGGCAGCACGTTAAATTCTATGGGAATACTTCACACAAAACACGCTCCCCACATCTCAGTCAAATACCTTTCCAATACCCTTAGAAATTACATCGCCTGAGAACTTGGATTGGGAGCTTTGAAATTACAAAGACCCCTCCCATTTCGCTCGGCAGCACGTTAATTTCTATGGGAATACTTCACACAAAACACTCTCCCCACATCTCAGTCAAATACCTTTTCATTCCCATAGAAATTACATCGCCTGAGAACTTGGATTGGGAGCTTTGAAATTACAAAGACCCCTCCCATTTCGCTCGGCAGCACGTTAATTTCTATGGGAATACTTCACATAATACACTCTCCCCACATCTCAGTTTAAATACCTTTTCATTCCCATAGAAATTACATCGCCTGAGAACTTGGATTGGGAGCTTTGAAAATACAAAGACCCCTCCCATTTCGCTCGGCAGCACGTTAATTTCTATGGGAATACTTCACACAAAACACTCTCTCCACATCTTAGTCAAATACCTTTTAATACCCTTAGAAATTACATCGCCTGAGAACTTGGATTGGGAGCTTTGAAATTACAAAGACCCCTCCCATTTCGCTCGGCAGCACGTTAATTTCTATGGGAATACTTCACACAAAACACTCTCCCCACATCTCACTCAAATACCTTTTCATTCCCATAGAAATTACATCCCCTGAGAACTTGGATTGGGAGCTTTGAAATTACAAAGACCCCTCCAATTTCGCTCGGCAGCACGTTAATTTCTATGGGAATACTTCACACAAAACACTCTCCCCACATCTCAGTCAAATACCTTTTAATACCCTTAGAAATTACATCGCCTGAGAACTTGGATTGGGAGCTTTGAAATTACAAAGACCCCTCCCATTTCGCTCGGCAGCACGTTAATTTCTATGGGAATACTTCACACAAAACACTCTCCCCACATCTCAGTCAAATACCTTTTCATTCCCATAGAAATTACATCGCCTAAGAACTTGGATTGGGAGCTTTGAAATTACAAAGACCCCTCCCATTTCGCTCGGCAGCACGTTAATTGCTATGGGAATACTTCACACAAAACTCTCTCCCCACATCTCAGTCAAATACCTTTTCATTCCCATAGAAATTACATCGCCTGAGAACTTGGATTGGGAGCTTTGAAATTACAAAGACCCCTCCCATTTCGCACGGCAGCACGTTAATTTCTATGGGAATACTTCACACAAAACACTCTCCCCACATCTCAGTCAAATACCTTTTCATTCCCATAGAAATTACATCGCCTGAAAACTTGGATTGGGAACTTTGAAATTACAAAGACCCCTCCCATTTCGCTCTGCAGCACGTTAATTTCTATGGGAATACTTCACACAAAACACTCTCCCCACTTCTCAGTCAAATACCTTTTCATTCCCATAGAAATTACATCGCCTGAGAACTTGGATTGGGAGCTTTGAAATTACAAAGACCCCTCCCATTTCGCTCGGCAGCACGTTAATTTCTATGGGAATACTTCACACAAAACTCTCTCCCCACATCTCAGTCAAATACCTTTTCATTCCCATAGAAATTACATCGCCTGAGAACTTGGATTGGGAGCTTTGAAATTACAAAGACCCCTCCCATTTCGCTCGGCAGCACGTTAATTTCTATGGGAATACTTCACATAATACACTCTCCCCACATCTCAGTTTAAATACCTTTTCATTCCCATAGAAATTACATCGCCTGAGAACTTGGATTGGGAGCTTTGAAAATACAAAGACCCCTCCCATTTCGCTCGGCAGCACGTTAATTTGTATGGGAATACTTCACACAAAACACTCTCCCCACTTCTCAGTCAAATACCTTTTAATACCCTTAGAAATTACATCGCCTGAGAACTTGGATTGGGAGCTTTGAAATTACAAAGACCCCTCCCATTTCGCTCGGCAGCACGTTAATTTCTATGGGAATACTTCACACAAAACACTCTCCCCACATCTCAGTCAAATACCTTTTCATTCCCATAGAAATTACATCGCCTGAGAACTTGGATTGGGAGCTTTGAAATTACAAAGACCCCTCCCATTTCGCTCGGCAGCACGTTAATTTCTATGGGAATACTTCACATAATACACTCTCCCCACATCTCAGTTTAAATACCTTTTCATTCCCATAGAAATTACATCGCCTGAGAACTTGGATTGGGAGCTTTGAAAATACAAAGACCCCTCCCATTTCGCTCGGCAGCACGTTAATTTCTATGGGAATACTTCACACAAAACACTCTCTCCACATCTTAGTCAAATACCTTTTAATACCCTTAGAAATTACATCGCCTGAGAACTTGGATTGGGAGCTTTGAAATTACAAAGACCCCTCCCATTTCGCTCGGCAGCACGTTAATTTCTATGGGAATACTTCACACAAAACACTCTCCCCACATCTCACTCAAATACCTTTTCATTCCCATAGAAATTACATCCCCTGAGAACTTGGATTGGGAGCTTTGAAATTACAAAGACCCCTCCAATTTCGCTCGGCAGCACGTTAATTTCTATGGGAATACTTCACACAAAACACTCTCCCCACATCTCAGTCAAATACCTTTTAATACCCTTAGAAATTACATCGCCTGAGAACTTGGATTGGGAGCTTTGAAATTACAAAGACCCCTCCCATTTCGCTCGGCAGCACGTTAATTTCTATGGGAATACTTCACACAAAACACTCTCCCCACATCTCAGTCAAATACCTTTTCATTCCCATAGAAATTACATCGCCTAAGAACTTGGATTGGGAGCTTTGAAATTACAAAGACCCCTCCCATTTCGCTCGGCAGCACGTTAATTGCTATGGGAATACTTCACACAAAACTCTCTCCCCACATCTCAGTCAAATACCTTTTCATTCCCATAGAAATTACATCGCCTGAGAACTTGGATTGGGAGCTTTGAAATTACAAAGACCCCTCCCATTTCGCACGGCAGCACGTTAATTTCTATGGGAATACTTCACACAAAACACTCTCCCCACATCTCAGTCAAATACCTTTTCATTCCCATAGAAATTACATCGCCTGAAAACTTGGATTGGGAACTTTGAAATTACAAAGACCCCTCCCATTTCGCTCTGCAGCACGTTAATTTCTATGGGAATACTTCACACAAAACACTCTCCCCACTTCTCAGTCAAATACCTTTTCATTCCCATAGAAATTACATCGCCTGAGAACTTGGATTGGGAGCTTTGAAATTACAAAGACCCCTCCCATTTCGCTCGGCAGCACGTTAATTTCTATGGGAATACTTCACACAAAACACTCTCCCCACATCTCAGTCAAATACCTTTTCATTCCAATAGAAATTACATCGCCTGAGAACTTGGATTGGGAGCTTTGAAATTACAAAGACCCCTCCCATTTCGCTCGGCAGCACGTTAATTTCTATGGGAATACTTCACACAAAACACTCTCCCCACATCTCAGTCAAATACCTTTTCATTCCCATAGAAATTACATCGCCTGAGAACTTGGATTGGGAGCTTTGAAATTACAAAGACCCCTCCAATTTCGCTCGGCAGCACGTAAATTTCTATGGGAATACTTCACACAAAACACTCTCCCCACATCTCAGTCAAATACCTTTTAATACCCTTAGAAAAAACATCGCCTGAGAACTTGGATTGGGAGCTTTGAAATTACAAAGACCCCTCCCATTTCGCTCGGCAGCACGTTAATTTCTATTCGAATACTTCACACAAAACACTCTCCCCACATCTCAGTCAAATACCTTTTCATTCCCATAGAAATTACATCGCCTGAGAACTTGGATTGGGAGCTTTGAAATTACAAAGACCCCTCCCATTTCGCTCGGCAGCACGTTAATTTCTATGGGAATACTTCACACAAAACACTCTCCCCACATCTCAGTCAAATACCTTTTCATTCCCATACAAATTACATCGCCTGAGAACTTGGATTGGGAGCTTTGAAATTACAAAGACCCCTCCCATTTCGCTCGGCAACACGTTAATTTCGATGGGAATATATTACACAAAACACTCTCCCCACATCTCAGTCAAATACCTTTTCATTCCCATAGAAATTACATCGCCTGAAAACTTGGATTGGGAACTTTGAAATTACAAAGACCCCTCCCATTTCGCTCGGCAGGATGTTAATTTCTATGGCAATACTTCACACAAAACAATCTCCCCACATCTCAGTCAAATACCTTTTCATTCCCATAGAAATTACATCGCCTGAGAACTTGGATTGGGAGCTTTGAAATTACGAAGACCCCTCCCATTTCGCTCGGCAGCACGTTATTTTCTATGGGAATACTTCACACAAAACACTCTCCCCACATCTCAGTCAAATACCTTTTCATTCCCATAGAAATTACATCGCCTGAGAACTTGGATTGGGAGCTTTGAAATTACAAAGACCCCTCCCATTTCGCTCGGCAGCACGTTAATTTCTAAGGGAATACTTCACACAAAACACTCTCCCCACATCTCAGTGAAATACCTTTTCATTCCCATAGAAATTACATCGCCTGAGAACTTGGATTGGGAGCTTTGAAATTACGAAGACCCCTCCCATTTCGCTCGGCAGCACGTTAATTTCTATGGGAATACTTCACACAAAACACTCTCCCCACATCTCAGTCAAATACCTTTTCATTCCCATAGAAATTACATCGCCTGAGAACTTGGATTGGAAGCTTTGAAATTACAAAGACCCCTCCCATTTCGCTCGGCAGCACGTTAATTTCTATGGGAATACTTCACACAAAACACTCTCCCCACATCTCAGTCAAATACCTTTTCATTCCCATAGAAATTACATCGCCTGAGAACTTGGATTGGGAGCTTTGAAATTACAAAGACCCCTCCCATTTCGCTCGGCAGCACGTTAATTTCTATGGGAATACTTCACATAATACACTCTCCCCACATCTCAGTTTAAATACCTTTTCATTCCCATAGAAATTACATCGCCTGAGAACTTGGATTGGGAGCTTTGAAAATACAAAGACCCCTCCCATTTCGCTCGGCAGCACGTTAATTTGTATGGGAATACTTCACACAAAACACTCTCCCCACTTCTCAGTCAAATACCTTTTAATACCCTTAGAAATTACATCGCCTGAGAACTTGGATTGGGAGCTTTGAAATTACAAAGACCCCTCCCATTTCGCTCGGCAGCACGTTAATTTCTATGGGAATATATTACACAAAACACTCTCCCCACATCTCAGTCAAATACCTTTTCATTCCCATAGAAATTACATCGCCTGAAAACTTGGATTGGGAACTTTGAAATTACAAAGACCCCTCCCATTTCGCTCGGCAGGATGTTAATTTCTATGGCAATACTTCACACAAAACAATCTCCCCACATCTCAGTCAAATACCTTTTCATTCCCATAGAAATTACATCGCCTGAGAACTTGGATTGGGAGCTTTGAAATTACGAAGACCCCTCCCATTTCGCTCGGCAGCACGTTATTTTCTATGGGAATACTTCACACAAAACACTCTCCCCACATCTCAGTCAAATACCTTTTCATTCCCATAGAAATTACATCGCCTGAGAACTTGGATTGGGAGCTTTGAAATTACAAAGACCCCTCCCATTTCGCTCGGCAGCACGTTAATTTCTAAGGGAATACTTCACACAAAACACTCTCCCCACATCTCAGTGAAATACCTTTTCATTCCCATAGAAATTACATCGCCTGAGAACTTGGATTGGGAGCTTTGAAATTACGAAGACCCCTCCCATTTCGCTCGGCAGCACGTTAATTTCTATGGGAATACTTCACACAAAACACTCTCCCCACATCTCAGTCAAATACCTTTTCATTCCCATAGAAATTACATCGCCTGAGAACTTGGATTGGAAGCTTTGAAATTACAAAGACCCCTCCCATTTCGCTCGGCAGCACGTTAATTTCTATGGGAATACTTCACACAAAACACTCTCCCCACATCTCAGTCAAATACCTTTTCATTCCCATAGAAATTACATCGCCTGAGAACTTGGATTGGGAGCTTTGAAATTACAAAGACCCCTCCCATTTCGCTCGGCAGCACGTTAATTTCTATGGGAATACTTCACATAATACACTCTCCCCACATCTCAGTTTAAATACCTTTTCATTCCCATAGAAATTACATCGCCTGAGAACTTGGATTGGGAGCTTTGAAAATACAAAGACCCCTCCCATTTCGCTCGGCAGCACGTTAATTTGTATGGGAATACTTCACACAAAACACTCTCCCCACTTCTCAGTCAAATACCTTTTAATACCCTTAGAAATTACATCGCCTGAGAACTTGGATTGGGAGCTTTGAAATTACAAAGACCCCTCCCATTTCGCTCGGCAGCACGTTAATTTCTATGGGAATACTTCACACAAAACACTCTCCCCACATCTCAGTCAAATACCTTTTCATTCCCATAGAAATTACATCGCCTGAGAACTTGGATTGGGAGCTTTGAAATTACAAAGACCCCCTCCCATTTCGCTCGGCAGCACGTTAATTTCTATGGGAATACTTCACATAATACACTCTCCCCACATCTCAGTTTAAATACCTTTTCATTCCCATAGAAATTACATCGCCTGAGAACTTGGATTGGGAGCTTTGAAAATACAAAGACCCCTCCCATTTCGCTCGGCAGCACGTTAATTTCTATGGGAATACTTCACACAAAACACTCTCTCCACATCTTAGTCAAATACCTTTTAATACCCTTAGAAATTACATCGCCTGAGAACTTGGATTGGGAGCTTTGAAATTACAAAGACCCCTCCCATTTCGCTCGGCAGCACGTTAATTTCTATGGGAATACTTCACACAAAACACTCTCCCCACATCTCACTCAAATACCTTTTCATTCCCATAGAAATTACATCCCCTGAGAACTTGGATTGGGAGCTTTGAAATTACAAAGACCCCTCCAATTTCGCTCGGCAGCACGTTAATTTCTATGGGAATACTTCACACAAAACACTCTCCCCACATCTCAGTCAAATACCTTTTAATACCCTTAGAAATTACATCGCCTGAGAACTTGGATTGGGAGCTTTGAAATTACAAAGACCCCTCCCATTTCGCTCGGCAGCACGTTAATTTCTATGGGAATACTTCACACAAAACACTCTCCCCCACATCTCAGTCAAATACCTTTTCATTCCCATAGAAATTACATCGCCTAAGAACTTGGATTGGGAGCTTTGAAATTACAAAGACCCCTCCCATTTCGCTCGGCAGCACGTTAATTGCTATGGGAATACTTCACACAAAACTCTCTCCCCACATCTCAGTCAAATACCTTTTCATTCCCATAGAAATTACATCGCCTGAGAACTTGGATTGGGAGCTTTGAAATTACAAAGACCCCTCCCATTTCGCACGGCAGCACGTTAATTTCTATGGGAATACTTCACACAAAACACTCTCCCCACATCTCAGTCAAATACCTTTTCATTCCCATAGAAATTACATCGCCTGAAAACTTGGATTGGGAACTTTGAAATTACAAAGACCCCTCCCATTTCGCTCTGCAGCACGTTAATTTCTATGGGAATACTTCACACAAAACACTCTCCCCACTTCTCAGTCAAATACCTTTTCATTCCCATAGAAATTACATCGCCTGAGAACTTGGATTGGGAGCTTTGAAATTACAAAGACCCCTCCCATTTCGCTCGGCAGCACGTTAATTTCTATGGGAATACTTCACACAAAACACTCTCCCCACATCTCAGTCAAATACCTTTTCATTCCAATAGAAATTACATCGCCTGAGAACTTGGATTGGGAGCTTTGAAAATTACAAAGACCCCTCCCATTTCGCTCGGCAGCACGTTAATTTCTATGGGAATACTTCACACAAAACACTCTCCCCACATCTCAGTCAAATACCTTTTCATTCCCATAGAAATTACATCGCCTGAGAACTTGGATTGGGAGCTTTGAAATTACAAAGACCCCTCCAATTTCGCTCGGCAGCACGTAAATTTCTATGGGAATACTTCACACAAAACACTCTCCCCACATCTCAGTCAAATACCTTTTAATACCCTTAGAAAAAACATCGCCTGAGAACTTGGATTGGGAGCTTTGAAATTACAAAGACCCCTCCCATTTCGCTCGGCAGCACGTTAATTTCTATTCGAATACTTCACACAAAACACTCTCCCCACATCTCAGTCAAATACCTTTTCATTCCCATAGAAATTACATCGCCTGAGAACTTGGATTGGGAGCTTTGAAATTACAAAGACCCCTCCCATTTCGCTCGGCAGCACGTTAATTTCTATGGGAATACTTCACACAAAACACTCTCCCCACATCTCAGTCAAATACCTTTTCATTCCCATACAAATTACATCGCCTGAGAACTTGGATTGGGAGCTTTGAAATTACAAAGACCCCTCCCATTTCGCTCGGCAACACGTTAATTTCGATGGGAATATATTACACAAAACACTCTCCCCACATCTCAGTCAAATACCTTTTCATTCCCATAGAAATTACATCGCCTGAAAACTTGGATTGGGAACTTTGAAATTACAAAGACCCCTCCCATTTCGCTCGGCAGCATGTTAATTTCTATGGCAATACTTCACACAAAACAATCTCCCCACATCTCAGTCAAATACCTTTTCATTCCCATAGAAATTACATCGCCTGAGAACTTGGATTGGGAGCTTTGAAATTACGAAGACCCCTCCCATTTCGCTCGGCAGCACGTTATTTTCTATGGGAATACTTCACACAAAACACTCTCCCCACATCTCAGTCAAATACCTTTTCATTCCCATAGAAATTACATCGCCTGAGAACTTGGATTGGGAGCTTTGAAATTACAAAGACCCCTCCCATTTCGCTCGGCAGCACGTTAATTTCTATGGGAATACTTCACATAATACACTCTCCCCACATCTCAGTTTAAATACCTTTTCATTCCCATAGAAATTACATCGCCTGAGAACTTGGATTGGGAGCTTTGAAAATACAAAGACCCCTCCCATTTCGCTCGGCAGCACGTTAATTTCTATGGGAATACTTCACACAAAACACTCTCTCCACATCTTAGTCAAATACCTTTTCATTCCCATAGAAATTACATCGCCTGAGAACTTGGATTGGGAGCTTTGAAATTACAAAGACCCCTCCCATTTCGCACGGCAGCACGTTAATTTCTATGGGAATACTTCACACAAAACACTCTCCCCACATCTCAGTCAAATACCTTTTCATTCCCATAGAAATTACATCGCCTGAAAACTTGGATTGGGAACTTTGAAATTACAAAGACCCCTCCCATTTCGCTCTGCAGCACGTTAATTTCTATGGGAATACTTCACACAAAACACTCTCCCCACTTCTCAGTCAAATACCTTTTCATTCCCATAGAAATTACATCGCCTGAGAACTTGGATTGGGAGCTTTGAAATTACAAAGACCCCTCCCATTTCGCTCGGCAGCACGTTAATTTCTATGGGAATACTTCACACAAAACACTCTCCCCACATCTCAGTCAAATACCTTTTCATTCCAATAGAAATTACATCGCCTGAGAACTTGGATTGGGAGCTTTGAAATTACAAAGACCCCTCCCATTTCGCTCGGCAGCACGTTAATTTCTATGGGAATACTTCACACAAAACACTCTCCCCACATCTCAGTCAAATACCTTTTCATTCCCATAGAAATTACATCGCCTGAGAACTTGGATTGGGAGCTTTGAAATTACAAAGACCCCTCCAATTTCGCTCGGCAGCACGTAAATTTCTATGGGAATACTTCACACAAAACACTCTCCCCACATCTCAGTCAAATACCTTTTAATACCCTTAGAAAAAACATCGCCTGAGAACTTGGATTGGGAGCTTTGAAATTACAAAGACCCCTCCCATTTCGCTCGGCAGCACGTTAATTTCTATTCGAATACTTCACACAAAACACTCTCCCCACATCTCAGTCAAATACCTTTTCATTCCCATAGAAATTACATCGCCTGAGAACTTGGATTGGGAGCTTTGAAATTACAAAGACCCCTCCCATTTCGCTCGGCAGCACGTTAATTTCTATGGGAATACTTCACACAAAACACTCTCCCCACATCTCAGTCAAATACCTTTTCATTCCCATACAAATTACATCGCCTGAGAACTTGGATTGGGAGCTTTGAAATTACAAAGACCCCTCCCATTTCGCTCGGCAACACGTTAATTTCGATGGGAATATATTACACAAAACACTCTCCCCACATCTCAGTCAAATACCTTTTCATTCCCATAGAAATTACATCGCCTGAAAACTTGGATTGGGAACTTTGAAATTACAAAGACCCCTCCCATTTCGCTCGGCAGCATGTTAATTTCTATGGCAATACTTCACACAAAACAATCTCCCCACATCTCAGTCAAATACCTTTTCATTCCCATAGAAATTACATCGCCTGAGAACTTGGATTGGGGGAGCTTTGAAATTACGAAGACCCCTCCCATTTCGCTCGGCAGCACGTTATTTTCTATGGGAATACTTCACACAAAACACTCTCCCCACATCTCAGTCAAATACCTTTTCATTCCCATAGAAATTACATCGCCTGAGAACTTGGATTGGGAGCTTTGAAATTACAAAGACCCCTCCCATTTCGCTCGGCAGCACGTTAATTTCTAAGGGAATACTTCACACAAAACACTCTCCCCACATCTCAGTGAAATACCTTTTCATTCCCATAGAAATTACATCGCCTGAGAACTTGGATTGGGAGCTTTGAAATTACGAAGACCCCTCCCATTTCGCTCGGCAGCACGTTAATTTCTATGGGAATACTTCACACAAAACACTCTCCCCACATCTCAGTCAAATACCTTTTCATTCCCATAGAAATTACATCGCCTGAGAACTTGGATTGGAAGCTTTAAAATTACAAAGACCCCTCCCATTTCGCTCGGCAGCACGTTAATTTCTATGGGAATACTTCACACAAAACACTCTCCCCACATCTCAGTCAAATACCTTTTCATTCCCATAGAAATTACATCGCCTGAGAACTTGGATTGGGAGCTTTGAAATTACAAAGTCCCCTCCCATTTCGCTCGGCAGCACGTTAAATTCTATGGGAATACTTCACACAAAACACGCTCCCCACATCTCAGTCAAATACCTTTTCATTCGCATAGAAATTACATCGCCTGAGAACTTGGATTGGGAGCTTTGAAATTACAAAGACCCCTCCCATTTCGCTCGCCAGCACGTTAATTTCTATGGGAATACTTCACATAATACACTCTCCCCACATCTCAGTCAAATACCTTTTCATTCCCATAGAAATTACATCGCCTGCGAACTTGGATTGGGAGCTTTGAAAATACAAAGACCCCTCCCATTTCGCTCGGCAGCACGTTAATTTCTATGGGAATACTTCACACAAAACACTCTCTCCACATCTTAGTCAAATACCTTTTAATACCCTTAGAAATTACATCGCCTGAGAACTTGGATTGGGAGCTTTGAAATTACAAAGACCCCTCCCATTTCGCTCGGCAGCACGTTAATTTCTATGGGAATACTTCACACAAAACACTCTCCCCACATCTCAGTCAAATACCTTTTCATTCCCATAGAAATTACATCGCCTGAGAACTTGGATTGGGAGCTTTGAAATTACAAAGACCCCTCCAATTTCGCTCGGCAGCACGTTAATTTGTATGGGAATACTTCACACAAAACACTCTCCCCACTTCTCAGTCAAATACCTTTTAATACCCTTAGAAATTACATCGCCTGAGAACTTGGATTGGGAGCTTTGAAATTACAAAGACCCCTCCCATTTCGCTCGGCAGCACGTTAATTTCTATGGGAATACTTCACACAAAACACTCTCCCCACATCTCAGTCAAATACCTTTTCATTCCCATAGAAATTACATCGCCTGAGAACTTGGATTGGGAGCTTTGAAATTACGAAGACCCCTCCCATTTCGCTCGGCAGCACGTTATTTTCTATGGGAATACTTCACACAAAACACTCTCCCCACATCTCAGTCAAATACCTTTTCATTCCCATAGAAATTACATCGCCTGCGAACTTGGATTGGGAGCTTTGAAAATACAAAGACCCCTCCCATTTCGCTCGGCAGCACGTTAATTTCTATGGGGAATACTTCACACAAAACACTCTCTCCACATCTTAGTCAAATACCTTTTAATACCCTTAGAAATTACATCGCCTGAGAACTTGGATTGGGAGCTTTGAAATTACAAAGACCCCTCCCATTTCGCTCGGCAGCACGTTAATTTCTATGGGAATACTTCACACAAAACACTCTCCCCACATCTCAGTCAAATACCTTTTCATTCCCATAGAAATTACATCGCCTGAGAACTTGGATTGGGAGCTTTGAAATTACAAAGGACCCCTCCCATTTCGCTCGGCAGCACGTTAATTTCTATGGGAATACTTCACACAAAACACTCTCCCCACATCTCGGTCAAATACCTTTTCATTCCCATAGAAATTACATCGCCTGAGAACTTGGATTGGGAGCTTTGAAATTACAAAGACCCCTCCCATTTCGCTCGGCAGCACGTTAAATTCTATGGGAATACTTCACACAAAACACGCTCCCCACATCTCAGTCAAATACCTTTCCATTCCCATAGAAATTACATCGCCTGAGAACTTGGATTGGGAGCTTTGAAATTACAAAGACCCCTCCCATTTCGCTCGGCAGCACGTTAATTTCTATGGGAATACTTCACATAATACACTCTCCCCACATCTCAGTCAAATACCTTTTCATTCCCATAGAAATTACATCGCCTGAGAACTTGGATTGGGAGCTTTGAAAATACAAAGACCCCTCCCATTTCGCTCGGCAGCACGTTAATTTCTATGGGAATACTTCACACAAAACACTCTCTCCACATCTTAGTCAAATACCTTTTAATACCCTTAGAAATTACATCGCCTGAGAACTTGGATTGGGAGCTTTGAAATTACAAAGACCCCTCCCATTTCGCTCGGCAGCACGTTAATTTCTATGGGAATACTTCACACAAAACACTCTCCCCACATCTCACTCAAATACCGTTTCATTCCCATAGAAATTACATCGCCTGAGAACTTGGATTGGGAGCTTTGAAATTACAAAGACCCCTCCAATTTCGCTCGGCAGCACGTTAATTTCTATGGGAATACTTCACACAAAACACTCTCCCCACATCTCAGTCAAATACCTTTTAATACCCTTAGAAATTACATCGCCTGAGAACTTGGATTGGGAGCTTTGAAATTACAAAGACCCCTCCCATTTCGCTCGGCAGCACGTTAATTTCTATGGGAATACTTCACACAAAACACTCTCCCCACATCTCAGTCAAATACCTTTTCATTCCCATAGAAATTACATCGCCTAAGAACTTGGATTGGGAGCTTTGAAATTACAAAGACCCCTCCCATTTCGCTCGGCAGCACGTTAATTGCTATGGGAATACTTCACACAAAACACTCTCCCCACATCTCAGTCAAATACCTTTTCATTCCCATAGAAATTACATCGCCTGAGAACTTGGATTGGGAGCTTTGAAATTACAAAGACCCCTCCCATTTCGCTCGGCAGCACGTTAAATTCTATGGGAATACTTCACACAAAACACTCTCCCCACATCTCACTCAAATACCGTTTCATTCCCATAGAAATTACATCGCCTGAGAACTTGGATTGGGAGCTTTGAAATTACAAAGACCCCTCCAATTTCGCTCGGCAGCACGTTAATTTCTATGGGAATACTTCACACAAAACACTCTCCCCACATCTCAGTCAAATACCTTTTAATACCCTTAGAAATTACATCGCCTGAGAACTTGGATTGGGAGCTTTGAAATTACAAAGACCCCTCCCATTTCGCTCGGCAGCACGTTAATTTCTATGGGAATACTTCACACAAAACACTCTCCCCACATCTCAGTCAAATACCTTTTCATTCCCATAGAAATTACATCGCCTAAGAACTTGGATTGGGAGCTTTGAAATTACAAAGACCCCTCCCATTTCGCTCGGCAGCACGTTAATTGCTATGGGAATACTTCACACAAAACACTCTCCCCACATCTCAGTCAAATACCTTTTTCATTCCCATAGAAATTACATCGCCTGAGAACTTGGATTGGGAGCTTTGAAATTACAAAGACCCCTCCCATTTCGCTCGGCAACACGTTAATTTCTATGGGAATACTTCACACAAAACACTCTCCCCACATCTCAGTCAAATACCTTTTCATTCCCATAGAAATTACATCGCCTGAGAACTTGGATTGGGAGCTTTGAAATTACAAAGACCCCTCCCATTTCGGTCGGCAGCACGTTAAATTCTATGGGAATACTTCACACAAAACACGCTCCCCACATCTCAGTCAAATACCTTTCCATTCCCATAGAAATTACATCGCCTGAGAACTTGGATTGGGAGCTTTGAAATTACAAAGACCCCTCCCATTTCGCTCGGCAGCACGTTAATTTCTATGGGAATACTTCACATAATACACTCTCCCCACATCTCAGTCAAATACCTTTTCATTCCCATAGAAATTACATCGCCTGCGAACTTGGATTGGGAGCTTTGAAAATACAAAGACCCCTCCCATTTCGCTCGGCAGCACGTTAATTTCTATGGGAATACTTCACACAAAACACTCTCTCCACATCTTAGTCAAATACCTTTTAATACCCTTAGAAATTACATCGCCTGAGAACTTGGATTGGGAGCTTTGAAATTACAAAGACCCCTCCCATTTCGCTCGGCAGCACGTTAATTTCTATGGAATACTTCACACAAAACACTCTCCCCACATCTCAGTCAAATACCTTTTCATTCCCATAGAAATTACATCGCCTGAGAACTTGGATTGGGAGCTTTGAAATTACAAAGACCCCTCCAATTTCGCTCGGCAGCACGTTAATTTGTATGGGAATACTTCACACAAAACACTCTCCCCACTTCTCAGTCAAATACCTTTTAATACCCTTAGAAATTACATCGCCTGAGAACTTGGATTGGGAGCTTTGAAATTACAAAGACCCCTCCCATTTCGCTCGGCAGCACGTTAATTTCTATGGGAATACTTCACACAAAACACTCTCCCCACATCTCAGTCAAATACCTTTTCATTCCCATAGAAATTACATCGCCTGAGAACTTGGATTGGGAGCTTTGAAATTACAAAGACCCCTCCCATTTCGCTCGGCAGCACGTTAATTTCTATGGGAATACTTCACACAAAACACTCTCCCCACATCTCGGTCAAATACCTTTTCATTCCCATAGAAATTACATCGCCTGAGAACTTGGATTGGGAGCTTTGAAATTACAAAGACCCCTCCCATTTCGCTCGGCAGCACGTTAAATTCTCTGTGAATACTTCACACAAAACACGCTCCCACATCTCAGTCAAATACCTTTCCATTCCCATAGAAATTACATCGCCTGAGAACTTGGATTGGGAGCTTTGAAATTACAAAGACCCCTCCCATTTCGCTCGGCAGCACGTTAATTTCTATGGAATACTTCACATAATACACTCTCCCCACATCTCAGTCAAATACCTTTTCATTCCCATAGAAATTACATCGCCTGAGAACTTGGATTGGGAGCTTTGAAAATACAAAGACCCCTCCCATTTCGCTCGGCAGCACGTTAATTTCTATGGGAATACTTCACACAAAACACTCTCTCCACATCTTAGTCAAATACCTTTTAATACCCTTAGAAATTACATCGCTGAGAACTTGGATTGGGAGCTTTGAAATTACAAAGACCCCTCCCATTTCGCTCGGCAGCACGTTAATTTCTATGGGAATACTTCACACAAAACACTCTCCCCACATCTCACTCAAATACCGTTTCATTCCCATAGAAATTACATCGCCTGAGAACTTGGATTGGGAGCTTTGAAATTACAAAGACCCCTCCAATTTCGCTCGGCAGCACGTTAATTTCTATGGGAATACTTCACACAAAACACTCTCCCCACATCTCAGTCAAATACCTTTTAATACCCTTAGAAATTACATCGCCTGAGAACTTGGATTGGGAGCTTTGAAATTACAAAGACCCCTCCCATTTCGCTCGGCAGCACGTTAATTTCTATGGAATACTTCACACAAAACACTCTCCCCACATCTCAGTCAAATACCTTTTCATTCCCATAGAAATTACATCGCCTAAGAACTTGGATTGGGAGCTTTGAAATTACAAAGACCCCTCCCATTTCGCTCGGCAGCACGTTAATTGCTATGGGAATACTTCACACAAAACACTCTCCCCACATCTCAGTCAAATACCTTTTCATTCCCATAGAAATTACATCGCCTGAGAACTTGGATTGGGAGCTTTGAAATTACAAAGACCCCTCCCATTTCGCTCGGCAACACGTTAATTTCTATGGGAATACTTCACACAAAACACTCTCCCCACATCTCAGTCAAATACCTTTTCATTCCCATAGAAATTACATCGCCTGAGAACTTGGATTGGGAGCTTTGAAATTACAAAGACCCCTCCCATTTCGCTCGGCAGCACGTTAAATTCTATGGGAATACTTCACACAAAACACGCTCCCCACATCTCAGTCAAATACCTTTCCATTCCCATAGAAATTACATCGCCTGAGAACTTGGATTGGGAGCTTTGAAATTACAAAGACCCCTCCCATTTCGCTCGGCAGCACGTTAATTTCTATGGGAATACTTCACATAATACACTCTCCCCACATCTCAGTCAAATACCTTTTCATTCCCATAGAAATTACATCGCCTGAGAACTTGGATTGGGAGCTTTGAAAATACAAAGACCCCTCCCATTTCGCTCGGCAGCACGTTAATTTCTATGGGAATACTTCACACAAAACACTCTCTCCACATCTTAGTCAAATACCTTTTAATACCCTTAGAAATTACATCGCCTGAGAACTTAGATTGGGAGCTTTGAAATTACAAAGACCCCTCCCATTTCGCTCGGCAGCACGTTAATTTCTATGGGAATACTTCACACAAAACACTCTCCCCACATCTCAGTCAAATACCTTTTCATTCCCATAGAAATTACATCGCCTGAGAACTTGGATTGGGAGCTTTGAAATTACGAAGACCCCTCCCATTTCGCTCGGCAGCACGTTATTTTCTATGGGAATACTTCACACAAAACACTCTCCCCACATCTCAGTCAAATACCTTTTCATTCCCATAGAAATTACATCGCCTGAGAACTTGGATTGGGAGCTTTGAAATTACAAAGACCCCTCCCATTTCGCTCGGCAGCACGTTAATTTCTAAGGGAATACTTCACACAAAACACTCTCCCCACATCTCAGTGAAATACCTTTTCATTCCCATAGAAATTACATCGCCTGAGAACTTGGATTGGGAGCTTTGAAATTACGAAGACCCCTCCCATTTCGCTCGGCAGCACGTAATTTCTATGGGAATACTTCACACAAAACACTCTCCCCACATCTCAGTCAAATACCTTTTCATTCCCATAGAAATTACATCGCCTGAGAACTTGGATTGGAAGCTTTGAAATACAAAGACCCTCCCATTTCGCTCGGCAGCACGTTAATTTCTATGGGAATACTTCACACAAAACACTCTCCCCACATCTCAGTCAAATACCTTTTCATTCCCATAGAAATTACATCGCCTGAGAACTTGGATTGGGAGCTTTGAAATTACAAAGTCCCCTCCCATTTCGCTCGGCAGCACGTTAAATTCTATGGGAATACTTCACACAAAACACGCTCCCCACATCTCAGTCAAATACCTTTTCATTCCCATAGAAATTACATCGCCTGAGAACTTGGATTGGGAGCTTTGAAATTACAAAGACCCCTCCCATTTCGCTCGGCAGCACGTTAATTTCTATGGGAATACTTCACACAAAACACTCTCCCCACATCTCAGTCAAATACCTTTTCATTCCCATAGAAATTACATCGCCTGAGAACTTGGATTGGGAGCTTTGAAATTACAAAGACCCCTCCATATTCGCTCGGCAGCACGTTAATTTGTATGGGAATACTTCACACAAAACACTCTCCCCACTTCTCAGTCAAATACCTTTTAATACCCTTAGAAATTACATCGCTTGAGAACTTGGATTGGGAGCTTTGAAATTACAAAGACCCCTCCATTTCGCTCGCAGCACGTTAATTTCTATGGGAATACTTCACACAAAACACTCTCCCCACATCTCAGTCAAATACCTTTTCATTCCCATAGAAATTACATCGCCTGAGAACTTGGATTGGGAGCTTTGAAATTACAAAGACCCCTCCCATTTCGCTCGGCAGCACGTTAATTTCTATGGGAATACTTCACACAAAACACTCTCCCCACATCTCGGTCAAATACCTTTTCATTCCCATAGAAATTACATCGCCTGAGAACTTCGATTGGGAGCTTTGAAATTACAAAGACCCCTCCCATTTCGCTCGGCAGCACGTTAAATTCTATGGGAATACTTCACACAAAACACGCTCCCCACATCTCAGTCAAATACCTTTCCATTCCCATAGAAATTACATCGCCTGAGAACTTGGATTGGGAGCTTTGAATTACAAAGACCCCTCCCATTTCGCTCGGCAGCACGTTAATTTCTATGGGAATACTTCACATAATACACTCTCCCCACATCTCAGTCAAATACCTTTTCATTCCCATAGAAATTACATCGCCTGAGAACTTGGATTGGGAGCTTTGAAAATACAAAGACCCCTCCCATTTCGCTCGGCAGCACGTTAATTTCTATGGAATACTTCACACAAAACACTCTCTCCACATCTTAGTCAAATACCTTTTAATACCCTTAGAAATTACATCGCCTGAGAACTTGGATTGGGAGCTTTGAAATTACAAAGACCCCTCCCATTTCGCTCGGCAGCACGTTAATTTCTATGGGAATACTTCACACAAAACACTCTCCCCACATCTCACTCAAATACCGTTTCATTCCCATAGAAATTACATCGCCTGAGAACTTGGATTGGGAGCTTTGAAATTACAAAGACCCCTCCAATTTCGCTCGGCAGCACGTTAATTTCTATGGGAATACTTCACACAAAACACTCTCCCCACATCTCAGTCAAATACCTTTTAATACCCTTAGAAATTACATCGCCTGAGAACTTGGATTGGGAGCTTTGAAATTACAAAGACCCCTCCCATTTCGCTCGGCAGCACGTTAATTTCTATGGGAATACTTCACACAAAACACTCTCCCCACATCTCAGTCAAATACCTTTTCATTCCCATAGAAATTACATCGCCTAAGAACTTGGATTGGGAGCTTTGAAATTACAAAGACCCCTCCCATTTCGCTCGGCAGCACGTTAATTGCTATGGGAATACTTCACACAAAACACTCTCCCCACATCTCAGTCAAATACCTTTCATTCCCATAGAAATTACATCGCCTGAGAACTTGGATTGGGAGCTTTGAAATTACAAAGACCCCTCCCATTTCGCTCGGCAACACGTTAATTTCTATGGGAATACTTCACACAAAACACTCTCCCCACATCTCAGTCAAATACCTTTTCATTCCCATAGAAATTACATCGCCTCAGAACTTGGATTGGGAGCTTTGAAATTACAAAGACCCCTCCCATTTCGCTCGGCAGCACGTTAAATTCTATGGGAATACTTCACACAAAACACGCTCCCCACATCTCAGTCAAATACCTTTCCATTCCCATAGAAATTACATCGCCTGAGAACTTGGATTGGGAGCTTTGAAATTACAAAGACCCCTCCCATTTCGCTCGGCAGCACGTTAATTTCTATGGGAATACTTCACATAATACACTCTCCCCACATCTCAGTCAAATACCTTTTCATTCCCATAGAAATTACATCGCCTGAGAACTTGGATTGGGAGCTTTGAAAATACAAAGACCCCTCCCATTTCGCTCGGCAGCACGTTAATTTCTATGGGAATACTTCACACAAAACACTCTCTCCACATCTTAGTCAAATACCTTTTAATACCCTTAGAAATTACATCGCCTGAGAACTTGGATTGGGAGCTTTGAAATTACAAAGACCCCTCCCATTTCGCTCGGCAGCACGTTAATTTCTATGGGAATACTTCACACAAAACACTCTCCCCACATCTCACTCAAATACCTTTTCATTCCCATAGAAATTACATCGCCTGAGAACTTGGATTGGGAGCTTTGAAATTACAAAGACCCCTCCAATTTCGCTCGGCAGCACGTTAATTTCTATGGGAATACTTCACACAAAACACTCTCCCCACATCTCAGTCAAATACCTTTTAATACCCTTAGAAATAACATCGCCTGAGAACTTGGATTGGGAGCTTTGAAATTACAAAGACCCCTCCCATTTCGCTCGGCAGCACGTTAATTTCTATGGGAATACTTCACACAAAACACTCTCCCCACATCTCAGTCAAATACCTTTTCATTCCCATAGAAATTACATCGCCTAAGAACTTGGATTGGGAGCTTTGAAATTACAAAGACCCCTCCCATTTCGCTCGGCAGCACGTTAATTGCTATGGGAATACTTCACACAAAACACTCTCCCCACATCTCAGTCAAATACCTTTTCATTCCCATAGAAATTACATCGCCTGAGAACTTTGATTGGGAGCTTTGAAATTACAAAGACCCCTCCCATTTCGCTCGGCAGCACGTTAATTTCTATGGGAATACTTCACACAAAACACTCTCCCCACATCTCAGTCAAATAATTTTCATTCCCATAGAAATTACATCGCCTGAGAACTTGGATTGGGAGCTTTGAAATTACAAAGTCCCCTCCCATTTCGCTCGGCAGCACGTTAAATTCTATGGGAATACTTCACACAAAACACGCTCCCCACATCTCAGTCAAATACCTTTTCATTCCCATAGAAATTACATCGCCTGAGAACTTGGATTGGGAGCTTTGAAATTACAAAGACCCCTCCCATTTCGCTTTCCAGCACGTTAATTTCTATGGGAATACTTCACATAATACACTCTCCCCACATCTCAGTCAAATACCTTTTCATTCCCATAGAAATTACATCGCCTGCGAACTTGGATTGGGAGCTTTGAAAATACAAAGACCCGTCCCATTTCGCTCGGCAGCACGTTAATTTCTATGGGAATACTTCACACAAAACACTCTCTCCACATCTTAGTCAAATACCTTTTAATACCCTTAGAAATTACATCGCCTGAGAACTTGGATTGGGAGCTTTGAAATTACAAAGACCCCTCCCATTTCGCTCGGCAGCACGTTAATTTCTATGGGAATACTTCACACAAAACACTCTCCCCACATCTCAGTCAAATACCTTTTCATTCCCATAGAAATTACATCGCCTGAGAACTTGGATTGGAAGCTTTGAAATTACAAAGACCCCTCCCATTTCGCTCGGCAGCACGTTAATTTCTATGGGAATACTTCACACAAAACACTCTCCCCACATCTCAGTCAAATACCTTTTCATTCCCATAGAAATTACATCGCCTGAGAACTTGGATTGGGAGCTTTGAAATTACAAAGTCCCCTCCCATTTCGCTCGGCAGCACGTTAAATTCTATGGGAATACTTCACACAAAACACGCTCCCCACATCTCAGTCAAATACCTTTTCATTCCCATAGAAATTACATCGCCTGAGAACTTGGATTGGGAGCTTTGAAATTACAAAGACCCCTCCCATTTCGCTCGCCAGCACGTTAATTTCTATGGGAATACTTCACATAATACACTCTCCCCACATCTCAGTCAAATACCTTTTCATTCCCATAGAAATTACATCGCCTGCGAACTTGGATTGGGAGCTTTGAAAATACAAAGACCCCTCCCATTTCGCTCGGCAGCACGTTAATTTCTATGGGAATACTTCACACAAAACACTCTCTCCACATCTTAGTCAAATACCTTTTAATACCCTTAGAAATTACATCGCCTGAGAACTTGGATTGGGAGCTTTGAAATTACAAAGACCCCTCCCATTTCGCTCGGCAGCACGTTAATTTCTATGGGAATACTTCACACAAAACACTCTCCCCACATCTCAGTCAAATACCTTTTCATTCCCATAGAAATTACATCGCCTGAGAACTTGGATTGGGAGCTTTGAAATTACAAAGACCCCTCCAATTTCGCTCGGCAGCACGTTAATTTGTATGGGAATACTTCACACAAAACACTCTCCCCACTTCTCAGTCAAATACCTTTTAATACCCTTAGAAATTACATCGCCTGAGAACTTGGATTGGGAGCTTTGAAATTACAAAGACCCCTCCCATTTCGCTCGGCAGCACGTTAATTTCTATGGGAATACTTCACACAAAACACTCTCCCCACATCTCAGTCAAATACCTTTTCATTCCCATAGAAATTACATCGCCTGAGAACTTGGATTGGGAGCTTTGAAATTACAAAGACCCCTCCCATTTCGCTCGGCAGCACGTTAATTTCTATGGGAATACTTCACACAAAACACTCTCCCCACATCTCGGTCAAATACCTTTTCATTCCCATAGAAATTACATCGCCTGAGAACTTGGATTGGGAGCTTTGAAATTACAAAGACCCCTCCCATTTCGCTCGGCAGCACGTTAAATTCTATGGGAATACTTCACACAAAACACGCTCCCCACATCTCAGTCAAATACCTTTCCATTCCCATAGAAATTACATCGCCTGAGAACTTGGATTGGGAGCTTTGAAATTACAAAGACCCCTCCCATTTCGCTCGGCAGCACGTTAATTTCTATGGGAATACTTCACATAATACACTCTCCCCACATCTCAGTCAAATACCTTTTCATTCCCATAGAAATTACATCGCCTGAGAACTTGGATTGGGAGCTTTGAAAATACAAAGACCCCTCCCATTTCGCTCGGCAGCACGTTAATTTCTATGGGAATACTTCACACAAAACACTCTCTCCACATCTTAGTCAAATACCTTTTAATACCCTTAGAAATTACATCGCCTGAGAACTTGGATTGGGAGCTTTGAAATTACAAAGACTCCTCCCATTTCGCTCGGCAGCACGTTAATTTCTATGGGAATACTTCACACAAAACACTCTCCCCACATCTCACTCAAATACCGTTTCATTCCCATAGAAATTACATCGCCTGAGAACTTGGATTGGGAGCTTTGAAATTACAAAGACCCCTCCAATTTCGCTCGGCAGCACGTTAATTTCTATGGGAATACTTCACACAAAACACTCTCCCCACATCTCAGTCAAATACCTTTTAATACCCTTAGAAATTACATCGCCTGAGAACTTGGATTGGGAGCTTTGAAATTACAAAGACCCCTCCCATTTCGCTCGGCAGCACGTTAATTTCTATGGGAATACTTCACACAAAACACTCTCCCCACATCTCAGTCAAATACCTTTTCATTCCCATAGAAATTACATCGCCTAAGAACTTGGATTGGGAGCTTTGAAATTACAAAGACCCCTCCCATTTCGCTCGGCAGCACGTTAATTGCTATGGGAATACTTCACACAAAACACTCTCCCCACATCTCAGTCAAATACCTTTTCATTCCCATAGAAATTACATCGCCTGAGAACTTGGATTGGGAGCTTTGAAATTACAAAGACCCCTCCCATTTCGCTCGGCAGCACGTTAAATTCTATGGGAATACTTCACACAAAACACTCTCCCCACATCTCACTCAAATACCGTTTCATTCCCATAGAAATTACATCGCCTGAGAACTTGGATTGGGAGCTTTGAAATTACAAAGACCCCTCCAATTTCGCTCGGCAGCACGTTAATTTCTATGGGAATACTTCACACAAAACACTCTCCCCACATCTCAGTCAAATACCTTTTAATACCCTTAGAAATTACATCGCCTGAGAACTTGGATTGGGAGCTTTGAAATTACAAAGACCCCTCCCATTTCGCTCGGCAGCACGTTAATTTCTATGGGAATACTTCACACAAAACACTCTCCCCACATCTCAGTCAAATACCTTTTCATTCCCATAGAAATTACATCGCCTAAGAACTTGGATTGGGAGCTTTGAAATTACAAAGACCCCTCCGATTTCGCTCGGCAGCACGTTAATTGCTATGGGAATACTTCACACAAAACACTCTCCCCACATCTCAGTCAAATACCTTTTCATTCCCATAGAAATTACATCGCCTGAGAACTTGGATTGGGAGCTTTGAAATTACAAAGACCCCTCCCATTTCGCTCGGCAACACGTTAATTTCTATGGGAATACTTCACACAAAACACTCTCCCCACATCTCAGTCAAATACCTTTTCATTCCCATAGAAATTACATCGCCTGAGAACTTGGATTGGGAGCTTTGAAATTACAAAGACCCCTCCCATTTCGCTCGGCAGCACGTTAAATTCTATGGGAATACTTCACACAAAACACGCTCCCCACATCTCAGTCAAATACCTTTCCATTCCCATAGAAATTACATCGCCTGAGAACTTGGATTGGGAGCTTTGAAATTACAAAGACCCCTCCCATTTCGCTCGGCAGCACGTTAATTTCTATGGGAATACTTCACATAATACACTCTCCCCACATCTCAGTCAAATACCTTTTCATTCCCATAGAAATTACATCGCCTGCGAACTTGGATTGGGAGCTTTGAAAATACAAAGACCCCTCCCATTTCGCTCGGCAGCACGTTAATTTCTATGGGAATACTTCACACAAAACACTCTCTCCACATCTTAGTCAAATACCTTTTAATACCCTTAGAAATTACATCGCCTGAGAACTTGGATTGGGAGCTTTGAAATTACAAAGACCCCTCCCATTTCGCTCGGCAGCACGTTAATTTCTATGGGAATACTTCACACAAAACACTCTCCCCACATCTCAGTCAAATACCTTTTCATTCCCATAGAAATTACATCGCCTGAGAACTTGGATTGGGAGCTTTGAAATTACAAAGACCCCTCCAATTTCGCTCGGCAGCACGTTAATTTGTATGGGAATACTTCACACAAAACACTCTCCCCACTTCTCAGTCAAATACCTTTTAATACCCTTAGAAATTACATCGCCTGAGAACTTGGATTGGGAGCTTTGAAATTACAAAGACCCCTCCCATTTCGCTCGGCAGCACGTTAATTTCTATGGGAATACTTCACACAAAACACTCTCCCCACATCTCAGTCAAATACCTTTTCATTCCCATAGAAATTACATCGCCTGAGAACTTGGATTGGGAGCTTTGAAATTACAAAGACCCCTCCCATTTCGCTCGGCAGCACGTTAATTTCTATGGGAATACTTCACACAAAACACTCTCCCCACATCTCGGTCAAATACCTTTTCATTCCCATAGAAATTATATCGCCTGAGAACTTGGATTGGGAGCTTTGAAATTACAAAGACCCCTCCCATTTCGCTCGGCAGCACGTTAAATTCTATGGGAATACTTCACACAAAACACGCTCCCCACATCTCAGTCAAATACCTTTCCATTCCCATAGAAATTACATCGCCTGAGAACTTGGATTGGGAGCTTTGAAATTACAAAGACCCCTCCCATTTCGCTCGGCAGCACGTTAATTTCTATGGGAATACTTCACATAATACACTCTCCCCACATCTCAGTCAAATACCTTTTCATTCCCATAGAAATTACATCGCCTGAGAACTTGGATTGGGAGCTTTGAAAATACAAAGACCCCTCCCATTTCGCTCGGCAGCACGTTAATTTCTATGGGAATACTTCACACAAAACACTCTCTCCACATCTTAGTCAAATACCTTTTAATACCCTTAGAAATTACATCGCCTGAGAACTTGGATTGGGAGCTTTGAAATTACAAAGACCCCTCCCATTTCGCTCGGCAGCACGTTAATTTCTATGGGAATACTTCACACAAAACACTCTCCCCACATCTCACTCAAATACCGTTTCATTCCCATAGAAATTACATCGCCTGAGAACTTGGATTGGGAGCTTTGAAATTACAAAGACCCCTCCAATTTCGCTCGGCAGCACGTTAATTTCTATGGGAATACTTCACACAAAACACTCTCCCCACATCTCAGTCAAATACCTTTTAATACCCTTAGAAATTACATCGCCTGAGAACTTGGATTGGGAGCTTTGAAATTACAAAGACCCCTCCCATTTCGCTCGGCAGCACGTTAATTTCTATGGGAATACTTCACACAAAACACTCTCCCCACATCTCAGTCAAATACCTTTTCATTCCCATAGAAATTACATCGCCTAAGAACTTGGATTGGGAGCTTTGAAATTACAAAGACCCCTCCCATTTCGCTCGGCAGCACGTTAATTGCTATGGGAATACTTCACACAAAACACTCTCCCCACATCTCAGTCAAATACCTTTTCATTCCCATAGAAATTACATCGCCTGAGAACTTGGATTGGGAGCTTTGAAATTACAAAGACCCCTCCCATTTCGCTCGGCAACACGTTAATTTCTATGGGAATACTTCACACAAAACACTCTCCCCACATCTCAGTCAAATACCTTTTCATTCCCATAGAAATTACATCGCCTGAGAACTTGGATTGGGAGCTTTGAAATTACAAAGACCCCTCCCATTTCGCTCGGCAGCACGTTAAATTCTATGGGAATACTTCACACAAAACACGCTCCCCACATCTCAGTCAAATACCTTTCCATTCCCATAGAAATTACATCGCCTGAGAACTTGGATTGGGAGCTTTGAAATTACAAAGACCCCTCCCATTTCGCTCGGCAGCACGTTAATTTCTATGGGAATACTTCACATAATACACTCTCCCCACATCTCAGTCAAATACCTTTTCATTCCCATAGAAATTACATCGCCTGAGAACTTGGATTGGGAGCTTTGAAAATACAAAGACCCCTCCCATTTCGCTCGGCAGCACGTTAATTTCTATGGGAATACTTCACACAAAACACTCTCTCCACATCTTAGTCAAATACCTTTTAATACCCTTAGAAATTACATCGCCTGAGAACTTGGATTGGGAGCTTTGAAATTACAAAGACCCCTCCCATTTCGCTCGGCAGCACGTTAATTTCTATGGGAATACTTCACACAAAACACTCTCCCCACATCTCAGTCAAATACCTTTTCATTCCCATAGAAATTACATCGCCTGAGAACTTGGATTGGGAGCTTTGAAATTACGAAGACCCCTCCCATTTCGCTCGGCAGCACGTTATTTTCTATGGGAATACTTCACACAAAACACTCTCCCCACATCTCAGTCAAATACCTTTTCATTCCCATAGAAATTACATCGCCTGAGAACTTGGATTGGGAGCTTTGAAATTACAAAGACCCCTCCCATTTCGCTCGGCAGCACGTTAATTTCTAAGGGAATACTTCACACAAAACACTCTCCCCACATCTCAGTGAAATACCTTTTCATTCCCATAGAAATTACATCGCCTGAGAACTTGGATTGGGAGCTTTGAAATTACGAAGACCCCTCCCATTTCGCTCGGCAGCACGTTAATTTCTATGGGAATACTTCACACAAAACACTCTCCCCACATCTCAGTCAAATACCTTTTCATTCCCATAGAAATTACATCGCCTGAGAACTTGGATTGGAAGCTTTGAAATTACAAAGACCCCTCCCATTTCGCTCGGCAGCACGTTAATTTCTATGGGAATACTTCACACAAAACACTCTCCCCACATCTCAGTCAAATACCTTTTCATTCCCATAGAAATTACATCGCCTGAGAACTTGGATTGGGAGCTTTGAAATTACAAAGTCCCCTCCCATTTCGCTCGGCAGCACGTTAAATTCTATGGGAATACTTCACACAAAACACGCTCCCCACATCTCAGTCAAATACCTTTTCATTCCCATAGAAATTACATCGCCTGAGAACTTGGATTGGGAGCTTTGAAATTACAAAGACCCCTCCCATTTCGCTCGGCAGCACGTTAATTTCTATGGGAGTACTTCACACAAAACACTCTCCCCACATCTCAGTCAAATACCTTTTCATTCCCATAGAAATTACATCGCCTGAGAACTTGGATTGGGAGCTTTGAAATTACAAAGACCCCTCCATATTCGCTCGGCAGCACGTTAATTTGTATGGGAATACTTCACACAAAACACTCTCCCCACTTCTCAGTCAAATACCTTTTAATACCCTTAGAAATTACATCGCCTGAGAACTTGGATTGGGAGCTTTGAAATTACAAAGACCCCTCCCATTTCGCTCGGCAGCACGTTAATTTCTATGGGAATACTTCACACAAAACACTCTCCCCACATCTCAGTCAAATACCTTTTCATTCCCATAGAAATTACATCGCCTGAGAACTTGGATTGGGAGCTTTGAAATTACAAAGACCCCTCCCATTTCGCTCGGCAGCACGTTAATTTCTATGGGAATACTTCACACAAAACACTCTCCCCACATCTCGGTCAAATACCTTTTCATTCCCATAGAAATTACATCGCCTGAGAACTTGGATTGGGAGCTTTGAAATTACAAAGACCCCTCCCATTTCGCTCGGCAGCACGTTAAATTCTATGGGAATACTTCACACAAAACACGCTCCCCACATCTCAGTCAAATACCTTTCCATTCCCATAGAAATTACATCGCCTGAGAACTTGGATTGGGAGCTTTGAAATTACAAAGACCCCTCCCATTTCGCTCGGCAGCACGTTAATTTCTATGGGAATACTTCACATAATACACTCTCCCCACATCTCAGTCAAATACCTTTTCATTCCCATAGAAATTACATCGCCTGAGAACTTGGATTGGGAGCTTTGAAAATACAAAGACCCCTCCCATTTCGCTCGGCAGCACGTTAATTTCTATGGGAATACTTCACACAAAACACTCTCTCCACATCTTAGTCAAATACCTTTTAATACCCTTAGAAATTACATCGCCTGAGAACTTGGATTGGGAGCTTTGAAATTACAAAGACCCCTCCCATTTCGCTCGGCAGCACGTTAATTTCTATGGGAATACTTCACACAAAACACTCTCCCCACATCTCACTCAAATACCGTTTCATTCCCATAGAAATTACATCGCCTGAGAACTTGGATTGGGAGCTTTGAAATTACAAAGACCCCTCCAATTTCGCTCGGCAGCACGTTAATTTCTATGGGAATACTTCACACAAAACACTCTCCCCACATCTCAGTCAAATACCTTTTAATACCCTTAGAAATTACATCGCCTGAGAACTTGGATTGGGAGCTTTGAAATTACAAAGACCCCTCCCATTTCGCTCGGCAGCACGTTAATTTCTATGGGAATACTTCACACAAAACACTCTCCCCACATCTCAGTCAAATACCTTTTCATTCCCATAGAAATTACATCGCCTAAGAACTTGGATTGGGAGCTTTGAAATTACAAAGACCCCTCCCATTTCGCTCGGCAGCACGTTAATTGCTATGGGAATACTTCACACAAAACACTCTCCCCACATCTCAGTCAAATACCTTTTCATTCCCATAGAAATTACATCGCCTGAGAACTTGGATTGGGAGCTTTGAAATTACAAAGACCCCTCCCATTTCGCTCGGCAACACGTTAATTTCTATGGGAATACTTCACACAAAACACTCTCCCCACATCTCAGTCAAATACCTTTTCATTCCCATAGAAATTACATCGCCTCAGAACTTGGATTGGGAGCTTTGAAATTACAAAGACCCCTCCCATTTCGCTCGGCAGCACGTTAAATTCTATGGGAATACTTCACACAAAACACGCTCCCCACATCTCAGTCAAATACCTTTCCATTCCCATAGAAATTACATCGCCTGAGAACTTGGATTGGGAGCTTTGAAATTACAAAGACCCCTCCCATTTCGCTCGGCAGCACGTTAATTTCTATGGGAATACTTCACATAATACACTCTCCCCACATCTCAGTCAAATACCTTTTCATTCCCATAGAAATTACATCGCCTGAGAACTTGGATTGGGAGCTTTGAAAATACAAAGACCCCTCCCATTTCGCTCGGCAGCACGTTAATTTCTATGGGAATACTTCACACAAAACACTCTCTCCACATCTTAGTCAAATACCTTTTAATACCCTTAGAAATTACATCGCCTGAGAACTTGGATTGGGAGCTTTGAAATTACAAAGACCCCTCCCATTTCGCTCGGCAGCACGTTAATTTCTATGGGAATACTTCACACAAAACACTCTCCCCACATCTCACTCAAATACCTTTTCATTCCCATAGAAATTACATCGCCTGAGAACTTGGATTGGGAGCTTTGAAATTACAAAGACCCCTCCAATTTCGCTCGGCAGCACGTTAATTTCTATGGGAATACTTCACACAAAACACTCTCCCCACATCTCAGTCAAATACCTTTTAATACCCTTAGAAATAACATCGCCTGAGAACTTGGATTGGGAGTTTTGAAATTACAAAGACCCCTCCCATTTCGCTCGGCAGCACGTTAATTTCTATGGGAATACTTCACACAAAACACTCTCCCCACATCTCAGTCAAATACCTTTTCATTCCCATAGAAATTACATCGCCTAAGAACTTGGATTGGGAGCTTTGAAATTACAAAGACCCCTCCCATTTCGCTCGGCAGCACGTTAATTGCTATGGGAATACTTCACACAAAACACTCTCCCCACATCTCAGTCAAATACCTTTTCATTCCCATAGAAATTACATCGCCTGAGAACTTTGATTGGGAGCTTTGAAATTACAAAGACCCCTCCCATTTCGCTCGGCAGCACGTTAATTTCTATGGGAATACTTCACACAAAACACTCTCCCCACATCTCAGTCAAATAATTTTCATTCCCATAGAAATTACATCGCCTGAGAACTTGGATTGGGAGCTTTGAAATTACAAAGTCCCCTCCCATTTCGCTCGGCAGCACGTTAAATTCTATGGGAATACTTCACACAAAACACGCTCCCCACATCTCAGTCAAATACCTTTTCATTCCCATAGAAATTACATCGCCTGAGAACTTGGATTGGGAGCTTTGAAATTACAAAGACCCCTCCCATTTCGCTTTCCAGCACGTTAATTTCTATGGGAATACTTCACATAATACACTCTCCCCACATCTCAGTCAAATACCTTTTCATTCCCATAGAAATTACATCGCCTGCGAACTTGGATTGGGAGCTTTGAAAATACAAAGACCCGTCCCATTTCGCTCGGCAGCACGTTAATTTCTATGGGAATACTTCACACAAAACACTCTCTCCACATCTTAGTCAAATACCTTTTAATACCCTTAGAAATTACATCGCCTGAGAACTTGGATTGGGAGCTTTGAAATTACAAAGACCCCTCCCATTTCGCTCGGCAGCACGTTAATTTCTATGGGAATACTTCACACAAAACACTCTCCCCACATCTCAGTCAAATACCTTTTCATTCCCATAGAAATTACATCGCCTGAGAACTTGGATTGGGAGCTTTGAAATTACAAAGACCCCTCCAATTTCGCTCGGCAGCACGTTAATTTGTATGGGAATACTTCACACAAAACACTCTCCCCACTTCTCAGTCAAATACCTTTTAATACCCTTAGAAATTACATCGCCTGAGAACTTGGATTGGGAGCTTTGAAATTACAAAGACCCCTCCCATTTCGCTCGGCAGCACGTTAATTTCTATGGGAATACTTCACACAAAACACTCTCCCCACATCTCAGTCAAATACCTTTTCATTCCCATAGAAATTACATCGCCTGAGAACTTGGATTGGGAGCTTTGAAATTACAAAGACCCCTCCCATTTCGCTCGGCAGCACGTTAAATTCTATGGGAATACTTCACACAAAACACGCTCCCCACATCTCAGTCAAATACCTTTCCATTCCCATAGAAATTACATCGCCTGAGAACTTGGATTGGGAGCTTTGAAAATACAAAGACCCCTCCCATTTCGCTCGGCAGCACGTTAATTTCTATGGGAATACTTCACATAATACACTCTCCCCACATCTCAGTCAAATACCTTTTCATTCCCATAGAAATTACATCGCCTGAGAACTTGGATTGGGAGCTTTGAAAATACAAAGACCCCTCCCATTTCGCTCGGCAGCACGTTAATTTCTATGGGAATACTTCACACAAAACACTCTCTCCACATCTTAGTCAAATACCTTTTAATACCCTTAGAAATTACATCGCCTGAGAACTTGGATTGGGAGCTTTGAAATTACAAAGACCCCTCCCATTTCGCTCGGCAGCACGTTAATTTCTATGGGAATACTTCACACAAAACACTCTCCCCACATCTCACTCAAATACCGTTTCATTCCCATAGAAATTACATCGCCTGAGAACTTGGATTGGGAGCTTTGAAATTACAAAGACCCCTCCAATTTCGCTCGGCAGCACGTTAATTTCTATGGGAATACTTCACACAAAACACTCTCCCCACATCTCAGTCAAATACCTTTTAATACCCTTAGAAATTACATCGCCTGAGAACTTGGATTGGGAGCTTTGAAATTACAAAGACCCCTCCCATTTCGCTCGGCAGCACGTTAATTTCTATGGGAATACTTCACACAAAACACTCTCCCCACATCTCAGTCAAATACCTTTTCATTCCCATAGAAATTACATCGCCTAAGAACTTGGATTGGGAGCTTTGAAATTACAAAGACCCCTCCCATTTCGCTCGGCAGCACGTTAATTGCTATGGGAATACTTCACACAAAACACTCTCCCCACATCTCAGTCAAATACCTTTTCATTCCCATAGAAATTACATCGCCTGAGAACTTGGATTGGGAGCTTTGAAATTACAAAGACCCCTCCCATTTCGCTCGGCAACACGTTAATTTCTATGGGAATACTTCACACAAAACACTCTCCCCACATCTCAGTCAAATACCTTTTCATTCCCATAGAAATTACATCGCCTCAGAACTTGGATTGGGAGCTTTGAAATTACAAAGACCCCTCCCATTTCGCTCGGCAGCACGTTAAATTCTATGGGAATACTTCACACAAAACACGCTCCCCACATCTCAGTCAAATACCTTTCCATTCCCATAGAAATTACATCGCCTGAGAACTTGGATTGGGAGCTTTGAAATTACAAAGACCCCTCCCATTTCGCTCGGCAGCACGTTAATTTCTATGGGAATACTTCACATAATACACTCTCCCCACATCTCAGTCAAATACCTTTTCATTCCCATAGAAATTACATCGCCTGAGAACTTGGATTGGGAGCTTTGAAAATACAAAGACCCCTCCCATTTCGCTCGGCAGCACGTTAATTTCTATGGGAATACTTCACACAAAACACTCTCTCCACATCTTAGTCAAATACCTTTTAATACCCATAGAAATTACATCGCCTGAGAACTTGGATTGGGAGCTTTGAAATTACAAAGACCCCTCCCATTTCGCTCGGCAGCACGTTAATTTCTATGGGAATACTTCACACAAAACACTCTCCCCACATCTCACTCAAATACCTTTTCATTCCCATAGAAATTACATCGCCTGAGAACTTGGATTGGGAGCTTTGAAATTACAAAGACCCCTCCAATTTCGCTCGGCAGCACGTTAATTTCTATGGGAATACTTCACACAAAACACTCTCCCCACATCTCAGTCAAATACCTTTTAATACCCTTAGAAATAACATCGCCTGAGAACTTGGATTGGGAGCTTTGAAATTACAAAGACCCCTCCCATTTCGCTCGGCAGCACGTTAATTTCTATGGGAATACTTCACACAAAACACTCTCCCCACATCTCAGTCAAATACCTTTTCATTCCCATAGAAATTACATCGCCTAAGAACTTGGATTGGGAGCTTTGAAATTACAAAGACCCCTCCCATTTCGCTCGGCAGCACGTTAATTGCTATGGGAATACTTCACACAAAACACTCTCCCCACATCTCAGTCAAATACCTTTTCATTCCCATAGAAATTACATCGCCTGAGAACTTTGATTGGGAGCTTTGAAATTACAAAGACCCCTCCCATTTCGCTCGGCAGCACGTTAATTTCTATGGGAATACTTCACACAAAACACTCTCCCCACATCTCAGTCAAATAATTTTCATTCCCATAGAAATTACATCGCCTGAGAACTTGGATTGGGAGCTTTGAAATTACAAAGTCCCCTCCCATTTCGCTCGGCAGCACGTTAAATTCTATGGGAATACTTCACACAAAACACGCTCCCCACATCTCAGTCAAATACCTTTTCATTCCCATAGAAATTACATCGCCTGAGAACTTGGATTGGGAGCTTTGAAATTACAAAGACCCCTCCCATTTCGCTTTCCAGCACGTTAATTTCTATGGGAATACTTCACATAATACACTCTCCCCACATCTCAGTCAAATACCTTTTCATTCCCATAGAAATTACATCGCCTGCGAACTTGGATTGGGAGCTTTGAAAATACAAAGACCCGTCCCATTTCGCTCGGCAGCACGTTAATTTCTATGGGAATACTTCACACAAAACACTCTCTCCACATCTTAGTCAAATACCTTTTAATACCCTTAGAAATTACATCGCCTGAGAACTTGGATTGGGAGCTTTGAAATTACAAAGACCCCTCCCATTTCGCTCGGCAGCACGTTAATTTCTATGGGAATACTTCACACAAAACACTCTCCCCACATCTCAGTCAAATACCTTTTCATTCCCATAGAAATTACATCGCCTGAGAACTTGGATTGGGAGCTTTGAAATTACAAAGACCCCTCCAATTTCGCTCGGCAGCACGTTAATTTGTATGGGAATACTTCACACAAAACACTCTCCCCACTTCTCAGTCAAATACCTTTTAATACCCTTAGAAATTACATCGCCTGAGAACTTGGATTGGGAGCTTTGAAATTACAAAGACCCCTCCCATTTCGCTCGGCAGCACGTTAATTTCTATGGGAATACTTCACACAAAACACTCTCCCCACATCTCAGTCAAATACCTTTTCATTCCCATAGAAATTACATCGCCTGAGAACTTGGATTGGGAGCTTTGAAATTACAAAGACCCCTCCCATTTCGCTCGGCAGCACGTTAATTTCTATAGGAATACTTCACACAAAACACTCTCCCCACATCTCAGTCAAATACCTTTTCATTCCCATAGAAATTACATCGCCTGAGAACTTGGATTGGGAGCTTTGAAATTACAAAGACCCCTCCCATTTCGCTCGGCAGCACGTTAAATTCTATGGGAATACTTCACACAAAACACTCTCTCCACATCTTAGTCAAATACCTTTTAATACCCTTAGAAATTACATCGCCTGGGAACTTGGATTGGGAGCTTTGAAATTACAAAGACCCCTCCCATTTCGCTCGGCAGCACGTTAATTTCTATGGGAATACTTCACACAAAACACTCTCCCCACATCTCACTCAAATACCTTTTCATTCCCATAGAAATTACATCGCCTGAGAACTTGGATTGGGAGCTTTGAAATTACAAAGACCCCTCCAATTTCGCTCGGCAGCACGTTAATTTCTATGGGAATACTTCACACAAAACACTCTCCCCACATCTCAGTCAAATACCTTTTAATACCCTTAGAAATTACATCGCCTGAGAACTTGGATTGGGAGCTTTGAAATTACAAAGACCCCTCCCATTTCGCTCGGCAGCACGTTAATTTCTATGGGAATACTTCACACAAAACACTCTCCCCACATCTCAGTCAAATACCTTTTCATTCCCATAGAAATTACATCGCCTAAGAACTTGGATTGGGAGCTTTGAAATTACAAAGACCCCTCCCATTTCGCTCGGCAGCACGTTAATTGCTATGGGAATACTTCACACAAAACACTCTCCCCACATCTCAGTCAAATACCTTTTCATTCCCATAGAAATTACATCGCCTGAGAACTTGGATTGGGAGCTTTGAAATTACAAAGACCCCTCCCATTTCGCTCGGCAGCACGTTAATTTCTATGGGAATACTTCACACAAAACACTCTCCCCACATCTCAGTCAAATACCTTTTCATTCCCATAGAAATTACATCGCCTGAGAACTTGGATTGGGAGCTTTGAAATTACAAAGACCCCTCCCATTTCGCTCGGCAGCACGTTAAATTCTATGGGAATACTTCACACAAAACACGCTCCCCACATCTCAGTCAAATACCTTTCCATTCCCATAGAAATTACATCGCCTGAGAACTTGGATTGGGAGCTTTGAAAATACAAAGACCCCTCCCATTTCGCTCGGCAGCACGTTAATTTCTATGGGAATACTTCACATAATACACTCTCCCCACATCTCAGTCAAATACCTTTTCATTCCCATAGAAATTACATCGCCTGAGAACTTGGATTGGGAGCTTTGAAAATACAAAGACCCCTCCCATTTCGCTCGGCAGCACGTTAATTTCTATGGGAATACTTCACACAAAACACTCTCTCCACATCTTAGTCAAATACCTTTTAATACCCTTAGAAATTACATCGCCTGAGAACTTGGATTGGGAGCTTTGAAATTACAAAGACCCCTCCCATTTCGCTCGGCAGCACGTTAATTTCTATGGGAATACTTCACACAAAACACTCTCCCCACATCTCACTCAAATACCGTTTCATTCCCATAGAAATTACATCGCCTGAGAACTTGGATTGGGAGCTTTGAAATTACAAAGACCCCTCCAATTTCGCTCGGCAGCACGTTAATTTCTATGGGAATACTTCACACAAAACACTCTCCCCACATCTCAGTCAAATACCTTTTAATACCCTTAGAAATTACATCGCCTGAGAACTTGGATTGGGAGCTTTGAAATTACAAAGACCCCTCCCATTTCGCTCGGCAGCACGTTAATTTCTATGGGAATACTTCACACAAAACACTCTCCCCACATCTCAGTCAAATACCTTTTCATTCCCATAGAAATTACATCGCCTAAGAACTTGGATTGGGAGCTTTGAAATTACAAAGACCCCTCCCATTTCGCTCGGCAGCACGTTAATTGCTATGGGAATACTTCACACAAAACACTCTCCCCACATCTCAGTCAAATACCTTTTCATTCCCATAGAAATTACATCGCCTGAGAACTTGGATTGGGAGCTTTGAAATTACAAAGACCCCTCCCATTTCGCTCGGCAACACGTTAATTTCTATGGGAATACTTCACACAAAACACTCTCCCCACATCTCAGTCAAATACCTTTTCATTCCCATAGAAATTACATCGCCTCAGAACTTGGATTGGGAGCTTTGAAATTACAAAGACCCCTCCCATTTCGCTCGGCAGCACGTTAAATTCTATGGGAATACTTCACACAAAACACGCTCCCCACATCTCAGTCAAATACCTTTCCATTCCCATAGAAATTACATCGCCTGAGAACTTGGATTGGGAGCTTTGAAATTACAAAGACCCCTCCCATTTCGCTCGGCAGCACGTTAATTTCTATGGGAATACTTCACATAATACACTCTCCCCACATCTCAGTCAAATACCTTTTCATTCCCATAGAAATTACATCGCCTGAGAACTTGGATTGGGAGCTTTGAAAATACAAAGACCCCTCCCATTTCGCTCGGCAGCACGTTAATTTCTATGGGAATACTTCACACAAAACACTCTCTCCACATCTTAGTCAAATACCTTTTAATACCCATAGAAATTACATCGCCTGAGAACTTGGATTGGGAGCTTTGAAATTACAAAGACCCCTCCCATTTCGCTCGGCAGCACGTTAATTTCTATGGGAATACTTCACACAAAACACTCTCCCCACATCTCACTCAAATACCTTTTCATTCCCATAGAAATTACATCGCCTGAGAACTTGGATTGGGAGCTTTGAAATTACAAAGACCCCTCCAATTTCGCTCGGCAGCACGTTAATTTCTATGGGAATACTTCACACAAAACACTCTCCCCACATCTCAGTCAAATACCTTTTAATACCCTTAGAAATAACATCGCCTGAGAACTTGGATTGGGAGCTTTGAAATTACAAAGACCCCTCCCATTTCGCTCGGCAGCACGTTAATTTCTATGGGAATACTTCACACAAAACACTCTCCCCACATCTCAGTCAAATACCTTTTCATTCCCATAGAAATTACATCGCCTAAGAACTTGGATTGGGAGCTTTGAAATTACAAAGACCCCTCCCATTTCGCTCGGCAGCACGTTAATTGCTATGGGAATACTTCACACAAAACACTCTCCCCACATCTCAGTCAAATACCTTTTCATTCCCATAGAAATTACATCGCCTGAGAACTTTGATTGGGAGCTTTGAAATTACAAAGACCCCTCCCATTTCGCTCGGCAGCACGTTAATTTCTATGGGAATACTTCACACAAAACACTCTCCCCACATCTCAGTCAAATAATTTTCATTCCCATAGAAATTACATCGCCTGAGAACTTGGATTGGGAGCTTTGAAATTACAAAGTCCCCTCCCATTTCGCTCGGCAGCACGTTAAATTCTATGGGAATACTTCACACAAAACACGCTCCCCACATCTCAGTCAAATACCTTTTCATTCCCATAGAAATTACATCGCCTGAGAACTTGGATTGGGAGCTTTGAAATTACAAAGACCCCTCCCATTTCGCTTTCCAGCACGTTAATTTCTATGGGAATACTTCACATAATACACTCTCCCCACATCTCAGTCAAATACCTTTTCATTCCCATAGAAATTACATCGCCTGCGAACTTGGATTGGGAGCTTTGAAAATACAAAGACCCGTCCCATTTCGCTCGGCAGCACGTTAATTTCTATGGGAATACTTCACACAAAACACTCTCTCCACATCTTAGTCAAATACCTTTTAATACCCTTAGAAATTACATCGCCTGAGAACTTGGATTGGGAGCTTTGAAATTACAAAGACCCCTCCCATTTCGCTCGGCAGCACGTTAATTTCTATGGGAATACTTCACACAAAACACTCTCCCCACATCTCAGTCAAATACCTTTTCATTCCCATAGAAATTACATCGCCTGAGAACTTGGATTGGGAGCTTTGAAATTACAAAGACCCCTCCAATTTCGCTCGGCAGCACGTTAATTTGTATGGGAATACTTCACACAAAACACTCTCCCCACTTCTCAGTCAAATACCTTTTAATACCCTTAGAAATTACATCGCCTGAGAACTTGGATTGGGAGCTTTGAAATTACAAAGACCCCTCCCATTTCGCTCGGCAGCACGTTAATTTCTATGGGAATACTTCACACAAAACACTCTCCCCACATCTCAGTCAAATACCTTTTCATTCCCATAGAAATTACATCGCCTGAGAACTTGGATTGGGAGCTTTGAAATTACAAAGACCCCTCCCATTTCGCTCGGCAGCACGTTAATTTCTATAGGAATACTTCACACAAAACACTCTCCCCACATCTCAGTCAAATACCTTTTCATTCCCATAGAAATTACATCGCCTGAGAACTTGGATTGGGAGCTTTGAAATTACAAAGACCCCTCCCATTTCGCTCGGCAGCACGTTAAATTCTATGGGAATACTTCACACAAAACACTCTCTCCACATCTTAGTCAAATACCTTTTAATACCCTTAGAAATTACATCGCCTGGGAACTTGGATTGGGAGCTTTGAAATTACAAAGACCCCTCCCATTTCGCTCGGCAGCACGTTAATTTCTATGGGAATACTTCACACAAAACACTCTCCCCACATCTCACTCAAATACCTTTTCATTCCCATAGAAATTACATCGCCTGAGAACTTGGATTGGGAGCTTTGAAATTACAAAGACCCCTCCAATTTCGCTCGGCAGCACGTTAATTTCTATGGGAATACTTCACACAAAACACTCTCCCCACATCTCAGTCAAATACCTTTTAATACCCTTAGAAATTACATCGCCTGAGAACTTGGATTGGGAGCTTTGAAATTACAAAGACCCCTCCCATTTCGCTCGGCAGCACGTTAATTTCTATGGGAATACTTCACACAAAACACTCTCCCCACATCTCAGTCAAATACCTTTTCATTCCCATAGAAATTACATCGCCTAAGAACTTGGATTGGGAGCTTTGAAATTACAAAGACCCCTCCCATTTCGCTCGGCAGCACGTTAATTGCTATGGGAATACTTCACACAAAACACTCTCCCCACATCTCAGTCAAATACCTTTTCATTCCCATAGAAATTACATCGCCTGAGAACTTGGATTGGGAGCTTTGAAATTACAAAGACCCCTCCCATTTCGCTCGGCAGCACGTTAATTTCTATGGGAATACTTCACACAAAACACTCTCCCCACATCTCAGTCAAATACCTTTTCATTCCCATAGAAATTACATCGCCTGAAAACTTGGATTGGGAACTTTGAAATTACAAAGACCCCTCCCATTTCGCTCGGCAGCACGTTAATTTCTATGGGAATACTTCACACAAAACACTCTCCCCACATCTCAGTCAAATACCTTTTCATTCCCATAGAAATTACATCGTCTGAGAACTTGGATTGGGAGCTTTGAAATTACAAAGACCCCTCCCATTTCGCTCCGCAGCACGTTAATTTCTATGGGAATACTTCACACAAAACACTCTCCCCACATCTCAGTCAAATACCTTTTCATTCCCATAGAAATTACATCGCCTGAGAACTTGGATTGGGAGCTTTGAAATTACAAAGACCCCTCCCATTTCGCTCGGCAGCACGTTAATTTCTATGGGAATACTTCACACAAAACAATCTCCCCACATCTCAGTCAAATACCTTTTCATTCCCATAGAAATTACATCGCCTGAGAACTTGGATTGGGAGCTTTGAAATTACGAAGACCCCCTCCCATTTCGCTCGGTAGCACGTTAATTTCTATGGGAATACTTCACACAAAACACTTACCCCACATCTCAGTCAAATACCTTTTCATTCCCATAGAAATTACATCGCCTGAGAACTTGGATTGGGTAATTTGAAATTACAAAGACCCCTCCCATTTCGCTCGGCAGCACGTTAATTTCTATATGAATACTTCACACAAAACACTCTCCCCACATCTCAATCAAATACCTTTGCATTCCCATAGAAATTACATCGCCTGAGAACTTGGATTGGGAGTTTTGAAATTACAAAGACCCCTCCCATTTCGCTCGGCAGCACGTTAATTTCTAAGGGAATACTTCACACAAAACACTCTCCCCACATCTCAGTGAAATACCTTTTCATTCCCATAGAAATTACATCGCCTGAGAACTTGGATTGGGAGCTTTGAAATTACGAAGACCCCTCCCATTTCGCTCGGCAGCACGTTAATTTCTATGGGAATACTTCACACAAAACACTCTCCCCACATCTCAGTCAAATACCTTTTCATTCCCATAGAAATTACATCGCCTAAGAACTTGGATTGGGAGCTTTGAAATTACAAAGACCCCTCCCATTTCGCACGGCAGCACGTTAATTTCTATGGGAATACTTCACACAAAACACTCTCCCCACATCTCAGTCAAATACCTTTTCATTCCCATAGAAATTACATCGCCTGAGAACTTGGATTGGGAGCTTTGAAAATACAAAGACCCCTCCCATTTCGCTCGGCAGCACGTTAATTTCAATGGGAATACTTCACACAAAACACTCTCTCCACATCTTAGTCAAATACCTTTTAATACCCTTAGAAATTACATCGCCTGAGAACTTGGATTGGGAGCTTTGAAATTACAAAGACCCCTCCCATTTCGCTCGGCAGCACGTTAATTTCTATGGGAATACTTCACACAAAACACTCTCCCCACATCTCAGTCAAATACCTTTTCATTCCCATAGAAATTACATCGCCTAAGAACTTGGATTGGGAGCTTTGAAATTACAAAGACCCCTCCCATTTCGCTCGGCAGCACGTTAATTTCTATGGGAATACTTCACACAAAACACTCTCCCCACATCTCAGTCAAATACCTTTTCATTCCCATAGAAATTACATCGCCTGAGAACTTGGATTGGGAGCTTTGAAATTACAAAGACCCCTCCCATTTCGCTCCGCAGCACGTTAATTTCTATGGGAATACTTCACACAAAACACTCTTCCCACATCTCAGTCAAATACCTTTTCATTCCCATAGAAATTACATCGCCTGAGAACTTGGATTGGGAGCTTTGAAATTACAAAGACCCCTCCCAATTCGCTCGGCAACACGTTAATTTCTAAGGGAATACTTTACACAAAACACTCTCCCCACATCTCAGTCAAATACCTTTTCATTCCCATAGAAATTACATCGCCTGAGAACTTGGATTGGGAGCTTTGAAATTACAAAGACCCCTCCCATTTCGCTCGGCAGCACGTTAATTTCTATGGGAATACTTCACACAATACACTCTCCCCACATCTCAGTCAAATACCTTTTCATTCCCATAGAAATTACATCGCCTGAGAACTTGGATTGGGAGCTTTGAAATTACAAAGACCCCTCCCATTTCGCTCGACAGCACGTTAATTTCTATGGGAATACTTCACACAAAACACTCTCCCCACATCTCAGTCAAATACCTTTTCATTCCCATAGAAATTACATCGCCTGAGAACTTGGATTGGGAGCTTTGAAATTACAAAGACCCCTCCCATTTCGCTCCGCAGCACGTTAATTTCTATGGGAATACTTCACACAAAACACTCTCCCCACATCTCAGTCAAATACCTTTTCATTCCCATAGAAATTACATCGCCTGAGAACTTGGATTGGGAGCTTTGAAATTACAAAGACCCCTCCCAATTCGCTCGGCAACACGTTAATTTCTAAGGGAATACTTTACACAAAACACTCTCCCCACATCTCAGTCAAATACCTTTTCATTCCCATAGAAATTACATCGCCTGAGAACTTGGATTGGGAGCTTTGAAATTACGAAGACCCCCTCCCATTTCGCTCGGTAGCACGTTAATTTCTATGGGAATACTTCACACAAAACACTCTCCCCACATCTCAGTCAAATACCTTTTCATTCCCATAGAAATTACATCGCCTGAAAACTTGGATTGGGAACTTTGAAATTACAAAGACCCCTCCCATTTCGCTCGGCAGAACGTTAATTTCTATGGGAATACTTCACACAAAACACTCTCCCCACTACTCAGTCAAATACCTTTTCATTCCCTTAGAAATTACATCGCCTGAGAACTTGGATTGGGAGCTTTGAAATTACAAAGACCCCTCCCATTTCGCTCGGCAGCACGTTAATTTCTATGGGAATACTTCACACAAAACACTCTCCCCACATCTCAGTCAAATACCTTTTCATTCCCATAGAAATTACATCGCCTGAAAACTTGGATTGGGAACTTTGAAATTACAAAGACCCCTCCCATTTCGCTCGGCAGCACGTTAATTTCTATGGGAATACTTCACACAAAACAATCTCCCCACATCTCAGTCAAATACCTTTTCATTCCCATAGAAATTACATCGCCTGAGAACTTGGATTGGGAGTTTTGAAATTACAAAGACCCCTCCCATTTCGCTCGGCAGCACGTTAATTTCTAAGGGAATACTTCACACAAAACACTCTCCCCACATCTCAGTGAAATACCTTTTCATTCCCATAGAAATTACATCGCCTGAGAACTTGGATTGGGAGCTTTGAAATTACGAAGACCCCTCCCATTTCGCTCGGCAGCACGTTAATTTCTATGGGAATACTTCACACAAAACACTCTCCCCACATCTCAGTCAAATACCTTTTCATTCCCATAGAAATTACATCGCCTAAGAACTTGGATTGGGAGCTTTGAAATTACAAAGACCCCTCCCATTTCGCACGGCAGCACGTTAATTTCTATGGGAATACTTCACACAAAACACTCTCCCCACATCTCAGTCAAATACCTTTTCATTCCCATAGAAATTACATCGCCTGAGAACTTGGATTGGGAGCTTTGAAAATACAAAGACCCCTCCCATTTCGCTCGGCAGCACGTTAATTTCAATGGGAATACTTCACACAAAACACTCTCTCCACATCTTAGTCAAATACCTTTTAATACCCTTAGAAATTACATTGCCTGAGAACTTGGATTGGGAGCTTTGAAATTACAAAGACCCCTCCCATTTCGCTCTGCAGCACGTTAATTTCTATGGGAATACACACAAAACACTCTCCCCACATCTCAGTCAAATACCTTTTCATTCCCATAGAAATTACATCGCCTGAGAACTTGGATTTGGAGCTTTGAAATTACAAAGACCCCTCCAATTTCGCTCGGCAGCACGTTAATTTCTATGGGAATACTTCACACAAAAAACTCTCCCCACATCTCAGTGAAATACCTTTTAATACCCTTAGAAATTACATCGCCTGAGAACTTGGATTGGGAGCTTTGAAATTACAAAGACCCCTCCCATTTCGCTCGGCAGCACGTTAATTTCTATGGGAATACTTCACACAAAACACTCTCCCCACATCTCAGTCAAATACCTTTTCATTCCCATAGAAATTACATCGCCTGAGAACTTGGATTGGGAGCTTTGAAATTACAAAGACCCCTCCCATTTCGCTCCGCAGCACGTTAATTTCTATGGGAATACTTCACACAAAACACTCTTCCCACATCTCAGTCAAATACCTTTTCATTCCCATAGAAATTACATCGCCTGAGAACTTGGATTGGGAGCTTTGAAATTACAAAGACCCCTCCCAATTCGCTCGGCAACACGTTAATTTCTAAGGGAATACTTTACACAAAACACTCTCCCCACATCTCAGTCAAATACCTTTTCATTCCCATAGAAATTACATCGCCTGAGAACTTGGATTGGGAGCTTTGAAATTACAAAGACCCCTCCCATTTCGCTCGGCAGCACGTTAATTTCTATGGGAATACTTCACACAATACACTCTCCCCACATCTCAGTCAAATACCTTTTCATTCCCATAGAAATTACATCGCCTGAGAACTTGGATTGGGAGCTTTGAAATTACAAAGACCCCTCCCATTTCGCTCGACAGCACGTTAATTTCTATGGGAATACTTCACACAAAACACTCTCCCCACATCTCAGTCAAATACCTTTTCATTCCCATAGAAATTACATCGCCTGAGAACTTGGATTGGGAGCTTTGAAATTACAAAGACCCCTCCCATTTCGCTCCGCAGCACGTTAATTTCTATGGGAATACTTCACACAAAACACTCTCCCCACATCTCAGTCAAATACCTTTTCATTCCCATAGAAATTACATCGCCTGAGAACTTGGATTGGGAGCTTTGAAATTACAAAGACCCCTCCCAATTCGCTCGGCAACACGTTAATTTCTAAGGGAATACTTTACACAAAACACTCTCCCCACATCTCAGTCAAATACCTTTTCATTCCCATAGAAATTACATCGCCTGAGAACTTGGATTGGGAGCTTTGAAATTACGAAGACCCCCTCCCATTTCGCTCGGTAGCACGTTAATTTCTATGGGAATACTTCACACAAAACACTCTCCCCACATCTCAGTCAAATACCTTTTCATTCCCATAGAAATTACATCGCCTGAAAACTTGGATTGGGAACTTTGAAATTACAAAGACCCCTCCCATTTCGCTCGGCAGAACGTTAATTTCTATGGGAATACTTCACACAAAACACTCTCCCCACTACTCAGTCAAATACCTTTTCATTCCCTTAGAAATTACATCGCCTGAGAACTTGGATTGGGAGCTTTGAAATTACAAAGACCCCTCCCATTTCGCTCGGCAGCACGTTAATTTCTATGGGAATACTTCACACAAAACACTCTCCCCACATCTCAGTCAAATACCTTTTCATTCCCATAGAAATTACATCGCCTGAAAACTTGGATTGGGAACTTTGAAATTACAAAGACCCCTCCCATTTCGCTCGGCAGCACGTTAATTTCTATGGGAATACTTCACACAAAACAATCTCCCCACATCTCAGTCAAATACCTTTTCATTCCCATAGAAATTACATCGCCTGAGAACTTGGATTGGGAGTTTTGAAATTACAAAGACCCCTCCCATTTCGCTCGGCAGCACGTTAATTTCTAAGGGAATACTTCACACAAAACACTCTCCCCACATCTCAGTGAAATACCTTTTCATTCCCATAGAAATTACATCGCCTGAGAACTTGGATTGGGAGCTTTGAAATTACGAAGACCCCTCCCATTTCGCTCGGCAGCACGTTAATTTCTATGGGAATACTTCACACAAAACACTCTCCCCACATCTCAGTCAAATACCTTTTCATTCCCATAGAAATTACATCGCCTAAGAACTTGGATTGGGAGCTTTGAAATTACAAAGACCCCTCCCATTTCGCACGGCAGCACGTTAATTTCTATGGGAATACTTCACACAAAACACTCTCCCCACATCTCAGTCAAATACCTTTTCATTCCCATAGAAATTACATCGCCTGAGAACTTGGATTGGGAGCTTTGAAAATACAAAGACCCCTCCCATTTCGCTCGGCAGCACGTTAATTTCAATGGGAATACTTCACACAAAACACTCTCTCCACATCTTAGTCAAATACCTTTTAATACCCTTAGAAATTACATTGCCTGAGAACTTGGATTGGGAGCTTTGAAATTACAAAGACCCCTCCCATTTCGCTCTGCAGCACGTTAATTTCTATGGGAATACACAC